>JALJCO010005621.1:0-600000 GCA_023101725.1 Atherinomorus stipes
AGTTCAAAATCTTGGTTTAACAACCATGTTTGATTGGCCCGCAAACTCACCTAACCTGAACCCCATTGAAAACATGTGGGGAAATGCCAAGAGAAAGCTGAACGGGAAGAAACCAAACAATAAAGAAGAGCTCAAGGCTGTGATTGAAGCATGTTTTTTCTTCCATAACACCTGAGATATACCAGAAGCTGGTTGCATCCATGCCACGTTAAGGCAGTCATTCAAACAAAAAGGGCCCCAACCAAGTTCTAAGTACAGATACAAGATTTTACTTTAGGAGGCCCGACTTTTTTTGTATTTAAAGTCCTTTCTAAATTGATTTCATGCAATATTCTAATTTTTTTGCATTTTAGAATTTGAGGTTTTCTTAAGCTAAAAGTCCTAATCAGCAACATCCAAACAAATAAAAGCTTGAAATATATTGATTTGCATATTATTTGTCTATACAATATGTAAATTTCACCTGTTAAGTTGAATTATAGAAATACATGAACTTTTTCAGGACATTCTAATTTTTTGAGTAGTACCTGTATAGCAAGAATAAGAGACTGAGGGCTCGGCATGATTAAGAAAAGTTTTTTCATATTTTTGTTTTTGTTTTAGAATTTTTGATCGTTTTAATTGCATTTTTACAGGTATCTAAAAAACAACTAAATTAATAAAGCACTTACAGGGCTGTACGCTTAGCTTTTTCACTAGGAGCACTAGTGCTCCTAGTGAAAAAATTTAGGAGCACAGAAAAAAATTTAGGAGCACTATGAATTTTCTTAAATATCACATTTAAATATTAATAATAATAACCTTCGCCCAGGTAATAGGCCAAATGATGCATTTCACCAAAAAACAGACAGTTTTAAATACAGAGAACTTCCTGGTCCCACAGTTTTTTGTTGTCCAGTCGCCTGGCACACTTGGCTGTGTCCATCCAGCGGTCCACAGCAGGATTTGGTCTGGGTCAGGTGGGCTTTAGTATGGATGTTGATTTTGCATTATGCATTGTTGTTAAAAAGGGCACCAAACCGGTGTTACAGCAAAACCTGTGACCCATGAAAACTTATGACTGTAGGGGGCGATAACACCTGCTCCCTGATTCTTCTTCTGCAGATACTTAACTGTCAGCAGCAGGTAACCTCTTCATTTAATCTTTGTTAAACAGCAATATGGAGAGAAGTTGCCATGTTGTGACCCCCCATATCTGTTCTCATGACTGCAGACGTTCTCATAAAAACCCAGAGACTCATTATCGGTTTCACTACATGGAAGAAAAGCTGGACGAGCCATGCTAACGATGGAAAAGAGACGTCTAATGGTTTAGATTACAGCTGTAACCAAACATCACCTTCAATCAGAAAATCTCCCAGATGTATTATTATTAATATGATGGTGATGATGATAATAATAATCATGATTATTTATTATCATTATTATTTAAAGCCCACAAAGACGCTTGCAAAGCTAAGCTTTGACGTCACCAGTTTGGTTGGTTTGGCTCTGAAGAGGAAACCTCTGACTCCTGATCATGTGTGAATATTTTATAGAGAAAATGAGGGAAATGATCTGAAGACTTGGAGTCTGGTAAACTAGAGGCCCGCAGAGGAAAGCCTGAAGCTGCTCTGAGTGTTTTTAATATCACCAGCGGAGCTCCGTTTTCCGGTATCGGTATCTGCGGTATCGGTCCTTACAAACATCGCTGTAATTCACCAACTCCGTTCCTCTAACCGGCTTCACACCTGGTCCGTGACGTGAGCGCAGCGCAGCGGCGTGCCATACGCACCGGATCGCACCCATGTAATCAATGGTTTGAAACATATTGATCACGCCGCGGCGCGTGAGCGGTCAGTCGTCGCTCCGGCGTGCCGCGCCGCTGCGCTGCAGATACGCGCCAGCTCTATTTTTGCTGCTCCACGCACCGACACCGCGTTAATATCAGTAGTTCAGATCGAACCAGACAGGAAGTCAGACACAGGTTCAGCGTAAAATATCCGGTAACTTCCTAAACAAAAGCCACCGTGCAGCTTTTAAACTGCTGAACTACCTGAACATGACAGCATCTCCGTGTCCACAAGGTTACAGTGAAATAAGAAACCATGACGCATGAACATGTGGACAAAATGAACCATTTGGATGTGAATCACAGGCGATCTAGCAGTCCTCTCGTGATTTCGTGATGTCACGAATTTAACAACAGCTGGTGCGCTCGCGGGTGCGCTGCACGGCCGCACAGTGAACGGTGTAAATGGTCAGCAAAGCCGCTGCGCTGCGCTCACGTCACGGACCAGGTGTAAAGCCGGGGTTATTAGAAACAGCTCAATCGGCAACACTCATAAATCCCTTCGCTACAGTCCGATGATCGGAACAGCTCTGCAGCAGGTTTCTCTGACATGACCGTCAGCTGTTTCTATCCGGGACTCCCCGTAACCAGCGGCAGGTCCCGTTATACCAAACGTGGCACTCTCCCTCACCATCCTGCAGCCTGGATGCGCTGAAGCCGCTCCCACAGGTGCAGCCCCCCCTCCTACAGATCAGCCCCGGCTTCCTCTCTAGTCACGCGGCCTACGGACTGGAAAGCATCTGCAACAGGATCTGGATGCTGGACTGGTCTTTCAGCTTCGCCTTTCATTATGTCCATCTTCTAAATTGTGTCACGGTTGTTAGTTGTTGTGTAGCTGGTGATACCGATGGTTCAATGTGGAGCTGGAGCGCAACGCGGTGACTTCAAAGCTGCCGCATGGCGGCGTCCTGACCATAAAAACGTTGCTACGTTTTTCTCTTATTTGCTCATATTTTTTCATGTATTTTTCTACTGGCAAATTAATAAATTTAGTTTGGTTGGTAGTTTCATTTCCACTTTAAATCAATCCTGACTTATTTAGGAGCAAAGTGTAAATTAGAGGGATGAAATCTATACTTGCACGCGTGCTCCCATTTTTTTCCCGGTACTCGCACCAATATATTTTTAGGCGCATATGCGAGTAAAACGCTCGCACTGTACAGCCCTGACTTGAAAATGACAGCTAACCCTGAATGTAGCTGCTGTTGTTGCTCGTATCATTCATTCT
Source organism: Atherinomorus stipes (assembly GCA_023101725.1). Taxonomy (NCBI): domain Eukaryota; kingdom Metazoa; phylum Chordata; class Actinopteri; order Atheriniformes; family Atherinidae; genus Atherinomorus; species Atherinomorus stipes. Next base: position 3,060 of record JALJCO010005621.1, read on the forward strand.
GCTTATTAGACCTTAACACTGGCTTCCTGTTTGCCAAATAAATGATTTTAAAATGTTGAAATTTGGAAATATAACACTCCTCAGAGATTTTGCTCTGTGCTGACATGATAGCACCCCACAGTTGCTGCAGATTTGTCAGCTGCACATCCATGACGAGATTGTCCTGTTCCAAAATGTGCTTAATGGATTGATATTGAGTGACTGCAAAGGACAATTCTCCACCAAGCTAGAGTCCACTCTACAGCTGTAGGGTTGCAGCGCAGGACCCCCAGCCATCAAGGCAAGGGTAATCACGGCAGCAACTACCCACCAGACCAAATAGGAAAAGCACCCACAGTGAAGTCAATACAAATACAAAGACCCCAAAAACAACAAGAGTCAGATAGGAGCAACAAGAATAAGAATACACATACAACTATAAACTATTCATAAAAATAATACACTAAAAACTGTAATTGCAATAAGATAAAATTATATCTAATTCAGTCAAAAGCTAAGCTAACAAGGTGCCTCTTTTGAAAAACATCAAGTCTCTGCAGCCCTGAGCTCCACTGACATGCTGCTCCACAGACGAGGACTGTTAGTGAGGGAACGTGGCCTCGCCGTGAGTTTTTGTCCCCACTTTAGGCAACAACTAAAAGGTACCAGACAACCTCAGGGTCCACGGGGGCTCGTAATTTAAAAGCAGTTCAGATAAATGAAAAGGCCCAAAACTGTTTAGACATTTATAAACAACTGAAAAATACTCCTAAAATCAATAATGAAACGCGCAAGGAGTCAATGCAGTGATTTTAAACCCTGTGTAATATGTTACTGCCCTCTGGTCCTCGTCAGAACACACCACGGAGTTCTGAGGTAATTATAAGCTAGAAACAGACTTTCTGGGAGGACCAGAGAGCAGAACATTACAGTAGTCTATTCTACTAGAAATAAAAGCATGCATTCGCATTAATGGTAGATTTCTCTAACAGGCTATTTACCTGTATTAATCTGAATATGTGTGTTAATAAAAGATTTTGACCCTTTATTAAACCTGTTTGGTCAGGATGTAGCATGTCAGCATGTAATGGAAGTCGTGTAAAAAAAAAGCTTTGCAGATTATCTTGATATCTACATTTACAAGTGATATTGGACGATAGCTGGATGGCAGTGTTTGATCTTTAACGGTTGGCTGATGTTAGCAGAGTTCATATTTGGCAATCTATTTTCCTTCATTTCAGATATCATTTTATGAAACATAGATGCCAGTGTAATTACTGGACAGGACAAGAAAAATCTGCTCCATTAAAATATTAAACTTTTTATTATATTGTCCGCCATATTTGCAAATTGAAGCAAATTGCAAAATTTGGTTTATTAGTCTGCGGTGAAACTCAATGTCAAAACCATTGTTTGTTTGTTTTTTTTTGTTTTTTATTTGAATTTATCTTCAGCTTTTGACCCTTCCAGTATGAAAGTACACTAAATTGTGGAAGCATTTTACTTCAAGAGAGACAACAATTGAAAAAAAAAAAATACCCTGAAAGGGTTCAGAAAACTTATGAAAAGTACAAAAAACAAAGAATCAAAGCCAAGAAGTCCATTTTTCCTTTAAGCTGCCTTGTTGACAGAATTTTCTATTCACATTGACTTTGTTCAAATATGCATTCAGGCGTTTACACTGATCTGTGTTAAGATTATGTAAGCTCTGAAACAGAGCCACATCTCCAGAAAATCCTCCGTGGCACTGTCACATTTCTAGTCTCCATTTTTGCCAATTGGGTCTTGATGGAGACGTACATCTGTGTGACATCACAGATGCACAGACCAGGCATGCAAGCTCCGCTGGCTTGTTTCTTGCAACGTGAGGATGAGCAGCGAATGTTAACTGTCCCAAGGGGTAGATATTATTGCTGAAAATCAGCGTTTTTCCCTCTTTAATGTTGTTACTTCTGCACACTCAAGACAACACATCTCCCAGCAAACTAACTCATTACCTTTCGCTCCCTTTCAACCAACCGAGGCTACAAGCTGACAAACTGTCCTCTGGGCTGTTAAACCCACACAAAATTCCAGCAAACGTTTGGCTTGTTTTGCACAAACATCCGCGTTGCTTCACAGAAATCTCATCAGCACATCCTGCATCCAAAACCTTTCAAATCCTCTCATATTTCTTTTATCATAACCCAGATTTCTCAGTCTTGATTGGCTGATGGAGCAATTCATTCTGCGTCTGGCTCCACACCATTGCACCATGTTTATTACATAATAATCTAAGAAAAGACCACAACAGCCCAGGAAGGCCTGAGCTTGTGTAAAAATAGATTGACAAGCACAAAACGACCTGGTTATATTTAGTAACATCACCCCCTCCCCACCTCCACCACCATGTCCACTTCTAATAATAGCAAGGGATGTGTTTTATATTCATTCTATAAGGCTTCGCCCTGCACTTGCCAGGACATTTTCATCCTCGTGCTTTCTGAGTCGAGTGGACAGACGCTGCCTTCTGCAGGGTTGGTGCATGTTTGTGTGCTGGCTGCAGGGTTTTTGAGGTGTGTGTCATCAAAATTTTACACACAGTTCTATATTCCATTACTCATCACAACCTATTTCGGCATGCAGGCATCTCACAGTTGATGAGCTTATGAGGGGGGACGAGGGAAATAAAACTGGCAGAAACGGCAGCTTGGAGACCCAAGTAGCTCCCCATATCAGCTCAAGTGATATTAGACTCATGCTGAGCTTGTTCAAGTCTGTGTTATTACTTTAGAGTCCCAGCAATCTGAAAAGATGGTCCCTGCAGCCAGAAAAGGTGGGACATGATGATGAGGATGGTGATTCCCCAAGAGGTGAAAGCTGAAAGTAATTTTTGTGTGTGTCAGATAAGATGAAGCAGAAGTATGGGGGGGGGTTAATATTTCATTGTCTAGTGGAAAACATCTTTTCAGGAGATGTTTCTGTTTTCAGGTTAGATGAACCAAATCAGTATTAACATGCAATCTTTTTTGCTGGTTGAATCAGAATTGCTTGATGTCAAAGCAACATTGTCACCATGTAAATAAGCAGTTTGAGATGAGATGAGATGAGATAAGATGAGATGCCTTTATTTGTCTCCCACTGGAGCAATTTCAGTGCACAAATGGTAAAACCATAAAAAATTATGTATATAAAAAAATATATAAAGAAATAAAGAATTATATATTTTAAAAAAATGTAAAGACGGATACTTTACCTCCACAGAGTTTCTTGTATTCTATTTTTTCTAAAGTTATAATGATAATTAATTAGCAGTCCAAGTTCTGTTCGGTACAGTGGTGGCTGCTGGCAGGAAGGATCTCCTGTCCTGCAGCAAACTTGAAGAAGCCAAACCAAACATTCTGTTTTTTCCACTATATTACAGTTAAAGTCACCAGATTTGTGGAGTTGTGCTGATAACACCTTGGTCATCAACATCTCTGACCAAGGAGGTGATCACAGAGGAGGAGGAAGTCTAACCTGCAGCCCATCACCATTGGTGGGGAGTTTGCGGTGAAGGAGGCCAGCTTTAAGTTCGTAGGTGTGCACATGGATGCAGACCCCCAATAAAACTTAAACACCTCAGCGATTGAGAATATGGCCCTGCAAAGTCTCCACTCAGAGGGCTCAACATCAGGTGGGAACTGTGGTCCATCTTCCACCACTGTTTCACTGAGAGTGTGCTGACTTTCTATATGGTTCACAAGCTGCAACATGGCTCATTAATGCCGCCAAGATGATCACTGGCTACCCTCTTCCCTCCCTGAAGGGCCTCTTCAGAACGTAAAGAGGGTTAGCGGCATTTTGAAGTACTCTACACACCGGATGTTTGAGCTGCTATGCTCCGGTCATAGATACAGAGTGCTGGGGTAAAACTCAGGAACAGTTTTAACAGCAGTCCAATAGCTGATTAATGCCTCACTTCTTTGAAGAGAACCATGTGCAAGAATACAAAATGCAATTTTTATTTTTCTGTTTTATGGTTGCACTATCAGGACTGTCACCGACTATAAAGCCACACCTTCACCCTGCCAAGATGACTTCACCTTCCTCAATGAGCTTAACAACTTCTTTGGGAGGTTTGTGGCTCTGAACACCACCACAAGGAAAGCTAAGCTACCCCCCCATCCTGATGAACAAACCCTCATGCTCAAAACCGCCGCTGTACGGAGAGCCCTGAGTAAGGTCAACTCACAGAAGGCAGCAGACCCTGACAAGGTTCCAGGACGGCTGATAAGGAGTGTGCAGACCAGCTGACCCACCTGCTTCCAGACATTTTCAATACCTCACTGAACCAGGCCATCATCTCCTCATGCTTTAAGTCAGCCATTATCATCTCTAGAAACCAACCATGACATGCCTTAACGACTTTCGCCCTGTTGCACATCCACCATCATGAATTGCTATTGCAGGTGGTTAAGGGCCACATCCTGTCCATACTGCCCCCACCATTTGACCCTTTCCAGTTTGCATACCAGCCCAACCACTCCACTGAGGATGCCGTCTCCACTGCTGTCCACCTGGAGCAGCTGGTTGAGAAAAACACAAACGTGCAGATGCCGTTTCTGGATTTCAGCTCAGCATTTAACACGATCACCCCCCAGGATTTGGTATGCAAACTGGGCCCTCTGGGACTCAACACCCACCTGTGCAACTGGCTGCTGGATTTCCTCACTGACGGAACACAATCTGTCCGTGTGGGGAATAACACCTCCAGCTTCATCTCCCTGAGCACTGGCTTCCCTCAGGGCTGCGTCCTGAGCTCCCTGCTCTTCACCCTGATGACCCACGACTGTCATCCCAAATACAACACCAACCACATACTGAAGTATGAGGACAACATAAGAGTTGTGGGCCTCATTAAGGACAATGATAAGCCGGCCTAGAGGAGGTGCGACGTCTGGTGCATTGGTGTAGGGTGGACAACCTGCTTTTGAACATCCTGGTAAAGACAGCTCAGCAGCGCCTGCACTTCCTGCAATGGATGAGAAGAGCCAGCCTCCACCTACCATCCTCTCCACCTTCTACACAGGGACTATCAAGAGCTAGCTGACCAGATGCATCTCCTTCTCCATCTCCACTTTGCTTTACTCCTGTTCCTCCTGAAATCCACAATCATCTCTTGTTTTCTTTTTTGTTTTTTCCTGCATCATCTCACCAACTGACTGACCAGCTCCTTGTCCATCACTAACATACCAAGATATGATACACCAATTATCTTGAGAAATTGGGCTGGCCACCAACAGGTGAGCTTTTAAAAAAATGAGTGGTCAGCACCTGATTTAATCAGTTATTCTCACAATTGATCATAATTTATAATTTATAAAAATAAGTTAATATTATTCTGTTTGCTTCTTACAAATGGCTTTCCTAAATTCTAAAAAAAAAAAGAAGAGATTTTTTTTTTATAATAGTTTTGCAAATGGTTAAACCATTACTTTATCACAAAGAAGAAAATTCATTTATTTTTCATGCATGACTGCTCTCGGTTTCCAAACTTTACGATTGTTTGTTCATTCTTTCCAATGCTGCCCAGGGGAACAGCTTCAAAGTTGATGCCCCTACAGCTGGAGATATGACACATCAACACTGATGGGACATAATGGCCACTTACAGGAAAACCTGTGTCCTGGCTGGTATCCACATGGATGTCACTTTGACACTTATCAGCATCTGCCCCATACATACTGTAGCACAGCAGAGTCCATCAGCAGGACAGCAGTGGACTTCACAAAAACTGCCTAAAACACAACAAATAGGCTGGGTGCCCATACAGTATATGTTTAAGCTCAAACATCTGAGTGAAGGAAATCCACAAAACACATAAATTAGACTTTTATCTCCCTGTTTTCATTGCAAACTCTATTTTGTTTGTTTGTTTAATTATACTGACTGACTGACTTATTCCTTTCCTTGAGTTTGGGCATCTGCTGCTTGCTTGGGTTACATAACACAGTTTTTTTGGTTGGAACTTAAACCATTTAATTATGGCTAGGAGTTACAATTACCTGGTTGGGGTAAGGAACAGATGAAGGTTTGTAAACATACTCACTTCATAATTAGATGTAGGGTTTTGGATGTTTCCATGGTGATACATCACTAGGAGATTTCACATGCATTTGGTCTCATGACTGCTACATTTCTTTAAAATAGCAATATGGGTCATCGGGCTAACTGACTGTATACTGTAAATTGGTGGATTAGACAACCCAACCAGAAACTGTAACACTGGATGCTTTTGTTCGCATATCCAACACATAAGTCGCAGAATGAAAAATTATGAGATTTTAACATTCATTAAGCAGTCATTTTGGGTTGGATAGCATGACGAGCTTCCACCAGTAGATTTTAAACTCTGTAGTCCTTGACAACATTTAGTTTTCCAAACAAAACCATGTTTCTTTTTAATATGCAACTCTAGCTGCACATAAATTATGACCGTAGTCATGCACCTCCAGCTTAAATATAACCAGATGGAAGCTAATCTTGTTGTATTCTTCATATGGGATGGAAAGAAAAGAAGCATGTCAATCGTAGTCCACAGGTGTGAAACAGGGATCCACTCCACCACAAGAATAAGTGGTCTCATCCTTGTTTGACTTTAGGACAATCACAGTATCCAGGGGGTTATTAAACTTCTCCAGCTGTGCATACATGCTGTTATGCTCGTTGCTGTCACAATGGTGGGTGCAGAGAAAGGACCCAAATACAGGATGAAGCAGGAGGCAGGTGGATGTTAGAGATAGGAGGTTTAGTGAACTGAACAGGTGCTGCCACAGCAGGATTACCTACACAAGTCACTAGCTGAACTCGAACATCAAAATACATAACAGACTGTAAAAGAGAGCAAAACAGAAACAAGGTAGGAAAGACAAGGTGATGATTGCCATGAAAACAATGACAAATATCTGGCAGTGAACAAAAGAAGCCAAGAGGTATATTTATACAGTAGAGAACTGGTTAAACTAAAACAGATGGAGCAAACAACAAATTAAGACCAGGTGTTTAGTAAATAAAGAGAACAGATCATGTTCATGCTATGGGAGATGTGTCACAGCAGAGAAAAAGAAACTAAAATGCAACCTTTGTAATTTTTTTGACAGATATATATCTCTTTTAATCTGGCATGAGATGGCATTGGATGAGATCATCTATGGTGTAACGTGAAGCTGATGTTGACGTGTTTTAATATGTGACACCACTGATGACCATTAGGTGGTAGAACCCAACATCCTTGGTTACGATAGACTTCCATAAAAAAATTACTCCAATGAAACAAGAAGACAAAAATACTGTATCCTTTTAAGAAGAAATTATGTGTTATTAGCTTGAAAAAGACTTAGTGATTAACCATTAGAATTTTGTATTTCAGTATATACAAGTCATCAAAGAAGTGTTTTTTCATCCAGCTATACCCTTATATCCAAATATGGTCATCTTTAACCCCCAAAAGACTTAAAGGTGCAGTGTGTAAGAGTTCTGACATCTAGTGGTAAAGATGAGCATAGAAGTGACTTTAAATGCCAAACACAGTTGTGAATGAGTGGTGCTCGTCAGTGGCCAAAATGCTTCCAGAAACACACGTTTTCTTCTGCGAGTGGATCCAGTAGTTTCAGGTGCAGCGATGACAGCGCTAAAACTACTTCCATATTGTGAAAGTGTAATGTCTTCTTCCTTATGCGTCTTTTAAGGCATCACTTATAAAAAACGGTGCTGTAGCACCTATAAAACAAAGATAAATCTGCAGTTTTAAAGCTCAGAGGGTTCTCACTTCACACACAGTTTTGCCCATCCCAAGACACTGTGGTAAAAACGGTAGCACAAATATAGCAACTGTTATGGATGCGGGCCCAAGGCAAGTAGATATAAACGATATAATGATATATCAAAACATTTTGTCATTGACCTTTTATTTTATTACTTGCTGCACCTTTAAGATTCCAATGGCCAAGTACTGAACTAATGCCATCAAAGGTTCTGCAGTCCTTTGTGAACACCTACAGGAACAAATGATTTATGGTGTCATTTGAAGTTATGAAAACGTTATCTGAAAAAGGGGGGGTTCCCCTACTAAAGGATGGGGTGGTTCCGGGGCTTCCAAGAGAAAAAAAAAAAAAAAGGAAGGGGAAGCTAGCAAGAAAAGGTCCGGGGGTTATCTAAGAGGGCAAGAAGGGGGGGACACTTAAAAAAAAGAGAAAAAAAGAGAAGTAAAAATAAAAAGAAGATGGAAATAAAAAAAAGGGAAGAAGAGAATAAGGGGATGAGATACTTTAAAGGAAAACAGTTATCCTATATTGCAAAAACTGAAATCTTATACCAAGTATATTTTTCTAATTTCTAGTCTCATATCTCATCACACACAAAACAAGACAAAATTACCTAAAGAGAAACATTTCAGCGAAATATAGGAACTTGTTTTATAGGTAGAGTCCGGAGTGTTCCCCGTTTCTGTTTGTAAACAACATTCAAACTTAGAGCCCCTCCCCTCGGGCTGATGGTTAAATCGCTATTTAGCCCCAAGCCTCTCCTTCAAAGCTAGAAAATGGGTGAAAGCCAAACCAATCTTAACCCGTGGTTTTCGAGTGTGCACTATCTAAAGCTCTTTTAACCGCAAAATACTTCCTCTTCTTCGTTGCATCCGCCATTTTTATTGAGAATTCGAGTGAATCTCGTGTCGGCTCCAGTCAACGTTTAAAAAAAGAAAAAAAAAAAAAGGTTGCTCCAATTGACGAGCTTCTCCCAACAGAGCGCTACGCCCTTAGCTCTGTCATTAGGTGGAGACAACAGAAATGTCCCGAATACACCAAAACAAAGAGAAAATGTGAAATACAGTCAGGGAAGGGGGAGTTGCAAACAAAACTTGCCACCACACAAAAGCAGCATTGCATTGGTAGAATTTTCTTGCTTATTACAAGAAAAATAAATAAATAAATAAATAAATAAATAAAATCTCTCTTTTTTTTTTTTTTTACTTATTTTAAGAGTGGCCAAGATTTCTTTTTTTTTTTTTTTTGCTTGTAAAAAGCAAAAGAAATTCTGCTAATAGAAACAGCGAAATTTTCATGATAAGATTTCTTGAAATAAGATGCATTGCCTTAAAACAAGTTCCTACATCTCACTGAAATGTTTCTCTTTTGGAAATTTTGTCTTATTTTGAGTGTGATAAGATATTTTGACTAGAAATGAGAAAAATATACTTAGTAAGATTTCCGTTTTTGCAGTGTATAACAGGACAGGACAACTAGCTTAACTTAGTACAGCATTGATGCTGGAGGCAGTGTGACACAGCCCTGCTCTGTCTGGTGATGAAAATGCTTCTGAAAAAAGGACCGGTGACCTGCCTGTGAGCTTTCCTCATAAACTGCCAGCATCAAACAGGGAATACCACAAGAAGTGATTCAAATTCAAATCTATGACCTGATCATTGTGAGTTCACTGCATATCTGCTAGGGTGGTGTAAAGGCAGTGAGGTGTCGGACCTTTTTAAAAATCTAATTATTGTCAAAGACAAGTCCTGATCATTGGCCGTGAATTTGTCAGTCCACTCACGTTCCATCACATGGGAACGTATCACAAATAAGCTCAGTTCTGTCATTATCACAATAGGCGAAATCATGTCTGTGGTCCTTTGTATCATCACGCCTCAGTTACAGCGGCGTTTTGTTTACTTGCCTTGACTGCCAAGCAACTCCAGATTACACATACTCACTAGCCAGGCCAGAATAAAAAGCATTTCTTTCACACGTCAGCTAATTTTGTCTTCTTTGTTCTTGATGCCAATCTGCTTCAGCGATCCATCACATATCGAACCCAACTTTGGCCTTTCCAAATGCCTTAGTATCCTAGCATGGACAGTTTTCACTATTCTGGAGTCTAAGCTAGTGGCAAAAGTTGTTTAGGTTTTATTGTATTGTCTCAGATCTGAAGTGACTTTTTAAATCCAGACCTAATTCTGTCTTTCTCTCTTTTCTTTTCTTTTTTACCTTTTGTGTCTGTCTTTGAACGATAACTTATGTTTTGGATTTTTATTTGATTATCTTTTGCCTTTGCTGTTTTGTTTTGTTTTTATCTGTTGGCTTAGCATTTTAAAAAGATTAGATATGCTGTTTCTTTAAAAGTCAATCTGGCACAGCAATTCTGCCTTTCAGCAGATTCTGCAGCACTTGTTTTCCTACCACGTTTTTTCCACCAGATTTTTGAGTGCTTTGCAGTAAAATTTCTAATTAAAGTTTCTGAATATAGAGTAAAGTGGGAGGTGACCTTAATAGTACAATAACTCATCATGAAGTTAAAAGTAATACGAAGATAAACCCACAGAGCACATAGCAATGAAGGCTCATTAAAATGTTGGACAGCCCTGTGACGAGGAAGAGAGAAAAAGTCTACTGCCTGTAATTAGCACGCTGTCACTTGTTACACAGCAGCCCACGCTCTTAGCATGTCAGATCACTTCCCTACAGCATCCACCGATTTTCTTCTTGCAACTCTCACAAGCAGAAGGCAAAAAACTCAAATCCACTGAGGCCAGTGGTTGCTGACCATTGGACATTTTCAGTGGATCTGTCATGGGAAATTTGAGTGAGAGCATGTAACAGCTATGCCAGATAATGAGGCAGAAAAGCCCTCGACTTGTTAGAGTAACATGGGTCTGTTTACAAAGACAGGAGGCTGCTATATTCTGCATCTCTTGCTAGATGGCCAGCTCAGCAAACCACTGAGCAAATGGAAACACTGCACACTAAACACAATATTCACACGTGATGCTTTTGTGCATGGACATTGTTTTGTTTTTTTTATTCTGTATTCTGTAATTGGGTGGTCTGATTTGCTGCACTGTGAAGCAGATGGTACCAGGATGTTTTCTGTTTCAAAAGAAGCCACATAATGTTTTGTCTCTCCATGCAGTACTAAATAATAAAACAGATTCCATAAAATCAAATTAACAAACAATGTCAGTGTCATATAGTGTAAAAAGTGAAAGAGCTTTGAGGGATCCTTCAGCCGTAAACTCCAGATGGCTCAATGTGAGAGAGAAGCCCCCCTCGGTATTTGGTGGCGAGCACTGCTGTTGCTATGTGAAAGCTTCAGAAACCCCAACCTCCTTCAGAGCTTTCAGAAAAAAGGAGGGAAATACATAAAAAAGCTACTTTTATTAGTTCCAAGGAAAGAAAGATTTTGGACTTAAAAAGTTCTCAAAAATAGCAAAGCAACACTTTCAAAGTGAAGACATGTCTTTAAAGTTAGGGTGGATGATGTTTTCCGGGAGCATTTTTACTATTTTGTTGCTTAATATCTCCTTCACACATTGAGTTGTCATATTGTAAACATATTAGAAGACGACATACTGTAGTTTGGACATAGTTGGGCCGAATACACAGAAACTTTTGTTTCATTTGTGCTATATAATTAAAGACCCAGTATAGAAATCATAGAAAAATGTGAGTGCACACCTTTTTTGTTCTAAAAACTCAGGCAGGTAAAGACTGTGTTTCTCACACACTTTTTTCCCCTTCTTTTTTAAGCTTTTGGAAGCTGGACAACATGTCACCTTGTTACAATGCGTTATCTTGAGATGAATGCTTGAAAAGCGTAATGGTGTGAATCTCCTCCAGTGTCCTGGCTCCGTTCAAAATTATTTCATTAGCAGCTTAGAAAACCAGGACAGGTGTCCATCAGCACTGACAAAATCTCAAGTTGTTTGAGTTTAACAGCCTGCCACACATACCCATAAACTGTATGCTGCAAAAGTCAACACTACAGTATGGATGCATGTGTGGATACATTTATTGAAAGACGCCCACATGAGATTCTTTTTATAGCGCAGAGACATAAACAACTACAACAACAAAGACTTGAAATGAATATTTATTTAAAGACTTTAATTCTTACAGAAATAGTTATTTTAAATGAATCAGTCATTTGTGGCTTTCATATTTCCTATTAGAAGAGTAAACCCTGTGCTGTCTTATAATGTCACTCAACCTCAACAACTGATTTTAAGTAACATGTTTAAATGGACAAAACATTTTTGATTGGTCTTTTGTGTAATTACAAGCATCATGCAAGTTCCCCTTTGAGGGCTAATGAAAAAAAAAAAAGATAATGAATTTGAAAAGACGAACTGTTCTGGTTTATTGTCAAATAGTAGTAATAACTAACTTCAAACACAGCTGCATGATACTGGATAACATTATTCCCAGACAAAATGTTCTGTCCTCTAAGGATGACACAAGCTTGTTTTTCTTTTTTTCCCCCTATTTGGCTCATTCTCCTGCTTCTTCACATCACTTCAGCCACTGGGTCTGAGAAAGCAATGATAAAATGAGTCTGACAGAGAAGTGGCTATGCATCAATGTACCAAAAACAAACAATAAAAAAGAAAAAAAAGCAGAGAAGTCTACAAACAAAACATCTGAAGGCATTGCACAATTCCAAGATTAATCAGTGAGATTTTTAAGGCAAACAAGTTTTTGAAATAACACGCAAAGATGTCATTGTACAGCTTCTTTTGTTGTTGTTGTTTGAACCCACCAGTGCATCGCTGTTAGAAAAAAATCCACACATGCAAACTCAGTGCATGCTAGAGAAAAAAAAAAAACAACACATCAGGATAAAACAGGAAATTCATCACAAGCATTCAATTAAACCACTTTTTCAATATCATAAACTACAGGAAAAACAGCATTTATGTTACCTGTGTGAAGATTACATGTGGGTTCATGGCCTGGCATGCTGGCATGTTACCGACTCAGCAGAGTGAATATGGATGAAGTGGGAGGCAGCAAGGTGTACGCTTGTTTCTTTGATGGTTTGTCCACCTGAAGTGGAGGGCTTTTTCTCTCCTTCTCTCTCTACTTGTAGTCTCCTACACTAAATGCCATGATCGCAACTCCTACACCGATACAGCCTCACATTACAGATCCATGTGACAAACCCCTTTAAGACTTCCCACGTCACTGGATTCCTTTGCAAATCTTCCTGAGGGCAAAACAGCTCATCCCAAAGAAAAGAAATACAGAATTTCAAAATATATAGTCATTGCTGTTATGTGGAACTGAAGCTGACAGCAATACTTCATTTGATTTTAAGAAGAGTGCTTGCTAACCTGTTTTTGATGTTTCAGATATTATGTCACATTTAAAATCAGCTTATTTTATAAAGTGAATACTCAAGCAGGTATACTGACAGATATCACCAGATCTCAACCCACCTTAACCCTTGTGGGAGATAATGGGCCGATATGTTCTCCACAGTCATTGTCAAATCAACGTGCAGTTTTCTGGCACATTGGGCAATATGGACCAAATATCATATCACAATATATTTATTTTAGATGACAATATACTATATATACTGTTATTTTTACCCTAATTTGTCTGAAAGTTTAATTTCATATCAAACACCTGTTAGTATTGAAACATGTTTAGGGTAAAGGTATCGCTCCACTGCATTGATGGAACTGACAAAACACTGGTTAGAAATGTTTGTTAAATCGAAGTAATTAAAGATAGTTGGCTGGTTTTATGATTTCTTTGTAAAAGTCTTGGAGATTGTCTTCCAGACAGTTTAAATAATAGGGGTGGGAAAAAAATATTGATACACTGAAATATCGCAATATTTTCATAAGTAGTATTTCATGAAATCTTATGAGATTTCATAACAAAACGATGATATCTCACGAGATTTCATTAATAAAATAGATCAAAACCGTGTTTTTAAACATAGGTATGGTAACGGCATATGTAAATATCGTGATATTTCAACTTATCGATATTTTTTCCCACTCTTATTAAATAATCAGGTGAACCCTTTGTACTCAGTCAAGGTGCAGTCGGGTCATTACGAAAATACTGTATAAAGCAAAAAAATTTCCACCACTAATAACACGATATAACGATATGTGTGAATATCACATCTCTCTCATATAAATATCATATCGCAATATCATATCAGTATATCGCACAGTCCTAACTACACTTACTCTCAACTTTCCATATTGATCACTGGATTTTACAGAGTATTTTTGACCATATTTGTACATTTGTTTATCAAGTGGTCTTGCAGATTGCAGATCTCAGAAACTTAACTCATATAATTCAGTTGTTAATTATTAAGCATTTCATTCAAAAAACAGACATAAACTAAAGACAAAAAGCCTCCAATATGTCCGCTCAACATCATGAGCATACAATTTTAAATGTTGTTCACCCCATATTCTTTTAAGTCTCTCATATACATAAGTTCTTTTTTGATTTTCAAGTAGTCTGTTTATTTTTATTGATTCATATTATGAATGAAATACAGAAAGATGACAGATGACATTAATGCCATATTAGCCCACCTTCTTCACAACAGTGGTGAGGCTTCAATATCTGATTGCTTTAACAACCATGATTATAAACTGTGTGTAACAGATGGATGTTGCCTCCAAATATCAGGGGTTGAAACCTTTGGCTGCAATAAAAAAACTGATTGTCTTCTATGCAAAATGTTAATTTTGCAGTCTTAAGCCAAAATTGTATTACTTTTTGTTACACATCTGTGTGTTTGTACACTTTTGCAAGCTGTAACATGTAATTAATTGCTTGGGGCAGGGCTAATGTGATTGGAAATAAGGTAAGCGGATTGACAGGAGTAAAAATATTGGAAAGTTTTGAAGACAAGACAGCGTGCTTGGTTTAGGGCCTTACCATACCATCTGCAGTATAGCTGCTCTTGTATTCATTTTTTTTTTTGCAATAATCTAAAACAACCAAACACTAACATCCACTATTGTTGCCATAGTTATTGTTTTGGTCTGATTTCTCTAATGCAGCCCCTAGTGGATCCTTCAGCAACAGGAAAGTATATAAACAATCACCTTCATAGCAAAGCTGCCATGTTAAAAAGAAAGTATATTTTTGGCCTTAATCTTATCATTTACAATAAGATACATCTTTTACGTATATACAGTCCATATAACACACTTTATTAGTTTTTTTTACAGTAGAAATTCAGATTCCATAAGGATTTCTCTTTTCTTTGTTATCCATACTTATCAAGACCTACACGGGAGCTCTACAGACCTTTTAAGACTGTAGAAAACTTGAATGAGAAAATAGGTTTTGGAATTCCAGTAAATTTCTACGGTAGTTAACCAGAGAGAGCGTCAGCCTTGTCCAGGGGCCAGATGTCTTCATCAATTCCGATCAATCTTTGGACTTTTTTTTTATTCTATCTTAAGTCTCCACACTGAAATAAATACAAAATAATTTGGTTCATGTGTGCTATGATTGTCTAACACTGTATTCTGTTTTAAACCTCCAGATCCAGGTGTACAAATACTAATCAAAAATCTTTATCCAGCACCAGCTGCCTTTAACTGCCCAAAACAAATAATAAAAAAAGAAGGGATAATGGTAATTCTCATGGTGACTGGTTTTGACATTTATGACTTTAAAATAATTTTTCCCACAAACCTTAATCTTCACACAGTTCTTGCTGTTATGCAAGTGTCATGCATGTTTCATATACAAATACATGTACTGGATGTAGAGCATATACGAGTGTGTCGGCGTGAGATGAGGGTGACATCTTGTCGTGATAAATAAATGAAAGGCCCTGCCTTGTGTTTCAAGAAGAGAGTCACAGAGTCGTGGCAGTTTGATGCAAGTCAGGCCTCCAGAAAACATATGTATGATATATATGTATATATGCGTGTGTGTGTGTGTGTGTGTATGTGCGTATTAGATATTTACAAGTATTTTTAAATGACTGTTCCTGCCTGATCTGGTTCAGTCTGGTGTTGTTTCAGTGTACAGCAGACTTGAGATCAGTGCTACATTTTGCAATTCCACATCCCCACTTTTGTAAACAGGGTCCCCGCCATGACACATCACCACCACCACCACCAGGCCACATCTCCCTGCATGGAGGGACCCTATTCAGTCAAACTGAGCAACCACATTTTCTGGGATGAGACGCTACACCTAGCAGTATGCCAGATTTGGCAGAAAAAAATGTTGCTACAGTTTTTTTTTCTATGATCACAAGGTTTTTTTTTCCAACACCTTGCACACATGAAACACACATCCTTTTCTAACCATTTGCTTATAAAAAAATACAGGCCTGTCGTTCATGATTTAAATATGAATAACTTATGTAGAAACGTTAATAAGGCCTGTTAGTCATAATTTAAATATGATTACAGGCCTCAGTATAAAATGTAATACTTATATGAGCAGTAAAGAAGCAGCATCACGCTAACAGTAGTATGACCAATACACAAAAAAGGCAAAACTTTGTACAGTGTATAAATGTCTATGAAAATGTTCCACAAGCAGATTATAAGTAGATGTTCTGATTAAAAATCATCAACCAAGAAGAATATCGTGAGTTTGAGGCGTGACTTTAGAAAAATGCTGTAAACATTCTCTTGTATTGATTACTTGACTGAATAGGGCCCTAAAAATACAGGTAAAATCTACTGCACATAATGATGAGCACAGATACACAGTAAAACATTTTTCTCACACATTACGTAAAAGGGACCTCTGGATACAGTAGCTAAAGCTCGATTGGTAGGAAATGATTTGTGCTTTGAGTTGAGACTTACATTGTAAAGTTTTCATCCACCCAGAAGTGGGAACAGCAGCAGGCCAAAACTAGTCTAAAAGTGACAGTGCAATTACCTGAAAAACTAGGCTTTGATTATCAAACACTCACCTCCTGAGGGCTCAGAAAAGGTTTTGGATGGCTCCAGTTTTTAGTGGTTAACTTGACTTTTCAGTGGTTTTAATCTTGCAATTGCAAAAATAAACCTGGCTGTGTTGTGTCTTCAAAAGGTATAGGCGATGTTTTCATCAGTTGTAATTCAGGAGTAGAAGTAATCGACAGAAAACAAACCTTGAGGATTAAAAGCCAATAACTGTGGTGGACAGCCATAGGAGGGAATCAGAGAGATGTCTTCCTAAAGCTGTTTTCCCACTGAAATTGGCGGGTTTACACGGGTTTTCAAACATGCTTTGACCCGCTCATAATCGGCATTAGGCTCCTTTCCCATTGACAAAAAAAGCCGGGTTTGATCACCTGCTGGGTAGCTGCGTGTCCTCTGATCCTATCATGCGTGTCTGGTAACGCCATAACGCTGGGTTAGCGTTGATGACATCATCAGTGCGACAGAAATCAGGAATGTAACATGGAAGGTAGTCAGGGCGTAGTCAGTGTGCTTTATTGAAGCTCATGAATCTCTCTATCCTGCCAGTGCTGCGCCGTGTGTACTGAATGGAAGCAGAGTTGTTTTGGCTTGTTATATCACACGCGACTGGTGCGATGTTGTGACGTACGCACATTGCGCTCAATGTCATCCCATAAATTTGCGGGTCAACCCGGGTCTGTTGTTCCCACTGGATGCCCATCGGATCTAAGCTGCTTGAAGGCGATTTAAACCCGTGTCGCTTGCCGAGTCGTTTGACGTGGGAAAGGGGTATAAGACTGTGTTCTAGGACTATGGGGGAAACGCAGGTCAGTCATGTCAATTATGAGCCAGAAAATCAGGAGTAATTTGCAAAGTTTTTACATTTCTCTCTAATGCGCATTTAGACTTTGTTAAAACATGAAAATACCATGTAAAACAAGCTTATTATCCTTTTTGAACATTAGTTTTTTGTTTGTTCTTTTTTTTTTTAGACTTGAACAATTAGACCGGATTGCGTTATTATCGACACAAATGCCACTGCAAGGGGTGAGTAGAAATCTGCAAGCAGGTCATTAAGTAAAGTATCACAAGTGCGCACTCACCCAACTCGCTTAGTATTAGAAAATGCTCCAGAATATTTGCTGCTATGCTCCTACATTGTCACATGATGTTCCTGAAATATTATCAAGGAGTTTTGTAGAAAATCACTGCAAGACATTTGATGTGAATGTTCTGGGCATTAATGTTCCCTAGAACATTTCAGGTGTCCAGTGCATGTGTGAAATTGGCTAAAAATGGAGGTGGAAACCCAGTTTGCGTGGATTCCATCCAAAGCTTTTTTTCTGCCAGCGTTTTTCAGCTATGAGTCAGCAAGATCTGATTATTCGGACACGTTGACTGTTGGCTTATATGCAAAAGAAGAGGGTTGAAAACACCGTTTGAGGGAATTTAGGCAAAGGCTGGTTTCTCTCATATTTTTAATACCGTAAAGCTCCATTACTTCTCCTCATGTAGATTTTAACTTCCTTATTCAACAAAACTGTATATCTCATTGAAATGAAAGCTTACAGCATGAAGAGGTAATGCTAGTTTCCTCCCAGTGCCCTGAACATGACTGTTCTTAATGCAAAGTTCACTTTGGGTTAAATCAGAGCATCTTTGCATTTATCATACTGCTGCAATTGAGCTGAGTGCAGCATGGTTCGTCTAACGTTCAGGCCATGGGAAATTAATTGCATCACTTCATTCATGTTTTAAAAGTTACCGGGGCAGATTATAAAAAATAAATTTAAAAAAATCTGCATATGAGAGCATATATTTGGGTATCTAAAGTGACTCCCAACTCAAAAATGCAGATACAACTCAACCCTTTGATGTTATTCGAGACTGCCTGAGTCTAAAAATACATCATTCAGATTTTCAGGGCTCTGTCATGTCACCACAGCAGCTTAGATTAAATTAGCCTAAAAAATAATAGATTTGTTGCACCTCAAAGGTGGGAAGTCTAACCTACTGTGCATAACAAAGGAAAGAAATTATATAAAGTTTTATATCTCTAATCAGGGTTTTTGTTTTAATTATTTCCAGTCTTAAGGTGAAAAAGCTGGAGTTTATTTTTATTTTGTAACCACGTGGGCTAGTTCAGTGTGTGACTTGTTAAAAGATGATGCCTAAAAAAGCATCATTACCAACTGTCCTACTGTAGATAGCTGCTATAAACAGAGCTGTAAACTTGTGCTGTAGAAGAGTACTGTAGTACCCCTCACTCTACTGTATTTCTGACGAAAGGATGAAGCACAGTTTATTAAGACATTAATTAAAACAGTGTTTGCTCATGGGAGGAAAAAAGAGCATTATGCTTTTATTTGGATGAGCAAGGCTTGTTGTTTTTTAAGTAATGAGGGAGTAACAATCTGTGCACAACAAAGTGTTGAGCCATGAAAGCAAACCTAAACTTCCTTCTGATGGTGTTTGATTCTGTTTTCAACTACTCACTTTTACCTGGAAGCCAGTTTGAAGATGATCTAAATGATAAGCTCCTGATCTCTCAAGCAAGACAGCTGAAGACTGGCATGGGTGCAATAAAAGCAGCAATCCTTTGTCTATTAATATTTAATGAAATGTTACCTTAAAAGAACAATAAAATTCCCACGCTAGATTGTACGTTGACATTTTAATGCAGCCTTTAATGCCTGGAGGAGGTGAGGGTTTGATACTGGCTGTTGATACTGGCACATAGGTTTTCTAATGAGTACTCCTGTGAGGAGATGATTCGCTACACGCTTTTAAACTTTATAGGTTATAGATAATTACTGGCTTTATCTTTAAGCTTCAATACTGCTGGATAACACTAAAATCTGCCCTCACTGTCTTCACTTTAAATCATGTGAAAAGTTTTCCTCAGAGAAGCAGTTTACATTTTTGTCTACTTATTGTTTTGTGCACATATTCACAGTGTGTTGCTACCACTAAGGTGTGAGTCACCTGAACTGATAGCAACCAAAGTGCTAAAAACTCTAAACCTGCAGTTTGGCAAAGGTTTTGTGTTATTAATGAGAAAAGTAAAACTGTGACCTTTACAGGCTTACCAATTATAACTGAACACACTCATTCCAAAAACAAGTAAATAAAATTGGCAATACAAAACAAAGTGAGAGGTAGAGAGACGTAGAACGAAAATAAGAGCGTAGTATCAGAAAACATAAAGAGACTGTAAAATGCAACACAGTCAGATTCAGAAATGAGAGGTGTGTTTTTGACTTCTGGGCTTGGAGATCCACGTTTCCAGAACCCACAGTGGACACAGTGTCGGTTAATGTTATCTGACAAAACAGTAAGGCTGGTTCAAGTCCCTGTTGCATTTGATTCAACCAGACTCGCAGGGAGCGCAGCTTCCTCTAGAGTCAAGGCAGGTGGACGGAGCTGAAGGTAGGAGCGTGGGAAGATCTCAGGTGATGATGGGTTTCTTCGTGATGGAACATGGCGGCGACAGTGGTGAGATTGTGTGGGAGGGTCAAAGCCCTGAGTGTGGGACAACAGTGCATGCTTCTTTTAAACTAACACATGCTTCATTTATTTTAAAAAAAAAAAGAAAAAAAAAAAGAAAAGAGAAATACGTACACTCTGTAATAAAGAATGTGGCACCAGGGCCTAAATGTTTTTGTACAAAGTCATAACCTCCTGTTTCTGCAGCTGAAAAATAGGAATCTGAAAGGTTTTCACATTGATCGGTATAAACATCCTCCTGAAAAAAGACTCCACTCTCCACATGTAAACATTTATATATAAAGAGATGTGATTTTGTGATGGATAGAGGAAGTGGAAACAGAAAAAGAAAACTGACAGTCAGTATTCAAAAGAAAAAAATAAAGAGAGCTTCCCCAGTTTGGACTCTTTCAGTCTGAAAGCTGTCCTGTTCTCTCTTCCTGGTGTGGTCAGGTAATCTCAAACCACCAGAATTACCCATCAAAACCACTGAAGTCTCCTCTAAAATTTCCCAATTGGGGTCATCTGCATCACCCTTCATGGCCAAACATTCCCCAAAGTGCAACAAGAGAGAGCAGGCGACGATCACCGAATGCTCTGAAGCTTCCAGTGAAGAGTAGCAAGAAGAGGAAGCTGAACAAAGACAGCAAGACTCGGCAGAGTTGGCCAGTCGACGTCGAGGGAGGGGCTTTCAGATTCGGCTTACCCGCCTGGTGAGGAGGGGGTGGATCGCTGGTGGCGGACAGGGGGTGTAAGGAGGTGGTAAGGGGCCGGGTTTGATCCCTCGGGTCCTCATGTAAGACAGGAACTGGTCAGGGATCTCAGCTAGCACTTCTTTAGCCAGACGAGCCATGCTGAGGATGTGGTTTCCCCGCCGATCAATGTAGTCTCTGAAAGGGACGAACTGAGGTGGGGGTGGAAAGGAGGGGAGAGACAAAAGAAGTTAAATGAAAGATGATTCTTTTTTTTTTTAAAAAAAAAAAAAAGCAAAAGTGCAGAGCAGAATGAAAGGAAGTCGCACGAAGAAAGGAGGAGATAGTGGCCGACTCAGAACGAGAACAGAGCAGAGGGTCAAGCACTGCGACCTTCTCCCATTAATCACCAACTCTTCATTTCTCTGACGGCATTGTGCCGAGCCAACAGCCTGACAGCCAGTCAGCCGTGTCTCGGGGATTATTCTGTACCTGAACAATGTCCCTCTCTGCGTATCGTCCTTGGGAAGAGATCCTCTCCTCGTCCCCATCCAGCTCGATCATTTCTACAAAGGAGAGCACATCAGTTTAACACTGCTGGGAGATTCGGAGTGAGCAAACATGCAGATTATCTGCACCATGTTTGCTCACATTTCCCTGGAAACAATGCTACATGTGGAATGACTATGGAGAATCTGCATCGCTTAGGGTGATGCTGTGGGGCTGGAGGTTACACTTAACTGTGCACTAAAGAGAACATGATGGAGTATGTGTAAGCAAAGCCAGCGATGAGGACCACAGGGAGATAACGCAGCCAAGCACAGAGGCTTCATACTTGGTTTAATTGTCGAATCCTATTGACTTTGCAGGCTCATTGCACATTGGGAGTGAGCCTGTTTTTACAGAGGACTGCTCTATTTGTAGGCTAAACACGAATATGTGTGCTACAACAAAAAAGAAGAGGTGAAGGATGTGTGAAAGATCTGTCTTGGAAAAAAGTAGAAAAACACCACCTCTGGAGGGGCAGCAGGAAATTTCCACATCAACTCTACCTCTGTTTGTGGGGGAAGGGAGATTAACAGAAGGGAAAGTGGTGGAGCGAAGAAAAAGAGAACTGAACCATGTGGGAGACAAGATAGGAAGTAAAACGAAGGTCGGAGGCAAAAGATAACTGCATGCTAATTAATGCAGACACAGAACAAGAGCATGCACACACGGGATCTTCACCCTGCTTACCATCAAACTCCGCTGGTCCAACTCCGACTATTATAATCGACATGGGCAGAGATGCAGCCTGTACAGGGTGGAAAGGGACAGAGCAGGGACATCAAAGGCAGCAACGTTTTGTCTATTCACCATTTTGCTATCTTAAGCCCTGCAGCCTGTCGGTAAAACAGCCCCCGCTAATGACTAACTGCATGGTAAAGGTAACTGAAAGAAAAAAATCTTTGCCATTGTTAAAATGGACGTGGTTCGGCCGTTTCAATCTCCCGTCCACAGCCTGCTTCATGAAGGAGTTTCTAATTTCATGCATCTACAACTTTGTCTAAATCTCCAAAAGCTTGACAGCTAAAAAATGACTCCCATTTACATCTCCCCTGGCCCCGAGGCTCAGCTGAACTGCTGCCCAGCATCGCAATATTGTTTATTAAATCTTTGTTGAGTGGGACAGCAAAGTACAGTTCAAATGATGAATGATGAAGGTTTCGCAGCGTTTCACAACTTCCTCGGGTGTTGGAGGGCCCAAATTGCTTGAGAAATCACAGGAGTAGAACCTCCGCGGGCTAGTAATTATTCTCAAATCTTGCATTACTACATTGTTATATCACATGGGGGCATGAGAGGCAACCGGGGTTCCAAAACTGTGAGCGCACCCAAATATCCACATTAACTCATATGGGGGAGGCGGAGGAGGGTGACCATGCTGACACCGCTCCTCCCTCGTCTCCCTCATTAGTGAAGATAAGAGACTGAGTAGGAAGCACTAAAAGGCATTGCTTTTTATAGTCTTCCTTTCATATTGTGTGTTTTCTGGTTTATCAGGCTCTCTCTTGGTGTCTTAATTATAGCCGGACCTCCAGGGTAACTCCATGTTTCACAGCAATATGTACAAGCAGCACATGGACTGCTGCTGTCTATGATATAATGAATCCCATTTGGTATCCCACTGTATGTTTAAGACAGGAAACTTACAGCTTAATCACACATAAACAGAATTTAAATGAGACGCTTTACTGTACATTGACTATGGACTCCTTAGTCTGTGCCATGTCTGTGATCACGCCGTCAGAGATGATGAGCAGGATGAAGTACTGTGAGCCGTCTGTCACTGCTGATGCGTACCTAGCATGTGAAAAGACAGGAGGCCAGAGGTGAGATGAGCTGATATGAAAAATAGATGCACGCAGATGGAAAGCCTGCATTTCTCCATAATGCACAAACATTTCATTCTGACATTAAATCTGCATCAAAGTAAAGAAATCTGACTTTTTATTTCTTTGCAAGGACAAGCTTTATTCAACGCTGGTCCAATATCCAGTTTTTGTCATGGAAATCAGAGCCGGTTTGGACCTTCAAGGGGCCCTAGTCAAAATTCTGGTAAGGGGCCCTCCTAACGGAACAGCAAAAACTTTCAATATTTGCACATGACACCCAGTGCTTTAAACATATAAATATATATATTGCACATCTGTGGATGTGCCTGCATTGGACGATAAAGCTGGCGCATCTGTGCCTGTCCTAGATGAACCTGCTCTGTCTGTGCTGCTGCTTGTAGGAGAAAACTTAAACACAGCACCTGTTATATGGATACGGCTAATATTAATTCATCTCCATCAAATTGGCTATGCTTGTTTTACTTTCATATACTTCAAATGTAGGCAATTATTTATATTATCATTTATCATACAAATTATTATATTAGCACCATTGTCAGAATATTTTATGAATTTCAATTCTTATATTCTTAGAAAATATCTGCATCTACAATTGTCCTCAAAATATTCATACCCGCCAATTAAAGAAGGAAAAAATTAAGTGAAATAAGTTGAAATTGACAAAAGTAATGATAAATAAAATTCTATGAAAATTATGTTGATTTTTAATTGTGGTTTGACAGAAATATTAAAAACAAACACACAAGAAATAAAACGCGTAAACAAGCATGATGGGGCTCCGAAGCTAAAATGTTGTTGAGCGACACTTTGAGACAATCACTGTCATCAGGTGTTTCTGTAATGTTCAAAAAGACTTCTACACCTGCTGACAGGTATTTTGGTCCACTGTTCATGAGAAAAGTGCTCTGATGTGTCTGGAACAGTTTTGTTTGTTTGTTTGTTTTAAATGATATTTTCAACCATAATTCAAAATATTCAATATTTTCCTTCACTTAATGATAATTTTATGATTTAAAAAAAAATTCATTATTAGTTTACTTAGTTTGTTGATATTTGAATTACTATTGTGAATATAGCGTTTTTCTTTAATTGGAGGGTATAAATAATTTTGAGGATGACTGTATATTTGCCTGCTGGTAATCCAAGCTAACGAAATTAAACCTTAGTCAGTATTTATCTTTTACTTTTTTATTGTTTTGTAAGCACAGTTGTAACTTCAACTGTTAGCAGCCAGCAAGATGCACAGGGAGACCGGAGTCCCCCCCCCCCCCCCGCTAATTTAGGTCAAACTTGTACGATCCCATTCTCCCACCGAGAGCAGACAGCTACCTGACTGCTGTTCCTGCGGTTCTTTCTCATGTTCTTTCCTTCTCATTTTCTCGTATCCTTTAACTCCGCTTCATCTCTCTCTTCTCTCCAGCCTGATGTGCTGGAAATGCGGGACACATGCGCGACCGGGCAGTGACGTCGTCACGTTTTTTTTTTTTTAAATCCCTTCACGGGGCCTTTATGAGTTTGCGGGGCCCTACGCAACGTGCGTAGTGTGCGTATTGGGTGAACCGGTACTGATGGAAATTATGTTAATAGAAGCATCAGTTTTATTGATATGCAGATATTAACATGTTGGACTAGCCCTTTAATGAGGCCTGCAGTCTTTGCCTCAGTAATTACCTTACTGCAGAAAAACTCATGTTAGGAAATCATACATCAGAGATCAATAAAGTCGTAAAAAAGTTTAAGCTCGTTTCACTCGAGATGAATAGTTAACTATAGTGCCTCTGTCAAAACTAATGTGTGATATGTGAAATGTAGAGGGACTGTTTTCTGTTGACTGACTGCACGGATTATTTTTGAAGCATGAAGTGATCCACCAACATTCTTGTGATGGTTGCATGCACCAAACACAGAACATAGATTAATAAATGAAAGTTTTATTCAGCAGAGCAGAGGTAAAAACACAGGTTATCAGTTCAAGAGACCAACTGAAAGCAAACTATTCTCCATCTAAACTCAATAGACACTTTATCAGGTATACCCATTCAACTGCTTGCTAACACAAATATCTGTTTAGCCATTAACATTGCAGTAGGTCAATGCATTTAGTCATGTAGACAGGATCGAGATGATTTGCTGAAGTTCAAACTGAGCATCAGAATGAGGAAGAAAGGACATTTTAAGGTTGAATATAGGAAATAATACCTCCATGAGGCGTTTGAAGGGGTGCAGAATTAAAGTACAGCATTTTCTGAAAATAAATATAAATTTTAATGGGTTTAATAATGGTGTTATGTTATAGCCAATAGAGGAGGCCATTGCGGGTTGCCAAATACGGTCTCTAAGTTACAACAGTATGTTCAGCACAGCTAGGCTGGCACTGGAAAAAATGCTGGAGTGGGCAAGTCAAGCAGCTGCTTCAGAGCCCTGAAGGTATCATTATCCAGTGACCTGAAAAGAGCAAAAACTAGAGTAAATTTAGGTGCAGCCTACACAAAATGGACCCATATCAACATTTTCCACGGTATCACAACACACGCGGAAATGATAAGCTTGGTAAGCTAACTCGCTTGCTAACTTGGCTAACGTCAACTGTCAGTTAAACTCTTCTGCAATACTTGTTGGACATGGTGCAGGCTGCTGGACACTTGACATATCGTTAGCAAGCCTGGCACCCAAATAGCTGTAATTATTATTCTGCCGTTGCAACTACAATCTTGACACACATGATGTCACTACTGTGTCCGTATTCCATATCCAACCTTTCAGTGACTTTGAATTTGGCATTGGTTTTTGGTCTGAGTATTTTAGAAACTGCTGATCTACACACACAACCATCTCTAGGGTTGACAGAGAATAGTCTGAAGAAGAGGAAATATCCAGTAAGCTGAAGTTGTCTGGACCAGAGTACCTTGTTGTCGGAGGTCAGAAGAGAATGGGCAGAATGAGTGGATATAACAGAAAGCCAACAGGAAGTCAACTAACCACTGGTCCTAGCTAAGGTATGCAGAAAACCGATGTGGGGGATGTGGTGGAGCGGGGGATTCTCATCATGGATGTGCAGCTGACATATCTGCACAGAGCAGCTGTGTGATGCTGTCATGGCAATATGGAGCAAAATCTCTGAGGAATGTTTCCAAAACCTGATCTATGTCACCAAAAATGAATGCAGTTCTGAAGGAATAAGGAGGTCCAACCCAGAACTAACAGGGTGGATCTAGTAAATTAGCTAATGAGTGTATATAGAGTGAATAATGACTGACCTCAGCCAGTTTTGGATGGCAGAAAGAGAACAGAGAGAGCTACTAGAATAAACAGGCTGTGTCCATGGATGTAGCGCTTCACGTGTGTCTTCCAAAAGAGAAGAGCTCCAGTAGCAGCACTGACAGTTAATATGAAAACACAAACGTTTCCATACCAGGAGAAATAAAAATGGTATATCTCATGAAGAACATCTGATGCAGCACACATCTTCAAAAACAGATTTCATAACAAGTAAAAATATTAGAAAAAGCAAGGTTTGTGACTGAAACAGACATGTTTCACTGAAACTTAGGCTTAGGTCTTGTTTATTTAGCTTCAAGCTAAAACAAAGCTGTTTTTTGTTATGTAATCATGCCGTAAATGCTTGAAGTGATGTATCAGGACAATGTTTTGTGAGTTTAACAACACTGTCATGCCACACAGCCAACCAGTTAAGAATCTGAAGTGACACAGTCTCCTTTTTAGCCGGTGCTTTCCCGGCTTTCAGTCTGATGCTCCACAGAAGTGAGCGTCGAACAATGCAGCTATTCTCAGGCTGAGTGGGTGGACGGAGCTCGCGGAGAGATGGGATTTGAAAGCCGATGATGAAAGGTGGGAAAAGTGCTTGTTACAGTCAGTCTTGAGGATCATCAGACAAGATCTGGCAACAGGGGACGTCAGGTGGGAGTTGGAAGAAACTGTCCGCTGCAGAAGCCAAGAACTGTTTATTAGTCGTTAGGTTGGTAAATTAAGAAGCTGCTGCTGACACTTTCTCTTAGTGTCTGCTTGACTGTACATTAATTTGTCTAAATATTTAAAAGAATGGAAGAGAAGCTTCTTGCATTTGTTGCCCCAATAGAATTTTAAGTGCCCAGAGGGGTCTCGTATGTCTCACGTTATTCAGGTTAAGGTCTTTCCACATGAGTCTACAGGAATTCGTGTACTTTTTATCTGTGAATAGGTGTGAGGTTTGACATTTACAGTTATTCCTTTTTTCTCCCTTCTGCTGCACCTCAAGGCAGCTCATCAGTAATCATGAAGACTGGCGACGCTGCTAAAGCTCTGCCATGATTACCTCTCATGTCCACACCATTACAGCAGGCGCTGATTTCTCTGATGTGATGGAAGCTATTCACACACTTATTTTAATCTCCACAAATCGCTGTACAACAGCCAACACACATGGCTGAGAATGCACCAAAGCCAAAAGATCTAATGGGAGATTTTTCCCTACTGAGCTCTGTATTTCATGATGGCATTGTACTCTGTGGTAATCTGTAGTACTCTGTAGTACAGCCCATATGGTCCTCAGTGGGGCTGTTAGTGGACTTACCTGGCTACATGGTTAATTACAGGGGAGAAGTGGGTGGGCCCATAGAGACGCACAGATTTAAGACTCTGGTAGTATGCCTCCATCACCCCGTCGATGCCATTGCAGTACGGGTTCTGTGGATTTCCGTTCTGTGTGAAAGCAGAAAGACAAATGACATGTATCATGTGTAGGACCGAGAAAGCTGTGAAAAGATAATAACTTGATTCTCTTGTGCATAAGTTTGATCACATCTTCATGCCATTTCTGGAATCTGCAAACTTTTAGACCTTCAAATGTCATCTGACCTTAAAAAGACCACATGTCAGTTGAAGGTCTAAAGCAGTGCTTCTCAACCTTTTTGAGCCAATGCCCCCCTGCCCAATATCCAGGTCCCCTACTGCCCCCCCCAACATTAAAATGTAGGATAAAACGATGTTCACACAGCTTGTCTTAACACAATTTCTGCTCTGCAGAGATTTTTTTTTGTGATTGTTCATTAAGATTTAAACTTGACCTCCATCAGGAGTCTACCAGCCTGTGGTGTTGTACATTATTTTAAACATTATTTACATTTTGCTGCATCCCACCTCCTCCTGCAGATTGTTACTTTCACCTCATTTCAGTGACGTTAAAGTCAGATGAAATGTGACGTGATCACACAGACCAAGTTTACTGAACACATCAGATGTGGATCAGATTTAGGACGACACAGAAAGCGGACTGGGCCTGATTTAGAAAAATTATATTTGTGCTTTTCAGATAGGAAAAAAACAGATGTAGAAAACATGGAGAAAAAGGTTAGATTTATCTGAGGTGTGAATGTAGTTTAAGTGTCTTCCCAGAATCTATAATGTTGTTTATTTTGAGTTACATCATAAAAATCCTGCAATGAAACGAAAATCATTTGACAGAATTTAACGATCAGAATATGAAAATCAGACGAGGTTTTATCTATGAACAGCATCACAGACATCCAAAGAAACCATAGATGCTGCTGCACATGAATCACACCAAGTTAGTGAACTCTGATGGATCTGATAGTTGTTTCACTGCAGGCTGCACATTTATTTCAGTTGTCGCTGATGTCTCAAATCTACGTACTTACAGTTCTTTAAAAAAGAAAAGAAAAAGATTTAATCCAGTCATCTTTATAGACCAGGAGGTGAACTAAACTCAGAAACACTAGTCTAAAAGTTTGCATTCACTGATTTGGTGTAAGAGGCATGAAATATTCCATTCACACGAAGGTAAATAGTTTGTTTCCCTTCAGGGGGAAAAGATTGGTAATAATTCATTTTCAAAATGGACATGTTTTAAATGGGAACTGTTGCATAATAGAATTACAGGCAAGTCTACTAAGATATCAAAAATGGCCACCCTAGGGCCTGAATCTCAATAATAGCCTACTCCAACATTATCCAAAAGGGGCATGCAGTAGTTGTAAGCCCCTTAAGGATGTTACATATACGTTGAATGTTTAGTCCCTCTGTTGCAACTTCTCAGCTCACAAAATCATGATAAATATTTTAAACTTTACTAGGAGTCTAAAGAGACAAACAGGATCATAATTTGGCTTGTTGGGCTTAATGCTTTGGTTGTAGCTCTCAAACCATTCAACTGATGTATAGTTGACTATCAGACACTAAGAAGACAGTCATAAAATCGAAACAATACATTATTTAAGCTGCACATATGTTCGGGACTTCCCTATTACCCTTGCGAGAAACCATCTTGACTACCACTGCTTGGTTCTTTGCCATATACTGTATAAAAGCAGTGCACATGGACTCCTTTGGTTTATAAATGACATTTATGGAAGTAAATGGAGCTTGCATGATTACTCTGGAATCAGCGGTGGCCTTCTCCCACTGCTGCCTCACAGCTGTAAGTTAAATCCTTAATGGTTAGATTAATTCATATGTGCCTTGTCTAAAGGTTCAGTGCCTCTAGGGCTGCTACCCAATGCTGAGCAGCTGTAATGGAAGTAAATGCCTCTGGAGAAACATCTGCATGTGACAGTAGAGAAGGAAGCTTATGGAAAGCTCAGGAGGGGATCAGAAATTCTTGCAACATCAGAACTGGCAAAGTGGTGCACATGAATGGATGGAGGAATGGGTAGGTACAAGGTAGGAGAGGGAAATTTAAAATACGGATAAGTGTTCAATGGAGGACAAGAAGGACCTTTTTCTGGTGACAGTGAGATTTAAAGGTCAAGTCCGAAGTTTCCCCCCTGAAAATAAACATTAGACTTGTGCAAGTGAAATCCGTCTCAATCTGTGCCTTTGGGCCTTTATTCGTGTGCAGTGATGAGTTTGAATGCGACTCCCTCTCCCCCTGCCTGTAATTCGTTCTTTCGCTTTGTTTTGGTCTGGTCGGGACGTTTCTGGGCGGAGATTTCTGTTTATATCGCCAGCCAGTGACAGAGCTAAGTGCATGACGCTGTGTGGGTAAACTCATGACTGGAGCAGACGCCAGTCACTCGAACTCTCGAAGGGAAAAAAAAATAAAGAAAAACGGCAGATGCACCAAAGAAAAGGTACTGTAAGAGCTTTAGATAGTGCACGTTGGAAAACCAGGGTTGATCTCGGTTTCCCTTTTACCCACTTCGAGCTTTGAAGGAGAGGCTTGAAGCTGAATAGGCTGAAGAGCGAGGCGGCCATTAGCCCGAGGGGAGGGGCGCTCAGTTTGAATAGTGTTTACAAACAGAAACGGTCGGAGGACTCTGGACTCTACCTTTAATCACATTTTATTTCTGTTTATGTTGTTGCTTTCGTTGATGTGGATGCAACAACAAAACATGCTTACTAGCAATTCTGGGCCCATTCAATCACTTTCATGACAGAAACTGTTCCGTTTCTGCTTTTAATCCAAGACCACCAGAAGACAGCCATTCCGTGCTGGTTTTAAGCTCTGTCCCTGATTTCATCTAATTTCTCAAAATTTTTCATTCACATCCAGATATGATTTAAGATAGTAAAGAAATGAAAAGGACTTAAATTTCCCAGTTGGTACATTAGACCAGGAGTTGCGAAGTCCAGTCCCCCGCCACCCCGGATTAGAATGTTGATTTCATTACACATATTTTGACATTTTCAATCATTTCTAAATTACTGCATTCTGATATTTTATCAGAAATATTTTGATTACAGTTATGTTACAATATATGCATAGAAACATAGGAAGGAGATTTTGTGTAGCATATGTGCCAGACGCTCAGTACAGCATCTACTCACCAGGGGAAACTCATGAGAGACCCGCCCATCTGGAGGAAGCTTGGCACCAAAGCCCAGCGCAGGAAACAACTTGTCGCTATCATAGTCCTGGATGATTTCTCCAACAGCACGCAGCGCCATGGCGTAGTCATTCAGCTGGTATGGACTCATGTAATGGAGTGAGGTGGGCTGGGATGGGTTACCTAGGTTGCAAATGTACAACAAAAAAAACACATCAGCATTACAGTAGTTATATCAGCTTACTCTCGGTTTTGATTTATATTACTTAAAAAATGATGGGAATGCAAGGTAGTGGTAAAAAAAAAAAAGACTGAACTTTATGCAAAACATTAGTCAAAGGCACAGCTAGAGCCACAAATAATCTCATGCTTAACTCAAGCCTGATTGCGTAGTTTAACACTTATAACATGCTGAACTACAGCTACATCCTGACCCAAAACATCTTTACTCCAATGCCCAAAAGTGAGCAGCTCTCTTTCTCTCTAAAAAAACAAAAGAAGAAGAAGAAGAAGAAAAAAAAACATTTGAGGTAAAAGAAAACTTTTATGTGTATAAATGGAAGGTAAGAAAATATTAGTAAAAAGAAATGTCTTGCTTCAGCTGTCCGTCATCAACAGAGAAATGAGATCAACATTAGGCATTTGGCATTGTGACGATGTAAATGCGCTGAAATCTGACGTTGACTTATAATAAACTCATATCGTAACAATTACTCATTATTCTATTGCAGGTGGAGAAGTTGACATTTTCACTTTGCTGTGTGTGTGCATGATTATCTACTTGGAGGGGAGTTAGTGTTTTCCCGCTATCTGTTTCTACATACCAGAGAGGAACAGATCGCTCCACTAATAACGCTTTTCGCTCAAGTGTGTATGGGAGCTTTGTTTCAGCTCCACAGAACAGCTGCTTTATCAGAGCATAGAGAGTGTATAAAAGTAGCCCAAGCCTCAGACTCTCAGACACACTCAGAGATTTCCTGGTTTGGTGTGTGTGTGCTGCTGACAGTCTCCAGATATCTGTTGGGACGATTGCATATGTAACCTTTTTCACTTCTTAATAAATGTGCTTGGACAACTGAAGATATTTTTTACTCTTTTATTACATCTAAAAGAATCCGGAGGGATAAGTTGATCCCAACAGCATTAACAGAGAAATGAAAAAAAAAATGCAAATAGATAATGCTGTTTTTACAATGATGACATTAAAAGATGAATAATGTGCTCTTCCACTTACTATATATCAAACAACACCTAAAACAACATTGTCCTCATTTATCTATAAATATTCTGCAGCTTCTGTTTCCTGTCTGTAGCCTCAAGCACATTAGCTCTATATCAGGGATGTCAAAGTGATTCCAGAAAGGGTCGTGTGGCTGCTGGTTTTCTTTCCAACCAAGCAGTAGCACACCAGACTCCACTCATCTCATCAAGTCTTCAAGTTAAGACCTGACTCACTTGATGAGCTGAGTGGAGTCTGGTGTGCTACTGCTTGGTTGGAAGAAAACCAGCAGCCACACGACCCTTTCTGGAATCACTCTGACACCTTAGCTCTATATCATTATTTTCCTGTCTTAAAAGAGAGTACACCCTATTTCAGTTCTTTATACTGTAGTGTTATCATATATGATATTAATATTAATATTTCTATTAATATAAATACTAACATAGCCTTGGAGCACCACCTTACTTATTTGATATGTAATGGAAGCAAGGAAAACCATTAAAGTCTTAAATCAATTCTTGGATTTATTTAATAAAGTGATCAGTCTCAGGATGCTTTCATGAGTTCTCGCTTGAATTGACCTTTCATGATACATCAGAAAAACCACTAACGACGACTTGTTAAGATAATACGGAGTATTTATTAACTGGTCTACAAACTACATGAGATAAAGCATATACAATATATATTAGGGCTGGACGATATAGAAAAAAGATTATTGATAAAAATAATATAAAGAATCTATATCGATCGATATCAATAATTATAAAAAAAAAAGTAATTATCAAATTAAAAGCTATTCTAGGTGCAGCCCTAGCTATTTAAGCTTTTGCTGAATGATCTACTCATAATAAAGATCAGACTAAAGCCATTTTCAGATCTGCATTGTGAAACATGAGCGGTAAAGTTCATCTGCTTCTTAAACAACTCATCTTTTCAAACATGCTATTTCCTTGCGGACTTATTGCATCCCGGGTGCTTTCATACATCAGGAAATGCTACGGAAAAGTCAGTACAGCCCCACTCTCCCTTCAACTCTTTCCGGAACATTTTCTTGTGCTTTTAGCCAAAAAGACGTGCCGCAATATTTCCACTCTTGTGACATGTAGACCAGCCGGTACATGTCCGCTACATCTCCAAGGTAAACGACCGGTACGCATGTCTGAATGAAGCGTTATAAAGGACAGAGTTCACAATTACCACTTTCCAGTGCAGGTCTGGAAGGGGCATAACATTGAATTCAAATTCAGCCTTTGCCTGGGTCTGCATTTGTGATTGGTTTGGTGGAAGGAGTGACTGTACAGTAGTATCATGCTACCTGATAGGCTACAGCAGAAAACTGTGTTTCTATATTGAACTTTTATTGACCCTCTTTTTTTTCTATTGAAAAAACCTCTGATTGATATACAGTATATCGATATTGAATTATCGTCCAGCCCTAATATATATACAGGAAATATGTGAGCATGATGATCAACCAAAAGTTATCTGATGAAAGAAATGTGAGATGGTATGAAAATGAAACATAAATTAGACCTCAGTTAATTAATAAATGTTCAAAGAAAAGAAAGGGAGGATTTCTTACTCCAACTAAACAAAGTTAAATTGGGTCTGGTAAACTGGTTTCTTTTGTCCTAGAACACAATATTTGTGGGTCCTGATGAGCCAAGAAGTACCTTCACTTACTATTGTAGTGTAAAAAGAAAATGTTAGACGTTAGTCATCTTGAAAAATGGCAGCCAACTTAAATTGTTACGTGGCCAGTGGTACTTTTGGAAAGAGAGGACCTTGAAGAGTTCCTGTGGTAAATTTCATGCTTGCATCACTATTTGAACGATTGTTTCACTAATCTGCTCCCACTGCTTGCAGGCATTTGTACGCACAGTTCTGCCACTGAACTCTTCTGTCATGTTCACGCCTCGCTCCTTACCCCGGCTTTACACCTGGTCCGTGACGTGAGCGCAGCACAGCTGCGCGCCATGCGCACCGAATTGCACCCATTTAGTCAATGATTTGAAATATAGTGAACAAACCGCGGCGCATGAGCGGTCCGTCGTCGCTCTGGCATGTCGCGCTGCTGCGCTAAAGATACGCACCAGCTCTATTTTTTTTTTTTTTTGTCACTTTATTTTCTAATTTTGTTTTAACTGTAACAATATAACATGTGAGGGATTTGACACAGTATACGGTAGTGTACAAACATCACCGGTTCAAGGACTCATCAGTACAGAAATCATAGAAGAACAAAAAAAAAAAGCAGAGTACAGGTCATTTGGCATAATAAATGCAATTCAGAAACAAGATAGACGTCATGACTCTCTTTGTTTGTAACAAGCCCATCTTTCCCACAGTTCCTCCCCTTTTTCTTTTTGCAGTCGAAGTGTAAAAGTCATCATCTCCACGTGGTAAATCAAGTTGGTAATGTTTATAACTACAGTAGCTTTACAGTAGGAGGTTTTGGTTGGAGCCAGCATTTGGTGACTACCTTCTTACTCACAGCCAGCAGTATTTTTATGAGGTATCTATCATTTTTACTTAATCCTTCAGGTAAACTACCAAGGTACAGACAAGTAAAGGAGAATTCTAGCTCTATGTCAAGAGTTTCAGAAATTAATTGTCTGACCTCTTCCCAGAAGGTCCCCAGCTTTGGACAGGACCAAAAGATATGGCAACAGCCGGCAGAGGCCACCACACCCCCTCCAGCAGTGGAGCTGTGAACCACTTACTTTTGCTTTCTGTTTGTGAGTAATAAAAAATTTAATTAGATTTTTCCAGCAATAATCTCGCCATAGTAGAGAATTTGTAGTGGAGGATGCATTTTTCCAAAGTTGTATCCAGACTTCGCCTGAGATTTTCATTTGGGCTTCTTTTTCCCACCGTTGTCTGATATAATCTGTGGAATTCTTGCTCATGGATGTAAAACATTTGTAGAGTTCACCAATGATACCTTTTATACTTTTAGCTGAATAAGCATCCATAAATATCTGTATGATCCCTGAGTTACTATCAAAGTCTGGGGTCCTTATTTCCTGCATAAAGAAACTCCGGACCTGTAGGTACCAGTAAAAGTCTTCTTTACCTATCTCATAGGTCTGACACAGATCATTGAAACGTATTAATTTCCCGCTTTTTATCATCTTACAGAAAGATGTAATTCCCGGTCTGGCCCGGTCGGGCCAGCTCAACACTCCTGTAGCCTTAAAAAGCCCAAATTTTCTAACAACCTCAGTCCATCTCTTTAAGGAAAAACTTACACACAAGTTTTGTAGTTGGTACACTTCAGGTAACATATTAAGCAACCCAGAGTAGACTGTAGGGGGATGCTCACTAATGACAACTCGATGTCCTTCCATTAGGCTTCATAGTTTGGGTTACACCAACACACAAGGGACCTAATCTGAGCTGCCAGGTAATAATCTAGAAGGCACAGCAGAGCCAATTCCCCCCGATCTCCAGGCAGTTGCAGAGTTAAATACCTAACTCTTGGCTTTTTATTACACCATATGAACCTTGAAAAATGCCTATCCCACTCCCTAAATTGTTTTGCCTGTACCTCTACAGGGAGTGCTGAAAACAAATATAATAATCAAGGGAGGACATTCATCTTTATGGCTCAAGTTCTGCTGCCAAGGTCAAGGGGAAGCAGGCTCCACCTGTCCAAATCCTCATAGATTTTCTTATTTATTCATTTGTAGTTAACATCGCCCAACTGTGCAAGATTTTTTGTCAACAAAACACCCAAATATCCAATTTGTGATTGACCCCAATTAAATCTGTGATGGGTTATTAATTGCTTTGAAGGGACAAAGTTAAAAGTCAGAATTTGAGTTTTTTGTAAATTCAGTGCATACCCAGAGAGTCTCCCATAAGTTTTCAGGATGTCCATAAGCACTGGGACACCTGATTCAGGCTTTTTAATTGTCACAAGGACATCATCAGCGTACAAACACATTTTATTTTCCACTGATCCTATTGTTTTTCCTTCTAAACCAGTCTCCTCTCTGATGGCTTGTGCTAGGGGCTCAATAAAAAGGTTAAAGAGAAGCGGGCTTAGTGGACAGCCCTGTCTACATCCTCGTTGTAATGTTATTTTGTTGGAAAAACTCCCATTAACTTTGATCCTCGCTGTTGGGGAGGAGTAAATGGTTTTGATACATTGTATAAATATTTCACAGAATCCAAACCTCTCCATCACTTGAAACAAAAACTCCCCACCCTACCGAATCATATGCTTTTTCAGCATCAAGGCTGAGAATTACCGCTCCTGTTTTTTCTTTTGAGACATGGTCAATAATATGGAGGGCTCTTCTTATATTATCATGAGTTTGTCTATTACCTATAAATCCAGTCTGGTCTTCGTCTATCAAGGAGGGCATAAAAATACTTAATCTCTTAGCTAATATTGCTGCATATAATTTATAATCTACATTCAGAACGCTAATTGGTCTATATCCTTTAGGGTCTGTTTTCTCCTTCCCTTCTTTGGGTATAACTGAGATAAATGCCTCTCGCCATGATGGTGGAAGGGCTCCGTCTCTCAAAGTACAATTAAAGGAGGACTTTAACACTGGAAGCAGGAGTTCTTTCATATGCTTATACCATTCTGGTGGAAATCCATCGCAGCCTGGTGACTTATTGATCTGAAGATCTGAGATCCCACGAGCAATTTCCTCAGTTGATATTTCTCTAACAAGTTTGTCATTTTGATCTTTACCCAAGGAGGGGAGATCCAAGGAAGTAAGAAATTTTTCAATTGTGTGCTCATCTGCTTTGTCTGGCTGGGTATATAATGCTGTGTAATACTTTTCAAAAGCCCTCTGAATTTCCTCCATTCTTGTAGTCATCCTGCCTGTACCCAGGTCCTGCAGTTCATAGATAGTGTTTTCCCTCTGCTGTTTCCTAAGTTTCCATGAAAGTAATTTGGAAGCCTTAGGTCCTGCCTCATACCATCGTTGTTTCATGTAAGTTAACTTTTTTTAGAATTTCTTCGCTTAAAATTTTATCAATCTCCTGTTTAATAGGTCGCATTTGCTCAATTAAAGTAGGATTTACATTAGTAGAGTGAAGCTGTTCCAATCTTTTTAAGTTTCCTTGTAGGTCTGTCAGCTTTTTTTTCTTTAACCTTTTTCAGCAGGGCACATTTAGCTATAATTTTACATCTAAGGTATGCTTTTGCCGCATCCCAAAAAATTGTAGGGCTAACTGTACCATTATCATTGAATTCTAAGTACGTTTTTAATTCATTGGCCATTTCAGTTTTGAAAGCAGAGCTATTCAGTAGCCCTGTATTAAGCCTCCATAAAGTATTTTCGGGGCGTTTAATCAGATTTATCTTCATGTTTAGCCCAGAATGATCAGAAAGGTCTCTCTGTCCTATTGTACAATCTTTCACTGTATGCAGATTCTCACTAAAGATAAAAAAAATAATCAATTCTGGAGTGGATATTATGTCTGGCTGAGTAAAAGGTGAATTCTCGCTCATGCTTATGTAGATGCCTCCATACATCAGTAAGCCCCAATTCTTGCAAGATTTTATTAACTTGTTTTTCCAGCCGAGATTTTCTCCGGTCTCGATTAGTTGTGTCTTTTTTAGGGTTCAAAAGCAAATTGAAGTCACCTGCACATATACAGGTACCATTTGATTCTGCAGCAATAAGACTGAATATATCCCTAAAAAAGTTCAGGCTACTACCAGGTGGTGCATAGATGTTACACAAGGTGACTTCTTCCTGCTCTAGCTTCCCCTTTACCAACACAAACCTGCCCTCTTTATCCTTGTTCTGCAATGAATTCAAAATTAACACAGTGTGATATAGGGATAGCCACTCCTCTCTTCTTACCAGATCTGTGAGAGGAGAAATAAGTATTTCTAAAACCCATTTTTTTCAGTTTTTCATGTTCTATATTAGGTAAGTGTGTTTCTTTCAAAAAGGAGATGGTAATTTTTTCCCGTTTTAATTTTGAAAGTAGTTTGCCCCTCTTGATGGGATTCTTTATGCCATTAACATTTAAGGACTGTATATTATAACACTGCATACACTATTATCATTATTCACATATTTTCCTGTACCTGTAGAGCTTCAGTTACTCCCCTCAGAACACATAATGAACAAAAGTAAACATGGACTGAACTTGTCACAACCGAACAAACCAGGTCTTCCACCTTGAGGGGGTCTCTGTCCTTTCTAAAAAAATGATCAGGGGGAAGGCCACGCTGTGGGGCCCCAG
Source organism: Atherinomorus stipes (assembly GCA_023101725.1). Taxonomy (NCBI): domain Eukaryota; kingdom Metazoa; phylum Chordata; class Actinopteri; order Atheriniformes; family Atherinidae; genus Atherinomorus; species Atherinomorus stipes. Next base: position 41,537 of record JALJCO010005621.1, read on the forward strand.
CTTAGTCACCTAATTGGAAAAAAGGAAAAGGAAAAGAAACTGTAAACGATTGGTGGCTAATAAATAGTCACCTGCATCGGTTCTCAGCTACATCAGGTGTTGAAGGGGCTCACAGTTCCCACACAAGTCTTGTTTCTCAGATGTTTGCACAGCAGCTCCGTGTAATGTGTCGATTTTCGTGTCACTCCTGCAATTTCTTTGCAAAGACTTAACAGGAGATTATTCGTCCATCACGTCATCCTCTCTGCCTGACCGCTTGAACACTTTCAGCTTCTCCTGTGCACTCTCTTGAAGACCCGACGTGCTCCCCACTGTCTTCCACGGCAGAAGATCGTTGACTGTAACCACGGTGATTTCTTTGGATTTTCTTGTTGACATCGATTCGACTCTAAATCCACATCTCCTTAGATCCTCCGCTGCCTCCTCCGCGCCGCTGTACACGATCGTGCCTGAATCAAAGTGCACGCGCATTTTAGTAAGTGGAGTTTGAAAACGGATCTTGTTCTCTTTAAGCGCTTTCTTGACAGGGCCATACTCTTTCCTTTTCAGTTGCACATTTTCAGCGTAGTCATGATCAAAAAATACCCGCTTTTCTTGAATGTAGATGGGCTTCTTCCACGCAGCGCGGAGGACTTGGTCCTAGATGTTAAATTTTAGGAAGCGCACCACAATTGACCGTGGAGGCGCACCGGCCGGTGGCTGCGGACCAAGTGCTCTGTGGGCTCTCTCTATTCCCAGACTCCTGTCACTCTCCAGGTCCACACTGTCCCCCAGGAGCCCTCTGTGTTCTCAGGGATACCATAGATCCTCATGTTATTCCGACACGAGCGCCCCTCCAAGACTGTGATCTTTTCCTTAAGTATCTTTTGGTGTTTTGTTTTGTTCAGCAGCTGGACAATAGTGTCCCTCACTCCAATGTCCCATTTTTCTTCCCCGGCTATGTTTTTCTCCATTATTCCTATGCGTTCGACCACCTCCTCAATCTTACTTGTGGCAGCGCTGACTTGTTTGTTTATTTCGCTTGTGAGTTCCTCCATCTAAGCTTTCATGTCTTCCTTAAAACTTATTCTCACTTGCGAGAGTTCCTTTTTCATTTCTGATGTAAGGTCCCACATGCCTTCCGCCACAACCTCACCCACCACCTGTCTCAGTGAGCCAAGCGTAGCAGGTGAGGCCTCGTCCACCATCTTGTCTTTACTTTCTCCTGAGCACATTCCACTAGCCTTATGCTCCAGTCGGGCCTCTGAGTAAACGTTGGTTCGTCCCGTTACTCGCCCCTTCTTACTTTTATCCCCACTCATTGTTTTACAACTTAAGTGACTTTTATCGGGTGACAGACTTGAATTACGGGGAATTTGATAATCATCAATGCAGGATCTCCTGACTACGCTGCCTCACTAGTTGCCATGTCACCGGAAGTCGCACCAGCTCTATTTTTAACGAAGCACGCACCGACACCGCGTCAATTTCAGTAGTTCAGATTGGACCAGACAGTAAATCAGACACAGGATTCAGTGTAAGACATCCAGTAACTTCCTAAACAAAAGCAATGTGCAGATTTTAAACTGCTGAACTACCTGAACATGACATCATGTCCGTGCTCACAAGGTTTCAGTGAAACAAGAAACCATGACACACAAACATGTAGACAAAATTAACCATTTGGATGAGAATCACAGGCGCTCTTGCAATCCCTCCCGAGATTCCGTGATGTCATGAATCTAACAACAGCAGGTGCACTTGCAGGTGCGCTCGCGGTGTAAATGTTCGTGCCGTGGAGGTCGCAGCAAAGCCGTTGTGCTGTGCTGCGCTCACGGACCAGATGTAAAGCCGGGGTTGCTTTAGTGTTCCTGATAAAAAAATACCGGCCTGTTTAACTGCTTTTTAGTTACTTCAAAATCATGAGTCATCGACAAGTTTTTTTTATCACTTTTTTTGGCTATGAACAATAACTTAGGGCCGTTAGATCTATCAAAGGTTCGCATGTATAAAAACGTGAGCTATCTCATTGCACATGCAAAAAAAAAAAAAAATGAACAAACTGATCTATTAGCAGCGTCCAAAAAGGGTTTGGTTTTTAAAACGTGCTAAATAGCGCCTCTTATCCATTTAGTACTTTCTCTGCAATCAATATGCAATATAGGGGGTATAGAATATTCTGGATGAATGAAACAGAAAGTTTGCAGCCACTGTGGAGTTTAATGAAAACTAAAGCTGCATTAATTGTGTCGTTGGCAGCACAAGCATCTGAAGCCGTTGGCATTGCGTAATAGAGACCATGTCAGAGTTGCGGACACTTTCATTTGCTAAGCAACTCCTGATCCATGACCTCATAAATTGGCCACATTTGAGGCTCTGCACAGATACCTGTTGCATTATTTTCTATATACATCATACTTGTTTTAAATTATCCTCATTTCCGTCCTCCTAATATCTCAATATCTCAAGTAGCAATGTTGCAGGTCTACACTGCAGTTTTTCACACAGTGGCCCTCATTTATCAAACGATCGTAGAAATGATCGCACATTTGATCGTAAAAATGGTCGTACGATTGGACCCACGTGTGATTTATTAAAACGTTCGTATCGGTCCAATCTCGTCGTACGAACAAAAGAGTCTTGATAAATTCCACAGCTGAAATTTATCGTTATTTAAATGTCACGCCCACGGTTACGCCCTTAAACGTGCATAATGATGAGGCTTCACCCGGCGAGGTTGAACCGTGGAGAGGAGAGATTCTGCCAGAAAAGAAACTTTTGGGGGGATCAAGACAGAATTCCTCATTTGTGAGGTGGGAAAGATTAAAGAGGTGCCGTTTGGCAGCTTAAAAACCGGAGTCAGAGACGTGCACAAAAACGCTGCACGGAAGAGGATCAGTCAGCGCCTCACTGGTGTGAACGACTCCGGCTGAGATATTAATAAAAGTTTCAATCAAGGCCTGGCTGATATGGTTTATTTGTTTTATTAGTTATGAAATTTAATAATAGCCCACATCCCATGGCAACGTCACAATTCTTTAGCCAATGTGTCAAGAAAAAGTGGTCCAATATGAAACTCGCCACCAAAAGATGCCCCCCCCCCCCCCGACTTGCGCTCTAACAGGTGACAGGTGGATGCCGGTCAGATCCGAGAGCTTGAACCAGACAGGGACGGAAAAATGATAACTTGCATTTGCAAAGCTAAGGGACAGTCTGACTGAGCACTTATACAACTTTAAAGTATTGATTACTTATTAGAAATGACCGATCAGCTGCTGCCTCCTCCATTTAGCCCAGTGGGGGCTGCAGAGCGGCTCCCAGCACATCTCCTCTGACTGCACATCAAAACTCTCCAGCGGTCTGAGCGATGTGCAGCACTGCACAGGACAGGAGTGTTGTAGATTTTCTCAGAGTCTAAAGCAGCGTTTCATCCCGCCGGGTCCGAGTCGGACCGTCCGACACCCACCTGCCTTCCTGCAGCCCGAAGCAGCGCTCCACCTGGGCACCTGCGCGTGTGTGCGTACTGATGCCAACCTCCGCTCCGATGCGGCAGTTTTACCAGCGGGAAGAGGAGATGCACAAACAGTGCAAAGCACTTGTCTCCTAGAACTGTATGTTAATAATTTTAATAATTTGTTGTGATAAATGGAGGAATTAAATTCAGTCACAGCTATTTTTGCAATTTTGGGAATACTTTCTACATTCACTTTTTCCTTTTTCTTTTTCTTTGCAAATGGGTTCATTCTTCGTGCTGATATGTGAATACTTATGTTTAAATGACAGTTTGCGGTTTGGTTAATAAATATTTTCATGTTCTGCTGCGCTGCTGCAAACCCTCACTGACTCAAACTTGCGTACACGAACTCAGAGCTGTCGTGAGATTTGATCGTATCCTACGATCACGTTCAAATTGATAAATGCCGAGTCTTGCGTGGAATTGGTCGTACGCACAGATTTTCGTCGTACGATCGTTTGATAAATGAGGGCCAGTGTCTCTGTATGTCTTGATTTTGCTGAATAGACGACAACTCAGAGTAAAATGCTGTGCTAAGACCTAGTAAGTTCCAGATGTTTGGGTTTCGTGAAACTTCATCATTTAAAAAAATATTTGCTTTCTTTGTCACATGACTGCAGCTACAGTAGTGTTCTTGTTATAATGGGGTCAGTAACTTCCTAAAATAGCTGGACAGACATTTTTAAGAAATATTACTCGTGCAAGAATTTAATAGTGCAGTGTTTGGGGATATTATTCTGCATTTATGTTAGGCTCTCTGGTGGACATACAACTGTGCATAAGGAAATGAATCTACCAGCTAGAGTTTGTAAAGATGAATGAAGATGCTAGTTGGCTTACTATGGAGCTCTGAGGCCCAGACAGACATGATTCATTAGGTGTGGTTATAAAGGGAACATTGTATCAGGAGACATATGGCATACTTTTGCCAAAACATACATACATACATACATGTATCTCTCTCTCTCTCTCTCTCTCTATATATATATATATATATATATATATATATATATATATATATATAAATGAAGAGTTCTTTTCCAAAACGAGTTAACCGGCATTTAGAAAAAACAGAGTTAACTGCTTCTGCAGAGAAACTCATTTACTTTTTTAATATTTTCAACAAATCACACTCACATGATGTAGACAGTTTTAATTATGTCAAATGGAGATAGGAGGTTTGTACCCGACAGCGACAAAAAGCAGTTCATATATGCAAATTTCACATATATACATATACATATATATACATATAAATACAAATATATATATATATATATATATATAAATACAAATATACATTTGGGCCCTTCAACGCAATCACTGCAATCAGGTGTTTTAAAAAAGACTTCTACACCTGTTAACAGGTATTTTGGTCCACTGTTTTTGGGAAAGGTTCTCTTATGTCTCTGGGACAGTCTTTTTTTTTTTTTAATTAACATTTACAACCACAATTCAAAGGCAATATTTTATTTTATTAAATTATACGTGTTATTTATAACTTTCTATAGTTTCTTGTTATTTGAATTACTACTGTGAATTTAGCTTTTTCTTTAATTGAAAAATTTTGTATATAATAAGTATATACATATATAAGTATATAATTTTGTAAATGATTGCATGAATAATATGAATAATTTTGAGGACAACTCTGTGTGTGTGTGTGTGTGTGTGTGTATATAAAAAGTGCCATGGGATGTTATATTCCAGTGCAACTTCAGCTTGTAGTTGTCGAAAAACATGACAAACTGATGTAAATATTTTGCATACATGCATAATATCCGCATAATTTTAACCATTCTCAGCAATGAGAATGTGAGACAGATTTAATGACAGTACAGAAATATATCCCTTCCTCCTGTGACATGATGTCCAAAATTGCATAACATTATTAACTCACTAAATCTTCTCTCACTAAAATGAGAGCATCGTTCATCTGTGACAGTCATGTCTTTGTGGAGCAGCTAATTTATTCTATTCGTCGTTAACTTGTTATGAGCAATATGAGCTGTTGTTTACCTGTGGGGCTTCAAAAAGCATCACCACTGGGTGGAAATCTAATTTGGAAAATGTGGGTGTAATGACTTTCAGTCTACGTGGAAACAGAAAGTACACTCAGGAGCTCAGAAGTTTAAAGCTGCAGACTAAGCTCTGACAATCGTTTCAATTCCAGCTTCTTTATCTTTATTTTCCTGTGAAGGGGGTGAAGTGTCATTACGTTGAGTTGACTGATAAGAAATGCTGTAAGAGCTCTCATCAAACAGATCTGATTGTTAACTGTCACACTTTTATCTGCTCTATACTCTTAAATATTTCATCTATATGAGCAGAGCTTTAAAACACTTACCATTTGATGCTGTGAAATCAATTGCCACTGTGAAATTAATCTGTGTCCTACAAAAAGAGAAGAAATCACATGAGGAGAAACATGGAACCATCAATCATGTCAGATTATACCACAGCACGTTTCAAAGCAAGCAGTGCAGAGCAATTAAGCAGCAGGTTATCGGCAGCTGTCGGTCTTAATATTGCAGCTAAGAGATAACACGGGCCAGTAATCCTCTCAGCTGAGTCTCTGCAGAGGCAACACTGCTAACTGCAAGTGACATAGGAACTAATGATGAGAGTAATGCTGAAGCCTAATCAAATACCATTTGCTAACAATTACTGTGAACTTACCCGCCTCTGATGTAGTCCAAGAAGGACAGCTCAGTGTCCACGAGGCAGGAGAGGAGGGTGACCTGCCAGTCAGACAAGTGGGATCATTTTTCATTAAAGAGCCCATAACATGCTTCATTACAAGTTTAGAACTTTATTTTATGGCTAAGCAAGAGGAGATTTATGACCAAAACAACAACAACAAAAACCATCAATTATTTAGATTTTCAACCGTAATTCCAAAAAAGGAACAGTTGCTCTTTAACATGAAACTAAATTAAATGACTTGCAAATCTCATGCATTCATATGAAAGAGTGTGAAGTGATTACTAACTTTTAGTTTAAGATGCCAAGTGTGCAAAAGGCAGACACTAACATAATGTATCTTTAGTATGGGTGGGAGAAAAAACAATCTAAGTATAGTGATGTTTTACAATTTTTAAAGGCAGGGTGGATGAGGTTTTCCAGGGGCATTTTTTTTACTTTATTGCTTAAAGTCTTCTTCATGCCCCCATTGCAGCAAATTAAAGGGACTAGAGGCAGGAATTAAAAAAAACAAACAAACATGAATGTCCATTTTTTTAATACTAATGGGTGATGAAGCGCTAAATACCAAAAAATAACGTTTCCACCCATGTTTCTCTCCGTTGCCTTGAACAGGCTGTGTGCTGCAAAATGTGCTGCAATTCAGTGTCCGAATTTCCCGCGCTGCCCTGCGGACGTGACGTGAAATGACGCTACATCCGCAGTTTCGACACAGGAAGAAGACAATCGCGGTGAATTCAAACACTGTAAGCGATAGTTATGGATTCTTCTGCCATCAGCAGACGATCCGGATCAACTGAAAGACCACTAAAAAGTGTAAATACGAAGAAAAAGCTGCACGGTGGCGTGGTGGTTAGCACCACAGCCTCACAGTGAGAAGGTTGCTAGTTCGATTTTGGCTGGGGAGGGGGTTCGAACAATTTCAACAATGGCCTTCCTGTGTGGAGTTTGCATGTTCTCCCTGTGTATGCATGGGTTCTCTCCGGGTACTCCAGCTTCCTCCCACCATCCAAAGACATGCATGTTAGGTTAACTGGTTACTCTAAATTGTCCCTAGGAATGAATGTGAGTGTGAATGGTTGTCTGTCTCTCTGTGTTGGCCCTGCGACAGACTGACGACCTGTCCAGGGTGTACCCTGCCTCTCGCCTGATGAAAGCTGGGATAGGCTCCAGCAACCCCCGCGACCCTGAACTGGATAAGCGGTACAGACTGACTGACTGAAAAATAAAAAAAATAATCACCTGTGGAACGGACAGGACTGGAAAAACCCCATCCAATAATATTGTAACGGCCCGTGCTTATTGATTGAATGGGTTAGGGGTTAGACGACAACTTAGAGTTCTGTGTGTGCTCACAACTTGCCGTGAGCGTCTCACGGTGCACATGAACAACGATGCTCGCTGCTCTTGTTTATGCAGCTGTTTGCTCTTAAAATCCACCAAAAAAAAAAAAAAACGGATGTGGATCAAGTCATGGAGGTGTGGGTGTTTGCAGTGAGGATGTTTTATACCGCAGAAGGAGTTGGAGGTGAGGGAATTATCACTTTTAGAAACATGATTCTTCTGCTGGTTACTGGGAAGCTAACAAGCTAGCCACTCGGCTGTTCTCTGTTATCTTCACCGACAACCATCGGCGCACACGTTCTTGTGCTCTGGAGGTGTGGTTTCGGGTGGGTGTACGTTTTTTTAAATGTAGCTTGCTCGAACCGTTTTTCCAGGATCCCCTACCCTGCCTTCAAATAATTTTTTTTGTTCACAAATCTGAATTGCTGTAAAACGGCAAAATATTTTTAAAAATCTGCACTTTCATCCAAAGGAAACTGGGAATTAGCTTCCATGAAACTGCTCATGTCTAAAACCAGGTGCTAAGGTGGAGAGATTTGAAACCTCGACCATCTGTGCTCTGTTGGAACAGCGAAGCCACACACCTGGAGGATGTGACATCAGTGTGACAAACACGGCGCCAATCACAACAACAATGATGGTGGGGGTGAGCAACTATGTTGTAGTGTTCCTCCAGACAATCCCAGTTTGTTTACTACTTCTGCACCAAAATGCACTGCTTTTACAACAGAATATTGCGCTTCTGTACCATCATGGTGATGGTGAAGCCTTTCTCCGATTTTTTGCCACCATCTTCACACCTGAACCAGCTTTGGCGCAGTGAGAACATGGCCTTAAATGCTTCATTTTAGTCTGTTTATAAGCCAGGAGGGAAAAGAAGTCACTACTTTTCTCCAGCAGAGTGCAAAATGTTTTTTCAACTATTTAGTAACTAGATATTTGAAGAAAAACGTCACTAGATTCTAGTAACATGACAGTATATCTGTTTCCAGAAAAAAAACATTAACATAAGGTGAAAAATGGCCAACAGCTTGGACTGGTGTTAACAAAGCAAACTAAAAATCACAAAAATGAGCAATATCAAAGAGTCACAATTTAAATCAAATCAGCACCAAAAAAACGTGAAAGAATCAAATCTGGAGAAAGCAGCTGGTCCCAGCCCTAATTACTTGGTGATCTTCTTAAGTTAAAAGTATTTACTTTGGTCTTCGTCCGGCTTCACACATTTATATTAATTTTTAAGCTATTTAGTGCAGTTGTTCTGTAGACTCCTTTCCAATGAAATTCATCATTTACGATTAAATCATTGTGTTTTATAATAAATGATGTAATGTGAATCAACCAATCGTTTGCAAAAGCAGAATATTAGAGCAAATAAAAATTTGATTATTAAATGGATTACTCAAACACTCAAAAACAAGAAGAGGTGCGACAGTTGTTTACATGGGGAAAAAAGGGAGTCCCACAGAACACTTAATTAGTATAATAATAATCACATAATGAGAAAAAAGTTTGGTACATGCTTTAACAAGTCAGTCTTTTCATTTCTTAAAACTGTGCAAATTAATGAAAATGAATGTAATTTGGGGGGTGGGAAGGTTTGCTGTTTCCATGTCCTCATCAACTGCTTCAAAACTGTTTAAGTTTAATGTACTGTAAAATACAAATCTACCAGATAGTTTCTAACTTAGCCAATAGGTTCTATTGAGTAAAAAAATATGCATAATCATTTTCTGCATGTCTGTCTGAAAGGGTGCTACAAGAGGACACACGAGGAAAATGTTTGCAATCTGCAACCCTGAAGGATCTTTTACTTGCGCTGGAGAACACAGCAGTAGTCAAAGAAAAAGAAAAAAAAATCCAAGTATGATATGAGCTCTTTAGGTACTGTACTCTGTAATGAAATGTTAATCATTTCCATAATCCGTTAGATGTTGTGTTCAGAATTCAAACAAAGTGCCAAATATTTCCTAATTACATTATTCAGCGAAGACATGCCTCTCTAACCAGCTTTTGGTCATTTTGAACTGAATATCTTTGATTTGTCACTAGGTCGCATGAAAAATACTTGCGATACCACATCAGATGTCAGCAAAATATGTGGGCAGTGTCAGGAACTGAAGGTTTTAATCAGGCACAGTGAAGGTGCAGAACCTTTTCACATGAGTAAAAGAAAAGCAACACTAATTTTCACTTGATTTTAAAGAGAAACCTCTTATATGTTCAAGGAGCAGCGTAATGAAGAGTTTTCTTAATGAGTGGGGGAGATTATGGTGAACTATTTCTGGAATCTTATTCTCTAATCAGTTTTAATTGGAATATTAATCAGTAAAGTAAAGTAAAAAAAAAGGATAGCTGGAGACCTAATTACAAGCACGGCCGAGAGGCCTGGTATGCGCAGCAAGGGTCTTACGTTGGATTATTTTCCCTTTCAGATGTTACATAAGTTTTTTCTGCATCTTTCCTCGAATGTGAGCTGGAAAAATTTTCACTGCGCAAAACTGCAGAATAAATCTGGACCCCCTGATGTTCTCAGTTTTCAGTGATGCTATAAAGATATACATTTAGCATGTTCAAGAGATGAATCATCTTAGCAACAAGCACAACAGATTGAAATCAAAACCACAGATATAGAGAAAAAGCAATAATGTTTGGAGGGATAAAGCAGTTCAAACTCACCGTTCCTGAGTTTTGGTACTTTTTCTTCTTCTTCCCCATCTTTTTGGGATTTAGAACCTGTGAAGAAATCATCATCATCATCATCTGAGCCTGATGATTCAGCAAAGCTAAACTATTATTAGTATTTCCAAATGGGATGAATATCGCAAAAGTGATTCCAGTCTATAAAGCGAGTGATAAACAGGAATTTATGAATTATAGACCTATCTCGGTATTATCACAGTTTTCTAAGATATTGGAGAAGTTATTCCATAAAAGATTATATACTTATGTAAAAAGACATAACATATTATGCAACCAACAATATAGCTTCAGACCCAGTAGCACCACTACTTTAGCATGAGTGGATCTTGTACCAAATATCTCAAATTCAATAGAAGATAAATAATATGCTCTTGGAGTATTTCTGTATTTAACCAAAGCCTTTGATACTGTTAATCATGATTTATTGTTAAAAAAAAAAAAAAAAGTTTAGGTATGGAGTTAGAAGTGTAGTACTATCATGGATTAGGAGTTACTAGGAGAACAGATTCTTGTAAGTTCACATTAATGGTTTTGATTCTCAGTTGCAGCCAGTGACCTGTGGAGTCCCTCAGGGGTCCGTATTGAGTCCTTTGTTATTTATTTTGTATATTAATGACATCTGCTTAGTCTAAAAAAAGTAAACTTAACAGTATTAAAGAAATGGTTTGATTTAAACAAACTAAACATAAATAAAACTAAATTTAAAATTTTTGAATATCGTGCCATGAACGTGAACAGAAACTTGACAATAAACGGCACTGAAATAGAACATGTGAATGAAATAAAATTTCTCGGAATAATCATACAAAACAAACTTAGTTGGAAACCTTGGATAAACTATAGTAAAGCAAAAATATGTAAATCTCAATAATTTCAAAAGTAAAAATGTTGCTAAATGAAAAAAAACACATTTGCATTGCTCTCAGGTTCTCTCTTACATGACCTATAGTCTAGATGTGTGGGGAAACACTTATCAAACTAATTTTAATCCAATTTGTATCATTTAAAAAAGAGCAATTAGAAACGTTAACGAGGCAACTTACAGGAACATACAAAATTTAAGGACTTGATTGACTTTAAAACTGCACAATTTATGTTCTACATAAAGATTAACAATCTGCCTGTCCATACCCAGGGATTATTTAAAAAGAGAGAGCCTGTCTACAATTTTCGCAGGAGTGAAATGTTCAAGAAACCTAATGTAAGAACAAATGTAAGGCAACATTGTATTTCTTTTGTTGGAGTAAATGTATGGATTAAGCTGGAACAAGAATTAAAAAACTGTTCAATATTAACTCAGTTCAAAAAATGTTTAAGGATAGCATTAAAAAATCCTGTGTTGAGATTGAAGGTTGTATGTAACCATCAAATGACAATAAATATTTTGTTTGCATCCTGTGGATTGTGATTAGGGATTTATTTGAAAACTGTGATGTAACCTAAACTGCACATAAGTGCTAGCTTTGCAGGAATGTGATCTACAGCATTTTGATTTTGTTTTTTTGATTTTGTTCAATTTATGATGTTTCTAGGAGTGGGCAAAATAAGCTAGGCTTCAGCCTATTCCCTTTCAGACATTAATATGGTATGTTTTTTGGTTTTGTTGCGTTTTTGTTTATTTGGTTGTTTTTTTGTGCTTTGTTTTGTGTTTTTTTTTTTCTAAGTATTGATAATGTCCGAATAAATTTAAATAAACTGACCTGAACTGAAATACTCTAAAATAAATGTGTAAACACAGAATCTCTTTCACCATGTCACAGATTAGTTCCACTCAGTATCTTACTTACTACTAAACTCTTTTAGCCTCAAGACAACACAAGGACAGACTTCTGAAATATTTTCTAATAAATATTTTTATTACATAAATTATTTTAAAATATAATAAATTTAGTAAAATGAAATTTAAATGAAATTAGAAATAATGCATTAAATTACATTTGTTTCACTGAACCTACTAAATATTACAGTAATATCAAATGTATGAATTAATTTGCTTTCAGGGATTCATAAAATATTTGGTTTCATATAATCTATCACGTATAGAGAAGCAGCTCCTTTAGTTTCTACTCTACGAGACTAAGGTTGTGCTCCATAAGCTGCTTTACTGAGTCTTAGCCTTCAGTGATTTAAGCTCTGCCTTAACAGGCCTGACGGAACGGGAAATGAACTGCTTATAGACAAGAGGAAGTCACAGAAGTGGGTCTTTTGAGGTACCGGTGCTGACTTAATTTCATGCACTCCACATAATGATAAAGGGTTCAAAACCTGGCACTTAGTATTCCCAGATAAGATCACTCTCGGAGAGCTACACACCTTATTAAAGATTTACTTCCATCGTCATTTCATTAATATTGCTGTGTTCGCCATTATTATTGAATGCATTATGCGTCGTTTCTGTTTAAAAAAAAACATGGTTGCTTTGTTTCCAGCTGAATTTGTATGCTAGAAGAGTGGCTTGTGGTCCAACGACAGGCTTTTCCGGTCCTTCTCATGAATATCTGTGACGCGAAAAATGAGGCGTCTCTGATTGGCTCCCTCCCATGAATGTATGAAGGAACCCCCCCCCGCTCTGTGTGTGTAACAGAGCACACGAACGAGTTTGTTCCGCCATGCTAGCAAACAGGGCCCAGTTGTTCAAAACTGGGTTATTTTTTAACCAGCCGTTAAATACATTTAGCCGACCGTTAACTTTAACAGTCCGGTTATGTTGTTGTTCAAAACTCAGTTAATTTTAACCACGTGTTATCTTAACGTTAAAGTTAACACACCTAAGGACCGCCGCTAAAGTCTTAACGGTGGGGTTATATCTCATTATGCCGTTTGTTGCTAACGCTGCGTTCATGATGCCGGTTCAGAGAAGGAAGGACGGCGGTTACTGTGGCTTTGATTTTGACATCGGGGATTATTCTAACGAGGAGCTGCGCACCACTTCGGGAAAGAATGCATATATGTAATCCTTTGCGAGTCGATTTGGAGCGTGCAACGAACTGTGGACACGCAGGAGTGTGAAGAGAACGGGGAAGGATGGAGAGACTGGGGGATGAGGAAGAGTGTGTTGTGGCTAACAGCAGCTCTGTTCACGGTGGGAAAATAAAGTGAGAGTCGGCCCCCGTGTCGTCCTCACAGCAATAAGGAGACACAGACGTACAACATTACTTTTTGCAATACCAGAAGTAAACAAAATGGGGAATTGTGGGATACATTGGTGCTAACCAGTGGTGCTAACCCTATGGTTAACTTTGACGGTGCTGTTAGCTGACGGCATGACTAACCATGCTTTGAACAACGCATATTTAACAGTCGGTTAGCTAACGGCAGGTTAAGGATTTAACGGACCGTTAGGGGCTAACCAGTGGTTAAAATAACCGAGAATTGAACAACCGGGCCCAGTTAGCTAACTTAGCTTCTCAACTCCGCAGCTACAGTCGCGCCATCTTCACTTCTAGTGCAGAGGGGAGGGTTACCTGCCTTTCCATGGGCGGGTATAAACCCACGTGGGTGACGCCCTTTTTGATGTGACGTAGAAGCGAAAGGCTTTTCCTGATTTGTTCCCTTCTCTGTATTGTTTCTATGAAGAGTAAACACAGCCAGTGGAGGTGACACACCACTTGCAAGCGCAGCAAGTGTATGTAACTAGGGGTGACCCTCCGTATTTCAAAAGGAGCAAGTTAAACTGGTTTTCAGTGGAAGGAGATCTTTAAATGCTGAGTGAATTATGTACGAGTACCAATCATTTTCAAATGAATAACAAAAAGTTTTTGTTTTTAACAATTCTCAAAAAATATGTATGACATTCTGCTGGTTTCATGAGCAATTTCTGATGTTTTAGGTCAAATTAAACAGATCTTTAAAGAGGAAGTGCTGTGTGTTTGTTGTTGTGACCTGAACATTATGTGAGAGTGAGACTTGTCATAGCCTGTATCCAAGGAATATCTGTTGGTTCGGGAAACTCTGGATGAAGGCATGGGGAAATTTAGAGGTTAATGAATTTTACATATTTTCAAACAGTATGAAGTGAAAGATTCCCAAATTCTGTATAACTTGGAATAAGGCAAATTTATAGTGTTTAAGCTTGGTTTTGGTTTTGATGCAGTATTTAGTATATAATAAGGAGTCCAGCTAAATTTGATAACTGTCAAAATTAAGGATATTGTATTTTGGCTTTCCAAAGCAGGGACCCACACATCAAACATTTCTGACTATTTTTAAGAGTGGCCCCTATGTGGCAGCAGCATGCAACAACTTGAATACAAATTACAAAAATGAAATTCTTACAAATTTGAGAAATTAATTAGGATATATGAACTTCTTTTACTCTTTTAGTTGGGGCTCAATAGAGAATTCAATAGAACACTCCTATGGGATCAAAATCATGCCAGAGACAATTTGTGTGTGAAAAAGGACAATTTGTGTGTGAAAAAGATTTTTCATGTAAAATAATGTTTTGAAGTTGTATAAAACAAGTCGTGCTTGTAAAAAAAGTTATGAACCCACAGAATCATTTTGTGGTTGTGTGAGAAACCTTTGTGTGCAGAAATATTATTTGCAAACATGTAGATCAGTTTCGTAGTTGTGTTTTATTTTTCTGTGTGTGTGAAAATTGAATTTGTACCTGTAAAAGTTTCGCCACACAAAAATATCTGTACGAGTGCGACACCTAGGGCTCGTGTGCGACACTGCACCTACGAGCTCACAAAACAGAAACCTACAACCACAAAACTTTTTTACGGATTGAAGACAAGTCAAAGTCGTGCCACTAACAGCCAATCAGGACACTGCATTCTGGGAAGCCAAACAGCCAATGATGTGGTGGATTGGTGATGACGTTTATTTTGGGGGACGAAGACGATACCGTTAGCAAAGGCTCTTGGCTGCTAGCAGTCAGAGCGCAGCGGCAGCTACATACTTGTTGCAAGAGGCTGTTCAATCCGAAGTCGGCCACTGATCTGATCACTAACAGGCCTGCTGGAGAAGGCGGCTACTGGCAGAAGAACTTGGCCGGTTATTTTGGTGTTGATCGCCGCAGCTTATTGGATCGTATATTGTACTGGACGTGCGTTAGCTTTGAAAAGGCTAACGACTAGCACATCTTGGCTGGTCCCACTGGAAGCTGGCAACCATTTAAAACTGAGTCGTATAATGCTGTGGTTACCGTGTCAAAGCCCCCTTAAAAAATAAAAAAGAAGAGAAAGAAAAGCAAAATCGTGTTTTACTGGCAGGTTGTGCAGTAAGCTGCCACCACAAAGCCTACTGTTTACTTGATTGCTGCAGTCGTAAAAAAAAGAAAGAAAAAGCGACGGCGTTAGTCTTTTATAAAAGGCATGTGCGGTTATCTGGTTAATAAGGAAAGTAATGTAAAATTCTTTGTGTTCCTGTCACTCATGTGAATAGCCAGAGCTACCTAGAACATTTTCAGTTTCAATGGGCTCGACTTCCAGGGAGTCCACATATCTGTGCCAGCCCGTCCAGATCAAACGCGATGTCGGTGTTAAAAACACGTTTGATGCCCAAAGTGGGACGCTGGGCCACATAAAATCAGACACAATAGGCTATAGAAAATCTTAAAGAACCACTTTCTAACTACCAGGCCGATCAGATTCTGATCATCATTGTTGACACATCATTTGTGAACATTCCTACATTATTTTACAGCCTAAATAAAAGGACTAAATTGTATATGACGCACGTTTATTTATTTTGCATATATTTTCAATTAACACGTTTGCTCTTTATTTCACATACTGGTATGTAAGTTAAACGTTTTATTTACATTAGCCTACCAAACTTCTAATTTCTGATATTCACTCGTGTGTCTCTGGGATTCACTAATGACGCAGGGATTCCCCGACATCGACACAGTCACTGCTTTAAGCATTGTGACTTCCACAGACACTGGAGGCAGGGGATGGCTTCATCTAGCTATTTGCATGAAGCCCTGGTGCTTCCATAAGAATGACGCACAAGGCTCGGCTGCGTTTCTCTTTTATTAAGGCGCTTTATAGCTCACCTGATGCGGGACAAACTGTTTCATAACAGCACACTTAACTTAGCGCCCACAAGCTTTGTGTAGGGATAAAAAAAAAATGCTTGCTACCCAGCCCCTCCTCTCTCCCCCATGTGACAGTGGCCACGTTTACATGGAGACTTTTTTTTCCCTTTTCGGATTGAAATTATTCTGATTGAGGATTTCAGGGCAGCTGTTTCCATGGGAACTAATACATTCGGATCTGGCGTGTACATGCGCCAATATTCATTCAGAATAATCCTGCCTGACATGCGCAGAATGATGTAAATCACGTTATTTATTAAAGACGGAGGTCTACAAACAGCTGATCGTCACAGTCGTTGTGGTTTCTGCAGGACGTTAATGAAGCAGCAGCTGATCCTCATGAGCTCCTACTGGAAACAACCAAGAGGAAAAGCTGTAGAGACAGAGTTTGAGTTAAAAACAAACTTTCTCGCTGTCCATTGAATTACGTTGTTCACAGCCATCTGTCAAAGTGAGGAAACGTCACTTGTTTCACGTTGACGTCTCATTGAAGCATGCGCTGTAAGAGCGCAACCTCACAACTTTCCGATTCAGCGTTTACATGATACCCCGTTCGCTTTGGGGAAAGGAATATTCTACCACCGTGAAACCGAAAGAAAATTCATTCGGTTCGGCGCTTTTCATTCGGAAAGAGGCGTTTACATGGATCATTTTAATTCCGAAAGAGCTTTTAAACCGAAAGCAATCGGTCTATTTGGGTCCATGTAAACGCAGCTACTGACAGCTCAATGCGTGTCACTGATTACCACCACGTCACCCATGCCAGACGTCACCATGACAACCAAAATTAAAATAATCATCAAACCCTGATCAACACCAAAACGCTATTCATGGCTCCTACAAGCATCACACCTTCAGAATGCAGAGGATTGTTTTACATGAACAATGTTGAAACCCAGAAGCGCGCAGTGGTCTGCTGTTAACGCATCACACAGAAAAACCCTACCGGCATAAGTTGACGGACCACGACGCACGCGCACGTGGTGTCAATCGGGTTTAAAGGCTTTACAGATATCATAAACTTCATAAATAATGAGGACAACGTGTTTTTTAGTGGATGCGTTTCACCACACTGTTCCAGGCTCCTGCAGGTGACGGTTCTCCTGAAGCTGGTGACGTCAGTTTGGAGAAGCAGAGGATTTTTTTTTTCTTCAAATAGGCTGTTATTAAAATACGGGAAATTTACAGAGTCCCGAGAGAGAGACAGGGGAGCAGGACAGGTTGGCGGAGGACGTCTGATCCCCCTGGCTGGGGGCTCAGGGGATGGTGGCGGTGGAGAAACATGGCTCGGGAGTCGGAGGACGGTTGTGGACCCCAAGAGGAGGCTCAGTGCGGCCGCCACGGACCGGGATGGACCCACAGCCAGTGAAGGCGCCAGCCATCACAAGCGCCTTTTTGCGTTTTAGTTCTTTTATTTTATTACTTTTATTTGAGCATTTATTGAGCCTATTTTTCCACTTATATTACTTTAGTACCATGTTTATTTCTTTAATAAAGTTCTTATTGTTTTTATTCAGTACTACCTGCTGGCGATGGCTTCCCTTTCTTGAAATAATGTTGATTTTTGGTTTATGTTAAATCTATCATGAATCGACCTCTTGCTTTTCAAAGTTGAAAAAAAAGACATTAAAACAACATTGTATTATAGTAACATTTATCATTGAATAATAAAAAAAATCCGTTTAATGAACAAAGTAAACTAAAAATTAGATAACCTATCTGAGATTCCAGCTGACATGTTAGACGCTGGATAATTGATCAGTTGTTTATGTTTACTGATCAGTTGAATGAATGAGACACAGACAATCATGTGAACTCCAGCTTTATCAATGTTTGGAAAAAAAATAAAAACAACCTTAGTTGCATTTCAATGACAAAGAAACGGATAAAGAAAATATCTGTGGCTAAAACTGAACATACCTGACAAACTGCTTTTCTCTATAAACAGTGAAGTTATCCATACAAGGCAGTTTACCTGTCAACTTGGCATTTACACGTCCTCTTTTACCAGTTAAAATAATAATAATAAATAGGCAAATAAAAGCCCCTTGTTGAACGCCTGGTAAGAGGTATCATGCCCGTTTAAGCACTTCCACGGCTTAGCCTCAGTCTTTCATCACAACACAACTCATCCCCCAACATTCATGTACATGCACAATCCAGTGGGACTATCCGAGATGTGCTAGTCTTTAGCCTCTCCAAAGCTAACGCACGTTCAGCAAGACAGATGATCCAATAAGCTGCGGCGATCAACACCAAAATAACCGGCCAAGTTCTTCTGCCAGTAGCCGCCTTCTCCAGCAGGCCTGTTAGTGATCAGATCAGTGGCCTGTTAGTAATCTGATCAGTGGCCGACTTCGGATTGAACAGCCTCTTGCTACAAGTATGTAGCTCCCGATGCGCTCTGACTGCTAGCAGCCAAGAGCCTTTGCTAACGGTATCGTCTTCGTCCCCCAAAATAAACGTCATCACCAATCCACCACATCATTGGCTGTTTGGCTTCCCAGAATGCAGTGTCCTGATTGGCTGTTAGTGGCACGACTTTGACTTGTCTTCAATCCGTAAAAAAGTTTTGTGGTTGTAGGTTTCTGTTTTGTGAGCTCGTAGGTGCAGTGTCGCACACGAGCCCTAGGTGTCGCACTCGTACAGATATTTTTGTGTGGCGAAACTTTTACAGGTACAAATTCAATTTTCACACACACAGAAAAATAAAACACAACTGCGAAACTGATCTACATGTTTGCAAATAATATTTCTGTACACAAAGGTTTCTCACACAACCACAAAATGATTCTGTGGGTTCATAACTTTTTTTTACAAGCACGACTTGTTTTATACAACTTCAAAACATTATTTTACATGAAAAATCTTTTTCACACACAAATTGTCCTTTTTCACACACAAATTGTCTCTGGCATGATTTTGATCCCATACCACTCCTGCTTAATATCTCAGTGTGCTATGAGTTATTTAATTTTCTTTAACGATCCAACAGCCATTTGGTTAGTTAGGGAGAAGATGACAGTTCCTGGGACTCAGTTCAACCGGGATTCCAAAATATTTTTCACCTTTGATTTGGTTTGCGTTCATACTGTGCTTTACTCATCACACTGCAACATCATGCAGGTACAACAACTGCTTAATAAAGGTGATATTCCACAAAACAACCACTGAACAAGAAGAAAGAAGAAGAAAATCCAGCTTATTGATTGTCCAAAAACCCCTCGTTCACCGTTAACAACAGAGAAACACCAAATGTCTGCTGTCTTGGGGTTTCTCTTTCTACTTTGGTGTTCAAACTTGATGTGATTTTCAGCGGAATCTGTCCAGTAGAGCTATCCAGCGTGTTGCCTACATCACTTCCCCACTTCAGTTCACTGGATGGTGTGCTTGCCATCACACTGTATGGAAACTGCACAAGGATTCACTTGTAAGTTCATTAAGACACCCAGTTTTCAAGTGGACCTATGTTTTAGGCAGCTACTCTAAACGAGGCTAACTATCCGTGGAAGCGGATCAAACAGTGCCGGTGTGAAAGTGCCTGTACACACACAGACTTCCTAAACAAGTTCAGATAAAACTGAGTCTTTCTGTCAAGATGATGGGAAATTTTAAACATTAAGACTAAAAGACCAATTTAAGGATTCAGGGATAAACATTTTGTAATTTTGACTCTAAGCCAAGCCACTGTCGAGAAAACTGCAAAACCTTACACCTGATTATTCTAGTGGCACCTGAGGTAGGAAGTTTCATGTTATGAAGCCCCAGTTTTCCCCGCTCAAAACCACAGGAGTGCTTTTAGAAGATAAAAAATAAAGAAAAACAAGCGCAATAGGGCTCCAGTAGCTTTGCCGATGGAACCGCTAATTAGTGTAGAATCACCGGCAAATTCCTCGATGTCAGTGCATGCAGAATATAACCTTAAAGGGAGGTTTTTTACACTTTAACTAATTAGGCCAGCTTAATCAATAAGAAAATGCTGAATAAGTATGAGGTGGTAATGAATTCCCATTAGGAAACAACAATCAGATGGGAAAAACCATCTTATCCCGAAGAAGTGCCTATACATTAGAAAATGCTGGCTGTGCTCAGTCTTAACAAAATCTAAATCAAACGGACCATCGTCTTTGATCTTCAGGATAAAAGTAATTTATTTACAATTTACTGCCAACAGAAAGGTCAGTTAGGAGCATTATCTTTGGTCAATTTTAGTTTAAGATTTACTGAGCAGAATATTCCTTAAAATAAAACACTCATAAAAGAAAACTGATTCCTCAGCCATGTTTTATTGCTCACTAGAGGTGTGTAGCAGTAAATTCCCTCGCAAGTGCCCTTCCACTGTATTTTCATTTTTTTCTTCTTCTTTGGATATTTCCAGAATATTTTGTGTTGCTAACTTTGTGTAGCGTGTGCATACTCAAACCATACAATTATCGCAATCAGCTCAGAGATCTGTGTTCTCCCTCTGAGCTCTTTGGTTACCAGTCTGCGTGAGACATTCAGGCACTGTCGTGTAATGAGGTCACAACCGTGTCTGACATCAAGAAAGCTTCCTGCGGAGCTGCATGGAGCTGTGGACCTGTTTGTTCTGGGAGATAATTGATATTCTATTTCATGGCTTACCCCTTTATTTTGCTGTAAATGCCCCTCCCCAATCAGACGTGAAATCTTATTACAGTACCTAATTAAAGTAAAATAAAAAAATAAAAAAACAGTTTAAATATTCAGGTTTGTCTTGGACTGTCCTTTAAATTTTGAGGCTCATATTTGGAAAGTGTCTTAAATCATCCATCCACCCATTTCCTTCACTTATCCAAGGTCAGGTCTCAGAGGCTATAAGGTTAAGAAAGGAGGTACAGACACCTCTCCCCTCAACAACACTCTACAAAACCTCCTGAATTATCCCAAGATGTTCCCAGACCAGATAGAACAGATATAATTTAACTTATATATATATATATATATATATATATATACATTTTTTACTTTATTAAAGGTGCATTACACAAGTTTAAATGTGCAATGCACAATTCCTTTCTTTCCTCCACATGCTCTTACAGTTGCCTGATGTGTAGAATGAGCTGATCTTTCTTCACTGTAGTGGTCTCTTAAAGCTGTTTCAGAATGCTCAATGCGAGAAATTCGGGTACGAAGCCTCAAGGGGGCGCTTGTGGGGGAGACGAGCTGCACGTTCTCGTTCGTCTTGCTTTGCTGGTGTGGTGTATTCCACCACGGCAGGTCCGCGCGGTTGAGCATCCTGCTAAAAGATGGACAGCAGGAGCCCCTCAAACCCCAACTCAGACTCCAGTAAGACAAAAAAAAAAGTTTTGTCTTGTGAGACGAAGAGAGCCAAAATGGAGTCTGACTTGTCCCCATGGCAGGGGGGCTTTTTTCGGCACAACACCGGCACCGAAGTAAGACGGGAGTAAACAACCGTGCAGCTTTCTTTCTTTGTTTTTCTTAATTGGAGGGAGCTCCGATGCAGTCTGGGAATAATAAGGGACCCACAGTTGGCCTTCTTCTTGCTAACAAGGTAAATGTGATGAATGACAGAAATAAGGATGCATAATATTGCAATGCTAAGTTTTTAGCATGTAAATACGGCAATATGACAGTCATATGACTGTTCCCAGGGAAGAGATACACTCTGGCCACTTGCTAAATTTAGCTGATGCGGTAATTTTATAAGGTAATCTTGGTCTCAGCCTGTGAATTTAGATATTTGAACTACAAGCTAGCATTACCCTGTTGTTACCGTTAGCATACAGTCCGTCAGTTTACTCAACAATCAAACCGTAAACAACTTGCTGATATCATAACTATTACTTCAGCAGACATCGTAACTCTAACTCTGGGCTCAGACTGAATGTAATTTGGGTTGAATTACGGGACTTTTCCACTGCACATTTTCCTAACCCTTCCACACGGCACGCTTTATTTGTGTTTCCTCTGGGAAAACCCGTTACGCGCCATAACAATTTTTCACACCCGTTTCAGAGCTAGCTCTAACTGAACCTACACAAAACGTGACGTACCTGACGGCTCTCCATTGATTGGTCAAAGGATATTGTCGTCATACGTGTATCATCTTGCCTCTTCTAAAAATATCTGGCTCTGTTTTCAGTGACAACAAGCCACAGAGAAAACTACAGCAGTAACACCTGATGTCGTCCAGTGCCTCCATATTTGTTTTTACTTTACTGACCGTGTGCAGCTGCAATGGAAAAGGCCCATTAGAGACCAACACAGTCGAAGCAGCTCATGCGTGTGCATGACATTAGCGTCACTTCCACTTGTTCCAGAGGGGGCTAACTTCTGGGAAAAAGCTGGAACTTGCGCTGTACTCCTTTAATGATCAAATTAGGCTCTGCGTTTGAACCATCACTGCATTTATTAGGGAGCAGGAGAAATTGGTACCTGGGCAGCAGATGGGGTTGAGAGCCTTGATAGGGGCCCCACAGTGGTTCACCTCTGTTGGCCCGCTAGGTCTTCCAGACCCAAGTTCCCCTCTGTAACCACTAGACAACCATTACCCCATAAATGACCCCTCCAATGAGTACTGGGTCTGCTTCTTGGTCTTCTCCCAGTAGGACCTGGCCTCGAAGTGAAGGGGCCAGGATGCATCCTAATTAGACACTCAAACCACCTCAGCTTGCTTCTTATGATAAGGAGGATCAGCATCTCCACGCTGAGATCCTGCCAGATTTTTCGAGCTCCAGGCTGAGCTTAGCCACCTTCCAAAGGAAGCTGGATTCAGCTGCTTGTATCCACAAGCACATTATATCGATCATTATCTAAATCTGGTGACCACAGGTGAGGGATAGAATGTAGTCTGATCAGTTCATTTTGGCTCAACTTTCTCATCATCATAACAGACCAGTACCGTCATTACTGCTAACGAAGCACCAATCCATCTGTCTATCTCTGCTCTACACTTCCATAGAAATAAAAAATCCTACCAATTCAATGGTGTTACAGCAGCCTTTGAAAATCTAAGGTAGAAAAACCGTTTAATGGCACCAGAAAAATAATTCCTAATTTAATGATTTAAATAGATTGCATGTCTAAAATAAATTTTCAAAAGCAATAATAATAGCCTTGCTACAGAACTAGTCAGAGATGGCGTGCAGGAGCCACTACAAGGGGAGACAATCATTGGAAACTGTAAACCAGGAAAATCTAATACAATATCTGGAAAATGTTAAAGGTCCATGACTCTGGAATAACCTACCAGTAAATCTGAAAACAGGAACAAGTTTGAAAGCTTTCAGCTCTCGGGAAAAACAATGTTTGAAACAGAGTCATGCAGGACAAATCCTAGTGTGGATGGACCCCCAGGATATCATTTCCTCACCTGGTGCCAAGACATGTTTTTTTTGGGAGGTAGTTTGTTTTAGAGGCAGGTGGAGAGGAGGTGGTGGAACTTTATGTCTGCATGTGTACACTCAAAAATGGAGGTATGAGACAGGAATATTTCTCTGCATTTTACCCATCTCTGTACAGTAGTACCAGGGAGCAGTGATGGGGGTTAATGACCTTACTCAGGGGTCCACAGTGGTTCACCTGGATGTCGTGTCGGGGACACTACCACTAGGCTACCCACTCTCCAATGAGGGATTGGGTAGTGGGTATCAGTCCCGCTTATGAGGCCAGAAGTGCACCTTTGAACTATAAAATAGGGTCCAAAGTGATATAAAGTACAAATTTGTACCATTTCAACCCTAAGGGTACCTGCAGCATTAAAAAAGGTGTGTAGCTTATACAATAATTAGCAGTACTTATAAACAGTAGTATAATTATAGTTATTAAATTATGATTTTTAAAACAATCATAGTAATCATCGTAATAATTATATGTATAATTATATGTGTTTGGCCTAATATTTATACAAAAACCATTTATTATTAGCATCTTTGATTGTTGTCATAATCTCTATTCTATTGACTTTTATTCATCATTTTTAGTTGGTTTAATCGTACTTTAACTGGTACAGCTTGATAAGCTACAAAGATGGACCAGGACCGAAGGGTACAGAAATGTCTTTCAAAAAGGAACACCCCCAGCGACAAGAGTACCCTTTTAAGTACAAACTGGTACCTCTATTTTTGAGTGTGTATGAGAGAGAGGATGTTTAGGTATGTGTGTGCTTTGGTTTGTTTAGCCAAAAACTTGGGTGTGTGATTGCTTGTGTTATTAGATGCAAAAATGTTATTTTCAATATAGAGCACTTTGTGCTGCTACCATGCATGAAAATTGCTATATAAATAAAGTTTGATTGGTTAAAATGATAAACTAGATTTCACTTATGTTTTATAAAGAATATTTTTATTTACCTCTTTCTTTCTTTTAATTTGAGGTGTACCTGTTTTACCATATATGTTTGCTTTCTTTTATTTCCCCCTTCCCTATTTGGGGAAAAAAAGACTGCTTTATACATAGCCATATGTGTAAAGCATATTCAGCCATTTATTGTATCATACATAGAAATATAACCTAGTTAATTTAGTAACTTTTACATCTCTAATTTATTATCCTTATTGTTTACATATTGTGTATATATCCGGGCTGTCAGTTAAATGCATTAATTAGATTAATTAATTGCATTGCAAATTAATGCATTACAAAAAAATCATCACGATTAATTCAGAGTGCCAATTCAGTGCACGAGCATTTTAAATTTGGTCCACTGTATGACCCAGGCAGTGGGGGGCGGTAATGCACTTAAAGGGACTTGAGGCAGGAATTAAAAAAAAAACAAACATGAATGTCCCTTTTTTTTCATACTAATGGGTGATGAAGCACTAAATACCAAAAATAACGTTTCCACCCATGTTTCTCTCTGTTGCCTTGAACAGGCTGTGTGCTGCAAAATGCACTGCAATTCGGTGTCCGAATTTCCCGCGCTTCCCTGCGGACGTGACGTCAAATGACGCTACATCCGCAGTTTTAATACAGGAAGAAGACGGTCGCGGTAAATTCAAACACTGTAAGCCATAGTTATGGATTCTTCTGCCGTCAGCAAACGATCCAGATCAACTGAAAGACACTAAAAAGTGTAACTACGGAGAAAAAGGTGAGTAAACAACATCATAGCTTCAGTTTGAGCACGCTCCCGTGACGGCTTGGCACGTGGCTGCAGTCGCGGCAGTCGCGAGTTTCGTTTCTTAATCTTGCCTCAAGTCCCTTTAAAACTGTTTGCCAACCGCCATCAAATACCAGAAGAAGAAGAAGAAGACGACGACGTATCAATAGCTTTGTTTAGATGGACAATAATTCATCTATCCGATTGAAATCTTACCGATCAGAGCTTCCAGTTGACGTGTTTACATGGACAGGGGGAAAAGTGATCTGATCGGTTGTATTTACTTGATGGACAGATATGTTCGTAATGCTTTTGACATGTGCAATGGCTCCCAGTTCATAAGAAGAGGGGTTTTCTTTTTAAATTTATAATCTTTTGACCATCAAAATGGTCAATAATCATTAACTCTTTCAGTGGGGATAAAAAGCAGTCATATAATGGGTCCGTACTGGCTGAAGCACATGATCATGAACGGATCCGCTATGGATCCGGGGCAAAGGTGCAGCTACAGCTTTAGGTCCACCTATGCGCCGCCTTACATCAGAACTTCCAGTCAGAACACGGATCATCGGCGGATCTGCTCTACTGTGCAAGCAGACACCTATGACTCTGCAAGGCAGATCCGTGGTGCCGTCCATTTGCTATCTGGGGTTGCCTTACAGCACAGTCCTGTTCTGTTTTGCTTCCGCTGTCTTCCCTGAATCTGCTACGTCACGTAGCCCCCACCTGGTTCAAGCATATGCAGAGACAATATTCCACAGAAATGATCGAAAATGAGTGTTTACATGGTCATTTTTTTCTGCTGATCGGATCGTAAAAAGGATTAAACCCCCCCCTCTGGATCAGATTGAAAATTCCTTACGATCGAGGCTGATAGGATCAACTGACACGATTACATGACACATTTTTATTCTGACTGGTGTTTGATCGGATCAATATTGTACCATGTAAATGCAGCTACTGAGTCACTGTACAGAACTTCATAGGCTGTGCAGGAGCAGCTTGCATGGAAAATTTAAAGGACTGCAGCCCCTGAAGACCATTGTTCCCCACAACTGCTTTGGCAGATAAGAGATTTAAATGCGATTATTTTGATTAATTACAAATCCTGTAATTAATTAGATTCATTTTTAAAATCTCCTGACAGCCCTAGTATATATACGTACATGTATATTTCCCCTTTCATTCTATACTATTAATATATACGTATATTTATTTGTATCCTTTATGTTTTTATCTATTTTCTATACCAACCACGACAGCCTTAGATGGTGTTGAGTGCCCCTACTTTCTCTCTTTCTTTTGAATTCATTCTCTCTTATTCCTTTGTTATGTGTCTGGAACCTCAATTTCCCTGAAGGAACCTCCCAACTGGATAAATGAAGTTTTCTGAAGATCAGCCATGGCTCAAAGTCTATATACATACAGTATACGTATATGCATACATCCTTAAATGTACCAATGACCACCTCAGGGTGAAATGATCAACCATGTCAGAGGCACAGATTTTTGAGCTTTTATGAACTTCTTTTATCTGAATCAGGATGAGTCTGGGAAACCAGAAGAGCATGAACTACTCCACTATGGAAGTACAACTATGATAATCCGTGTGAAGAAAAATTACCTCATAGATGTGAAACTGGGACTGGCTTCTGGACATTTCTCTGTAGCTGGTGCTGAACTCGCCGATGAAGTCGTGGCTGTTCATAAAAACAAAACAAAAAAACAACAAGAAATGAATGAAAAACTTGATTATAATGAGAAGAAATGTAATGATGAAGGGTGAGAAAAAGGTAAGAGCTTATTAACATGAAAATTTAAAAAAAAAAAATTATTTCTTTGTATTTTGTCATCAGTCTTTATCTTTAAATGCAAGACTTTCACTAGTGAGCGTCTTGGTTTTAGTAGCTGTGTGTGTATAGTAGCCATTTTTATCATTTCATGGAAATAATCAGAGTAATTGAAGTCAGGGTCAGGTATTAATGGGAGCTCAGGGCAATGTGTCCTTGAAATGTCAGAAACTCTGTGTTCAATGAACAATTAGAGACAGACTGTTCCCCTGACTACTGAAAATTCCCAAGTTTCAAATGATAAACTTGATCTCTATTCCCAACTGACACTTTGAAGGAAATTTTTAATTAATAGTAGCTCATAGTGTTTAAAATACCCAGGAAAGCTGGCACATAAGGCTCTGTGATGCTGTTTCGTGCAGTTTCCACTGCAACAGAACAAACACCAGCCTGTGTGAGGATCATTTGTGTGTCATCTGTGACTATAATCCCAAAAGCCCTTCTTTACTTTGCACATACGCTGTAATATTGTCAGGGCAGATTTTATTTTTCAGGAGCGTACCATCACAATGCTTTTGAGTAAACATGTCTCAGATTTATAAAATGGTTTTTGCTGTTACAGAGCATCATAACAGAGTTCTGCATAAACAATGACTGCTTTAACATGCACAAACAGAAAAATGCTTCCTCACCCTCCATCTCTGTCCCAGTCATACACTTCAATCTTAATGCTCCTGGAGAGAAAAATAAAAACATGGAAGATCATACAGTACCTTTAATTTTTAAAGCCAGTACTGGTATATTATTGTAAAATGAAGCAGAAATTTCAAAC
Organism: Atherinomorus stipes; assembly: GCA_023101725.1. Taxonomy (NCBI): domain Eukaryota; kingdom Metazoa; phylum Chordata; class Actinopteri; order Atheriniformes; family Atherinidae; genus Atherinomorus; species Atherinomorus stipes. Next base: position 69,533 of record JALJCO010005621.1, read on the forward strand.
AGTATTTTTCCACCGCTGCTTCTAAGTTGTGGAGACATACAGTATACTACTCCGTCCCATTTGCTTTTACTTAAAGTATCCATTTCTTTTGCTTCTCTGTTGTCTGGACCAAATTGATGTTGATGTCAGAGGGCAGAAGAGAACGGTTTGAGATGACAGAAAGGAAAACAGGAACTAATTTAACCACTAGTCACAACCAAGGTATGCAGATACCACCTCTGAATGCTCAAACATCAAAGCTTGAAGCAGAGGGTATTTGCTAGGGTAATAGCAAGGTGTACATAATAAAAATGTCTCCAAGCTTTGTCTTTCAACATTTTTCCTTGGATGTTGGAAAGTCTCGACCACGTTCAGAGAAACTTTTTTTTCACTTAACACTGATCTATTGAAAATCTGGGCATGTAAAAGGCGCTCAACTCAAGGGATGAATGTCTGATGAATCTTTAGCTACTGTGTGATGTTATGGAGCAAAATTTCCAAGGAATGCTTCCAACAGTTTGTTGAACCAATGCCATGGAGAATTAAGAATTCAGGCAGTTCTAAATGGCAAACGGGGGTCCAACCCCGTACCAGCAAGGGCACCTAATAAAGTGCCCAATGAGTGTATCATTGTAGCTTATGTAAGAAAATAGCACTTTTTTAAATTGTTTGTCAAATTTCGGCTAGTAGAAACTGAGAAAGAGGATCTGTGGTCAACATTTCTGTTGATGTTTTGCAACTTTAGCAAAGCTCAGCCTGTTTCAACATCTCTGCATGTTGTCAGAAACACACCCCACAGAGCACAGCAGGATTTGACTTTTTACTTGCTGATTTCCTAATTGGGTCTTGGATGAAGGTGAGCTTGTTATTTGCAGGAAATATCACTAAATAGTACTTACAGGATCAAGTTTTACCCCCCTTTTCCTTCTTTTGAAACACAAACATCATCATTTCTGAAATATATTTGTGTTTACAGGACTCACTGTACCTGTCATAGTCTCCATTGCACAGCGCTCTGACAGGAATTTTAAAAGCCTGCCACACTGGATCCAGAGTGTTCTTCACCACCTCTGTTTTGTGGCAGATAGTATACCTGTGAGACATAAAAATGTGTTAACAGATGACAAATGTAGGTACCTCAGGTTTAAGAGTAAAACAGTTTGTGCACTCTTTTATTATTATTAGAGGATATAGGGGAAAACAGCATTTTGATGATATGCTGCAATAAATGCTTCCTGTTCTTTTCATGGGGCATCCAGAATGGCTCTTTGTTACCAAGGCGTGCTGTTATACCCTGCAGCACAACATTTAAGCTGCATCAGTAAATACTCAGCTGCACTGAAAGAGAATGTGTTGAGTGCGAGATGCTGAAGTCAACTTGAATGAAAGCATCTGCAGGGCAAAGAAACCGTGACTTCCACTCAAAGTTTTCACTGAACTCCATCTTATCCATCCTTTCCCTTTTTATTTTCCTCTTGTCAGCACTGTCCTATATTATCCGTTCATCTACAGCTTCCTCTTGATGATGGATGGGGGGCATGTCATATATACATTGGCTGTTACATAACCTCACATAGACAGTTTAGATACTATATCCTCTGTGTAGGAGTTTTTGGAGCATGAACAATCGTGCTCAGAGTCTGTATACATTGCTGACATCTCCACATGAAGTGTGCGTGTCTGTGTTTGTGTGCTAAACTGACAGCTGCATTTCTTCATACAGTCAGCTGATATAACAGAGAACTTACGATCCGTCTTCATTACTGCGATAAAAAACTAGAAATGGGTCCGATTTTCCAAAGAAGTCCTTTTTATCCAGCTTGTTGCCACAAAACTGCAGCATCACCGACTCCTAAACAGGAATGAGGCATGAAAACATGCATATTACAATATATTCATTGATTCATTTGCTCATTGGATAGGCTGGAGCCTATTCCAGCTATTATCAGGTGAAAGGCAGGGTACACCTTGGACAGGTCGCCTGTCTGTCGCAGGGCCAACAACCAGACAATCACTCACGCTCACATTCATAACTAGGGACAATTTAGAGTAACCAATTATCCCAACATGCATGTCTTTGGACAGTGGGGGAAGCTGGAGTAAACCCACACATACTCGTGGAGAAACACACTGTTGAAATTGTTCAAATCCCCCCCCAGCCGAGACTCAAACTTGCAACCATCTTACTGTGAGGCTGTGGTGCTAACCACTACACCACCATGCAGCCCAATCACAATATAATCTGCTTAAAATTATCATTATATTATATTTCATTACAATATAATCTGCTTATATTAAAAGTGTTATTATTAATTGTTGTTCATGAGTTCTGCAGATATTCCGAGTTCTCCCATCGAGTACAAAGTTTGACCTCTGAAACTGAAAATGTGTAACAGGTGTCAAAAGCAAAGAGCTGGCCAGAAATGGCAAAGGCTTTTGTCCAGAAATAGCTGTTTTCCAAATGCTTTGTCCCTTTTAAAGAAAGAGGCATTTTAAAAGACTCCCAGCAGCAACCTGGCTCAGCTCAAAGTTCAAATGAAGACATAACAATTTCAAACACTGTGCTGTGTCTTGAACTGAAAAAAAAAAAAAAACATTTCTTTTGAACTGGCTGACAGCTAGGAGCATGAATAATTTTTCTTTTTTTGCCTACAGGGCTAACAGACATAAAACAACCCCAAACCTCCAGTGTGCAAAAAAAACTACAACTGATATGTTAAACAAACAGGGTCCCATAAAGAGAGCTGGGGAAGCAATGCTTGAGGCTTTCAAAGCTTTCAGCAGCAAGGTGGAATAAAACAGAAAGAAGAAAAAAACTACTCCATAAATTCACTGTTCTTCTTGAGAGTGAAATTGCAGTGGCATGGCTTTAGTGTAAACTGTGCAGAATACATGTAGGTAAGGGAAAAATAGGAAGCAGAGACTGTAGCTCAGTGGAGGACTGTCTAAAAGTCTGAGTTTCACTGCAAATCAATAAGAAAACAAACCGACAGACTCACCCTGCAGTTGCTCAGCTCCTCTGCTCTTACTATGAAGGTGCCACACTTCTTTCCAGGAATTCCACTAGAAAAAAAGATAAAAATATATAGTGGTAAAAAACAGAAAAATAAGACACTGACTACAGTAACATTCCTTAATGTTTTTACTGTATATAAAACTCATAAAAAAAAGGATGCTTCGTAAAGCACAGGTAAAAGCTGGAAGTAGCAATTTCCTAATGAATGAATACTTAAAAAAGCTTCTCCCAGCTGCTCTCAGGACAGGTCGCCAGTCCATCCCAGGGCCACAATTACACACTCACTCTGGGGAGAATTTACACAAATCATGGCTGGGCGATAAACCAAAAATTTACCTGTGGATCGTGTGACCGATATGGGGGTCTCAACCCCCAGTTTGAAAACCACTGCTCTAATGGCTAAGTCAGATGTTGTTTAGCATCCTGTCTCTTGTCCGAGCTCTCTCCGGCCAGTATCAGTCTGATAATGGCTGCTGTATTATCTTTTGCTCTGTCCCTCCCTTGCTCTCTTTCTTTCCCCTGCTTCTTCTGATAATGTTTTTAGTTTCTTTTATGAATCAGCCTTTTTGTGCGGTGTTGCCACCGCGGTGCCATAAACTTAAACATTGCTATAACATGATGCTCTGAACTGAGGAAAAAAAGCTGTGAAGTGCTGTTTCTCAGGATGCTTCAGAGCAACAAAGGCACTGGGCATGTCCATAATGAATGTCAGTGTGTCAATAAAACAAGCCAGAAGGAGAGTTTTAAGGTTGGAAACTCATGTAGTGTTGCTCTAACATTTCATAATATTCAGTGTCATCACTTAAACAGTATGCACTTAAATCAAACATTCATTTTGACACTTCCCACCAGGATCTGCCTAACAAAGGGTTTTCTAAGCATATTATGTGCTTGGTCATCAGAGGTTTACCTTTAATCTTCCTTTAGATATTTGCTACAATTCAACTTTCTAATCTTTGCAGGTTCAGTCAGATTTTAGAAGTGACTTGTGCTCTTTTGGTCACAAAACATTACAGCATTTGACATACCGAAGGAAAATTCAGGAGGTTAAAAAACAAAAACAAAAACAAAACACAAAAGGCAAACAAAATTTCCCACAACTCAGTGATCAAAAGGATTCTGTGATCGTTTCTTTCTGGGCACAAATTCAGAATGAAAACTAATTCATCAAAAATCAACATTTCTCAGTCTCAACATCTGATGTGTTATCTTTGTACTATTCTCAATTAGAATAATGGATTTAAAGGCTTTGAAACCAATTTTGTTTTATACCCATTATGTTCTTCTCAGGCAAATTTCATGCAGTGTAGCAGCTTTGTATGGAAACAACATACTGTATCACATTTACACGGATTCTGTGAGCTATGTTATCAAAACATATTGCTGTCATCACCTTTATATCAAAATTTCGTGCTGTATTACTATTTTTGCATTCCTGTTAGGATTTGCTGTGAAATTTGTTTAAATAACACTGAGTCGACATGAATGACAACCAATCTGTCTTTCTTCATGTGGATATTAGTTCAGATGAAGAATCAGTAAAATGGTTTATGTAAGAAATCATATAATGCAGTGTTGTAACATCCTCGCATTATGAACTGAGACCTCTACAGACCCAGAATCTAATTTCTCTCCGTCTTTCTTTCTCATTTCATCCGTTGCCTGATTGTCTAAATAAATAATAATCAACAGTTAATTACAAACCCTCAGCAAAGAAACATCCGAGTGATGTTAGCAGATCCAGTGACATTTCAGTTGCAATATTTGTTTGCATCCTGAGCAGGCGAAGCATAATATTCAGCCAATAAAGCCAAGGGAGACTGACCACTAAAAATAGACCAAATGAATGCCACAGACTCCGGGCCTGAATCAGAACGAGGGAGGCCAACGATGATTTCATTTGGTCAAGTACTGTCTGGTAAAAACACAGAAAGCAAACAAAAAAAACTAAGAAATTGTTGGCAAATTGAAGCAAAGCTTTGAACCTCTCCACACGCCCACCCACCCCATCACCTGGGACTCACCGCCATCCTTTGATGAACAAGGGAAGCAGTCAGTGAAATTAATTCGCTGTACGAACAAAGAGATTGCTCAGTAAGGGGCAGATGGGAAGAGTGTGAGATGGAGGCAAAACAAAAAAGAGAACGACAGAATCGCAGAGGCGAAGAGAAGAAAAGAGGAAAAATTAAGTCCCTAGAAGCATGGGGGGCTGAATGAGGTTGTTGACTGAACTGAAAGTGAGCCTGAAAGCATGCAAGGTCCTGCAAGTATCACTGAAATGGACTCTTTGATTGCAATGCCCTTTGCCGTTCATAATCAGTACAGTACATGTGTAAAGAGTCTACTTTTTATAATCTAGACGGAGGAAGATATAAGCAAGTCACCTTCAACCAATCATGCTTCATAGTGAAGATGTATATTTTAATAACAAAAGTGCATTAAACTCACATTATCTGTATCAGGAAGCGACTGATTTCTTCCTGCTTCTTACTATGGCCCGGATTTATCAAAGGTTTGCATGTATAAAAACGTGAGCAATCTCATTGCATACGTCAAAAAAAAAAATGTACAAAGCGATCTACTAACAGCGTGGAAAAATGATTGCATCTGTCAAAGGTGCTAAATAGCGTGTCTTATCAGTACGTCTGCTGCAATAAATGTGCAATATGGGGCGTTTACACACAATTGTGTGTGTGTTGAGAGGAGAAAATGTAAATATATTAATTCAGCACTCACAATGCGATTTATCAACCCTGAAATAGATTTTGTGGCCGTTTTTTGCATGTATTTTAGCACATCTGAAAAGCAGGTGCATAGTAGCAACTTTTCGCACAAAAGGCTTCAACTTCTGTGAGGGGACAATGCTGGACATGCAAAAGTCTGATCCCCCCAAAATTTTCATGAGCAGTTAGACAACGTACTTATTTCGCATTGCTGATTTTAATAAAAATAAACACAGCTACATCTCTAACATTTATAACAAAACAGACTGTTTGAAATTCATTTGAAAACTGAGCAAATTTTGGTTATTTAAAAAGTGTACGCATCATTAAGTAAGGGATAATGTATGGAACGTAGGTCATTATCGGAAAATACTGATCGACAGGGTAAATTCAGACTCCGACGCGAAGCGGTCACTGTATTCATCACTATGTTAACCCTCATACTCAAATCTCTCTCACTCTGTTAGGCTTTACCACCGCTTATTACATTGCATATTTGTATAGCATTGATGGTTTCTTTTACCGTGACATGAAAGTGGTGATATTAAGAAGTAGATGAAGTTGGGGACATGCCCACTGAAGGCCCAGATACCAGATGCATGGCCCACCACTGAGTGTTTGTGGATATGGCTTGGATGGTCTACAAGTAAGTTTATCTCCTGCTGAGTGAACTGGTTCCCAATTTGAGATAGTCCTTATGTCACTCAATTTTCTGCCTCCATTTCTTGGATTCATGTGTATATTTTGGTTAACGTATATTTCAATTTGTGAGGGGAAAATGAGAGAAAATTACAAATACATTTAGTAAAACCACAGCTTCTTAGCTAGACTGAGGTCTGGGCACACAGGAATATAAATATCAGTTTTGTGGAAGACTAAAACAGGTTTTCCTCAGCAGTTAACCTTTACTTTGTCACCATCTATGATTTCTTACACTTTGACTGATTTCAAGAACCTGCTCAAGGAAAAACATTCCCAAAGCATGATGGTGCCACTACCATGTTTCCCTGTGGGTTTGGTTTTCTTGGGTTTAGTAGAGGGGTTGGAACAAATGCAATTTTATTTAGTCTCCCAGATGCTTTCTTCTTTCACTTTTGTGTTTCGCCACTCTTCCCATGAAGTCCAGTTGTGTGGTTAACCAGTTTCAACTGATCCTGCTGTGGAGCTTTGCGGCCTCTTATATGTTATCTTTGGCCACTTTGTTACATTCATTCATTCATTTTCTGTACCAATTATCCAGTTGAGGGTCGTGGGGATTGCTGCGACCTATTATCAGGCAAGAGGCAGGATACACCCAGGACAGGTCGCAAACACAGAGCCAACACAGAGAGACAGACAAACCATTCATGCACACATTCACTCCTAGGGGCAATTTAGAGTAATCAATTGACCTAACATGAATTGAAGAAAAATGGCTTGACTTGACATGATGGTCTACACTGTAAGCATGGCAAGAACAGAACACATAAACGCATGCTTGCTCAGGCTCTCACAGACAATCAGGCGTTTCAGAATAATAAACTATATTTAAAAATATCCACTCGCTTCTGCAAAAAGCTAAAAATAAAACATGCACGTGTCCAGAGACTCACGCACAACAACATAGGAAAACACACAGATTTGAAATAAAGTGAATGACTGGAGGCTGAGGTGATTATATAATTCTGAGACGGAAACACATTCTTACATCATATTTCTCGTGTATCATTCCTCAGCAGACCCATTGAGTTGCAAGCACTCATTGATTCTCTCACATACACTAGCAGACAGATAGTAATGGATGTAGACGCCAGTAGAGTCACTTAGTTGCTCGCTCACTCGGCTTCACTTTCTTGCTCTCTCACTCTCTGACAGACACACATACAGATAGTGGACACCAGTGTAGGATATGGGGCTAAATGTGACAAGTGAAATATGGAAGATTTTGTGTATGGATTAAGTTTTTCTATGGTTAGAAAAAAAAAAAAAACTCCCAGTGAGCAGCCTGTGTGTAATCTGTCATCATCTAGCTATAGGTCTAATCACTATTTTGTTATATTAATCAGCAACAGAGACAAAAAACAGACATTAATTCATTTGAAAATGTCCCTGATTATATCTTTAGGCTTCATCCGAGGCTTCAGTTCAGTTTAGGCTTCTTCAGAAAACATGCTGGGAGCTCACCACCAACGTCGCTTTGGGAACTGTCCCTTTTCACTGCACACTGTTTACCATCTCAAGATGTTTACAATCTGTCATTAGGCCTGCTGCTGTTTATCTATTCATCTCATTTGGCTGATGGAGACAGCGTACACTTTCATCAGCATCTTGGCCCATTTTCATGCCCCGCTTTGCTTTGCTTCAAAGACAAACAGTGCCAAATGATCTCTAGATCACATGCTGATTATCAGTCCACACCTACGAGGAAACTGAATATGAAAGGTGAACATAAGCCCTCAAAGCTTTATGGAGCCCCAAATAATAGTGAGTCCCTGATTACAGTATTGTAGTACAAGTCTCTTCAGTTATGCGTTTTAACTTAAAATAGCCTGAGGACTTTTATGTGAGTGGGTATGCTTGTTTGATGGTGTATGCTGCGGTGTGCTACTTACGTCAAAGGTTTTTCCAAGCGGCTTCCCAGGGAGCCGACTATTTCACCCAGAGTACAGAATGCCTGGCCCAGGAAGTCCTGTACATGGAAACATACAGTATGGAAGGACAATGAGTTGCAGAGGTGAAAATCATTTATGATGTTCTTCACATCTATTCATTTATCAAATGAGGTTAATAGTCCCACCTTCACCAAGCTAAAGCGGACATTTTACCATTTGCTAAATCTGCAGTTTCTGTCCTTTTTTCTTAATGTTACTCCAAACCATTTTTACAGATACTCATGCAGGATTTAAGTTGTAAGAATTACTAACATCTAGTGATAAAGATGGGCATAGAAATTACTTAAAATACCAAGCACTGTTAGGAATGAATGGTAGCCATCAGTGGCCAAAATTCATCCAGATGCAGTGTTGACTTACAACAGCTAACTGTAGTTGTGGTTCTTTTCAATCCATTACTTATTCCAAACATGCTCTGGGACCTATCAAATAAAACCACTCTGCAACTGTAAAGCTCAGTCAGTTCTCACTTCATACAAAGTTTGTCTATTCAGAGACACCGTAGTATAAATGGTTATACAAATGTGGCAGCTGCCGTGTATGTGGACGCATGGCAAGTCTATATAGATGGCTCATTCTAAGAGAATAAAACATAGCGGTTATATTAGTAAAGTAATTACATGCCAATAGAAACACCATTTGTGATGATATATGAAATTTTTCTGTCATTGATCAATGATTTCATTACACATAGCATCTTTAAAAGGGTCAGTAGCAGCCAGGTGCAGCTAACAAGGTTAAACAGGGTGCGCAAGTGCAAGATGAGGTGAAAGACGTTGCTACTGGCAAAAGATTCAGTTCTAGTTTACACTGACAGGACTCGCTGCAATTTCACTCTGGAGGCTGTTGTCAAATCTGTGATGTTTTATCCACCCAAAACTATTACCAAGTAAACAAGAGGACAGAACACAACACTACTTTTGTGCTTTACTGTCTCAGTGTTGTGGTGTAAACAGATCCTTAGACTTTCAAATAAATAAGTCTCGGCTCACACCAACTTTCCAGCACGGTGGTGGCAGAGTGATGATTTGGCTTTGTGTGGAAATCACAGGACCTGAAGTCAACAATGGACTCTTCTGTATACCGAAGTATTGTAGAGTTAGATGTGAGATCATCCTTCTGACAGCTAAAGCTTGGTTCAAACTGGATCATGAACCAGAACAATATTCCCAAACCAAGCAGCAAATCTACAACAGAATGACTTAGAAAAAAATCAAAGTGTGTCAATGGTCCAGTCAAAGTCCAGACCTCAACTCGACTCTAATGCTTTCTTGGGACTTTCATTCTAAAATGTATGCACTAAGAAAAAAACATAATTTAAAAATGTTTCTTTGCACTTTTGGAACAATAATAACAGCAATCATTTCATTTTCTTCAAATAGTTGAGATAACAGTTAATAATATAGTAATAATAGTTAAATGACCAAAATCTGAAATCAGTCATGGGATAACAACAGCTTATGTCTGGTATTACAAACCCAAACCAAGTGGTAACAATGGCTGAAGCCAACATTGAAATGTAAAACAAGTGTTTTTTGTGTGTATTTCTAGTTTTATTATGTGTTTTTATGTTTATGTGTTTGATGTTGTTGATTTTACGCTGCTGTGTTGGCCAAGTCACTCTTGAAAAAGAGGTTTTTAATCTCAGTGAGTTTTATTCCTGGTAAAATAAAGGTTACTTACTTACAACTGTAAAGAAAAATCAACCTACTTTACTCCACAAAAATATGAGAAAATGACATCATCAAGAACATTGTTGAAGTGAAATTTGCTAAATGTGGCTCTAGAAACTACTGAAGTATGTGGTGTACTTGGGTTTTCACACACAGCTTCTGCTTTTTCCCTATTTTTAATTTTTTTTATTTTTTGTTAAATAGATACATGTAATGAAACAATGTAATATGATATGACATGCATAATTGTCTATCAAAGGTTATCTGTGTCTAGTTTTCCAACGTGTATTTTTTTTTAGGGGGGGGGGGGGGGGTAAATTACTTTTCATAGCTACTTTTTTGTAGCTGAAGTAAAAAAAGATGGATGCAGTTACTATTTTTTCCCATTCAACACCCACTACACTTAGAGCCATGCATGTGGGGAGACTTTAGACCTTGTCAGTTGCCGTAGGGTGGTCACACGTGAGGTGTCAGCTTAAGAAAGAAGAGCTCTTGGCCAGTAAGAAGAGCTGAACAGAGAGAGTGGAGGCTGTATAAGAAATCTGTTTACAACAAGCCTGGACCAAGTGTTCATACACTGATACTGGAGCCACCCCCACCAGATTGTGCATGCATGTGTGTGTTAGAATAAGGGTACATATGCATGTGTGTCAGGGTGTGTATGTTTGTGTGAATCTGTGTAAAAGTGCTTGACAGATGAGCCGTGTTGAGTCTGGCGGGCAGAAAGCTGCTCCAAAGATCTTTGCCGGTGCTGAGTGAATCTCTCCTCCAGCTGAGGTCTTGAAACAAAAAGAGATGACAAAAACCCTCTGGTTCTTCCATATGAAATGTGCTGCTAGGTAGCTAGCTAGCAGCCCCAGTCCAGCTACGCTTCAGAAAATCGGAGGCTAGAAGTTAAGGCGGCTTACTGTAGAAAAAGAGGCTCAGTTGTCATAGGGAAAAAATGTCTCATGCAGTTTGCACTTAAGAAGATATTTAACCAAAAAGGAAAAGATACAAAAAGTTATAAATTATAGAAACTATCATTTTATGACCTATAAAATTAATCTTCTAATGCCTTTAGCAAGAATGTCCAACATCCAACATGTTCAAGGGCTGTAATCCTGTAGGCCTTAGATTAGGGCTGAAGTATGCGTTGTAACGATCTATATTGAAATATATTATTTTTTTCTGTATATATGTTATATATATATATATATATATATATATGTATGTGTGTGTGTGTCAGAATGGCTGTTTCTGAACATACACACTATATACTGTACATTGCAGCCAACAAACACTTCAAAAAAGCATAGAAAGCCATTTTAAGTACACTTACTGTGCAAAACTTCAAGTTCTACTACAGGGGTGGCCAAGTCCAGACCTCAAGAACTACCATCCTATAATTTTAAGAGCATACCCTCTCCAACACACCTAAATGAAATAGTTAATCCCCTTATGCACATGTCATTCAGCTCTGCAGAGGCCTGGTAACAAGCCATTCATTTGATTCAGATGTGTTGGAGAAAGGATGCAACCAAAATGTGCAAATAGTAGCTCTCGAGGACTGGACTTGGGCACCCCTGTTCTACAGGTTTTTCCTGTTAAAGGGGGACAGAAGAAGTTTTTGGCATTTCAGAAAGCCAAGACTGTTAGCAAATTTTTGAATAAAGCGCATGCACAAGACCAACCTGCTAGATCCACTGCTCCCTCCCCTGACCACAGAACAACATGAACGAGCCACTCTGGTGTTTAGCAGGCAGCAGGTACAGATTCTCCCATCATGTCACAAACGCAAGTAAAACAGAATGTCGTTGTCTGAATGTCGCTAACTGCTAGCAGAATGATGTTAGCTACCTACTGTGAACATCAGACAACAGTGCGCAGCTTCCGGCACGCATAATTAGTCCAGCCATAAACATATTGTCATCTGTCAGTGATCTAGGGGGCTCAGGTGCAACAACGACTCCACTCCAGTTACCTATTCAGCATTGCGTACACACGTACTGTGTTCTCCAATGAAGGAGTCACTTACTGTATCCCAAACAGGGCTCTAGCTCCTATTAAGCAAAGCTGGTGCTGCAGTTCTAACCATCAGGGGGTACTCAATCACACAAAGTTGTTTGTCCTTTCAGAGACTACATAATAAAAATGGTGGCACACATAAGTCAGCTACAGTACCATGTATGAGGACCCACAGCAAGTAGATATAAATGGCTCATTCCCATGAAAATAAAAGCAACAGCTATTCAAGTGAAGTGTTTAGATACCACCAGAAATGTAGTTTTAATTATTATTATTTTATTTTTAAATTTCTATCAAGCAAATATTTGCTTCTCTCAAGCAAAATAAAGACCATCCATTTCTACATACTGAGCACTAACAAAGTAATGGCTGCGCAGAGAAAATAAGATTTTTTTTTTCGTTTGGACTGACAAAGTGGCGCTGTTGCTAAGAGTAATAAATGACTATAAACATTTTTGGCTGGGCAAAATGTTGACTAAGATTCAAGTTGCTTAGGCTACATTCTTGTGGCGCGCTTTGCTATAAGTCTCTAGCGGGTTTTGTCATCACTTCCTTTTATTGAATGGTGAAGTTGTCCATACTAAGCTGTTTAGCCATCGGCTTGGCATTAACACTCCCTCCTTTCCCGGCTAAATAAATATGCGAATGAGGGACCCACCGGGCAAATGTGAACAGTAGGGGGTATCGGCTAAATGCATGCGCGTTTAAGCACTTACATGGCCTAGTACAGACGTAGCCTGTTTCCTTGGAACAATTTCATAAAAAAAAAAAAAAAAAAAAAAAGAAAAAAAAAAAAAAAAAAAAAAAAAAAAAAAAAAAAAAAAAAAAAAAAAAAAAAAAAAAAAAAAAAAAAAAAAAAGAAAAAAAAAAAAAAAAAAAAAAAAAATTGAAGTTAATGCTTAGTGCTTCTTTCTTTTTTACAAGTCTATTGTCAGAAAATACTGCAAGCTAATCGGCAGCTACGGTCAGGCTGCACTGCAAGACAAAGTACATAATGAAAATTCAGAAACTGACACTTTTTTGTTTCTGGGCAACAAACTGGTTTCAAAACTTCCACTGGCCTATCTTCTAATTATTATTTTGATGTGACTTTACTGGTGGGCATACAATCAAAATTATCTGCAGCACTTGCCACATAAATTTCACAACATACAGCCTTGGACTTCTCTACCAAACGTCCAGCTCTCCATAGCAGTGGTCGTAAGACTAGCCAAGTTCTTTTTTTTTTTACTAGTCCTGTCCAGCATCATAGCAAGCAGAATGATGATCTGGTTGCTTTATTGTGTTGAACAGATTTGCTCTGCCAAAGGGAGCTTTATGAACACAAGGCTCCCCTTGATATTCTGTGTTAAATTCATTTTATGTCTTTCATTAAACATTTGTTTGTAACAGCATTTTACATCATATTACTGGGCTTGACAAGAGAAAATGAAAGTTAACAGAAGCAATGATAGAAAGTGGGACAGAGAGAAAGGACTAACGAAAAGAGAGAGAGACAAAGAGAGAAAGAGAGATAGAGAGGAGAGAAAAAATGGATACACTTACACAATCAATTGATGCTTCTATACAGAAACCCCTAAACAACATTCCAAGGTCTTTGCTGGAAAACAAAACTAACAATCCCCTACAGGAGGACCTGCAGATGGCTTCAGTATCATAAGGTCATACAAACACACACAGAACTACGCAGAAAAGAGGTAAAGCCTAGTCAGTGCAACGGGAATCAGCATCACAGTGTCATCATGCAGAATGAAGGGTCTCTATGTTGATGCAGTCATGCAGATGCAACCTCGTCTCTGCAAGAAGGAGGAAGCCTGCACGGGCCAAGACCCAGGCCCCCAACAGCCACCCAGAGGCTTGGACCCCAGCTGCCCCTCCAAAGGGACAGACATGCATCCCCCCAGAGGACGGCAGAGGGCGGCCCCAGCCGAAATCCCCCGCGGTCTCGGGGCCCGGGGCCCAGGCCCCAGCGGACAAGACCAGCAAATGCTGACACCGCCAGGCGCCTGCTCCCCTGGGGGGGTACCACGCAGAGCCCAGGGCCCAAGCACCCAGTGGCAGCACCCCCCAACTCAAGTGGCCCAGCCGACACACAGGAGGACCAGGCCCCCCAGGCGACCTCCTGGCACGAGCCAGCATCCACCCCGATGCCCCTGCCCCACACACCTTACACCAGGGTGCTACCACTGCTACCACACCCCACGCCACCACCACACTCACACATACACTCCTCCCTCCACCTAACATACATACATCTCCACCTCCCAATACCATCAATACCCACATTCACTCCCCCCACACACATACACTGCCCCACCCTTTCCTCCAACCTGACACATTCACACCCTTCTTTCTCCACCCTCTCGCACATATCCCCACATCACTCCATCCTGACACACAAGCACACGCCTCCCTCACTCCCCCAGCACTTCTTTCCTCCAACCACTTACCCACATCTCCTCCTTCTCCCAGCTCATATTCCTCATTCCCACACACCCTGAGCTTTCCACACAGGCATACTCACACATACACATACCCTGCTCCTCCCTACTTACTTCTTCCTTCATACGCACCCTGGGCATCCTCCCTCCCCAGCCTCCTCCTCCTACACATCCCTCCCCTCCTGCACAGTCCTCCCTCCTGTCATTTTCCGACATTCACTCCAACATTAATCCTTGTACACCTGCACACACCATGGCCACTGATGCAAACCTCATCCCTCTTACACCTTATAAATTTCCCCTTTTATACTCACATTCATTTGCTCTCACACACCCGCCTACCTCTTACTCTTGTTTCCGTGCCTCCCAAGTGATAACCTGGTAACCCGAACCGGAGAAGGCGCTGCAAACTCCAAGCCCCCAGCACACCCCCCCCCCCCACCCCACCCCCGGACGTGGCAGAACAGGCATCCCCCGAGCCAGCAGACCCCCCACAATGCAGCTAACCATGACCCCGAGCCCACGGAGCACCCCCCTCCCCTCTCACCAGCGCCCAGGAAAAGATCGGGGTATAAAAGAACCCTGTTGCCCCCCCACTCATGACTGTGTCCCCCACACCACACCCTAAATAACCACACACCTTTACCCCTGCCAACACACCCCCGTCCATCCACGTTCTCCTCCCACCCCTCCCACATGTTAACAGTTACCCAGTCCTTGTACATCTGTGTCTCATTGGTCCCCATGCCCCCCTCCCCACACACAGGCCCACATCCCCGCCACGTCCCTGGTAAACACATTCCCCCCTCTGCTTGCACCCCCTGCTCATCCACCTCCCCCACGTGTCACCTCCATACATACACCCGCCCCCTGTATCCCCACCTGTCCGCAGATCCACACCTGCCTCGCACACAAATGGCTCTATCCCCGGCACACACAAACCCCATGTATCCCTCTATCCACATTTGAATAATACACACATCTCCCATACACCCTCACCTGCCCACACATCTAATCACACCCTCATAGATAACCACACATAAATCCCCCTGTACTCATGCCCACACGTTCGCATGCTCACCCTCCAGACACCCACCCACCAACATACCCCACAGATGGGAACTGCAGGACCACCAACCCTCCCCCATGCCACAAGCCCACCCCGCCCAGCGCCCAAACCAGGCGAGCCCAACCCGCACAAATTCAATTGTGCCGGTTGGTCCCACCCCACCAAGTAGTTGAGCCCAACAGGCATCTGGCATGGAAAATACCCAGCCCCCCCACAACCTCCATCCCCGACGCATATACCCCTACTCACACACATCCACACACTCACACACACACAGCCACACCCACATAGCAGGGGCGCCCCGGCCCCCGGTGCAGTGACTAGACACCAGGATGTGAAGATCAGCCCGACCCAGAGGAGGCACTTCCCGCCGGCCCAGACCCACCCCCCCCCCCCCCCATATTACTATACATAAGCTGTGAAAGTAATGGGACTCTAATTTTTGCTCTCATCACAAGTTTTGTGTATTTCCCGTAAAGTTACAACCATGGTAAGATTGATTGTCGGGCAGTAGTCAACAAATAATAGGAGAGAGTGACTGATGAGAGTGATTGATTGGTGAGAGTAATATTACGTGCCAGAAGCGGCACACTCTTGTCTGATGTTTACGGTAGGTAGCTAACAATCATTCTGCTAACAGTTAGCAATGTTCAGACAACAACAACTGTACTTGCATTTGTGACATGATGGGAGAATCTGTATCTATTGTCTGCCAGATGCCGGTGTCAGGACCTGGCTTGTTTCCGCAGTCTTAAAGACTTGGCCAGGGGGGAGATGTGAATCAAGCACACTGGTCTTGCACAACCACTTCAATTCAAAAACTTGCTAACAGTCTCTTTTCTCAATTGCCACAAACATCTTCTACTGTAATTTTGCCTTAAATAGGATTTTTTTTTTATATACTACTATGATCCCTGAGGGGAAATTAGGGCTCTGCATTTTACCCATCTCTGTACAGTAGTATCAGAGAGCAGTGGGCTGCTACTTAAAGCGCCCGCGGAGCAGTTGGTGGGGTTAAGGACCTTGCTCAAGGGTCCACAGTGGTTCACCTAGGAGTCGTGCCAGGGACTCGAACCCGGGTCCTCCGCGCCAGAGCCCACGATGCTACCACTAGGCTACCCACTTCATTGCCATCAGAAATAAAAGTTATCCACAGTTCCTCAGATGGCAGGAGTGCATGTTGCAGCCAACAACAGAACATTTGGCATGCTTTATTAGAGCCTGAGGGATTTTAGAGTTAGCAGACATGACTCCAGCAAAGAAATACTGGTGGACCATAGCAGCTGCTCCCTTAAACTGGCTTTGACTGAGGGCGTGCCAAGCTAGCTGCTACTAGGGCATGAATCAATTGTTATAGGATAATGTGAAGAAAAAAATTAATTAATATTCAAGGCTGTTTTGTTGTAAGGTAAAAAGAGTTCCTGTTGGTACGGACTTTGAGCTTAAAGGCTGTTAAATGAAACAATGAATTTGCTCTTCTAGAAACAGGATATTTAACAAGGTAATATAAGTTTGCAGTAATATCATGGCTTAACATAGACAGGATTGAGCTATTAATCAATTACTGGTTAAAAATAGACTGTTTTCCCAGCTTGAATCTATTTACATAAAAATATATATTTTTTTAATTTTAACAGACTTGAACACAGTTCAAAAGGAGGACTTGTGATACAATTTGCAGCCTGTCACGACAAAAAACAGCAACAGCCAAGCCCACTAATTATATTCCACTGTATGTCACATCTCTTCATTTCCTCCCTGCAGCTATATCTGCAAAAGGTATGTGAACCATATGGTGCAGGAAAACCTCTGCTCTGATGGGAGGAAGGAGTCATCCTCAAGGGTTGCCACTCATGAGGCTACTGGAAATACTGTACTTGTGTGCATTTGCATTTTTTTTTCCTGTCTCCTTTTTTTCCTGTTATTTATAGTCATGCGACTGAGGGTGGACTCTGCCTGGACAATAGAGCCGTCACCGCGTGCCAGATCTCCAAACCCACACATCCACAATGACGACAGGATGCATCCAAGCGTCCTCAGCCTTCATGCTTAGAGTGAGTTCCTGCACTCACATCGCTCAGCACTCACAGAGGAAGCCCGGGGGCACACTGGGGTTGGGGCTGAGAAAAAGAGCTCCGCCAGCAGTTGGCAGTGAGGATGAGGTCGGGTAATAAGAAGAGGGGGCGGGTGAAGAGGTGGAGCTGGGGATTTAGACAGAATTGGAGCAGAAGGCTGCTGAAACTTTTGTAGGATGGAGCTAATGTTTCACATCAAGATGAATGTTAAAGAACAAACCACATGAGCAAAATTAGATAAATGTCTGAAATTTAACACCATGCACCAACTTATACTAAAAAAAACCTTCTGGCAGTATTCTTGTGGTTTTCATAGTTTAAAACAGGAGTAGCCAAAGTCGATCCCCAATGGTTGCCATTTCCTGTTGCAGCACACCTAAATCAGATTAATGGATCAATATGTTTAGGCTGAAATTGACAACAAACTGTTGAGGATTTAATTTGATTCAGGTGTGTTGGAGCAGGGAAATATCTCAAACCTGCAGGACTGGGCCCCCGAGGACCAGAGCTAGACAACCCTGCTATAGGATGACTGCAACAAGACCATGGCCAAGTACTATGAAGTACTACGGCGGCTGTAGCTCAGGTGGAAGAGCAGTCGTCTTTCAACCATTCCAGGCTTCCCTACATGCCGATGTGTCCCAATGTGCCTATTGCGGTTTGAATGTGTGTATGATCGTGTGTGTGACTGGGTGAATGTAATATGTAGTGTAAAGCGCTTTGAGTGGTTAGTATGACTGGAAAAGCGCTATATAAGTACAGTCCATTTACCATTTACTATACTAAGTACTACTATGGCCAAGACCTGACTCGATGCAGGGCCGGTGCGGCAAACACAATCAGCCCTGACAGTGGAACTTAGCCCGTTAAGTATTTTTATTAACACCTAATTAACCAGGTTGATAATTTGCAGTTCAGTCAATCTCAAAGTAAAACAAACTCACTAGCACATTATTTCCACTGGCTGAAAAGCCATTATACACACACAAAAAAAAAAAAAATTAGAAGAAAGATCAAATAAAGACAAAATGTTCTGTGTTGGGTTTTTCTTAACATCAAAATCCTATTGTCAGTGGATATGAGCTAATAAAGAAAAGCTATAGTAAGCTAACTAATACTAATAATTCTAATAATATAGGGAGGACGTGTCCCACCTGAATAATATTCCCTACTGTTTATTTTTTATTATTCAAAATGTTTTCTTTTTTGCATGCTCATACTTGAACCATGTTTAAATTATATTTTTACATGACAACTTGCCAGGTTACCTTTTCACTCATATTGACATTATTAATCTACCTCAATCTTAATGGCAGCACACACCAAACAGGGACCTCTGACCCATGTGAGAGATGTGCGTGAGCTGAGCAAGAATAAAAAAAAAAAAAATCCTGATAAAAAAAAAAAAAAAAAAAACTTTAAAAAAAACTTACTCTGTCAAAAAAGTGGTCTTTTATGTGTAAGGCTCCTTATTTTATCTCTAACTGAATGTACAGAAACTTGGGATTTTTAAATAATAAAAAGAAAGAAAATAATTGATCTGGAGAATTTTAATGCAAATACAGTTGATTTGTTCCATTTGCCCCAAATATTCAGATTTAAATCAAGCTGTGTTTGTATCAGATAAGTTAATATATTGAAAAGAAAGCCTGACTAATTGTTGAAGAATTGAAGTGAAGAAGACACTCACGTGTTTGGAGAGGTTGTCACTCTTACAGTCTAAATCATACCTGCAGAGAAGAGAGAAAAGATGACACATAAGAAGAGAAGTCACAGCAGGAAAGCCAGGACTGAAAACTACCAAAACACAAATTAGTAATGTATGACACAAGCTCCTGTTCCTCATCATCAAGCATTAATGCAAGTCACGTCTCCACTAATCACTGTAAAGAAGCTGTTCAGGCTTAAAGAAGGTTCGTGATCGTGGCACCAAAAGCTTTACTGATCTGATTTCAAGCATGAGGGCACAAAAATATTTTTGGCCTCACTGTCTTTACTGTTAGTCAGGTTGAAAATAACATTTTGACCATCACATTTTCTTGATATCGTTACAAAATGTCTCAGAAGCTGTTGTATTTGAGTCAATATGTGGAGCACAATATCAATTTTTGATATTATACAGTACTAATTGTATAAAAGTTAAGCCTGTGCCTATTATTTAAGCCATCAAAATAGCACAACCATAATGAGATTAGTATATCTCTGCTACCAAAAGGTATGTTTACATTTAAAGTAAAGGAAACATATGGAGCCCCCCCTGCTAACATTTCACGCAATTTTTTCGAGTGCGTTTGCAAAAAATTTTGCGTTATCTCGCAAAAAGTTATGCAGGTCATAAAGCACTGTTATTCTATAGTAAGCTTAGCTAGAGTTGTCACAGCCAGTCAGAATGGCGGCACATCGGCTGCTACCGCCGTCGGATGGTTAATAGCGGATGCTAATGCTTTGAGAGTAATAGACATTGCTGCACGTTCCGGAATGATTTATAAAACATGCTACCATCCACGTTCAGGATATTTACATCCTGAACATGCATGGTAGATGTGTATGACTCATGTGCGGCTCAGTGATTTGTGAGCGTCAAGCACACTGGAGCTCGGGCGGATCTCTGCTGGCCTGCAGTTATCATTTTGGGCATGCTGGCTCAGCCTCGTCACACCAGTAGACCACTAGGTCCCCTGGTGAGGAAAACCAGGGAAAATCACCTCTTTCTCTTTTATAATGTCTCCCATAGTGCTTGAGCTCTACACATTAAATCTTCATCATCCACGGCCCACAAACCGCATTAAAACTGCAGATGTATGAGGGGTCTGGATTTGACATTTATTTAGGGAGGACATGTTAAAAACAGAAAAGACTGCTGCTTCACCCTGACCCTGACCTGCATTTAAGCCCTCGTGGGATTTATTTTGACATGAACTAAACCCCACATGTGAAATTGTGAAGATTGGACATGCAGAAGGAATTTTTATGCCTCTATTTTTTTTAAAAAGCCAATCTATACTCGGCTAGCAGCACTCAGTCTCCTTTACCGTTACCAACAGTCTGGGCCGCAACCAATGTGGCTGCAACCTGAATCAGCCAACTGTAAACATCCTGTACATGGTATCATGTTTTACAAACCACTCTGAAGGAAGCAGCAATGTTTATTTATCTATATTTATATTTTCAAACCGGTAGCGTAATCATTCTGAAAGCAGCAGCAGCCATTCTGACAGGAACTGTGACAAATCCAAAGCAAGTGGGCTGAATGGCAGTGCTGCATGACCTGCAAGCCTTATTGCGAGAAAACGCTAAACTTGTTGCAAGGACATGCAAAAGTATTGCGAAGGCACACAAAACTTTTGCTTGGGAACGCAAAAAAAATACAGTAAATCTCCATATTACCTGGGGGATTCCAGGAACACTTATGGGATTTGTCAAAATATCAGTATATGTGTTATTAGTAAAGAATAAATGAAGATGGCACACAGCACAATTGAAAAACATTTCAGGCTTGCCAAAAAAAAAACAAGGAAAAAAATATCCATTTCCTCCATGTCTGTGGCCACATCTTCAGTGTCGAATATGTCTGCTGTAATGATCACACACACCAAAAGTGTAATCAATAACATAGCAAAACTTGGGGAGATGTAGATCACATCAACTCAATCATGTGTTACAATGTGGGTTTTGTGTCTTTGTGTGAAGAATATGTAGTCATATACGAAACAAGGCTTTGCTCTGAGGAGTAGTTATTGCTATTACACACTTTGTTGTGTTTTATCTCAGATAAACATCAAAAAGTCATAGTTGTTCTAACCAGACCTTACCAACCATTTTAGCACTTGCAGCTTCAAGCTGGTGGTCTAGTATAAATTTATTTGCACTTGCCATGGCTGAATATTTAGAGGCTTTTCAACTATTTGAATGAAGATTTTGAATTTTGTGGCAATCGAAGAAGAAACTACACCTTCTCAGAAAAATAAGTACCCCAATACCTTTAGAAAGCCCAGGAAGTCTGCAATTGAAAAATTTGAACACTTCTTAAAAAATGATCTTACAAGTTGTTATTAAGAGCATAAACCGTGGCTGAGCAGTGTGTACAGGTCTATGAACCCCTTTTGAACTCCCTAAAAAGTCTACTTCAAATCCTTTAGGATCAGAGCATAAGCAAGACAAACCTGTAGCCAGGCTGATGGTTAAAATTAGGATATTGTGAATCAAGTTTAAAAAATAGTGTATGTAAAATTGTAGTTAAAAGAGAAACAAAAACAAAATATACAAATCTAAATTTACTTATACCTTTCTTTCCTCAACACTGCACAACTTATACAGTAGTAGAGCCATTTATTGAAATTCGCCTTGAATACGTTGTATCCTAACATGTACCATTCACTAATTGAGAACATAAATGTTCCTTTCAGGCCTTTAGATGTGTGCAAATAGTTCCCTAAGTCCAGATTGTACAGCAGGGAACAGAAGTGTATTCATATTGTACCGCTTTTCTGACAGTGTAGAATAAGAAGACAGCTGCAGGCAGCGGAGGGTTAACCTGGGCAAACACAGTGACTTATTTTTCCCACAGCAGGTCTTTCCTGGGTCTTGGAACAGTATTTTTCTTCAAGAAAAGGTGTTTCAATGTAAGTGCTGTTATAAATCAAAGCAACATCAAGCCCCCCTGTTGGGTATCTTCACATTGCAAGGACCTGGACAAGAATAGCGTCTCCATGTCGGTGACAAACACCACATCCAGCTTTTGCCTACTGCATGAAGCACCATCTACAGTACACCTGCTAGAGGATGTAATTCTCCAGTAAAGTACTGTTTTTTGTCCATTTATGGCATTCAGTAAGTGGAACTGGAGGACCAGCCAGTGCTTATTAATCACCCCTCTCTCACTGGTGTGTGAGAACTTTGTTGACAACTTATGTTGGCAGCAATAGTCCTGTTAGTTGTGGATGAAGATGGGAAGAGGCAGAGACTAAAAATAAGAAGACACCACATTATTTGGGTGACAAAACATGGATGTTTTGGCTAAGCTGAACAGCCAATTAGAATTTTCTTTCTCAACCAACAGACCTGATGCCAATTCAATATGCCGAACCAGCTCTGTATAACACTGATGGGCTCCGGCAGTGCAGAAAGTCCATTACACAACAAAGAGACAAGAGAGACAGATGTCCACTGATGCTCCAGACATTCCCAACGGCTAGTTGTCGGCTTGGTGTATAAGGCCCTTAAAATGTCCTCTATTTGACTGGCAATGGTAATCTCAGTCAAAATATTCACCACAAACACAACAGTTTGCGTTGTATGGGGACTGAACAAGACATCCATTTTTAGCACAGCTACAACTTCAGCATGTGTTCTTTAAAAGCTGTGCCAATAGTGGCTCAACATTTTTTTTTCTGCAATAGCAAATATCAATATCCTTTTAATGTTCTGCACATGCTAGAAGGAAATGATAAAGGTATCTTTATAAGAGGTTTCTGCAGAACATCCTCCATGCCACTTTGATTAAATTTGGACAGTAAAGAATCTTCGTGCTCCAATGTTGCTCACATGTAGCTTTTTTTCTAGAGTAGTTCATTGTGCACTTAAGAGTAGAGATGCTCTGATTTGCTTTTTGGGAGTTCTGATCCAGTCTGATATTTGAAATTTGAATTTCGGCTGATACTGATATTTTCCTATAACAAATGATTTTACATTGTGATTATGGTTGGTATTACTATTGTTATTGTGTAAGGTTTCATAAGGCTGTAGTAAACCGCACATCACTTCTTAATAGAGAGCAGCTGATAAACAAAATGAATCTAGTTGAAGTGTTTTTCGCTTTAATCTATAAGGAAAAAAATCCTAAGTAAATCAGAGAATATTGTCTGTAGTTGCTTCACAATCTCAACAAAGTAAAAGTAATTAGCAATTAGCATTTACAACTACTGTTTTTAATATTTAAAGTCAAAGAGACTGTGCTGAAAGGGAAGCAGGATATATGTGAATAATCTGGGAACACTAGATAGCCTGACAGCGTTGCAGACAGATTGTGATCTGCCGTATCAACTCAGAGGTGAGCTGAAGACGACTTCTGATCATAGAAACTACTGTTCAATCTGTCCGTAACGTCTTCATGGGGCCGATTTGCAAGAACTTAATTTCCGTTTGATCCTACAATCGAGACTGCACCAGCTGTGAATGATTAAAATGCATCAGTTTCCTTTGCTGGGCTATTTCCTTTTTATATATACATAAATTGACTTGTATGAATACTGATTGGATCACAATGAACAGGCTTGAACTGATTTTGTCTGTTAAGTGCCTAGAGATGACGTTGTGTGTTGGTGGTATACAAATTAAGCTGAACTGAAGCTGAACATAATAGACAATTCTTTGCACTCTCCACACGACACACTGACGAAACAGCAGTGTGATAGGTCAGAGGCTTTGGAATGGCCCTACCATATTGCTTTCCTCCAGTCCCTTCTCTATTTACAGTATTTCTCTGCATTATGCATGGACTGTCTTTTTCTTTTGCATCTAGTGTCATTCCTTTTTTTCTCTGAATTGACACTTTGATTTTCTTGCAAATTGCTTTTTTTTTTTCTTTGTTTATTTCTTTGTGAATTTGCTCCAGTCTTTGTCCGAGCCTACCCTTTTAGGGGATTATCACGCTTACCGGAAGTTCCCGGTATTTGGGCATTTCCTCTTCCGGGCCATGTTAACGACAGCCATTCCTGCTCTGTTATACTGTTTAAATCGGATAAACTCCAAACATACTTAAGTTTTCATTCCAGACTGAAGTGATGCTAAGGAAGAAGTGGATCAAAACGACCGATTCGCCGCGGTGAAGGACCGAACTTTATAATAAAACGACACACGTTTGTTTGTAGCCGGCAGTCTGCACAGTCGTGTTAGCAGGTTAGCATTAGCCAGCTCAATGACGTGCCTAACTTTGTGCGGCTGAAAACACACAAGCATCTGAAAGCGTCTCCTTTATTTGGCAGTCCCCAGTTGTTCCACTGGAAACGGGAGGGTACAGACCCAGTTTTCAGACGCTTGTATGTTTTCACAAGCGAAAAGTTGGTAACGTCAGCTAACGCGAGCTGTAGTGTAGTCTGCATCATTGAAATGCCGACCACAGACATACCTGCAACCTTGTTTTATTTAAAATTTCGGTCCTTCACTTCAACAAATCGCTTTCATCCACTTCTTCCTTAGTGTCTTTTCAGTCGGGAATCCATGAAAACTTAGGTACAGCTGGCGTTGTTTATTAGATGTACACAATGGAACAGAGCAGCAACATCGAGACTTGGATTGAGCCATTCCTGGCCCGGAAGAGGAAGCTTCAGATGTTTCAACTTCCGGAAACCGGAACGCGGAAGCGTGATAATCCCCTATTATTCCCAGTAAGGTTTATAGTCCTTTCTTCTCTTGTCTGTACAATTGTCTGGTCTGAATACTTAACAGAAAATAGAATAGACCTGAATTCTTGCATTGACATTATTTCGTAATCTTTAGATACTGAGTTAAATTTGCATTCCATTGGAATTCCAGCTATGATTTTTATTAGAATTTGGTACTTGACAATAAATATATCTGGGAACATAAACAGTGTGTTTAAAAACCTATACTGTAATGTTATTTTAAAGTGTGGTATGTAGCACCTTATGGAGCAAATTTGTAGGACTACAGTATGTGCACTTGCTTTCACTTATGACTTTGCCAAGATAATCATTAAATAATTTACACAGTCCTTCATCTAAGCTGAGCTTGTACAAATCATAAATCACTTTTCATGCATAACAGCACCACAAAATGCTCTACAAGATAAACAGTTTTTACATCTTAAAAACCAATCACACACCTCAGTTTATTGAAAAACGAATTAAAGCACACACTCAGACAATCATACTCTTTCTCTTACACACACAAAGAAAATGGGCATGAGTCCCATCCCCTACCCTTTGACCCAAATCTACAACAAAAGTATAAACAAATATTGTGTATAAACAAACATACAGTATGTCTTCACGGGAGGTGAGGAAACTAGGGGTCCATCCACATCAAGAGCCACTCCACCTGTGACCAGAGCTCACCACAGGAAACCACCCAGATCAGACTGGGTCCACACCACAACCATAGGGCTGCAAGGACAATCACCATGGCAACAGCAGTCAGAGCAGGCATACTGTAGCTCCCGATGCAAAGGACCCCCATGGGGAAAACAAAGATCACATCAATGTTAAAAAGTGACAACAAATAGGACCAACTTGTATAAATATTTAAACAAAAGAGTTTACATGAACCATGCATATGGTAAAAACAGATCAATAATCAAAGAATTGAAAAGAAAAAAAAAAAAACATACACGGGCAACAATTTGAAAATGAATAAATAACTAAAGAAGTAAGTGAATAAAATAAATGAATAAAAAATTTAACTAAGTAGAAGTTGAAAATGGGTCAATATAAAAGTAAATGAATAAAAAAAAATGCTATAAGTTAATCTAAAGAGGTAGGTCTTGAGCCTATCTTTAATTGCATCAACTTCCTCCACAGCCCTGAGGTGCTCTGGCAGGCTGTTCCACAGACTGCGCATGAGATGATGTAACAAGGTCTTGCTGTAGGTTTTGGTTTGAACTTTGGGGACAACCAAAAGGACAGTACCAGAGAACCTCAGGCTCTCTGAAGGCTCATGATTAAAAAGCAATTCTGAGAAATAAAAAGGCTATTAAAAACATTTAAAACCACTAAATAAACCTTAAAATCGGCCCAGAAAGGCACAGGGAGCCAATGCAGTGAATTTGAAACCAGTGTAATGTGTTCCCACCCTCTGGTCTTAGCACATGTGCGGCGGAATTTTGGAGTTACTGTAAACTAGATCAGAAGACCAGAGAGCAAGGCGTTACAGTAATCTATCCTACTGATCACTCTAAAAGCATGCACCAACACATCTGTGCTGGCAAGAGAGAGAAATGGGCAGACTCTGGTGATGCTGACATGATACAATCCAGTTTTTGTTACATTTCTAATGTGTGAAAAAAATAGTTTAGAGTCAAAAAGGACACAAAGATTTGTTTTTAAATTCTGCTGTTTGGATAATATGATCTCTCACTTGCCTCCAAGACCTTTAATTAAAACCTCAGCTTTGTCCTGGCTGATCTGTAAGAAGTTCTCTGCCTTCTACAACTGTATATCTAAAATACTATACACCTTAAAAAAACATTGACAAGCTCTATATCATCAGCAGTGGTACAAAGCTGTGAATCATCCACACAGCTGTGAAAATCAATTCCATGCCTCTTGATGACATCCCAAAGAGGTAGTCATCAGTCATTTTCTGCACCACTTATCCAGTTCAGGGTCGCAGGGGTTGCTGGAGCCTATCCCAGCTATTATCAGGCGAGAGACAGGGTACACCCTGGACAGGTCGCCAGTCTGTCGAAGGGCCAACACAGACAGACAGACAACCATTCACGCTCACATTCATATCTAGGGACAATTTAGAGTGACCAATTAACCTAACATGCATGTCTTTGGAGGTGGGAGGAAGTCGGAGTACCCGGGGAGAACCCACGCATACACGGGAAGAACATGCAAACTCCACACAGGAAGGAAACAGTTGGAATTGTTTGAACCCCTCCCCAAGCTGGGACTCAAACTAGCGACCTTCTTACTGTGAAGCTGCGGTGCTAACATGCTACCATGCAGACCCCCAAAGAGGTAACATGTACAAATTAAAAAGTATTGTGCCTGAGATTGATCCTTGGGAAACCCCAAATTTTATTTTATGGGTCCTTGAGAAGCATGTATCCATCCTCGCAAAAAAAAAATTGTCGATCTGTGAGAAGGACAAAAAAAAAAAAACATAAAAAAGTACCTGAGAGGCCCACCGGACTTCTAACTCTGTTAATGAGTTCTAACAGCTGCAGTGAGAAATTTTCTTTCTATTTGGCTTTATTTTCTGATTACATTTCTAAAAGTGAATGGGATTATAAGGTTACGTTCACACGTTCCAGGTCTTCGTACTCAAATTTTTGCTGACATTTATTTTGTCACATTCAAATTAGAATTTGATGTGAGCATCATCACACTTTATGAACCATCTATGGCCCTGAAGTGACCTGCAGCTGTTTAAGATGTGACATCATAAGCCTTATGCTGTGTTTAGGGAGGTATACAGTAGATGCTTCATTTGTAAGTGTTTCTAAGTTGTTTCAGAATCAGAGCCAAAATAAATGATGATATAACATTGTTCCATGCATTGTTTAAATTACATCTTACTATATCCCATTACTTCCAGCACAGAATTGGGACATCTGTCTCCTTTCAGTGATGTGAGTAAGGTAAACTTCACACTTCAGTGTTTCGAAAAATCACAGATAAAAATACAATTTTGAGAGCTGATAGTTTCCACCCTAAGTGGTTGAAGGACAACATACCCTTTGGACAATTTCAACGTCTGAGACGTATTTGTGATACTGACCCTGAATTTGAGAAACAGGCACAAATCCTGTCAAATAGATTTACACAAAGAGGCTATGAGGCTGGAACTGTTCAGAGTGCTTATAATAAAGCCCAATCTACTCCTCGTATGGAACTCTTAAGGACAAAAAACACTAAATCTTCCAAGCCTGAGCAAGTTTACCTGGTCACACGTTTTAGCTCTTGTGCTAATGCTTTGAAAAAGATTGTGCAATCCAATTGGAAGCTAGTCAACAGTGACCCTCTGTTAAGAGAGGTCTTTCCTGTCCCACCCAAAATTACTTTCAGCAGGGCACCTACTTTACGTGACAGACTGGTGACCAGTCATTTATCTGCACCGGTCTCAAAAACTTGGCTTCATCGACCAGTTAAGGGAACCTATAAATGTGGCTCGTGCACACACTGTGCTAATATCAAAGAATGCAAACAATTTAGTGACTTCAAAACCAACAAGGTTTATGATATTAAGTCATTCATTAATTGCAACACCATATTTGTGGTCTATCGTTTGTCTTGCACCTGTGGTTGTTTTTATTTAGGCCACACCAAGCGCCGTTCAAAGGATAGGGTTTCAGAGCATAAATATGCAATTAGAAAAGCAAACTTCGATTACCCAATGGCTAAACACTTTTTTGAAGCCCATAACAGCAATCCAAGCTCACTCATGGTTGAAGGCCTAGAAAGCATCCAAAGAAATATCAGAGGTGGTGACAGACTGAGGGAGACCTTTTATATTTATCATATGAAAGCTACTATTTATCCAGGACTGAATGAAGATATTGATTTTAGTCCTTTTTTGTAACTGTGTTTTGTAACTTTACTCTGTATTGTCATCTACTGGTCTTGATCTGCTAAACCATGTTGTTCTTGTTCTACCTATGCAGGTGAATCTAATCATCCTACTTAAGTGGAATGTTTGTGCAGAGTGTTACACCCTGATGAAGGCTTAGGCCGATACGCGTGGGCTGTAACCAACTTGTTTTAATGTTTTAGCCATCCCACAATAAAGGCTTTTTATATTCTAAGAAGAGTGCCTTGGACCTTTGCTTTTTTGATGACTTCCAGCACAGAATTGGGACATCTGTCTCCTTTCAGTGATGTAAGTCAGATGAAATGCAACATGCCAGACTGAGGTTGCTTTGAAAAGGACTCCATACATGTCCAATTTAGTTCCCCATGTGAAAGTGACCTGTGCCAGAATGAAAAACTTAGATTTGTGTTATTCAGGCTGTCATGAAAAGGTCAGATCTGGATCTCAAATGGGGAAAAAAATCTGATTTGAGCCATGTGATACAATCTCATATCCTAAATCGAATAGAATCACAATCATATTGTGGCAGAATGAAAACAACATGCAGTATCCCTGGAATTTTGCTACAATTTTTGTAATTGCTATTTTTGCTACCACATATTAAATTGCAATTTAAATCAAATAACCATATTGTTATTTCATTTTATTTAATTGAGTGATTGTTTATAATTGCATTTTACATAATATTGCTGGGCCTGACAAGAAGCCTGTTCTGACAAGAACAGAAAAAAAACAGTGAAAAGAAGAAAGAGAAATAATTTGAATTCACTAACACAGTCAACTGATGTATCTGCACAGAAACCCATTAAAAACATTTTATTTAACATTTAATATCCGTTATTGAAAATGAGCACATTGAGAGAGTATTGTATTATTTAAAATGAAAAAAAATATATCTAGACTGATTTTTCTTTTTCTTTTGCACATTTGCATTGCAGCACACCTGGATGTGAGAAACTCCATTGTAGTGATTTGTCTTGTTTGTTTGGAAAGTGTCATGCACCGTGCTTAACAGTGATTTTAAACAGCAGCTGTGACACATTTCTCTTGCATGCGTCTACATGTTCATAGTCAGACAGTAAAGTTTGTGCTGACGTAAATCCAGGAACATAGAGGAGTATTTCAATCAAAGTTGCATTTAGATCTTATTGACCTGAGCCTCCTTTACAGGGGGGAGCATGACATATGTGCAGCACACGAATATCTTTCCATACATTAGGAATCACCAATCCTAACGCACAGCATACAGTACCAAAATGTCAGGAAGACCTTCAGCTAAAAGACTACCAGGCACTGCTGCCCAAACGAAACACAACTTAAACTCCAAACAATTATATGGGAATGCAAAAAAAATAAATAAATAAATAAAAACACGCGAGCATCGCTGCCCTCTTTAGGGCTTCTGCTAGTTTTTCCCCCTCCAGCAAACCACACAAACAAGGTGTCATGATATGAAAGAAGAGACTCATCTGCCTCATAACTGGAGGAAAAAAATCTCTCCACCTCAAAGGGGGAAAAAAAAAACTCTGCTATTGTGTTCGTCT
Organism: Atherinomorus stipes; assembly: GCA_023101725.1. Taxonomy (NCBI): domain Eukaryota; kingdom Metazoa; phylum Chordata; class Actinopteri; order Atheriniformes; family Atherinidae; genus Atherinomorus; species Atherinomorus stipes. The sequence goes on from JALJCO010005621.1 coordinate 99,985, forward strand.
ATGACTGCCTTTGTTTGAAATGATTCATGAAGGTCCTGCTAGTTTCCATGAAGATGATGGAGGTTTTATAGTGAAGTACTTTTCTTATTTCTTATCTCTTAGATCAGGGGTGTCCAAAGTCAGTCCTCGAGGGCCCTGTCCAGGTTTTCTTTTCCTTCTTGCTCCAACACACCGGAAACAATTAAATAAATCTAACAGCCTATGAAGTTCTGCACAATGACTCATTAATTTGAGTCAGGTGTGTTGGTGCAGGAACTTAAAGAAACCTGCAGGATTGTGGCCCTCAAGGACTGGAGCTGGACACCCCTATCTTAGACTATTCTACTACTGAAAAGCATCTGTAAAACAGCTCAGGTTCCTTTTTTTAGCTTCAATTTTTGTACAGTACCTCAGCCCATGAATTGGGCTGCTATCCTCTGGTTTTTAGTGAAAGTAATGTGATATTCTTCTGAAGAAGATAACATTTACTTTTGCTACTGTGTTCCATGTAAATTTACTCTAGTACTGTAACACATACTGTATCTTGAATCTGACACTTCTGTGGTATTCTCACGTCTCAGTTTTCTTTTGAAAACAAGATTATACATACAGCCCTTGTAGTTGTGAAGATATATCTAATTTACTGTGAGTATGTCATTTCAAACAAGAGGCAGAAAAAACAGTCTTCGTGATGATGAGGTTAAAGTTGCACTGATTGGACAAATTGCAAGAATGTGCAGATTTTAACAAGACAGGCTGAATTTGCGTGGATATAATTGTGTTGTTATGATCACAATTTCCTGGAGGGGCTGGAAATCGCATCATGATCACACTTATGATCTACATTACCCACAGTGAAACACCTGAATGTGCAATTTGGGTGTGTCATGCTCACAGTGGCAAATGTAGCTCTCAGCCTCAAGCACAGCAATGGTGTGAGCTGCACTGGTAGACTCACTTAATTCTGCCCCACATTTTCGGATTTTCTAACATGTAAATCTTCAAACACGTACCGTGGCTTCTTCTGGAGCTCACAGGAAGTTTCAAACAACTTTACCCATCATATCTTAACAAAATTTTGTGGTAAACCCTAAGAAGTTTAAAGGGATACCATGTAACTTTTGACCCAAACATTAACCTTATGTAAGTACTAGATGATTATTGGGGTCAATATAAAGCACTTGACGCCTGTTGTTGCTCTGAGGGGGCTGCCCTCCTCAAAAACAAGGCATTGTAACTTTGCAAGAGTGAATCCATCTCTCATTGGATCATGTGACCTGGAGCGCTTTGCTTTATGGCTCCATGATTTTGTATCAGCAGATCAAAGTGGCCTGCAAACACGATTCCAAACTGTTTAATTTTGTGACATTTTTGTGGCCTGTGGGAAGTTACAGGTTTAGTGTCCTGAGTGGCCAAAAGTTACACGGTATCCCTTTAAAGATACTACATTGAAAAAAAATACTGTTTTCTATAAATGAACTTGGGATCTTAGTTTTAAGCGGCATTGCGAGGCTTGTACTGTATTTAGAGAATAAGTAAATAAAAACGGATAATTAGTCTTTCTGCAGCTGCGATTTTTGTGCAGACCGTGAAGAAGGACCCATTCATCCAAAACCATAAATAGCAGCTACACTGTGCACACCATATAATCTACTTGCCTCTCCAGAGAGCAATTCATCCAGGTTTATTTACTTCCTGCAACACAGTACCTTCGGTGTGTCAGGTGTGCGTCAATATGAGTGTGTGGTGTGTGTGCAGAAACGTGCAACGAAGTGTGTAAATGGGAGAGCCTGAGCGGTTCTTTCTACAGACAGCATGCCATGTACGATAAGGCGCCCGCTGACAAAAGTGGAAGATGCTGCGTGTCACGGCAGGATGGGCCGGAGAGCTCCACTACAGCTCTGCAACTAATGTAATTCCATAAGAGCAAGGAAACACGCTGCCATTACGCAACGTGCTGCCAGCTAAATGCACAGGTGCGCTTCATGTTCTATTCGCCCCTTGCCTCTGTCACTCCCAAATGTTCATGAATGATTCATTTAATTTTATTTAATTATGAAGGAGAGAGTAGCGGAGAGAGCAAGTTTTTAAAAAAGAAAAAAACAACATACTATTCGTGTATGTATGATCATTTGGCTGCACATGTTCACCCACACATACACACACACACACACACACACACACACAAGCATTTGCTGGACTAGATGTCCCTCGGCACCTAGTGAGTGCACATTAGCTCTGTGTGTGTGCGCGTGTGTATGTGTTTATGTAGATGACATCACTCTGCATCGGCACTGAGCCAGACAGGATTTCTCTTGGATCTGCACGGTTTGTCTTGTGGGGGGAGCGACTGCTCAGAGCTCCATTTGAACAGAGCAATGATGACTAATGATGGTGCACAAACAAATGGGGCCGGAGAGGCAGGGAAACAACAGACAACAGCACGCCGACACTTGAGCTTAGTTTCCTAACAGCTTTCTCAGACTCTTCATAGAGCATTCAAACTGACTGATACAAAATACTACACAGGTACCAGATTAGCATACTGGATAGTCAAAGTTGTACCTGCTTTTGGGAAATTATTGAGAATATGGTTTTCTTCCCCAAAATTGTTTTATGTATTAAAGGAAAGGGAAATTGATCTTCCTCTGCTTAGGCTATAAGGCTGTATTCACACTGCAGGCAAAAGTGACTAAAATATAACTTTTTGCCCATTTGTGACCCAAATCATATCTTTAAATTACAGCTGGAACAAATCAAAATTGCATTTTTTTAAATCTGACCCAGGCCAGTTTCATGTGTAGAACTAAATTGGATACATATCCAATCTTTTTTAAAGCACCCTCCATCTGAACGGTCATATCACATTTTATCCAACTTTTACATCATTTAAGTGAGAAAGATGTCACAATGGCTAAATTTACATGAGAGTTTTAAATCCTCTTTAAAGACACACAACGTAACTTTTAAACCTTAAAAATATGCGTTTCTGGCTCGTTTTGATGGCATACCAACATTCATCATGCGCATTTTCAAGCCATCACTGCCCAGAGGCGTCCTGGGGCGCAGAAACAGCAGTATGTAAGATTCCCATCCGGAACGCCACTGTGACGTTGCAGTCGACTATTGGTTGGAGCACTGCGTCACTCACTAGCAAACGGATGTGAACCAGGTATGAACACCACGGGTGTTTTGAACGCGCATCATGTCGGATTCGGTAAAGAAACGCAAGGAAACATCACCGGAGGAAGAGAGGAAGGGACAGAACAAGAGTCAAGATAAGACTGTCTTTTACTGGCTGGAGTAAATCACAGTACAGGTACAATACAAGATGGATGCTAGTTTAGCCTCCGATAGGGGGTGCGTCACTGAGAAAACTGTTAAAAGTTCCGTTGTGTGTCTTTAATTCCAAATAAAAGTTTATTCCTCTTTAAAATGAGCTTGTAAACACCTCATTCCAGATAAAAAATATAATTCTGAATCAAACTTTACTCCAAATTAAGTGGCTGGTTTATCCTCATTTTAATTCTGAATTGAATAATTCCTCCATGATGTATATGTTCATTCTGTGCAAGCTCGTTCCATTGTCCTGTTGTGACGATGTACGCAAAACAAGCGCTGGACTCGAGCCAGCTCGCAGAAGTGAAATAACATGTAAGAGTCAAGCTGCTGTTTCAAAACTACAATCAAAATCAAAATCAGAAAGTTTTGAAATATGCAGACCAAGTTCAAAGAATGGCATAACAATTATTCAATTGTAAATAGAAATTGTCATTTAAGATGTTGCTATTAGAAAATCATAAGGGCAGCAGTAAATTTCCATCTTACATAGTGCCTGATCCAGGTTTAAAACCTGCAGCATCCACAGTTTTAAAAATCCACTCAATTCAGTCATAATTCCAGTCATTCTTCTTAGTTCTGAAATATCCTGATGAAGTGAAGAAAGACGGTTTAACTGTGTGAAGTCACTCTAAATACTCTTGAAGTTCTCAGAAAACATGTTGACATTAGTAAATACTACAAAGAATATTAGATTCATTTTGAGCCTCATTATGATTCAGAAACTATTTTGACAGTAGATTCAACTTGTTCAGCTGTGTCTCCATGGTGGAGAGGGTGGAAACAAAGTTCTGAGCCTAAGCGTCTCCAATTTCACCTTCCTGGCAAAGCTTAAAGAACACCTTTGTGTTTGCTTGAATCAAAGCTTAAAGTTGTAGAAATTCCTTTTCCTTCTCACCCTGATGCTCATTTTGAGCTTCATCATGTCTGCATTACATGCACTGAGTTACTGCCATGTGATTCCTGATTAGCTATAAATAAGCAATTAAATAAGTGTACCTAATAAAGTAGCCATGAGTGTACATTTTTTTAAATGAATATATCTGATACAAAATCACATTTGAAAATCCATGAAAGCTTCCTTCGTGAGTTTCTGGTACAAAATAAGGACTGAACCTTTATTAATAACTCAAGACTCTAGTAGAAAAACAAAGTTAACGCAGCTCTCTTTCTTTTGTTCCACATTGTCAGGCATTTCCCATTATTTTTTGAAGTCTGATCCAATTTATCACACTTGATTAGAGAACCACCTACCCGAGGCTTTCCCCTGGCTTCACTGAGCAAAAGAAAGAAATAAAGAAATAAATCAGTGTGTTGCCAGCAGTGAGATAAGGGTTAACAGGATTTCCAGATGTGGATAGCAGCTGAGAACAAAAAGTGTGTTGATGAGCATCTGTGCAGGCGGTTTGTAGGGAGCTCGGTGCTATCAGGCTGAATGGATTACCTGAAGGGATTTCAACCCTTCTGTAGTGATAAGAGAGGTGGGAGCAATAAAAGGTTTGCAAGAGTTGTAGGAGCTACTGTAAAGCCAACTTCTACACCTCAGGACAGAGTCTGTGGAAAGTAGGAGGCAAGAATAAGCACTCAACCTATGATGAGAAATCTGAGACGTGCATGTGTCTGCAAGGACGTGTTTGTGTGTGTCGGGTACATGTTACAACTCAGCATGAGTGCAAAAGACTGTCTGAGAAACAAAGTGTAAATTTGTGTCTGTGTGTAAGGAACTGTGTGTGTGTATGTGTGTCATTTTGGACATTTTCTTGTTTTGAGGGCAGGAGTGTGTGTGTGGCTGCAGCCATGCCTTAGCTGGGAGTGATCATAGGGCCATCAGACCATAAGACAGTAACAGGGCCTGATGCTCACCCACTCACTATAGACCCTGCAGGGAGTCGACCAGGCCACACTCACACACACACATCATCATCATCTCCCATCACCAAGTCTTTACTGCTTGTCAGCTTTAAACATCTTGCATGATACTCTAGTCAGTACTCATACACACACAAAAAAATGTCTCACCAGTTATTCATACTCGCATATAGAGAAATCCGGCAAGCATTTTGCATGTTGCCCCACCAGTACTGAGGTGGCCCGTCCTGATTACCTCGTATCTACTGACATGGATAGCAGCATAAATATCGGTCTACAGTTTTTGCTTATCTATAGGTATGTTCTCTGGGGATCTCAGCTTATTTTGTCATATCAGACATCTGTTTATTAATGTAGAATACGATTCATCTGTCTCTCTATGTTGGCCCTGCGACAGACTGGCGACCTGTCCAGGGTGTACCCCGCCTCTCGCCTGATAATAGCTGGGATAGGCTCCAGCAACCCCCGCGACCCTGAACTGGATAAGCGGTACAGAAAATGACATGACATGACACATGACGATTCATCTGACAAAAACTGATTTTAGTAACTGACAATCCAAACTGAAATATAAACACAAATTGCATTATAATAACTTACCAAAAGTTGGGGAAAAAATAAGACTTTTGCAAAGACTGTAAGTTTTCTATTTTGCTAGATATTTTGTTCTAACTAGTTTAGTCTACAGGACACTGTATGTGATCCATTTGTGTTTATGACTGAATGATTTTAATTTTTTGGTCAACATCATGACAACAGTGAACCATATTCTGAAGGCTACCTCCAGCAGGATGATGCACCATGTCACAAAGCTCACATCATCTCCAACTAGTTTCCTGAACATGACAATGATTTCACTGTACTCCAATATGGCCTAGACAGTCACCTTTGGGATGAAGTGGAATGGGAGATTCTCATCATAGATGTGCATCAACTGTGCAATGCTATCATGTAAATATGGAGCAACATCTGAGAGGAAAGTTTCCAACACCTCAGTGAATCTATGCCACCTGAAGGCAGTTCTGAAGGTAAAAGAGGGTCCAACGCAGTACTAGCAAGGTGTCCCTAATAAAGTGGTTGCTGATCACATACTCTTTACCTTCGAGAAAAGAGAAACATGACTGTGAGCCAATGCTCCCATGCTTGATGCTTACATTAAACCTGTAATAAAATTACCATTTGAATTGGATATAAACCATCACTGGCCCAAACACATTCACAATCTTGGGGCCACATCACCCCTTGACCTTCATAAAAACCTCCTAACGCTCGTAAGCAGCATGTGGCACTTTTGACAAGCTGACATGCAAACAAAGGAGCCATTCCATATTTCATGAGCTTCCATAGGACAATACAGCAACAATGCAGTGGTTGCTGTTAATTAAATGCGATGAATTGGGACCACAACAGCTGCAGCGGGTCTGACCACAGTACCAACAAGAGGTACTGTGTCAGCTACAGAGTACATTTTCCAGAACTTAGCAGTGCGATGGAAATGTGAACCGATAAATAAATTCTGATTCATAAACATTCTGGATCCTCCAAACGGATAAAACATAAATCTTAGGTAGGGAAATGAGCCAGAAGCAGCGCAGTTTCATGAGCCATTTCAAAGTTTTAATTGTTTCGTTTTTTTATTCAGCTCAGTAATGCTTAAGATTTTTATAGTATTACTATTTCTTCTTAAAGTAGCACTACTGAACTTGGGCTGAGTCAGGCATCCCCAAAAGACGACTGATTCAGGATGCATCTTTTATCCAAACTCAACTCTGATCTCTCTCCAGCACGTAAAAATCACTCTCTTGTTTATCTCCTGGTCTATCCCTTTATCTCTTTTTTTTCCTCTCTCCCTCCAATGATGTCCTCTTGGGTTTCTTTGCTAAATCAGTCATAAGCAAAAACAGTCAATGTGTTATCTAGTTTTTGGCATTGTGTAAATTTAAACTCAGCTGTAAAGTGAGGCCCCATCTCAGACAAAAAAAAAAAAAGTTTAGTGCATTTACTCCACCTCTGCTGGGCAACAGTGGCTTCTGGAATATGAAAAATGATGTCAGTGTCCTGTCAAAACAGTTAAAAAACACACGTTCAAAGTCAGAAAGCAAAATAGTGCGACTTTACAGTAACATCTTTGAATCCAAATAGGAAGTACAAACCAAAGGGAGAAAAAAGTGAGTCAAAAGCCCTGATGCATTCCAAATGTGGGCAACAGACTACATTCTAACTGTAATTGAGAAGATAATCAAGCTTCATCACACCTGAACTTAATGAACTAATTAAGGAAACTTGAGAATAATTCTTAATCAGCACTCGACCAGTTAGAGCTCACTGTGTAATGAATAAGCGATATCGCTGCAAAAAAACCTTGTCAACCTATTGAATTTTCTTTAAGATATGTGAACAAGGGTTGGAGGATGAAACTGTCTCTCCTATCACTGCCATCTCTTCCATCTTTTCCTTTGATTTCTGTTGTAAGTATGAGACATTTTCATCTGATCCATCTACATAGTTAGCTGTGTTCCTTCAGGGCACTCAAGTCCACTAGCTGGCATTAATGCACCTCCAAGTAGGTTGGTATCAGCCAACAAACCCAAACTAAATCTTTTTTTAAAAACATACAATGACCTGCTAATGGACTGAGGAAAGAAACTGAGTAGAAACAGAAGAAAATGAGTGTAGCTGAAGAGAGCCATGCAAACTGGGGTGAGTCTGAAAGTAGTTGACAGAAAAGGCCCCAGTCCCTCAGTAATATAAACAGATTAACACAATGTGCAAGCTTTTCTTGATGGACACAACATAGGAAACACAACTTATTTGTTTAATCACATGAAGAAGTATCACCCCAGTGACTGCAGAAAGCATGAAAATGCAGCCAATGCAACTTGGCGCACCAGTTCTTGTGGTGCGGGGGTCACACAGAAAAGCATCATCTCATTATTTGAGCCCCATCCCCCCAAAAGCATTCAAAAAGAAGTAAAACGTTTACAACGGCATGACAAACTCTAAAATGTGATCAAGATCACTACCAAGAAAGAAAATAGCATCTAATGATAGTTTTTGCCTTATTGTGCAGCCGTTCTTGTCAATTTCTCATGTCCTACAATAAAAAAAACTAATTACATTCCTTTGGCACACTCGGAATATAAATGAACGTAATAATCCAAAAAGTTAAGAATAAATTTTACACCAAACATCAAAACGTATGTGGCAAACACTGTTATACTGTATAAAAACATAAAATCTTTCATGGATCCTCTAACACCTAATTGATATCCCATTGATTAAAAACACCTGATCTCAATTTAAGCTAAAAGGTTCACAAGCTTTAGCTACATACTGTAGATGGATGATTATTTCTTAATAAATATGCAGTTAAGTATATCTTCTGTTCTTGTTTAATTGTTTTTTGTTAATTTAATATTGAGAAAATCAGGTGATGTTTGATTTGTACGTAGGTAGTGTCATTCATGGTTGTTAAAGAAAAAAAAAGTTGTCCTAAAAATGCCTTGCACAGGAAAAAAATAGCAACTAGAGCAGAAAAGATTAAGAAAGTACTTTGCAGGAATTTCTTTCATCTTTAGGAATATCTGAGATAATATATCATATCAAGGAAGATGCTAATTAGTCACCTAAGTTTAATGTTTTCAGGCTCATCCTGGAGGTAGCTGGTGAGTCACATCATTTTAATAGCTGGCAGGTTGAACATGACTGGCAATGCGCATTAAGTCTTATTCAGAAAGAAAACCCCACCTCAAATAAATGTATACATTTTTGGCATTACTTGTAGCTTTTTTATTTAGTCATTTCTTAGTCATGTTTGTGCCATGTAGTTTCTATAAATGAATCAAAATTGGTGCAAAGTCAAGAAAAGAATAATGTTAAAAATCATAGTTGAACTTCTTTACATTGGCTGATTTAATGAAGAGCTTTTGAATCAAATTTCCAGGGTTCAACACATCTATGCTTTCAAGCACATAAATTTGGGAGTTTTAATAAATGTGCAGGGGGCAAAATATGTCAATAAATAACAAAGGAAAACAAAACTCTTGGTCAAAGATGGGGAAATGAGGCATACCAAGGTTGGTCATTGCTGTGGGAGCTGCAAAAATGGCAGTTTTTACATAGCAGGTTCAAGATGAGTGGTACGCTCTGGGAAACTCTGTGCTGACCCACAGATACCCACTCAGTGCTTAAGGCAGTCAATTAAAATTGCATGATCAACTGTGTCAAATGCTGCACTTAGGTCTAAAAGGATTAAGACTGAGCAATCTTCTGTATCTGCTGTTAAAACGAGGTAATTCGGAACTTTCATGAGGGTTTTCATGCTCTACATACTACCATAAAATGTTAGTCAAACTTACAACTGACTAAATGAATAAAGAAAATAAGGATACGATTCGAAGTCCATTAATACAGTCGTGAGGACTAACTGGCATTAGAACTGGTTACTGAAAATAAATCACATTCATCACAAACTTGATTCTTTTATTTTTGTTACTTTTTGTAGCTATGACTTATCTCAAAGTTGAACAAATTGAAGTGCTGGTTAAAAAGTTAAATGAAAACTTGCTTTTTTATTTTAGGAAGAGAAGACTTCCACTTCCCTATGCTCAAAGCATGAATATTTCAGTCATAACTTAACTTTGCACAACACAAAGCAGCACTTTCAGCCACCACTGCATTGCATAAACAATTTCCACAATAAAAAACACACACGTGAGCATGCATAACTCAGGTTAACTTACAGGTCAAACCGTAGATTCTGCCTCTCCTCAAAGAAATAGTCCAGGATGAATTTACGGACAAAGTCAGGGTTGAGGGTGTTGTCTATGACTTCTGTCCTGCCAAACTAGAAGAAAAATGAGAAATCATTTTCATGCTAGTTACATTTAATGAACGGTTTCTAATTACGCATTTGGAAATATAACAATTACTTGTATCATGAATTCCGACAAATGAATCTGTTATGATCTTCAACATTTACAAAGACTAAGATTAGCTTGTTTAGACAAAAACAATTGACAAATTACTTTAGTACAGTCAGTAAGAAGTTAGTAAGTTGTGTTAGTTTGTTTTTTGTACAGGGCCACTCCCTGTCCTTCCTGCAGCCAATCAACAGACACCTCATTAGCTTAATACCAATGGACATTCTGATCAGTCAAAATAGGCTATAGCATGTACTCTCACAAGAGAAAGTTGCAGTATGAGAGCATCAGAGATTTATGTTTTTGTTTTGTTTTTTCAAATAAATTTTAACAATTAATTTAATAACTTAAAGGAAACTGGATATGTTTAATAAAAACAGGTGACGACTCCTTTAAACAAGGGTCCCGCTGTTCAAGAAATATTTCTCCACAGGGAGACTGATCAAGACAATTGACATAGAAATGAGTTTGTTTAGGCTTATGCTAGCTGCTTTGGAGAAACATTAGCTTCTTGAGGCTGGCAATAATTTTTTATGACTAAATTCTTTTGGTGAATGTTATAGTTCTTCAGACTGACATTAGCTCATTTAAGCTACAATTTGCCTATTTAGGCTATTATTAGTTGTTAAATAGCCTACTACCATTTGCCTGTTTAGGCTGCAAGCATTAGCTTGTTTAGGCTAATATAGGCACTAGTTTTGCCCTGCTCATGATGTTAGTAGACAGCTATGGTTACTGCAAACTGTCTAGATATAATAATCCACGTAGCCTATCTGTGTCATAGCACACTTTTTTTGCAGAAGCGCAATAAATAAGAGGTTGTTTTGTTGTTGTTGTTGTTTTGTTTTGTTTTCTTTTGCTTTTTAATCAAATCATTATCAGCTTCTGTCTATGGCAGGGGTGCCCAAGTCCAGTCATTGAAAGCTACTATCCTGCACAATTTGGTTGCATCCCTTCTTCAACACACCTGAATCAAATGAATGGCTTGTTACCAGGGCTTTGCAGAGCTGAATGACATGTGCATGAGGTAATTGGCAATTTGATTCAGGTGTGCTGGAGGCACACGCGTTCTAAAAATTGCAGGATAGTAAGGGTGCATCCAAATACTGTACACCCACTAGCCCTACGTTTTAGCTCTAAGCCGAAATTTTGCGCATTCCCGTGAAGGTAGTGCTGTCCCAATTCCTCTTTACATGTAGAGGAAGTGGACATAACAAGGGGTAGTGGATATGAATCTAGCCCTTCAGTGTGAGGGATGTCAGATGCTGACTTACTGAGGAAGGGCAAGAGAAAAGGGAACAACAGAAACCTCCGGAGAGTGACAGGACTCAGAGAAGAAAACTCACTGATGTACATATTACACAGTTGTTTGTAATGTTAGCCAGGCTAGCCACGCTAGCTAGGCTAAAATACTGTTGAAAAGCTTGTGAAGGGTTTTTGGCAGTTTACAAGAGACAACAGTCATCATGGCGACTTCTTCCCCATGTGGTTGTTTTGTTTATTAATCAACCGAAGCATGATGATTGATGGAAAAAAAGAAAAACGACCGCAACTGTTAACTCTGTGTTGTTGCTGGGTGTGTTGTTATGGTGAGACGTATGTGAAAACGTCACCATGCAGTCGCTTACGTGCCTGAAGGTTAATGCAGCAAGTGGCATCCCAATTCCTAGGTATGATTACAAAGCCCTACAACTAGTGGCTTATATTCGAGGGTGTAGTGATAGTGGACGAGCGAGGCCGGATACAGGCATGGGCAAGGAGGGGCAATGCCCCCCTAAATGCCATGACTGCCCCCCCAAACATGATGGCATGCGAAAATCCCAAATTGAAAAATTATTTCAAGGGTCAGCGCGCAGTTTTTTCTTTCTCTCTTTCTTTCTCTCTCTCTCTAGCTCGGTTTCCATTACACCTGGAATTGCGCAAAATGGAAACACCTACATTTCGAAAAAAAACTCTCAAATATCGCAAAAAAGTTTTTACGCTTTCATGAGGCGTAAATCCAGACGTTTCGATTCATTTTGTCGCAATTTCTCGCCATCAGGAGTGACGTAGGGGGGTTAAAATCCAGTTATTCCTACTTAATTATGATTAATATTATCATTTACAAGCATTAACTGTGGAATCAGAGTGATGGGGGAAGTTTAATCAGTCACATATATGAAAAATCCCCAGATCGCCATAACTCAGCAAGCTGAGTTCATTTAGACATTATACAGATGGCTTAAGTTCTTCATGTATTACCGGCTGGACACGAGCTGTTTATGTCATTTCCACACATTTGTAACCTCACAACTCGGTTATCTCGTTCATGTTAATTATATGTGACCAGGATTTAATAAAACGTGACCACGGATTACATCGTATGACTGCGCCTTCGTATCAACGGCTATTTTATCACATCGGTCAGGAACTGGTGCCGGATAAAAGTGCCCAGATCATGACATCCACACCCCAGAAGTTGATCCTGACGGGTTTTTAATTCGTGTTACGTTTCGGGTGTCTGTTCTGGAAGTCACCACGAGTGTTTTTCCCTGCTGATGTGATGAGAGGCTCCGTACATACGGACTTTACCTCTGAATCATCATCCGCTGTTTTCATCTCCTGATGAGGAGCAGCAGCAGCTCTAAGCACGTTTATATCTCCATCCAACTCAAAGTGGAGTCTCGCAGGACGGGATTTTACGAGAATTACGGCTTATACCATTCAATGGAAACACCTGCATATCGCAATTGTACTTTTTCGAAACTTAAGAAATATCGCTTTTATTTTTGGAAAAGGGTAATGGAAACCCAGCTCCTCTCTCTAAGTAGCTACTGATTGGTAGATACAAAGGAAGGGTGTGTCCAGTCCGGGCCAGTCGCTTCACTTTCCTCTGGTCTGCTAAAGCTAGCACAGCGAAGCTGCCAGTAGCAGTGCTGCGGCATTAGCAGCAGCAGCGAGCGAATCATTGCTGCTCCTCGACTCGCCACAAATTCTAACCATTCTAATCATGCGCGAGCTCTTTCTCCACTTTGTCTCGTGCTTTCCCCCTTCCACTGCACGATGCTGCATGTGAGAAAAATTAAGTTACTCTGGCTCACAAGAAGGCTATAACAACAGGCGTAAATATGGACGCATTTGTTAGGACTTTAACACAGAAAAGCAGACAATTGATGTTATAATGACTGATATGAGCAATGCTGTGTAAAGAGCTAAAGAAATAAAAACGACAAAAAAACAAAACAGATAGAAATAAAACAGGACAGATCAATAGACAGATTTAAAAAGTAAAAAAATACAAAAAAAAATAATTATTAAAAAAGATAAATGTAGCCTCAACAGGACACAACAGACCTAGGTCTGTTAGGACTTTGCAAGCAGACGGCTGATGGTATAATGATATGAGCCAAACTGTGTAAAGAACTAAAGAAATAAAAATGACAAATAGATAGACACACAGACATACACATTTGAAATGTAAATTAAAAAAAAATACACACTAGGGCTGTGTTAAACGATTATTTTTTAAACGATTAATCTATCGATTATTTTTTCGATGCATCGATTAATCTAACGATTCACTTTTTTAGTTCGATTCGATTCGACTCGATTCGATTCGATTATCGATTATCTCCTCATAAATTGACAGACAGCAATTTATATGTGCTGATAAAGATATCTAAAATGTAAAAAAGAGCATGAATAAAAAGGCAGTGGGAGCAGCAGCCTGTCATGGACTTTTTCATGAACCAACAGAATGTAAAATCTATGTTGAAAACACAGCGGACTGAAAAACAGGCTTTTAATTCTTTCATTTACATGAAAATAATAATAAAAAAGTCATTATTTAAATAATATGATAATGTAAACTTGGAGGATTTAAGCTAAGACAGATATTATTTTCCAACAAAAGATAATGAAGATAAGTAAACATTCAGAGTTGAACATTATATTGAACATGGGTCTAGCTTCCAGAAAAAGTGCATCTTCATCTTCACTCTGTTAATGCTTAATACGGGTGCCAATCACTTGGAAATTAAATTACAAATTATTTATTTATCCCAGAAGTGATTACACAATACTATTACCAACAGATGAAACACGAACATGAGGTTGAGAACGTGACTTTAATTATATTCAGTCAGAGACTAGACAGCTCCCGACATCAGCTGCAGTTCCACCCACGGCCAGCAGATGGAGCTCGTGCTCCATGCTGACCGTCTCAAACAGGCCTGACGTGTCTGAAGACATGGCGTCGATTTCACGGAAGTTGTCTCATGTCTCATTAGGCTTCGGATTCGCCATCCCTAATATATAGTTACACCTTCGATAAACGAGTGTGGGCCTTCACTGCCTTACACTTTGGAAACTTGGAAGAGCCACTCGCGGAGATCGCGCCGCCATCTTTGTTTTAGTCTGAAGTCGCATGGCGCCGCCATCTTTGTTTTGGTCTGACGACGCATCGGTACGCATATTTTGCGTCGACGTTTTTTTTGCGTCGACGTAATCGGTTACGTCGACGAATCGTCCCAGCCCTAATACACACACATGCAAAAAGATAAATGCAGCCTTAACAGACACAAGCCAGTGTCCTTTTTGTGCTGGTCCCAAGCCCAGGTAAATGCAGAGGTTAGTGTCAGGAAGAGAAAACAACATAAAACCTACAAGACAAATCAAATGGATCAAAGAGAGACAGATATGGATAGATGTACTGATATGATGATAGCATAGTTAGTATAGTTTTCTATGCATTTTAGGGGTTCGGGGGAATTTGACACCCCCAAAATTTTCCGGCTTGCCCCTCTGATATTCTACCTGCACCCCCTAGTGGGGCTGTCTAAATCCGGGCCTGTGGACGAGGGCTAGTCGTAGTGAGTAAGGGCCAGTGGTATGAAGTAAGGGGAACATTGAGATTGGGCCTAACTCTTGAGAACCGGATTTGGGCACCCCTGGTCTATGGCATCCTTAATGAAAATGTTTAATATGTGAACACCATCCTAAAATTTACCAAATGCTGACTTCTAAAGCTTTCAACACAAAAACATTTTCCACAAGCAAACACAATTTTAGGGAAATGAAACTGAACATTTTTAAAAATGCTTTCCAGGGTGAAGATTTTAGCTAACTGTCTTGTTGAGTGTGAGTTGGAAAATTTTGGCAGTTTGACTTACAATGCCTAATTTTGCACCACCGTGTTCATACTTTAATGTCATACATGCCAATCTTCCTTTTGTTTAGGTGGAAATGGCAGTGTTAACCATGCCAACAGCACTTTTGATACATTACAAATTATGGAAACTATATTAATGAACAGAGGTTTTTGAATGGTGTTTAGGAGCATTCTGTTACATAAAACCAAACTAACTACACAGAAAGCACATCACACTTTGTACCAGACTTGATTGAAACTTGAATTGTTGGAACAATTATTAGAATAAAGTGGTGTTCACAAAAAGATAAAGTTGAATAAATAAATAAAGTGTTAAATGCTGATGTCCATGAAATTGCTGATGCATTTGACTAACCTGCTTTATTCTTATTGTAAAAGGCAAAATAATTGTAAAACTGCTAAAAAAAAAAAAAAAAAACTGAATGCTGTGTCTGTGTGTTCTCATGTAGATGGAGATTTTCACCACAACATGGATGTGATTCCTGTCTTCAAAATCATGGTCATGTGTGCATGGCCTTAGTTTGCAGACCTAAAATTCTCCAGAACTTCCATTCAACTCTTAAGTGCTTGGGTGTACAAATGAATATTACAACTTCCTGGGGTTTTTGTAAGTTTCTAGCTTTCATGTCCACACCCCACCACCACCACACCACATCTGTACTCACCTCTCTCCATTCTCTGTTAGCTATTCCTTGAGTGTACAGGACACAAACTGTAAAAAACACACACACACACACACACACACAAAGCAGAGAGAAACAAGTCAGGGTTAGATTGACTGAAAAGTATTTAACAGTGAGCAAACAACACTGAGAGGTCAGCTGAGAACATGTTCATTCCCTGGACCCTGTAATCAGAGGAAAAGTCCCTAATTAAATGTCAATAGACCTTTGCCTTACAGCACAATGGTATTTCAGAAAGGACAAGAGGACGGAGTGAAGGGCAGTACGTGGATGGGACTGGTGTGTTTGAAGAAGTCCTGGAGTGTTTTTGAGGACACCAGCAGTGAGGGAGAGTGAAGCAATCAGCTGGCACTAAAATGGCATTTCATTTGCATTCTAGGAGCTTTACAGTATTCGCACACGAGTCACGTCAGCCACTGACAACTCTGAAACCCAGAAAGACCAGACACTTGTAAATTTGTTTTCCTGGTGAAGTGTTTACGTCATGAAAGTCTGAATAGAGTTGAGGTGAAAATACAAAGTGAGACAATGTTTTTAAGCCCTGGAGTCATTTCTATCACAGCGTGGTGAAAGATATGCCATTTTCCCTTTTGTCCCTATGTTTTAAATATTTCATGTGTTTTCTCTGCACTTATTCTATCTGATGGCAAAGGATTCTCATGAAACAACTTTTGATCTCAGTGAGATTACATGGATAAACCATAAGTATGAGAGCAAACTTCACTGTGTAGTAAAAAGAATAAAGCTTCCAGCATTGCAGAGGTTCTTAAGCTTTTTTGAGTCTGGGGCCCAATTTTTCCAGTACAAAGTGGTCAAATATTAACATTGAATTAGTTTAATTGCTCTCACTCCTCATTCAATAGCTTCAATAGCCAAATCCAACAGCTAAAACCTTGTCAAATACATGAAGTGATCCAATGAGAGTCTCACCGACATTTGTCATGTCTGTGTCAACCTGTACATGCAACAAGATGCCCAATAAGCTTAATGGAATAAAATCAGACTGATGCAGGAAGAAAGTTAAAATAATAATAACAATAATAATAATAATAATAATAATAATAATAATAATTTTTACTTTATTAATCCCTGGTAAATTCAGCTCTGCTTTAACCAATCTCTAGAACAACCAGAAAGCAGTGGGCTGCCAATTACAGCGCTCAGGGAGCAGTTGGTGGGGGGTTAAGGACCTGCTCAAGTGCTGTGTCACGGAATAAAAGCTCACGTTATTAACATAAAAACTTCAAGTTATTGTATGAGATTTAATTACACCAAAAAAGAGGGGGTGGGGGTTTAAAAAACTGATGAGAAAATGATACACTGATTAAATGTCCCACAGATAAGCTCAAGGGCTGTTGGGAATGAACCTATAAGCCTGCAAGGCTTTCCTTTGGACGTTTCTCTCATTCTTCCTGGCAGAAATATTAAATCTTGAGTAGGGTAACCTCAAACCAACGTCAGGTCAATCCAGAGTTGATATCCTGATTCCAGGTGCATACTCTAGTGGGGTCACAACACAATTTTCATTGTGTTTTCCTAGAGGAATCACTTTGTGTTAGTGTAGTGTTTAAATATAAATGTTTGTTCACTTAAGTTCAGGAACAGTCAACAACTCGAAATTCCCCATTGGTGAAGTTCTGCATTGGAGTGATTGTCCTAATGTAATATTCTGTTATATCCTCAAAAAGAACGTTAGATCTAATCGTAAATATTGAATACTCTTGTGATCAAAAACCCTTTATCCCAGATTTCTTAATAAGGCCAGGCAACCAGATCTAAGACATCTGTTGGTGGTCCTGAACTTGGCTCCTTTTACGATTATGACGGCTACAAAGCTCTTAGGACAGTTCAAACTCTGCAGAAATGTTCTGATATAATATTGATGCAATCGTGTCTTGCAGATTTTATCTCTTCTTCATGGTTTGGTTTTTACGCTGCCCATGAGGCATTCCACCTCCGGATGCGTGCTTTCTGAAACAAAGAATCATAACTATCTTACAAATCTAAATCTTTTACTTTGTGATAAATTAACTTTTCTAAAACTTGCTATTGCTTGTTATTGTGAGTAATTATTTCTAGATTTGTGACAGAAATGTTTTTTAGGAAAAGGATTTCATCAATTTCTCTAGCATAGAAACAATATTCAGCGTTAGCAATAATGCAATTCACTCGTGTTTTTATTCAGATATCTGATGTCTGAATACAGTAAATGATGCCTGAGACGAGTGTGCACAACGAGATTGGGTGTGTCAGCGTTTTATCAAATAATTCTGTTAAGAAGACTGCTTCGAATCATGTTCATGAAAAATAAATTGTAGATATTTTATTCACTATTTGGTCCTAAACAACACAATAATATACACAATAACCACAAATGACTAATATTTTTTTAACATGGTTCACTGTCCTGATCTGACCACCATCCTTTTGGAACCATCTGAAAACACCTCTCGTGAGGAGCACAGACAGAGTACCTGTTTCCAATTCATTCCACTTGAATAATAATGATCACAAACTCTAAGAGGCTAATGCAACAACCTGTGCCTGTCCTTGTCCTGTCTGGTTGCACAACGGCACTAAAAAAAAGAAGCAGAAACAAAGATGCAGCAAATATGAGCTTGTCCGCTCATGCTGAGTGCAAAGACACGACTAAGACGATCCACCAGGCTGCTGCACTCGCATGGGGTTATGACACAAGTCACTGAGTGCTGCATGCAAAAAAATAAGGTTGATCTTGTGACATGTGATTACGAAGTCATCTTCTGAACCAACATGCATCTTTATTAACTGCAACACTTATTGATTGTAAATTTATGCAGGAGTTAATGTATGATCTGTCACCTACTGATGAAATAACAGGGGTTGGGCTCTAACTGTTGCGCATATGGGTGAAAATTAACTTTGGTTTTAATTCCCTCAATTTTTCTAAAATGAAAAACTCTATTAATATTAATGGATTAGATTTATAGAACGCTTTTACGTTGTATCCATTATTCAGTCATTCCTCACTCATAGTTAGTGATGAGCTACATGTGAGGCCACAGACTGACAGAAACACCGCAGCTTCTCCAAACACCACCAAACATTCACACATCAGCAATGCCACCACTGAAGGCAAGGAGGGGGAAGGAAAAAAATGACAGATTGGCAAGGGGAGCAGGATTCAAACTACCAACCCTCTGGGGTGTGAGGTACGTACTGCAAGATTTGGTATTGATCTGATATCAAGAAAAAAATGGCTAGTATCGTCGATATCGATATGGATATCGATATAGGCTGTCAAATTAACAGATTTATGCAAAGAGATTATTCTGTGGTATCTATACACTATTTTCAACTCATTATTGCTTAAACAACCAAATTATTACCCATACCATAAAAATCTGAATTTGTCATTATCTGGACGAGAGAAGCTGATTTTTGGCTTGTAGATACCTTGTCACTAAGGTGAACTGGATCCCCCCCAAAACTATATATCCTCCTTCTTTATAAAGTTTGTGATAGTTTAAAGTCTTACATTTAGAATTGTATAACAAGGTGTCCATAAACAAAAATCACTGGTGCCATTTTAGAAGTCTGAATTTGGCTTTATCTTAGAGAGAAAAGCTGATTTAGGGAATATGGGGGGCCTTGTCATATCAGTGAACCGGATCCATCAAACACCCACTTTATCCTCCATATTTACAAAGATTCTGTTAGTTTTCAAGCCTTACATTGAGGTATTGACATAATTGCACTAGTATTGATCAATATCTACACCAACGTTTGTATCGATATTTGTATCGATCTGCCCACCTCTACTGGTCATTGAACGACATGGTCTACGACCTGAGCCAGTGCAGCCCAAAGTCTAAGCCAATGAAAAATTATTACCAATTCAATTCAAGTATTTTTTTTTTTACTTAATTTTATTCCTCATTTACTTATTTCTTAAACTCAGCCTTTAGTGCAAACACAAAGAATACAAGAGCTTATTGTCCTGCCTCTGAGCAGTCACAGAAAAGTTTTACAGTAGCAGATGTGTTTTACTGAGCTCATGCTGTGATGCCATAGAAACCACTGCCAGGCTAAAATAATAAGCGTTACAAGGGCACTTGTCAAGAGGTAGAATGTATGAATCAACAAGAGAGCAGTCAGTTGATGTTGATGTGCTAGAAAAACTGGCAAGTCCAGGGATCTGAGCCGCACTGACAAATACCAAATTATTATGGCTGTAGGACTGGGTCAGAGCATCTTCAAAACAACGGGTCTCACAGGAGGGTTCAAAAAGTAGTCAGAGGATGGACAGCAGCTAGAGTTGTGGGTGCCCAAGGCTGAGTGAGGCATATGTGGGTGACAACTGGCCCTTGTGGTCCAATTCCACAGAAAAAGTTATGGCAGAACAGCAGAAACCCTAATTAAGACGGATAGAGAAGTGTCAGAACACATTTGTTTTCCACGTTGACTGCAGTCCACCACAGACACAATCTATAATGTGGAAGTTGACATATACTAGACAGTATAGCAACAGAACCAGGTAGCTTGGTGACACAATTTCATGTAAGAGAATGTGTTTGATCAGACCAAGCGATCTTGTAAACACGAAGCAAAACAGTCTAATGCTGTGGGAAAACTTTTGCTAAAAACTTTGGGTCCTGGCATCCTCTACATTTGGTATTTATAATAACCAGAACTTTAAAATGCATGTAAACATGTTAGCTATGTTTCTCAAAATCAGACTAAAGGTTCATATATGCTCTAAGCTAAAAACAGATACTGAGACTTTTGTCCATCTCAGAAATGGAAACAGGGCTGAGCAGTTTATCTGATGTCTAACGAGCCAGGAGAAGCCATGATGCGTTAAATAGCCACACAGACCACTGCTGTCTAATGTGCTGCTTCCTTCTATGTTTCTTTCTGGCAATGTTTATTATCGTAATCTCCTCCACTGTTAAAATGCATGCTATTGTCTGAAAATTTAAAGTTAATTTCACTTTAGAAAGACCATGTAAGCCCCTAATTCCAAATGAACACATAATTCTGAATAAAACTTATATCCGTACTAAATGGTTGGTTTATTCCTCTTTTAATTCCAAATAATATAATTTTAGGGGGGGGGGGGGGGTGTGGGCGGGGGACGGGGGGGGGGGGGGGGGGGGGGGGAGAATAGATAGAATACATCACTCAACCAACCAACCAAGCGGAGGGGGAGGGAGGGGAGGGGGGGGAGGGGGGGGTTGATTTGTCTGTGAGTGTGGGGGAGGTGGGGGGGGTGATGGAAGGGGGGGCCGGGGGGGGGGGGGGGGGGGGGGGGGATATTAAGTCTGTGAGGGTTTGGGGGTGGTTTGGGTGGGGGGGGTTTGGTTAATTGGGGGATTAGGAGGGGAGTGGGGGTGGGGGGGGGTGTGTGGGGGGGGGGGGAGGGTGGTGAGGGGGTCAAAGGAGGGGGGGGGGGTGGGGGGGAGTTTTCTAATTTCAGGGGTATCTTAATATTTATTGGTCACGGTGGGAGAGAGGATGGGGGAAGAGGGGAGGGGGGAGAGGGGGGAGGTGGAGGGGGGGATGAGGGGGGGGGGTGGGGGTTTTGGCCTGGGAGATGAAATCTAGATCCACTTTAGGGTGGGTTGAGGGACGTGGGGGGTGTGGTTATTCAACCAAAAAATGGAATTGGGGATTGGAGAAATGGGGTTCTTGTGGGGGTGTTGTGGGGGAGTGGGGGGGGGTTGGGGGGTAGGGGGTGCGGGTCCCATTTATTGTGGTGTGGGTTCTTTGCCACAAGGGCTGGGCGGGGATGGATTTGTATGTTGGGTGAGAGTTGAATCCAATTAGGGGGGGAATGGTGCTCTTCAGAATTTTTCTTTTATAACAATCATTTTAAAAAAAATCAAGGTGGAGAGGAGGAGTGGGGGGGTGTGGGGGGGATGGGGGGGGGTGTGGTGGTTTGGGGTTGATGGGGTTTTGGAGATGATGAGGTTCTGTTGGCGTGGTGGGCCATGGGATCGGGTCTGAGAAGTGGGTGGGGGGAGAGTGGGGAGGGGAGAAAAGAAACCGGAACCTAGATACCAGAGCAAGGGCGAGGGCAGGGGAGGGTGGGGAGGGGGGGGGGGGAGGGGGTGGAGGTCAAGAAGGAGGGGATGAAGTTTTGGGAGAGGGGGAAAAGATGGGAGGGGGGGAGGGGGGGGGGGGGGGAGGGAGGGGGGGAGGGGGAGGGATGAGGGGGTGGTGGGGGAAGAAGGGAGGAGGGAGGGGGAGAAGGGAAAGAGAGGGGGTGATGTTCCTCTAACCATTAAATTTACCAGTGGAAAAAGATGGAGGAATGAGGGAAGGGGGGGAAAAGGGGGTAGAGAGGGAAGAAGAGAAAGGGGGAGAGGTCGGGAGGAGGGGAGGGGGGGGGGAAGGGGGGGGGGATGGGGAAGGGGGGGGGGCAGGGAAAAGGGGGGGAAGAAGGAGGGGGGGGGAGGGAAGAGGGGGGAAGGGAAAGATGGGGGGTGGGAGGGGACGCGGGAGGACGGGAGGGGGGGAACAAGAGGGGAGGGGGAGAGCCCGGGGGCCGAAGGCCGGGGCGGGGGGGGGGGGAGGGGGGGGAGGGGCGGGGCCGCGGAAAGGAGTAATATAATTTTCCTCCTATGTAAACATTGATTCAGCTTTAACTTAATGCCTGTCGTTCTGCGCATGCTCCCTCCCTTATCCTGTTTTAATCCCGCCTGTCGAAGCGCACGTGAAAGAAGCGCTGGACTCGTGCCAGCTGTCAGAAAAGAAGTATGCTAGTGTCAAGCTGCTGCTACAAAACTACAATCAAAATACAGTGAATATCTGTGTCATTATGTGGTTTTCATGTCATAGCCGAAGCGAAAAGGAACAGGAAGCGGCATCTTGTTTACATCCGGGTAGACTTAAACGGTCATAAATACGTCAATCCAACCCCTGTCCAATCAGAACCCTTCCCCACCCCTGTATCTAAAGCGGAATTAGATACATGTGTTTTCCATGTAAACCTTAAAGTGCATGTTTCATTTTACACATATGTAGACTCCCTTGTAGTGTATCAGGTCCACACTGAACATTGCCAATGCAAAAATGTACAAATACTAGTCCGACGGGGCTTCCTGCTACTCCGTGTGAAAATAGTGCTCCCAGCAACAGACCGGAAGTGACGTAGGGGTAGGCGAACGCTCCCAACTCTACTGATAAGAAACATGGATCACAGCAGGAGGAGGCCACTCTGAATACGACATTCATCACAGCTTTAATGCTGAAGGCCACAAATATATGTAGAGACATGAAAATGTGGAAAATAACATTGAAAAAAAATTATCATTATTATTATTTTTTTTTTTTTTTCATGGTTTATTTCATTCATGGTTTACATAACTATAATCAACACAACATGGCTTTATCATTATACACCACAAATGAAAAGGAGCAGGAAGAAGATAAACTTGTAATACCTGCCCCTTTCTGTACAAATATTTCTGTCAGGTACCAAAAGTACACCAAATCACTTACATAAAAAAAGGAAACAAATCTACTGTAACATACGTGTCATCTATTCCATCAATCTTCCAGTGCATAAGAGCTAATTTTATCATTTTTAAACATTTTCTTAAACAAAAAAATACTTGTGCAACTCTTTAAGATAACATTTTGAGAATTCCATAATTTAACACCTGCAACAGAAATGCACATTTGTTTTAATGTTAACCGACCAAACCTGGGTTTAAAATCCAACCAGCGTCTGCAGTCCTCCTCTTCTAATTCAAATAGGCTCTGTAACTGTTGTGGTAAATATTTATTCTTTGCTTTATGCATTATTATCAAAGTCTGAAGCTCAATTAAATCCATTATTTTCAATAAACCTGACAAAATAAAAAGTTTGTTTGTATGTTATCTATACCCTACTTTATATATTATTCTTACAGCCCTTTTCTGTAACAAAAACAGTGGAGTAATACTGCTCTTATAAGTATTTCCCCACACAACCAAACAATACATAAAATATGGTAAAATCAGTGCATTGTAAAGCATTCTCAAAATATTGCTATCCAAAATTTACTTTACTTTATTCAAAATAAAAAGGTTTTTAGCAACCTTAGATTTGACATATGCAATATGATTTTTCCATATTAATTTATCATCCAGCAGTACCCCCAAGAACATAACTTCATGCACTCTTTCAATGTTCACTCCATCAATGCAAAAAACAATTTCCTCCTGTGTTCTATTGGCAAAAACCATAAACTTAGTTTTCTCCAAATTAAGAGATAACTTATTATAATCAAACCATTTTTAAAGTTTCACCATTTCATTTGTAAGGCTTTCTGTGATGGTTTTCAAATCATCCCCCGAAAAAAGGAAGTATCATCAGCAAACAAAACAAGTTGCAGTACTTTGGAAACATCACAAACATCATTAATATATAAAATAAAAAGATTTGGACCCAAGATGGAACCCTGTGGGACTCCACACTTTATAATCTCATTATCAGAAATATAATGTCCCAACTGTACATATTGTTGCCTTTCATGTAAATAACTATGCAACCAATCTAATGCCACACCTCTCACACCATAATTATACAATTTAGAAATTAGAAATTTTCTAAGTCACTTCTCAAATAGTTTTCTTTTTTAGATCATGTGTACAAGATGCTTGGCGTCACACATTTAGATCTTCTACGGTCTTTACACCGTTTAAAAAATCTGTTCATGTCCATCTTATTAATTACATTATATTTTAGCAACCATCATAATGTATTTGTTGAGGTTTTCAGTGTGTTTCAGCGACAGTTGCTGATAAATCTCCATTTAGAGGAGATTTATCTCCAGTGGATCACCTTGGGCATGAATATCCGCCAAACAGCGACTGTGTCCGTGTGTGTACTCCCACTGACAACCGGCTCCGTTACACCTCAACAAACCCAGCAGCAGGACATTTTTCCTTTGACTCTATCCACAGATGTCTCTGCTAACAGCAACACCATCTCGCGGCTCAAACAATGCACTTTTACATATTTTTGGAGACCAAATGTGGAGAAAAGTTGGGCAAGCTGCTGAAAGTGACCGAGGAGCTGACATGAACCCGTCCTGGGAGGAAGAGAAGATGTCCTGGAAGCCAAACGTGAGCTCAGTCAACCGTTTCCTCCTCTTCTAGTTACTCTGCAGTCGGAGACCCTCGCTTTTCCCAGGTCTTTGTGCTGAAAAGGCAGCGGAGAAAACAGTGTCTGATGCGGCAGAGAGTCCTGCGGGTTGCGGGCGGAGTGAGTCATCTCTCCCTGGTTCGTGAGCCAGGCACCACCGCTCTCTCCGTAGGAAAACAATGGGACGCAAAGCTTTTTTTTTTCACCACGGATCATGTGTACGGGCTTTTATGAGTCCCGCTCTTGATGTTGAGAGGAATAGCGAGAAACAAACACTGAAACCTGCAGAAACTCAGCAGCTGCGCCGGCTAAAGCTAAGCTAACGTTTCTACGTCCCGCTGTTGCCGAGTCAGTTCAAAGAGAAGAGGACGTCTCTGGCGGTGATCAAGAAGGTGCTGGCCGGGAGAGTTCAGCCTCAGCTGTAGAGATGAGGTTCAGAAAGAAGACGGATGTTCAGAAAGATGATGTCTAGCTGCTAATCGGTTGCTGTCTCGCCGTTTATCTGTTAGTGTTTTGCATTGGTCAGCTGTGGAATTCACAGGACTTCACCTACTCTGATGTCAGAGGTCACATGATTCCAACACTGTGCGGTGATAGTGAAGAAGAGTTTTATCTCCCCCCCTTCCCTTTTTTGGAATTTGAACATTTCCTAGAAAAATTATATTTAGCCTAAAAATAATTATAAAATAAATTTTTACGGGTTCTATAAAGGCATTAGATTTATGTCTATAAGCCTATGCACGCCAAATACGACGTCTATGTGGCAACCATATTTTGTTATCTGTTTCTGAGGAGGAGTGACCTGAGAAGAGCAAAAACTGGAGTAAATTTAGGTGAAGACTTCACTAAATGGACCCTCATAAACGTTTTCCACGGCGTCAAAACACGGAAATGGCGACTTTCCTCCTGGATCGGTAAGCTAGCTTGTTTGCTAACGTGGCTAACGTTAGCTGTCAGTTCTAAACTCCTCTGCGTTACTTGTTGGACATGCTGCAGACTGTTGGTCACTTGTGTATCGGCAGCGAGCCTGGCATCCCAGCGGCTGGAGTTGTTTTTCTGCCGTTGCAACTACAACCTAGACACACATGATGTCACTGTTCTGTCCGTATTCCATATTCAACCTTTAAAGCAGAACTCAGTAACTTCAGCTCGGGGCTCCCCCTAGTGGCGTCCTTTCACTGTCGTGTTCAACCCCCCCTTACACCCCCACAGCACACAGACGGCTTCTCTACCTGTCTTTCTTCTATTTTGATCCCTGGATATATTTCTAAGCGTTTACTAGCTTGTTGATGCTACTTTGCTGCGTTGGTAGCAGCACCACGTCTCCCTCTGCTCAAAGCAAAGACCTGTCTCTTCTGAAACGGGACGTTTTACCCGCGATTTGCGGGTAAATATGCCGTGGATTATATTTTTCTCTGGTGTTGGCGAGTAGCAGGTAAGAATACGAACTTTTATTTACTTTTTGCGGACGTGACAAGTGATTATTGAGCCTGAAGCAGTGATGCTTCACCCGGCACCCAGGCAGCGCAAGCTACGTGAATCACTCTGGTCCAGCAAAGAGTTGGTTATGAGAGCCAGGAGCCGTGTTTAGGTGGTGTGAAGCTAAAGAAATGTTTTCTTCGAATTAGCGCTGGTAGTCTGGTTCAAATCAGCGCTGGAAGCAGCTCGGTAGATAGGGGACCTGAGTACCGTACAGCGGTTTCTGTTGTCGCAAGTTCTGCTCGGGTCGGCGCAGGCAAAGTTGTATTTAGCTGCTCGCAGGCCAGAGGCCCCGGCGGGAGGGGGGGGCACATTGAATCGCTCCGTAAACACTTTGTTTAGCCCCACGGGGATTCCGAAAAGCATTTATTGAGGTAAAAAAGTTACTGAGTTTCCCCTTTAAGTTAAATGTGGAGTCAATATGCATTCCCTTAAGGTTTTTATTGATGGCAGTGGCCTGTTTCTTTTCCTGCCACACTTGAAATTGGATCCATCTCCCAACTCATCTGGGTTTCAGTGAATTGCTTCAGACATCTTTCTCTCTGTTAAAGGGGAAGTTCGTTTTTTTCCAATCTGGACTTATTTTCTAGCATGAAATATGTTAATTTACTCACCCAGACAGTTTTGGTGCAACTTGAATTCCTTCGGGAGATATTAGATCCACTCGAGATCAGTGTATGTCCGATATAATGGAAATGATACCTAAATAAGGCATTATCTGCCACAAACTCCATTTCACCAATGTTTTGTTACCAAACATTAGTTGGACCCCCTGTGAGCTTGAAGCAGCTTTTTTGTGGTGATTCGTCTTTATTTACAGACATTTTTACTGCGGCGGCTTTGATGACATCACTATTATGCGACACCATAACAAGTAAGTGTCTGTAAATTTGTGGGTCCAATTCTACAGGAGCTGTTTTGATCGAAACAAAGAGGACCAACTTAATATAAGACAAGCAGTGTTTCTTATGTATCTGGTCAGGTTGTTGCTTTATATACATAAAGTCATTCTTCAATGTTTCTACGGTGCTCTGCATGAAATGTGTTCTTGAATTATTGCTCAGTCCAAAAGGCAATACTATTCTTTCCAATAGTACTCATGCACTGTCACCTCGTAGTTATCAGGCTCACAATGAAGGTAGTAGATTCACTTCGTATTAAAGGTGCATGCTTTGACAGTGGTTGTGTCTGTTTAATGCCCCTTTCCAGTCTGCTGAAGGAGAGACTTGCTAAAACACACACATGCATGCCTGCTCACAAACATGCAGAAAAGTAAAACACTGGATTGCTGTTCAGCTTTATAAGCTAATATGAATATGGTCCGTGAGCTTGCCGGAGGCTTTGGAAGTGTGCACCATTGTATGTATGTGTGTGTGTGTGTGGCTCTGCCAAGGCGGTCTAATGCTGTGTGACTGGGGCCAGTGCTGTCAGCAGACCAGAGACATGGACGCAGCACAAGTGCCTCCTTGCATAAACGTTGGGGTGGGCAGGGATGCTCATCCTCCTTTTCCCACCATCTGACATTTAAAGGTCCAATCCACAATTCAGGGGGCTCATCAATTATGGGTTTGCACACGGCCAACCATGCCTAAAAACACCAGTGGGTTAGCACTTAGGGGCCAAAGTGTAGCCTATTCAGAGAGCCAAGCAAGGTGATGAAAGAATGAGAGCTAAACAAGATAAGGAGAAAGTAAAAATAATATTTTCAGCTATCATTTCAACAGAATATTTTTCTTCAATCTTGGTTATTTTTTTTATAAAGCCGACTGAAAGATTTCTAAAAAAGGAATGACAACAAGTGACTACTTTACTATCCTCAAGCTTGTGCTTGTGTGTGCTTGTGTATGCAAGTTTGAGAGGATCAGCGCTCCACATTGAGTCAGGCTGAAATTCATTATACTGCAACAATGGGGCTGCCAGAAGAATCATTTTCATTATTTAAATGACAAAAAGCTGTGAAATCGCTAAAGTGATTTGTGCTCGTTGCACATAAGCAGCCTTACAAGAGCACTTCCCAAATAAGGCATTTACCTAAACCAAAAGCAATGATCAGAGATGAAGCTAAAATAAAACAAAACTCACAAGCCTTTTCAGATATTTGTTTTTTCATCACTACTTGCCGTCTATCCCAACTCCCACGTAGTGCAGAGGTGATCTGCAAGGTGATGCCAAGGCGCCTGACTCTTCCATGTGACAGCGTTGAAAGCTTTCTCATGTAAACGTGACTTAATGAACGGCAGCTGAATAAAACATGGGCTCCGTCTTCGTCCTGGGCAGGCGGTGCACAGAGAGGTGACTGTGTTCTGCTTCCATAGCCATACAAGGAATGACATCATAGCCACAGGTGTGACTCATATGGTGCAATAGGGCTGTGGGTAAACGGTTATTTTAAAAACCATTATTTGGCCAATTATTTTATCGAATAGTCCACTATTCTAACGACTAATTAGCTGATTTGCCCAAACTTTTTGTCTCCGAGGTCCAAAACGAAAATGTGTCAGTGAGTTGCGGGCCAAATAGCGATTTTAAGGGTGAAACCCAAATAATGTA
This sequence comes from Atherinomorus stipes, assembly GCA_023101725.1. Lineage (NCBI taxonomy): Eukaryota > Metazoa > Chordata > Actinopteri > Atheriniformes > Atherinidae > Atherinomorus > Atherinomorus stipes. The sequence continues at coordinate 129,070 of JALJCO010005621.1, forward strand.
AAGGAATGTTAATTTAATTATCATTCAATATTGAAATAAATGCATTCTTTTCCATCAGTGAAATAACATGTTACATTAAAATGCACAAATATGGTAAATTAAGATTTATAGTCATAGTTAGAAGGACAATAATCAATAATTACAGTCACTAAACTGCAATAACTGCAATCAATGCAGCAAAATGTCAACAACAAACAATCTATGTTCAACAAGACAAACTGCTGATACTGATGAAGCTGATCTTTGGACATTACAGCCTCTTAAAGTTTCACCTGGTTCACTGACAAGTGAGTCTGTCAGGTTGCCTCTGAATCTGGACTTCTTAAATAAATATTCATATTAAGAAAACTTAAGAGAAACATTAGGCTAAGTAATATGAAAATAGAAAACACAAAAGTGAAATGCGCCAAATGTGTCTGTTTTATTTATTATTTATTTTGAAGACTGTTTTATTTTCAAGGCCTTTAACCTTCCAAGTTGATATTGTAGTGGTTCCTTTGGGTGTTTTCTGGTGGACAAGCTTATTTACATATATCCCACCATGCTTTGCAGCACCCTCTGTTGCACCATAGCTGTGTTCAAAATCATCCACTCACTCACTATTCCCTGCATAGTGTATATGATGTAGTTCACTATATCATATACACTATGTAGGGAACGACTGGAGGAGATTTCGGACACTACGTGGGGGGACGTCAGCAGATGCGCCAGGTATTGCTGCGCCGTGCAGTAGCGGTAGCTAACAGTTATGAACAATAGACAGAATTCCTGCTACGAAGAAATACCATTATTGTTAAAAGCTACACAACAACGCCACTAAAGCATTTATACACGAAAGAGCGGTCGCGCTCCTCTCCCAGTTCCCGCAGCTGCTGCGCCATTTTTCTTCTTCTGCAATCACAAAACACGGCAGCATTGCACTGTGGTATACGGGAGTAAAATGTAAGGTAAATCGCTTGTACACTTACTTTCGCAGTTCATTGTGGGTATTTTGTAGTGGACGATGTAGTGGATGAAAAGTAGTGAAAAGAATTCGAACAACACTACAAAATGGCGTGCTCACTATATAGTGCACTACATCCATGATAGGGAGCGATTTCTAACACAGCTCATGAGTCAAAAGTCATGTAGAATCATGAAACTCTCCTTGTCTGCTGCTCACATTACATTGCGGGGCATGCAGATTAACTGTAAGGTGGGAGACATTGATAAAGATTCCTTCCAGTATCAGTTGGGTTTAAAATAACATTTGAGCTTTGATACAATGTTAAATTAGCCACGACTTAAACAGTACGGCATTATATCAAGGCATTAATCAGATTAGAATAATATTATGTAATCTGATTGGCGGGCCAATGGGAAGGTGGCGGCAGGCCAACTGTGGCCCCACCTTGGGCACCCCTGCACTAAAGCAACTATTTTTCATTCAAAAAGTAACAAGCAACAAATTTATCTATTTTTCAGGTGTTATCGGAGACTTTTGGAGACTGTGGTGGTGTGTGTGGTCTGGCTCAGCCGCGGAGGAAAGGAGCCGCAGAGGAGCGGTGGTTCAGGGTGCAGCGCAGCTGCGTTTAATTACTAATCACCTGCCTTTATCTGCAGTAGTATGCCAAGGCTCCAGAAGAAGAGAGGACCGAGCAGACCAAGGAGACGACAGAGAGCTGGCTGAATAAGGGACAGCAGACGGCTGTCTGGTCAAAACATACCACAAATAAACAGTTATCGTGTCTGTGCTGCTTGCCTTGGGTCCCTGAGTGTAGCATGGCTGCTACAGAGACTTTGATGATGTAACACACCCATTCATTTGCATTATTTGTAGTTGACTAACATCATAGTGGCTATGTTTACATGAGAGTTTTAATTCCCGTTTATTTCAGAAAAAAGTCCTCTCCTCTCTAAAAGGATTAAAAATGACCTTCTAAACACCTAATCCTGAATCAAACTAACCACTCTGAATTTAACTTAAATCTGAAGAAGTGGCTGGTTTATTCTGACTTTAAATCCAAATTGAATAATTCCCCTAGCAGGAATACGTTAATCCCGTTTTAAATAAATTTCGGTCATTGTGCGCATGCTCGTTCCTTGTCCTGTTGTGATGATGCACGTATTTTGTGCTGGCTGGGATGTAAGTGTTGGACTCGAGCCATCTGACTCTGCTGACTAAAGTGAAGTAGTATGTTACAGTCGAGCTGCTGCTTCTAAACTACAATCAAAATCAAAATGGTCTTTATTATATACAGTAGTCCATGTGGTAGCTGAAAAGAAAAGAAGCAGGAACCAGAGTTTTTTACTCGCAGGTGATATAAATAGGTCACGTCGGCCCCTGTCCAATCAGAACCCTTCCCAACCACCAGATTTGAAGTGGAATTTAATAAAGGCAATCAAAAAAGCTCGATTTGGAATGATCATTTCCATGTAAATGCAAAAGAGAACAATTGAATCCTGAATTATTTAATTCAGAATAATTAATTCTTAATTAAAAACCCCATTATGCCGTGGCCACTGATATGGTCTTTAAACTTACTGGGGTGTCAAATTTAGGAGAAAAATGGTCTGCTACTGATTTTCATATGCAATATATGAGTGTGGCATACAAAAATAGAAAACATCAGACAAAACTAGGGAAGTCCAATATTATCGTCCTTCCAATATTAGCAGCTAATATCAGCATTAAAATGGGATTTCGGAAAATGTTGGTATCTTTTTTTTTTTTTTTTTTTGGCCGATTATTTTTACTAACAAAATCTAGCAAGGTCATGTTGTTCCATTCATATGACTCCATTCACTGCTTTTAGAGTCACGTGACTACGGTACAGCTGCTGCAACAAACTGACTTGCTTTGAAACTGCTTATGATATATCTGGTTTTAAGTTGCTGGTTAAGTTATCTAGTTGTCAGAAACATTAGAATTAGCCACATGTTGGCTAATAACTGCTAGTATCTGATTTATGGCAGCCAGATGTCCAAAATGAACTTCTCTGGCTACGTTAATGCTCTCGTAGTAGAATATAGTTGTATCTCTCAAAATATGAGAGATACAGCCTTATAGTTTTTTATATATTTGTACCAGTATCTGTAGATATAAGGTATCGAAAATGAAGAGCTGGACAATATTGGATATCCGTAAAAAAGCCAATATCAAACATCTCTAGACAAAATACATTAAAGGCATATGCCACCTCTGGGTGAAATTGAGCCTCCCCCTGCAGTCCCCTGAGTTGGACAAGTGGGCAGAAGCGTTTTCTAATCGACTCAGTCATTCTCTGAATCTTGCAGCACTGACTTTAGCTTAGCTTAGCTTAGCTTACCGTAATCGGGTGGTTTCTAATAGCATCACTTGGCGAAAGTAAACTAATTAATTCAAATTTTTTAGTTGCCGTAATTGGGTGGTTTCTAATAACACATGCGCAGCATCCCCAACTTCCGTAAACAGGGTTGCCACCAGATGTTGCGCATGCGTGCTGCCTTTGCTACGATCCGTGGTGCTTCGCCTCTCTACTTCCACAGCATATAGTTCCCTATTGAATGCCGCCTAGTCAGTCCTTTGATGTGAAATCGGCTTCTTGTTTGTACTCGATCAGAATGTGCGGATCACGAAACGTAATTGGAAAAAAATTTTGAATTTAATTTATTTATAATAATTAATAATTTATAATATAATTTATTCAAATTTAATTTAATTTGATTAGGGGGAGTGGATTGTCCAGTGGTAGCGTCGTGGGCTTGGGCGCGGAGGACCCGGGTTCGATCCCCCGACACGACTCCTGGGTGTACCACTGTGGACCCCTGAGCAAGGTCCTTAACCCCCCACCAACTGCTCCCCGGGCGCTTTAAGTAGCAGCCCACTGCTCTCTGATACTCACAGTACAGAGATGGGTAAAATGCAGAGCCCTAATTTCCCCTCGGGGATCATACAAGTATAACAAAAAAATAAAAAAATAAACAAGTTAACCAGCTTCACCAGTGCAAAACATGCAGTTTTCCATTACTAAATTACTTAAAGGCCTCCTTCCACTGAAAACCCGTTTAACTTGCTCCTTCTGAAATACGGAGGGTTTCCCCTTGTTTACTTACACATGCTGACTTGCTAGCGTTGCGTTCCCTCCAGTCGGCTGTGCTTTCTCATCAGAGAAACAATACGAAGAAAAGAGCGAATCGGGAACAGCCTTGCACTTCTTCGTCACATTTCAAATAGCGTATCCCACGTGGGGTTTCTATCTGTCCATTGGAAGGCAGGTAACCCTCCACTACACACGAGAAGTAAAGACGGCACGACTGTAGCTTCGGAGTTGAGAAGCTAATTAGCTAACTGTTTGTTAGCATGGCGGAACAAACTTGTTTGTCGGCTCTATTTCCTGTCTGTAGCGAAATAAGAGCGGAGGGCGGAGCTTCCCTCATACACTGATGGGAGGCAGCCAATCAGACGGAAATTCATGAGAAGGACCCGGAAAAGCCTGCCGTTGGACCACAAGCCTCTCTTCTAGTATACAAATACAGCTGGATACAAAGCAACCAGAAGGTTTTTTTAAACAGAAACGATGCAGAATGCATTCAATAATAATGGAGAACACAGAAATATTAATGAAATGACCATGGAAGTACAACTTTAAAACTAAAACTTTTGTATTGCCTTGACTTGTTGCGTTAATAAACCTCAGAGATTCTAGAGAACTACATGGTGCAAAAAAAACATGCACCCACATCACACAACAGAGGCAGTAGCTTGCAAAAGGAATTCATTAAACCAGTATTATTTGGAGTGCAACAATGATTAAAGTTGTATAAAATGTGTATTGTAACTCTTACCATTTTTTATTAAATTATTCAGTGATGTTTTTTGTTTGTTTTTTTTTTTCTTGTTTTTCTACATCAAGATAACTGCGTGACTGGTATGGGGGACACTTATGTCTTGGGCGGACTCTGCTGTAGACAAAAAACTTTTTAAAAAAAAAGCTTTACTGTAACACGTTGTAGACACATTAAAATCAAGACCAGACTTAAGCAAACTAAACTAAAATACACTTTTATATACATATTTTTTAGTTTTCACAACAGTTTTTACAGATGTTATAACATTTATAACATTTACTTTAATATTTCACAAATTTGAGTTGAGCACATAAATTATTTTAAGTGCAAGTAATTTTTTCTACCATGTGCATCTTTCACTCAAATGCATTTCGAGCTTTGCTGGTACATGTGGAGATGATCTGGTTCCCCTCACTCACATTGGGAGCGGAGAACAGTGACGAATACGACCCTTGACATATGCAAATGACTACTGATTCACCAGGCAAGGCAGTTTGCGTGCATGTGCGGGTGGGTGTGCGTGTGTGTGTGTGAGTAGTAAATCTATGCCTGTGTTTGTTCAGTTAAAATCTGTCAGCATGTGGTGGATGTTTGTCTGCGGAATTTAACATTCGAGCGTACACGTGTACGCAAGTGTGTGGGTAGTTTAGTGCACGAGGCCGGCTGTGAGCTGTTGTGTGGACGTGTGTGTGTATGTGTGTGTGTGTGTGTGCGTATGAGAGAAAAAGATCGAGATGAACTTACTTGGATCAGATTTGGAGAACGTGTCTCTATCCAGCAGGTTTCTGAAAAACAAGACAGCAGACACAATGACATGTAAATTACACAACTCTCTTGCCTTAACGAAGAAAGCACCTAGAGTTATTAGATCATTAAAACTCCTCTAATTAGCTTCCTCATCTGCCCTGACAACTTACGTACCCATAATCCTCTCCTGACTTCATTAACAAAAGCCATTTCTTCCAAACATTCAAGCAGTAACATAAAGCAGACTACAATATCAAGCTTAAAGTGGAGCTTATTTATATTTCACGCATACAGAGAAAGCACCAAAGCTGAGGACCTATTTTTCAGTTCTCTGCACTCCCCCGGTGCCAGAAGCAACAGCAGAGGCTGCCATCAAATTTACATGACACTCCAGTCATGGCTCTTTGCATGGGGAGGGATAAATGCACAGATGAGTCCCATAACAGAGCAGATGCCCAGCACTACTGAGGTTCTCCATGATTGAACAGATCTGGAGGAATTAAATATGCGCATAAAAATGACAAGGCCTAGTTTGCCTGAGAGCTGACAAAAAGGAAATATTCGGAGAGCCCAGGTTCTGGGAAGGAAAACCTGGCAGGTTGCTTAACCAGAAGGGGGCTTTGCAGCTTGAACAAACCTCTGAGGCAGGAAAATTATGCCAGTGATGCTGAGGCGCCAACCTTGAGTGTTCCTTGACTGGCCATAATTTCCTCTAAGTATAATTCAAAATATAGATTTTCAGTAAGCCTGGGTCCCACATCACCTTTACCGGATTAAATAAAATCTACAGTGTAAGGTTGTTGGGGAAAATTCTAAGTTTCAGAATATGTGCCTGTTGACCAGTTTTGGACTATGAAAGCTGACAGGCAAGATGTTCTTTTGTTGTGACTTCTTGAAAGCAACAGGAGGAGGTCCATACCTCTTATTATTAGAAGAAGATGAAAAAGCCAAATAATAGACTAGCATTATGTGTATATCCTTTTCAAATCGATTACATCTGCCCTTATTTGTAGAGCACCAATTCAAGACAAAGCTATTTCAAGGCACTTTTAAAGATTCAGTCAAATCCAATCATAATCCAGTTCACTTCAACTGACTGTGATCAAATCAATCACATCCCCCTTCAGATAGAAGGCCAACAAAATTGAATCAAAGTGCTTTTAGATCATTTTTTGGCTGTGATGGTTGGGTAACCAAGCAGAGCCTATTAGTCTAATGATAAATAAAGTGGATTACAGCGACTTTGTCCGGACAAGCTCTTTTTTGAGGAGACTCAACCCATGCAAACTTTAGCTGATCTTAATAGATGGTACTTAAACAAGGCAGACCCTTTTTATGTAAATGTAAATTATACATTTGGTAAAACATTACATTTCAACCCCATAATGCTGTGTGTATCATATTTGATGTTTCTGAGATTTCTCTCCATAAACTGCTGCAGAACTCTGGTACTTCTCTTCTTCTCCCGAGTTGCTACATATTACACAGTGCATAAGCTACTGTATATGCAAGTTTTGGGGGGGGCTTTTTATATTTTGGTTTTTAAGGGCTAAAAAAGATTTCAGATTTAGAAATCATCATTTTCTGCCCATTATTTCTTGGATCGGAAATTTACAGTTAAAGCTTCACCATAGCTAAAAGTTAGTGTAAGTTAGTGTACAAGAACTTTAGCTAACAGCAGGAAGCTGCAGAGCTTCTGTGATTCATGGAACATGAAAAATGTAAATTACAAGCTAGTCATCATAGGATCGACTAGGGCTGGGTCATATCATATCGTTCACGGTAATACCGGTGTAACATCAGGGAATGATAAGAAAATGAAATATCATGATATAATATGGGTGAAACACACATGCACACTGCTGTTGTTTTGATACTGTCACATGCAGCCAGTCTGGTGGCGACAAAGGAGGAGTAAAGTCAAAGCAGCACATTAACTTAAAGTTTGTTCCATCCTCCATGAGAAGCGAGAACTTCCTTCTTGTTCTCAAGGCTGATAGGACAAGTAAAAGGTTCATTTTGGCCTTTCATCCTCCATGTGAAGCTTCTTCCGCGGCGGGGTGGTTAATGCGGGGGTATGACTGTGAAAAACTTCTTTCGTTGCCGGCGGGCGGGGTTACGCATGCCGCGGTGTCCGTGTGTCTAAATGCCACGTGCTGTATATATTTCGTACTTAATCACCCCTTCAATCAGCTGTTTATTAAAGCTACCCGTTTAACTTTGCATCAGTGCATCGTTTTCCACGTCCAGCTTGTCTCAATTAACCCCGCCCACCTCAAATGTCAGAGTGATAACTCAATACTTCTCATAGCCGAGTGAGATGAACGCTCTGCTCATAAATATGATCACGTTCTGCTCAGAGACTCATTTTGAATCAGGTGTGCTAAAACAAGGAAACACTGAATAAATGCAGGACTAGGGTTAGGTTCTCCACCTCTGCTATACATGGTTCTGCTCAGGATATGCAGTCCATTTCCACTGACTGACAGTAACGGATCTGCAACATCTGCACAGCTAATTTCATAAAAAGTTATAACTTTAATGCACATCAGAAACAGCTGCTTGTTAAAGTGAAAAGAATTTGTAAATTTTCATTTGCACAAATAGTTGTGCAATTTTCAAGTGTTTTCCTCATGTCAATCATATTGTCAGTTATATCGTGATTGCAAAGTTTATCATTTATATCGTGATAAATATTTTGGGCCATATCGTCCTGCCCTAGTGTCGAATAATCAGACTGTGTTCATGACTTACTAATCAAAATGTCAGTTCTCCTCTCACTTTGGCATTTACAATTACAAGCACAAAGCAAAGTAGAGACACAACCTGCTGGATTTTTGCTGAAAATGCTCCTTAAACTACACAAGCTAAGCTAAGTTTTTTTACATCAACAAAAAAGAAAAACAAAGAACAAACAAATGCTGAAAACACAGTACACCATCAAATATTAAAAGAAATTCCAAAAGGAACAATTGGAAAAGTGAAACCCAATTTAGCTAAATACAGTCAAGAGAATGATATCAAAGATGTGAGGTTGCAGTTTGCCTAGGCCTTGATAGTCCAATACAAAAAGTAGAATCAGTTCATTTGAGCTCGACTGAATGTTTGCACTGACATTTAAAGAAATTCCCTAAAAGGGCCCGTGCCTCTTTTTTAGCTCGATTGTCTGCCATCATCACTGGTGAAGATGTTTGTTTACACCGCACACGTTTCTATGCATCCTCCATGTCTTATCCTCTGTTTTTGGTGTGTTTCTGTGACAGAACTGGCATATGTACCAAAGCATTTTCAGTGGTTTTGTGAAGAGACAAACATTTCTTGAGAGGATTCACAAAAGTTTTGCACCTTTCTTTGGTTTACTTTCACATTGCACTTTACTAGAGCAAAGTAAACTGCCAGGACAACATCATGCAGTTACAACTGCTGGCTCTGGATTATAATCCCAAAATGTCCACTGACCAAGGAGAAAAAAAGCCAGATGCTTTTTTTGGGGGGGGGTCTGCTCATTGGCCATAACCAAAACTGGACTCTTGTTCACATGGTAACATTGTTTTGAGAGGGTAAAAACACAAATATCTAACAACAGCCTCCAGAATGAAACTTTCTGACAATGCAAGGCGAGTCCAGACAGTGTAAGAAAGAGCAGGAATCTTTCAACAACGATGATGTCTTTCATGTCATCTTGCACTTGTGAACTTAGACCTGCCAGGGTCTGAGAGAGAGAGCCAGTTGAAAAAGCAGGTCGATCGGCCTTTGGCAGGGTAATGTGGAATGACTCCACAAAAGGCTGATCAACAACAGTCCACTTAACCTTAAATGGACTGTTGAAGCCGGGCCCAGTTCTGTAGAACATTTATGCTGCCAGGGAGGATGCATATAGGTTATAAGACCAGATAATCAGCACCTCTGTACAAGCTAACACGCAACACTTCTGTTAAGCTGGGTTTTTTTTTTTTTCCATCTTTATCAGGATGTGGCACACATTTGGATGTGTGGTTAAAAAGTTTCACTGCCCACTTGAGACCTGACATGCGCTCTACGTCATTTCTGGTCATGCTTGCGTTTTCCCCGCACACATGTGGTTTTAATCCCGCTGTTCTGTAAAAGGGGTTTTTTTCAACGCAAAGAAAAGAGTTTTATATTTTCCGTGGGTGAGTTCTTGTGTCAACCGGGCCTCAGGGTTTCTGTTTTTCCTTTGAGGTTAAAATCTAACATACTTTTCACCAGAATGTCCAATATGAGCAGCAAACGATGCATCAAGTTATCCAAAACCTTGTGCTACGACCAAGCAGCAACCTCCGGTGGCCAACTATGAGGCTACCCGGAAGAAGTCATTTTTTGTAGTTCTCCCTTGATCCGCTAGGAGCTGGCTGCAAAACAGAGCAAATGCCCATGGACTCCTATGTTAAAAACTCCAACTTCACAGCAGAAATAAACATGTTTACAGCCTGGTTCAAAAAATCATTTTAGGTTTAATAGGTCAAGTTTACCTTCATGTCAACTATGAGGGGGTGAATTTTTTTTTATAACTCATCCGTTTATATGTTTTTTAATCTTGAAATTACACATAATTAACTCACTGGCTGCCATTCACGTGTTTTCACGTTATTTCAAATCCGAACGTTAACTGCCAATCATGTGTTTCCACGTTAATTAAGGGTTTTAATCGGGGGAGCTGTTTTAATCTCTGGCGGAGCTTGTCAGAGAGAACCAAGGGCTGATCATCTTTATTTAGGTAGTTTTCATCTAATCCAGCAGATGGCAGTGTCAGACAAGCTTAAAAAAACCTACCAGGAAGTGATGCAGTTCTATGATGCTTCCTGTGTTGTTAGAGCTAGCGGCTGATAGCCCAAGAAGTATGCTGGATTCTGCTGCAAGGGGGAGAGAACATGGCGACCGGTCGTAATCGAAGCAGCTTAGGAGGTGGATGAAGGAGGAAAGTTTGTGGAAAAAGTGATCAGTGACAGACAGGCACGATCAATCGAAGACACGATGGAAATACAGCAGCGAAGTGCACCAGCTGAAAGTGAAAGTAAGTCTACAGCACGCGGTTGTTTCCCGCGAGGGGGGGGGGGCATGCGCACCTAAGCTAAGAAGGAGAAGGAGGGAGGGGGGAGGAGTAGAGGAGACGTTTCTGCTCTGTTTCTGCCAAATATTATGTTGTGAAACAAACTTGGGGCTTATTTAGCTAGTAAATAATTATTTTGCCTCCAAAACTCTTTTCTCAGTGTTGTATTTGTTGTTTCATAGAAGTAAACAGCTGTTCAGATGATGAAGGTGTTACTAAAGTAAAAAAAATATTGGCATCAAGTCACTTTTCCACTTGAGGCGGACTGCGACATTCAAATAGTTTTCTCAGCTTTTTGGTCAGAAACAGGCATTTTCGCTGCAACAAACCCTTGTATACTGCAGATTACTAAAGAATGGAAAAAGCTAGAAACAAATGTTTTTTTTCTGATAAAAGAAGAGAGTCTAAGCTTTCCTTTGGTACATTCAGTGTTTGCAATGGCATAGTACACAATATTCTGTGGATCTCCCAAAATCAGTGAAAATGCTTAAAAATCCTGGCAATATGGAGCGCTCTGGCAGTCAATGAGTTAAGGGCGTGTCCTTTTGTCTTTAGCTCCTGCTAGTTTCAAGTTAGCTCGGTTAGTGTTTAGCCCAGAGTACATCAGCTGTCAATCTTTTGGCCCGCGGCTTGGAGCGGCCTTGCCTTTGTCCATTTTAATATTTTCCAGGAATGACAACACACGGGACATGTGGCGACGGTGGGACACGCCCAAAGGACTTCACTTTTAGCTCTTCAGAAACCAATGGGAGACGTAGCGGAAGGTTAGTCCCTCTCTATTAATGGTCTATGGCTATGACACATCATACATCACTTCCCCTCTTTGGTTCACTGGATAATCTGTTTGCTTTTACATCGTTACCGCACTGTACCAGAGTTCACTTGCAAGTGAATCAACACACCTCATTTTTACCTGAACCAGAGTTCTCTTCTTTGGTCCACACCAGGAGGTGATGAGCACTGAGACTGCACCAAATGAACCGAACTAACTAAAGTGGACCAGGGTTCATTTAAACCATACCAAACAGTGCCAGGGTTTAGCACCCTAAAAAAAAGATTTTTTTCTTCTGGTTTGTGGTGATTAACACGAAATGTGAAGTGACTGCCCCCCCCCCCCCCCCCCCCCCCCCCCCCCCCCAAAAAAAAAGCCATAAATGAAAAATGTACTTTTTTTAAATACATAGCTTAAAAATAGATGTAGTCTGTACCTTGAAAGACACCAAAGATCCTCCAGTTAACCATTCACCCATACCTTTTAAACTGACTGCTCGGTAAAATACAACTTGCAAAGGCCGGAAAGAAGGCAAAGGCACATTGAGTTGAGTAAAGAAATAGGTGCATCGATGTCGTCATGTGGGCTATGATATCTTACAATCCAATGCATCTTCCATGAACTGAAGCTAACCTCAACCTTAACATCACTGCTAAGGTCAGTTTTAGTTCATGTCTACCTCTCATGACCACTTCTAAAGCTTTAGAGTGGCGCTGTTTGGAATATCACTTTAAGCTGCAATAATCACAACAGCATGACTTTGTCCATATTGCACACTGCCAAGACACACAAAAAGACAAAGAGGGGGTGTGGAGAGAGGCTCCTGCTATCATGCTAGCTGCAGGGCGAGCACTCTGTCGCCCGTCCTGTCCTGTATGACAAGCAGCAAGCGCTCTGAAGCCGTTGATGGCGAGTGATGTATCTAGATCAGGCACTCATGTTGTGCTGATCCCAGTGTGGCCCAGATGGTGAAATGCCACGCTCTGCTGCTTCCCTGTCAGGAAACGCCCACTGGCCCTTCTCCAGCGTTGAGACCTTAGATGAATGACAATAATCGTATGAATTGACTGCAGTCATATCGAGGCCGTGTTTTGCGACCGGCAGGGAGTCTGAAAGATTATGTAGCAGTGCAAAATGGGAGACCTCACCTGCCAAATAGGATGAATGTCCATTAAAGAGAAATACTGTATCTTGTTGGCTCCCAGAGGAGAGTGAGTGGAGGCGGAGAACAAGATGCTGAGACAAAAGCAGGGGGGGGAAAAATGCCTGAGTTGTGCATGAAAGACAGCACGCAACAGTGTTTGTGTGTGTGTTTGCAGCCGGCGCACACATTTCTGTGGATAGGGTACCCTCCCTATGATTCATGTGTGCCCGGGGGCTTCCACCTGGCCCTGACAGAGATGAGGGACTCTTTAAAAAGCCCTTTCCTCCATGTGCAGCCTCGGAAACGTCTGGGAGGTGCGAGCAGAGTGCCTCATACTTCATCAAACATTTACGATAGCGGTCCCCTCTCGACACCAGAATTACATTTGAAATCCCACCAGTTACATCACAGCTTCCTAAAAATGGCAGCTGGAGCTTTAAATACCTCTTGTGAGGATGGGAGGGGGGACTTCCATCTGTGAGAGCATGATGCATCATGTGTTTTGGAAAAAAAAAATAAAAAGGAAGCAGATATGTTTGCCTTCAGATGGTTGCAGCCAGTCATAAAGAGACAAGATTTCATCACAAAAGGAGTGAGAGCCCTTGCTTGAGGATATTACCTCTTCTTTGTCTTTTATAGACAAGTTTTACGGACATTTCCGTTTTACTTCCGCAGTCAATCAATTTCTGCCATGCGCTTCCGGTCAATAATATCTGCATTGATTTACACTGAATAATGATGTCTCCAAAATGGTAACATTCTCATTCATTTCTTATAAAAGAACATGTTTTATTACTTCCTCACCTGCTACGACACTGAACTGGGAGGATAATATGATGAAATGACCTGATGTTACAACTAGCAATATATTTTTGTACTTTGTTGAGTCCTATGGTGATAAACAGGAACGCCATAGACTTACATAGTGACGCAGTCGGCTGTGTGTTGATAGCGACACACACACGTGTCCACGAAGACAAAAGTTCAACACTGAGCCAGAGTCTGGATGATTCCTGTCAGAAGGCTTGAGTGGTGGCTACGGTAGTTTTTTTTTGAGTTAAGGAGAATGGAGAGTTTGAGACAGCGGGCTGCACTCGGTGGTCGGTCACGTAGCCGTATGGCTGCCATCCCATGGTGAGTTTGCTCAGTTTACAAGGTTCATATTTAGTTGTTTTCACAAGCTGCTGCAGCAACGTACGGCACAAAATGTCCAAGACTGCTTTTTGGGTTTAACAATATCCACTTTTCAGTCATCGACTTCGGGAGCTCTTCTCATGTGTGTTGTTGATTTGCGTATGTCCTCAGTGTAAAATATCCTGTAACCGTGGTAACTGGAAGCCATTGGCAGAAACAAGCAGACATGGCGGCTCCCATGGTTTGGGCCGTGAAACTTGTCTATATGGTGCATATTTCTTCTTGTTAGGTGTTTTTTTTGTAATATGTTATATACAGGTTCATAGGACAATATGCAAATGTGTGGACTGTCACCACTATGTTAAGTATGTCTGTATGATCTCATTCAGAATAATTTCCACTTACAAGCTCAGAATGATCACCAGCAGAAAGAAATTATTCCTGCTAAAGAACCAGGAGGTGACTGAGAGGTCAGAGAGTCAAGAATTATTCAGCATCATCACCTTGCAGTTAGTGATGGCTCAATTTAGCATTTACAGAGCTTCTTGGACATCATGGTATTTTTTGTCTCTTCTGTCTAAAGAGTTAATAAAAATAAAAGTTAATGTGGAAAAACAGGAAACAAGTTCGCTTTTAAGTATTCAGGGGTTAAATATACTTTAAACAGGTAATTACCCTGCAGCAACATCCAGAGAGCAGCATACAAAGCTGAATGAAGTGCCCATTTACTGTAGATGTTTCTGAATTTCTAACTCTGATTTCTGTTCATTTTTATCAGATGTGATTTTCATATCACTTTTCAAATCACACATACATCAAGCAGATGTATGCTCAGCAAAAAAAGGGGGTTTGCAGTAATGCAGAGAAATGGTTGCAACCAATAATTGCTACATTTTACAACAGCATGTCACTCTTTTTTTTTAAAATGGATGTGAAGAAATGCATTTTCACTGGATTGAAAGTATTAATCCTGGAAGAGTCTGTGTCAGCTTTGCTCACTTGATTCCCCGGGAGCCCATGTGGCACATTCCCAAGCCACTGCCTTTGCCTTTTAGTCTCTAATAGTCAGAAAGCCTCTGATTACAGAGGGTGGTCATTCCCAGTCTGCAACTTTGCATAAGCCAGCAGGCAGCCTAACATTCTACAGGCCTCTGTTTCATTACACTGTATCACAGAAGCATTTCTTTTCCATCTTTTCTGTGGCTTTTTTGACTAGATTTTTGGGTTCAGTGGCATTATGGCTTTTAAAAATATTTGCCGATGTTATCTAAAACTCTTCCTGTTTTCACATTTGTAGTTAAGTTTTTTAACTTTTCTTTTGGTGGGCATAGTGGGACAAAACACACTTAGACAAGCCTCTTGTACTCCAGAAACCACATATAAACACAGATACCTCCATGAAGTAAAGTATAAATAGCACTTAATGAGCTCATTATTTCCTCTCGAAGGACAAGCCTGTAACTACAACAACTTACAGTAAAGGCATGGCAAATACAAGCTTAAATGGATATTGTGTAAGTTCTCCAGTGTTTTATTCACAAAAAGTGATTATTTGGTTCAAAAGTGTTTTTTCATTAATCAGTAATCACTCCCATCAACAAACTGAAGTGCTTCTCTAAGTTCTAAATTCACTGTTCGTATCATTCATTTACACATCGAGCGGGTCGGCTCGGTGGAGGCTGCCATGTCGTATCGCCATGTTTTTGCGTTCGGGAGAAGCGTGACAGTAGGAAAACACAGAAACTCACCGGACACACCGGAGTTTTCAGGTCAGTTTGAGGTAATGTCTTTGAAAAGTCACCGCGCTGCAGTGGGGGGAGAAGCTAGCGTCTCACTGATGCTGGGTTCACGTGCAGTCGGGCAGACGGCCGTTGGTAACAAACCAGATGTCATTTTAATCAATGAAGCCGACGGTAAAACATGGGTCAGGGAAAACAATACGACATCGCCATGACAACCGAACAGATGTGGACTGATGTCACTGCAACTGACGGACCACGTCTTCACATAGAGGCCGGTGATAACTTTACATGCAGCGGATGTCGTTGGTCTGCCCGGTTTCACGCGAATGCAGCATGAAAAGTACGAGGGAGCTGCTCCCGATTACACAGTGTCCCTTTAAGCCCCGTTTCCACCAGCGGGTCTGGGTCGGGTCGGGCCGGATCGGTCCACGTTTTTTCGCGTCTCCACAGATAAAAACTGGGACGGGTACCCTTATATCCGACCCGACCCGGACTACTTTTTTGGCACCCTTCGGTAGGGGTACTGACCTAACCGATCCGGACCAAAGAGGTGGAGCTTATACACAGCAATCAGCTGATTCATTGAAAAATCCGCCACTTCCCGCGTGACCCAGCGTAAAAACAAAGCCGGGGTGACTCCTTTCTGTTTCTGTCACGTGTGGCGCCGGTGTTTTGGTTAAACGGCGTTACACGGCGATGATGTCACACAATCACATAGCAGCGCTGTCCAGCTAATTCTCCGTCTCCAGAATAAGGGTACAGGTTGCTGTGGGGACACAGCGTGAAATCAACACATCCGTACCCAAACCCACCCGATCCGGCCTGGCCCGGCCCGACCTGACCCAGACCCGCGGGTGGAAACGAGGCTATAGTGTTTTATGCTGGTGTGGATCACAGTTTCAAATAAGTATGACTTTCTGAGAGAATTAAACTTGTTTATTCATCTTATCAGTCACTTAGTAAAGTCTCAACTGCCTTGCAGGCAGGTAAAATCTCTCCATGACTTGTTGGTTGTTTGAGAAACTTCATATGAGATGTTAGAGTCAGTAAACATTTGCCTCTGTAACAGCATTATGGTTGAGTTTTGAGTCCAGTGGGAGCAGGTTTAATTGTTTACTGTTCCAGATCAAATGGTTTTACAGCTGTCACGGGTATTTAACAGCTCTAGATGTGCACTGATGGGAACACAACACCTGGGTAGCCTCTGTCAATGCACAATAATAGATGAGAATTCAACTTTTGGGTGGATAAAACCAGGTCAATGTGGTATATTTAAGCTAAAAAAACAAAAAAAACAAACACCTGGTCTGATCAGTCAAGATTTTAAATCTTTGTGGCTCTTAACTTTGAAGGATTTTATCATATTTAGCATGCATTTTCGTAAAAGTGATCTGTGTCCAAAAGTCAGTTCAAAGACCTTGATAACAAAAAGCTTCCACATCAGCAATTCTGCTCTTCCGAGGATGGCTTAATGCCGGTGAAATCAAAGAGAATAATAATTACAGCATTTAACAGCATTTCATGGACCAAATTAACCAACTATGGCCTCAGGCAAGCCCTATTTTATAGTATATAGAAATAATACAGTCGGGAAACATATTTTATTATTGATAAAAGACCAGTCTTACTTAATTGTGTGGAGGATATCTTAGACAGTTCTTAAATTTATAAAATTCTTTTTCGGCCAAACAAAACAAGATATCTTGTTTTGGTTTCTAAGAATCAATGATTTGTCATTTTTGCAGCTGATTTCATGTTTTCATTTTCACCAGCAACACACTGAGTTTGCTGATTGGAAATGCAGTGGTCCCCAGCAGTCGCGGAGTTTTCTGATCCTGCCAGTGTTACGTTCATGTCGTAATCCAGAATAGCAGATTTGAGGAAGAAGATGGACGGAAAATGATGGACTGAGGGTTCTATGTCTAGCAAACGGATATGAACCAGTGACCAGAGTGTTTTGAGTGTGCATCATGTCAGATTCTGTAAATAAACGCAAGAAAACATTACTGGAGGAAGATAGGAAGGGACAGAAGAAGAGTCTAGATAAGACTGGCTGAAATGAGCTCACAGTACAGGTACGATGCAAGATGGATGCTAGTTTAGCCGTCGATAGTGGGCGTGTCACTGAGAAAACGACTAAAAGTTCTGTTGTGTGTCTTTAAAACTTAAAGGGACCTTAATGCTGCCAATTCAACCCAGAAGCTACAGAGAGTATAATAAACATACTCAAACCACACTCTTTGTGATTTTATGTCCTGCAATTCTGGTGTACTGTAAGGCCATGTGAATATTTACATTTAAAGACCCAGACGCACCATTCTTTCATCATTTCTGCAGTAAGGGTGATTTTTGGACCAAACACTAAACTAAACTGTGAAACATCATCAGTATTTTGCACCTAAACTGGAGGTTCATGCTAGCACAGCAGCTAATGTTAGTGCTAGCAGCCAACTTTGTGAAATAAACCTTTAAAGCAGGTGTTCAAACACGATTTTTTAATTGGTACAGTCATTATTTCACATGAGAAGTTGGACTTTAAAGAACTTTGATCTTGCTAATTTCATGGATGAACAAACCTGTGAAACACATTTGAATTCAACTATTTTATAATTCTCTAGAGCAGAAACTGATGTAAGCAGATTAGTTACATGCTTAGCAATTACTCAGATTGTTTTTTAATTGCTTGGCAAATTTCAATATGAAGATGTGAAGTTTTTGTTCTTTAAATAAATCAAACAAATACTGTAAATGGATACATGAATATTAGGCTGTGAAGGTGTTTCAGATTGTTGTTATTTTTCGACATTTAAAACTACAAGTTCAACCACTGCATACGTGCTTTAAATTACACATATGGCAGCATGTCATAGTACATAAAAGAAAATTTAATGCATTTGAACATGAAATAATGTATAACGGGTTGTACTGCTTTAAGTCTAAAAGTAGTGGTGTTTTAGTGGTAGTAGCTTACAGCTTTGCATAAATCTCCATTAAATTCACACATTGTTCTCAGCAGAAAAAGCATCAAACACTGGACATTAATCAATGTGATGTCTTCAAATCTGTCCGCTGCAATCACGGAGATGTGGGAAAGTGGCTATGCAAAAGATGAAAGCAGAGGAACAGAGGGGGGCAGAGGGCGAGTTGGTTAGTAATGTAATGGAGGCATGTCGGCTCCCCAAGGTAACCAAGTGAAGCAGCAGTGGCGGGCTGGTGCCTTAATTAGACCAAATGACTGCTTCAAAAACTCATTAGGGCTGCTACTTTGCATGTCTCATACAGGGACTCCAGTGGTTTGGACTGACCACATGAGGCTGACTTGACATGTTTTATTCTCTGCTGCACCCAAATTGTTAGAGGTTCAAAAAGGAAAGCCACAAAGTGTGTTAGGGTATCAAAAAGTTAATTTGCTCAGATTTAATTTCAGTTTAATCAAAATTGTCTTTGTGCAATGAGTTAAACAAACAGTTGTTCTTAAAATCTCATTTTTAGTCAACTGATTCAACTTGTAATAATAGGGGATTATGCAAAAACAGATAATAATGTCTCAGCTGAATAACTGATAATTGCATAACCAAAGTGCACCAGGGGTCATTTTTCCACCTCATCTTAAAACAACAGCACACTTTTTCTCCATCATCAGGTTTTCATTTTCCAACCTGTTACAAATGTGTTCAGCACTGCGACTAAAAATTATCCCCCCATCTTTTTAAACAAATACACAAAGTTCCTCTAGAGTATATACAAAATTGTATATACCAGTTTATACAAACTGGTATAAACGTGACTCAGTGTCATGTTTTCTTGAACATGACACTGAGTTCTCTGTACTCCAACGGTCTCCACAGTCACCAGTTCTCAATCTAACAGAGCAGCTTCGGGATGTGGTGCAACGGAGGATTCTCATCATGGATGTGCAGCAACTGTGTGATGCTATCATGTCAATATGGAGCAAAATCTCAGAGAAAAAAACTCCATTAATCAAGTGAAGGTTCAGCTGAGTATTAATTCAGAGAACAGAGAGCAACATTAGCATCTTTAGCTTTGTAAAAACTTATCAGCTTCAGTGACATTCTGCAACAAAAACCTTTTCCATCAGATTTGACAACTCATTAAAATTTGTTTTCTTTCATTTTTTTATGACAGGAATATTGTTTAACTCAGGACTTTTCAACTTTCTAATTTCAGGCTGTAAAGTGTGGCAAAGCTTCAGCTGTGACTGGGATTATTGACATTACAGAAATCAATTGTGACTAACACTTAACTGAACAAAAAGTGCTGTGAAAATAAGGCTTCGTGGCAGCCTGTCAAACCTGTTCTTATGATCTGTCACTCTGTTTGCGGAACTAAAACATAAGATACCTGCACACCGTGGATTCCTTCAGAGGTCTTTCAAGTGTTTTCCCTTTTCTTCTTCCCCTTCCTCGTGGAAAGTGCAACATTGGCTCTGACACATCGACCGACCTCTCAGCAGGTCAGTGTCCGGCTTCAATGCAGCCACATCAGAACACGTCAATTCGCAGACGGAATACACTTCCTACCTTTTGTGTCCAAAGGTCATGGCTATCTCTCTCGGCTGTGGACCACTTAGATCAGTAGACAGCCACACCGCCGTGAGTGCCTACATCTTTCTGCACAAGCATTCCCCTGAAGGACCTCCTGTCTGCTTGGTTCTGTTTTCTTTTTTATTGTGCCGGTCTAAATGCCTGCCATGCTCACTGTTTACGATCCAAGCAGAGAGCAGGAAGCTGCATGTTCGCACATCATCAAGGGCTTGTGATCAGAAGTGAAAGGCCCTCATCAGCTGAACGGCCATGTGCAGCGGGCTGGGGGATTTACTTCTCACTAACGCACCATATTGGATTTGAGTTAATCAATCTGTCAGTTCTGCTGCTTGACTACACACGAGTCCTGAGATGGTTTGGAGTTATTGAGTGAGAGAGGGTTTTCACGTGAGGATGGGATCTATCCAGACTGAACGCTTCAGTAGTTTACAGAGACACCAAAGTGGGAAAATCACACCACCCACAAGTTGAATACTGAGAGATATCATTTCAGTGGGGCCGCTGAGGGCGTCGACTCGAGAAACAAAAAATGCACAAACGCGGTTCTGTTTTTTAAAAAAGATTCAACTATTGCAATAGATGTAACTGTCAAATAGTATGTTGGTCTCTCTTTTCTTAGGGATGGATGAGAGCATCGGTGTTTAAACGTGCTCCAACTGGATGTGCGTTATGAAAAATAAAACACTGCAGACTGATGACAAAATCAACTTTGGCATGGATCAACTTCGGCTTGAGACGCATTTCATTATGGTTGACATGTTCAAAATATGCTGCATTTGCAACCATCCAGGACCATCGTACACTTGCCACCGTGGATTGGTTCCGCTCTACAAATGCTGGCAAAAAATGATGGAATTGCTACACTTCTAAGATTACTATGATTTTTGGGTTTTTTTTTTGTTTGTTTATATTTTTAAATAAACAAAATACAGATGAATTTAGAAAAGAGATGAATATTCTGGCCTTGCAAAATATATAAAATCAATGGAAATCTAACATTTTAATTCAATAGCTGGAAATTTTGCCATGTTTTTTTTTTTTTTAGATCAAGTAATAAAAAAAAAATGAAATCATTCAACTGTATGAGAAAAAACATTATGGCATCACATTGTAATGTGTATTTTTTTAAACAAACACTTGCACAAAGCTAAATATACAAATGACTGTGCAGCAGCTGGGATAAAGATCAGCACCTACACGGTCTTCATGCAGAAAAGGTTGGAAGAATGGAGCGGGAGACGGACAGAGCGGTGCGGCATCTGCGGTGATGTAGGCTCTGCATTGCTCTGTCATGGTGAAGGAGCAGAGTCAAAAGACAAAATTTTCATTGTATCTGTCAATTTACATGCCTCCCCTTTACCTATAGTTACCAGCTGTGGGTAGTGACCAATGGACCAAGACTGCAGATATAAATGACCGAGATTAGTTTCCTCTGCAGGGAGTCTGGGCTCTCCTTTGGAAACAGGGTAAGCTTGGTCATTGCACTGCTCCTCTATATTGGGAGTAGTCACGGTAATTGTGACCAAAATGATCATGGCTATCATTTTTATCATGGTATAATAGAAATACACCCCAGCATCTTTAAAGATATCAAAAATGGGTCTAAATGTCTACTTTGTCCTTTTTAAAGGGGGGAAAAATCTCAAGAGAACTGTCCATGTCGCTGCCTTTGTTGCCTTCCTCCATGTTTTCATAAATTAAACATTGAAAACTGCGACTGCTACCACTTTTCCAATGAGCAGCATCACTGCGAGTTTTTCAAAGTGCAGTAATCAGTCACTGTTTTAACAATAATTAAAATTTGAAACGGTATTACTAATCGTTGGTAATTTTATCACAGCTAACTATTTTATCATTTCTATTAGGCATTTGGTTCAGATGCCTCAGTAGAAACAGACTGAGTTGATTCTACAAGTTCTTCAAGCAAAATGGCGCAAGATTTTGGTTGCTTCCAGTCAGCTGCCTTTAAAGGTAGAATCCAGAGTTTTTCCCCGTTTTGTTTTTAAACACTATTCAAACTGAAACTCCGCCCCTCAGGCTAATGGCTGCGTCGCTATTCAAGCCTCTCCTTCAAAGCTCAGCAGCTGGTAAAAGCCTAACCAATATCGACCCTGGTTTTTGAGCGTGCCCTGTTTTCACCACAGTGTAGGCCTACTTCCTTTTCTTTGCTGCGTTTGCCTTTTTTCTTTTTTTTTCTTTTTTTTTGAGAATTCAAGTGAATCTGGTGTCTCCTCCAATCAATGGAGTTTTTTTCCCCACAGAGCTCGATGCCTCTAGCTCTGTCATTAGCTGGAGACAATTACACAAATCTCTGCGCAGAAACGTCCTAAATACACCCAAACAAAGGGAAAAAACAATATACAGTAAAGTCAGGGGGAGGGGGAGGGAGAGTTGCAAACAAAGTCACCGCTACACGAGAACAGAGTCCCAAATGTGCAGATTGAGACTGATTTCACTTGCACAAGTCTAGTTTCGATATTCAGAGGGAAAATTACGGATTCTACCTTTGGAGTACAAACAAAAGGGAAGGCTGCATGAGGGAAACATACAGGTTGACCAAGGAAGAGGTCAGAATGTCAGAACCAAAGAATCAAGTCACTGTTTCAAAATTAAATAAATTAAACCAATTTCTTTTTAAAAGACCTATAAAGGTTGAATATGGAAAATTTTTATTGAAAGCTATATTTTAAAAAAAAAACCTTCACGGAAACTTAGGGCACGGTCTCATGGGTTTCCTCAAACGAACCAGACTTGAACGATGTGGATTCTCTCAGCAGGGGTTCGACAATTCTGTGCGGTCTCGTGGTTGGTTTCAGAAACCTTTGAGCACAAAACCGTCGTCATCACACCGTGACACAAGTAGAAAGTGACGGCAGAACTCCAGTCCAGCTGGTGGCGCTAATGGTTACTACCTACTCATGAGTCTGTCACATATGAGTCGGACCAGATCTCCATTAAACATTCGGTCTCCAAGTCAGACCAATGCAAACCCTTGTTATCACAAGCCATGGCTAGAAACAACTTCTCATCACTCATTCAAAAGTGTTCACAGTGCTGTGGATGCATTATAATGTACATCAGCAGATGCAGTAGTCAGACAATGTGCCGCACAATCTATTCGTCACCAACCGTTTTCCCTTTCTCCCTCCCTGCCCACCTTGCGTCAACCGTTCCATTCTGACAACTGTTCCAGACTTTTGGCACAAGCCTAGTTTACTGACTTAATGCAGACAGTTTTTGCTGAGCTGGACTAACCAAGCAAACTTCTTCAGAGAGAGGACGGAGACTAGAAGGCACATGTAAGTATTGCGGTGGGTACAACAGTAGGTGTGCGGGATCTCCGCTTATGAGGATTTATTAAGGTGGGATGCGAGGGTGATGGAGAGAGGGAGAGACGTGACCTGCACATCAGCCCCCAAACTGTGTTGATTGATGGTAAACTCATTAAGTATTTACATCATGTTGAGTTGAAGAACAGTTTGTGAATCCCTGCTGGTTATTATATGCTCCCCGTGTGTTGCAGGCAAAGCATCGGAAACGGAGCTTTGAGAAGAATATTGTTTAAGTAGCTGCTTCCTCAGATTAGACGTACAGTATTACTGGCGCTTGTCTTGCATTTTGCATCACAAATATTGCAGCATGCTTTATGTTTTAGAAAAGTGGAGTCAGAAAGGCTTTCAGTCAGTTGCTTGTCTTGACTGAACCAGCAGCCGCAACGACTGATGTCACGCGTGGATGTCCGGCATGGAAATCACCAACGCTTCCACTCCCTCACGGTAAAAAGGATGCATTTAGGTACAAACGTGGTACCGTTTGATTTGACGTGAATCAGTACTCGGTAGTACTGACGGAGTTCGGTAGGTACCAATAAAAGTACCGAATTCGGTACCCATCCCTAGAGTGTGACGTCAATATTTTGAAAAAACTAATATTGCAATGTTTTCTAACATTGAGCAGCCCCATTCTGTGGGTTTGTCACCAAACAGCACCTGTTATTATAATGGTTAGTCATGTGAACGCTCATTAAACTCTCTCTTGTGGACCAAAGAAGCAATCTCTGGTCCACTTGAAAACCAGGCATCTCATCTCGATTGTAAATGAACCCTGGTGCTGTTCGCTTCCTGTGAGAGAGCAAACGGATCATCCAGTGAACCAAAGAGAGGAAGTGCTGTCAGAAGCGTCGTAGGGGAAAATGATGGATATCGCTGTGTACATACCCAATGCGATTTGGGCGTCAGGTTTACATGCAAAGTCAATGGCATAGCTAACTGAACATAGCTAAAACAAAATATACAGTGTTAGGATCTGGACATATGCTAGACAGTGAACCTCAATTGAGCCTCTCACTTTCCGGAATGCAACTGGAACAAGTGAGAAAGGTCAAGCTACTTGGCATTACATTAGACCCGAAACTAAACTGGACTAAACACATAGATAACATAGTGACAAAAATGGGAAGAGGCATCTCCATTACTAGAAAATGTTCAAATTATGTACAGCGGGATACTTTGAAGGAAGTAACACAAGCCTTACTCTTGTCACACCTTGACTATTGCTCAGCCATTTGGTCATCTGCTTCAAAAAAAGAATTGCAAAAATTACAAACAACTCAAAATAAAGCTGCAAGGTTAGTTCTCCAGTGTTCTAGGCGCATGTTACAGAAATGCACAAAACTCTTTCATGGCTTCCTGTGGAGTGCAGAGTAATTTTGCGTCTTCTCAATAGTTTTTGGAATGTACTAATTGATAAAAGACCACAACACTTTCATAAACAAGTTGAATACACATGAGATTTACACCATCATATGACAAGACAGGCCATTTCAGGTTACATTGAACCACCTAAACCCATACAGAACTACTTAAATCAACTGTTATCTACCGAACTATTACAGGACGGAATTCACTGCCTAATTACATTAAGCATACTAGTAATAAATTTAATTTCAAGAAAAAGTAAAAAAAAAAAAAAAAATAAAATTAATAAATTAAACCCCCACAATAAAAAAAAAAACCCAAAAGAAGCCCAACACCTCCACTGCTCCAGTGGCGGCTGCTTTACACCACTGCATCCCACGCTTTGCATTTCACTTGGTGATGTTGGGATGGATGCAGCTGCTCCACCATGGAAACCCATTCCACTGAGCTCCTGAGGGCGACTCATTGTTTCACAAATTTTTGTAAAAACAGTCTGCATACAAGTACTCTTCTGCTTACTTTATTTTTTTTATCATTGATTAAGATTTATAAGGAAAGTACATGAAGATGTAAGAATCACATCTAATTAACTTCTTTTTCTTTTTTTTTTATCCTTTTTGCTGTTGTTGTTTGATTTGTTTTTGTATTTTAATTATCTTTTATGAATGTATATATTTTCAGGACCCCAGCTACAGCTTACCTGTAGCTAAAATGGGGATCCTTTTAATAAACAAATAAATGGCGGACGCACATCTAGGAGGCGCTGAAAACTCTGCGGTGCGCTACGCGACGCGTCGACAAGCGTTTCACATGTTTTGAGTTTTGAGATTTTGAGCATTTGACGCGTGTAACGCAGCAGACGCCAGAGTTGGAAAATCTGAACTTTGGCATCTTGACACGGGGCATCACCAAGCGACTCAATGTCATGACACAGACACACATTTTTTATGACGGTGATGGGAAACACCAAGAAGAACCAGGGGAATCTCCTCACTCTCTGAAGACAGAGGAGGATAAACTGTAATCTGCGTCCGGTCCCGGTTTCTGAACGGCGGTTTGATGACTTGCTGTGCTGATGGGATGTAATGGGTTTAAAATACTGCCCTGCATCGGGACAGCGAGTTGTTAAAACTGATAGACAGCTGAAAGCGCCCCTCGCTTCAGCGCGCAGCTCCTGGAGTAAATGGTGAAACTCATCACCTCAGAACACCTTGAATCATCTGGTGAACCAGACACGGAGCAGAGATGCCCGACGACAACGCTCCCTAGCTTTGTTTAGCACATAAAGCCAAGCTGCTTTTTATACCACATCCGCCATTGTGCAGACAGACCGGTGAAAGGAAAAAGAAAAAGGAGGGGCTCCTCCCAATGCGTGTCTTGGCTGGACATCACTCGATGCGCATTGGGGGCGTATCGAGGTCGTCGGGCATCTCTGCTCCGTTTCTGGCTCACCAGATGATTCAAGGTGTTCTGAGGTGATGAGTTTCACCATCGCATCTTGACGATGGAAATCAAGCGTTTAACTTTTAGGCGACCCAGCGTCCAACTTTGGGCATCAGGCGCGTTTTTGACGCCCAAACTTGCGTTTTATGTGTACGCAGCATGTCTCGTTGCCTCTATTGCTTCTCAAACTGGACAACTTCTTGTGAAAACCACATTAGGTTTGAACATCAAAGTAAGAGCAGAAACTCCAAGACGGTTTAAACTTGGTGTTCCTTCATTGTTTACTTGCGATGAACGAGTGGGCGAATAGGGAGGAGTTCTAGTTTCAGTCCTGGCCAGCTGATAAGCCAGGTTTCTGTTGTCTTCTTCTTCACTGGTTATATCAAAAATAACTGTTGTAACAATTTTAACTGTCTGACATTGTCCCGGTGGTTTGGTCCACTTGTTTAAAGGAGAAGCTTATCAAACCAAAGGCAGTGGATTTTGTTTTTTTTAGAATTTCCTGTCCAATCAAACCAAATCCATCAGACTATCTAGACCTATATTTTTCTCCTTAAGGAAAAATGTAAAAAGGGACTATTACTGTATGTAAAAGTTCTATCTTTTTCATCTCCATTGCTTTCAGGGAGGTCATGGAGCTAATTCCTCCTTCTTGTAGGACTCCTTATCTGTATTGTAGGTTGATTGATTTTTTTCTAACTCACCCTGGGTTTTAAAATGCCCACTCTCAGGATCCTTGCTGTTGTTTTCCACAGTGGGACTCCTCATTTAAAAAGCTGCCAGGATCAGTTAACAACAATGAGGCAATGGTGTGACTCCGAGAGGCGCTCCGTCCCTGATTTTTTTTGCCACCGCTCCGATATCATGGAGATTAACTGAATTTCACTTGAAAAGCAGACATGTAACTTCAAAATGTCATACGTGATGGAACAATATCATGGTTATTCCACAAACTTGGCACCAATACCCTGAGCCACTCAAGGGTGCAAACTTATCATTTTCGGATTATTAGATTTTTAGAGCCTTTCCTCAGAGTTTATGTAGGCTAATATTTTCAATGTTCTTTTTTATTAAAATGCAAATCATAACACCTATTTAGATCTTACTAATATTGATTTTGCCAACAGAGACTTTGACGAGATTCCCTAAGCAGAGAAAAGGATATGGATATTCCTGCGTTTCCTCGTGACAGCTGAAAGAAACAATGCATTACTTAATGCCTCTGTGACTCAGAAATGCTTTTACACCCATTAAAGAAATGCCACTGCACTTTGTCCACTTTCCGTTCTGCCCATTTTTTATAACTACGTGCTCCTATTAACTGTCAGGAATATGGAGAAGCCTGAGCTTATACATTATGTTTGCACGAATAAAAACAGCATTTGTTAGAAAACCGAGATGAGTCACAATGGAGAGAGAAGCTTTTCCTTTCTTACCATGCAGAATAAATAAATGAAACCCAGATTCTTCATTTTGAAATTAAAAAATATCATTGAGGTTATTACTGGGCTGACTTCTTAAAGGTGGAGCCATTGAACTTTTATCCAAAACACAGTATTCGCAAAACTGATTTGAGATGTTTGCTAAACAAAATAAAGATTTTTTTTTTCATAGGATGGAATAAGACTAAAGCCATCCCTGAGGAATTGAGACTAAGCAAAACCGATGATTTCTGCCTTAATTTGTAATATCATTTGATTTCTTATGATAATGTGGATGATTCTCTGGGGGCAATCCTGCTTTCAGTGCTTTAACACACAGCAGCTGATTGTTTCCTTTGCATCTCACATGTGCAGAAATTCTCAGTCATTGCACATACTCTGGCACTATCAAGATATCATAACACAATATTGATTTCTGTGCGGAGAGCTGACATTTGAGGAAAAACCTGATCATAGCAGAGCAAAAACATAATGGATGCAGACGCTTCTATTAAGGACCTCTGTGAGGCTGAAACCGCTGATTTGTTTCTGACAGAATATTATTTTCTCTACAAATTGTCTTTGTAAAATACAAATACAGTAACAGACAGGTTTGGCTTTTTATGAAAATTGCTTGATGTAAATTTGCTGTAGCTCATCTATAATGTTCCACTCTGTATGATACGTTATGTAGATCACATACGGATCTTTATCTCAATATCAGATCTTTACACATCTCTAGGAGGAATGGTGATTACATTTCAGATAATTGAAGAATTTAACACAAATACTATTTTTTATGGGAAAAAGTCAAAAACTTTAGTACAATCTTAATAATACATAAACAACTGAGAGTAATTGAGAGAGGACTGCTGTTCTAAAAGTCAATTGTGCATCAACGCCTCACAAAGAACCCAGATGTTGAATAATGCTGCAAAAATGTATAGATTTTTATAACATCCTAATCATTCAATACAGAGCATACCAATATCTTTCCAATCATGCAAAACTTAGGAAAAACAGCAAATCTGCACACTTAAGAAGCTGCAAACTGATGGATCTTTTTAAACCTGACTGGATGATGCTCCAGCATCCAACCAAACAGCTTGTGCATCCTTCATCCAGCCTATAATGAAGCAAATAGAATTAAGGGATAGCGGCGTTACAATCGGGACGAGATGGTGTAAATTAAATCAATTCCCACAACTCCTCATGTGCCTGCTGTATCAGAGCTCACAGCAGAGTGAAGACATGTCAACGCTGACCTCCGCGTGCCACCAGACGCACAAAATGCAGCTGATGTGTCATTTTGTCTCTTGCAGTTCGCAATATCATCACAATGTCATATAAAAAGGAATTGTTTGTTGAGCTGATGCATTTTATGCTGCAATCGGAGCCAGAAAAGTGTTCTTTGCCTTAAGGAGAAAAAGATAAAGGGGGAGTTTCTGTTGTGTTTACTCTCCACCGGTCAGCACCGGTGACCGACAGCTTACTCACCGTCACGCATCCAAAACCTACAACACCACAGGACAGTTTCACACATCCAAACATGCCTCTGCACCTCTGCTCCTGCAGCAGCAGCCTTCACTCACCTACAAGAAACCGTGAGTTCAACTTTGGTGGCAGGTATCGCAGCAGTGAAGGGGTCTGCGTCCCCGATACACGCCATATTCATCGAGCGGCTGCTTGGTCGATCACAAATCGCCCCTTATCCAGCGCCTCGGCGGAGGCATTAGAGGGGCAGGGACGGAGGAGAGAAAGGGGCAAAGAAACGGGAAAGCCTTGCAGCGAAGCTGTCTTCTGGAAGCGCGAAGCAGTGGTGGAGGGAGAGGAAACACACACGGACGCGGTGCTGCTGCAGCGCGCCGGAGTCGCGTCTTTGTGCGCCTCTGTGTTCCGGAGGAGGAAGGATAGTAAGGAGAGGGCGGGAGGACGCACATGCTGATACACGCGCGCGCGCTTGTCTGCACACAGGCACGCTCTCAGAGGATATGCACAGTATCCGTCTGTTACACAAAAATAATTCCTCCTCAGAGGTGCGTTCAGGTCAAAGCGTTTAATGAGGATCAGATTTGACCAAGGTTCCATTTCCCTCTTCTTTTTGTTTTTCGGTTTATTCACGATTACAGCCGCTGGATAAGTGAATAAGATAAGATAAAATAAAATTTGGTAAAGTAGCTCAAACAAGCAGCATCGTATTAACTCAGTCATGCATTCACACCAGAAGCAGTACTGGCAAAGGGGCAGCAGCTCTTGGTGCCTTGCTCAGAAGCACTTCAGCTGTGGCCATCAAATAAACCTCTTACCTTTTAACCCGTAACTGTATCTCCAGCCTGTGGGCCCTGGCTGCCCCCTGTGTAAGCCCGGCTGTAAGCATTACATTACGGAATAAGAACTGGGTGTCTGTGGAGAGCTTTAGGAAAAGCTACTTTCATGAAGCCCCTGCAGAGAAGCTCGATGCTAAAACACGTGTGATTGCTCTGAGTGGGAGCTCGGATTCATGCCCATTCCCGTCTAATGGGGAAATTACTTTCTTATGGTAAAAAGGCTGTTTACTATCTCACATCCCCTGCAGTGCAATCTGTTTATTCCTTTTAAATTTATTATTTTGCCATTTGAGCTGCTTTGTTAATTTATGTTCGGAGCTTTAAGTTGAGGATATTCATAAATCCAGAAGATATTCTGTATCTTTAAATGTGACATAACACACCTACAGCTGGCAGGTTGTGAGCTAATAACAAAGCAAACAAATCTTTGACGTATTTTTTATATCTTATTTCAATAGACTTAGTTTAAGAAAAATGACAAATAAGAAATGGCAGCTGTGAATAGTCTCACGGAAGCCAAATTGCAAAAGCCACCTGAGCAAAGCAAACTCAATTAACAGTCCAGCATGAAGCCAGCAGCTAAAAATAGGAATATGAGTGCCAGCTCCAATTAATCTAAAGACAGACAGTTCATTCAGCAGGTCAAACACCTGCTTGATTTATCAAATAAAGAGGCCTGCCTTTCGGTGATATGGTCTGCAGCTCGCCTGAGTGTTGTAGTAAAAATGCATGTAGAAATGTGCATTTTTGCCTCGGTTAACTTCCTATTATTTCTACTGTCTCTAAATTCATCCTTAAAAGGAATTGTGGGTATATTTTGCTTTAAAGTACCCTGAGACTATGACTTCTTGAGAATGTGATAGTCATGATAAAAATGAGTTGAACACTCGTGTGATAGTTCAGCAGACTCACCACATTTGATTTAGTATTTAATGTAGTACCTCAGCTAATCTTGTAAAATATGCCACAATACCAACAGCAGAGGTTTTTAAATAAATAATGCTCCAAGGTAAAGTGTTGACCTATGAGTAACAAAGTATGTGATGCAGGGTCAGTAAAGAAGCTAATGTATTACTTTACTATGGTACTTCACTTTTGTAAATACTCCTCATTACAGAGCCCATAAGGTGGCATCAACTTGGGATGAGGGTAGAGAAATATTGAATTTGATACTTTAGTGAATATTGCAACGCCACTGTGCTGAAACAAAACATGCATTTGTTTTCACTTTTGAGAGTTTTCAGATTAAACCAGTTCTGGTATTTCCTGTATCTTCTGTGACACGTGATTATGGTGGCCTATGAGATGTCATGGTGAAGATGATTAATATTAGTGACGATAATGTTGTGGTTTGATATCTTACTGGTTTACTACAGGTTCTTGCACACTGTGCTCTTTCAATTTGTCAAATTTAATTAAGAAGTTTTTGGTAATATTACTTAAAAACCTTCATTGTCATATATTATCTAAATTACTTATTTACATATTTTATCATAATTTAAGAATTTATTTCAAGTATTTATGTTAATTAGTTTTATAAACATTTCATATCCCCCTTGAAATAAAGATATAAATGCAATTCTGTGATTTTCATTTAAGAAAGCAAAATGTTTTGGTATCAGTAACAAAGTACCATAAATTGATGGTATTGTATTGTTGAGGCTGATTTTATACAATTACACAATACAGTGTTTCTGCTGAGAACAATAATACTTTCTATTCATGTACTTATTTATGATTAATGTTGCCATCGCTGACACGTTTCCCTCTGACTCAGAATAATAAAGAGCCAGGCTGGTGTGTACCAGATAGAAGAGGAACAATCTACAGACAGCTGATGATGTAACTGTTTATAATGGGATGTTTAGATCTTCACTTCTTTGTGCTGTAAATGTGACAGAGAGCAGATTTTTTTGAGCCTGGATACCAAAATGCTTAACTCATATACAGTGGGAAAATGGGGGGGAGGTATTGAACATGTGGACACCTCCAATTTTTCTCAGAAAATATATTTCTAGTAGAGCTATTGACATGAAATTTTCACCAGATGTCGGCAGCAACCCAAGTGATACAAATACAAAGAAATCCTAACATTTATGTCCATAAATTAACTTATGTGTGATATAGACAAATGACACAGCGAGTAAGTATTGAACACATGAAGAAATGGAGGCGCAAAAAAGATCTGGAAAGCCAAGAAAGCAGCTGGAGTCTGTCAGTATTTAGAAAGTAATCATGTGCCCTATCAGTGCACAGTAATATCAGCTGGTTTAGTCCTGATTGATGCCTTTAAAAAGGTTTCTCATCACCGAGGTGTCAGACAAGAAGCATTCCATGATGGGTAAAAGCAAAGAGCTGTCTAAAGACCAACACAACCTTATTATTGCAAACACACTGAAGGCATTGGTTCCAGGGGCATTTCTAAACTTCTGAAAGTTCAAGTTAGCATCATTGGGGCATCATCTGGAAGTGGAAAGAACACGGCATCGTCATAAACCAGCCACAACCAGGTGTTCCTCGCAGGATGTCAGACAGAGGAGTCAGAACAATAATCAGAAAGGTTCTCCATCACCTCAGGACCACTCGTGGAGAGCTTCAGAAAGGCCTGGAATCACAGTTGTTTCAGAGAAAACAAAAAGTAATGCACTCAACCGCCATGGCCTTCATGCACGCACACCACGCAAGGCTCCATTTCTGAAGAAGCAGCACGTTGATGCTGATTTGAAGTTTGCAACACAACATCTGGACAAACCCATGACATTCTGGGAAACACAGTCTGGTCAGATGAGACCAAAACTGAACTCTTCAGATGTCATAAGACACAACATGTTTGGAGGAGAAATGGCACTACACTTGACCCCAAAAACACCATAGCAACAGTAAAGTTTGGAGGTGGGAACATCATGGTGTGGGGCTGTTTTTCAGCATGTGGTGCAGGCAGACTATATATCATTGAAGGAAGAATGAAAGGAGAAAAGTAGAGAGACATTCTGGACCAGAATCTGCTGCCATCTGCTGAAGATGAAAGAGGCTGGATCTTACAACCACCCCAAGCACACAGCCAAGGAAGCACTCAACTGGTTTAAGAAAAAGAAAATAAAGCTGCTAGAATGGCCCAGTCAATCACCCGACTAGAATCCAAATGAAAATCTTTGGAAAGAACCGAAGATCTGAGTTAACAGAAGAGACCCCCGGAATCTTGAAGATTTGAAGACAGTTTGTGTGGAAGAATGGACCGAAATCACACCTGAA
Organism: Atherinomorus stipes; assembly: GCA_023101725.1. Lineage (NCBI taxonomy): Eukaryota > Metazoa > Chordata > Actinopteri > Atheriniformes > Atherinidae > Atherinomorus > Atherinomorus stipes. The sequence continues at coordinate 162,191 of JALJCO010005621.1, forward strand.
AAATGTATTCCACTGCCCAGAGGAAAATTTACTTCTTAAAGTTTTCACTTTTGCATCTCAAGAGACAAAAAGGAGATTTGTCTAAAAGTAAATGAGACCTTTATGAGATCTACTTTCCATAATTGTTTTCCTCTGGGTGGTTTCTCCATACGGGACGTTTCTTGAAGCTATAATTACCAACAAAGGTTTTTGCACTAAGTATTAAACTAATCTCAGTAAGGGTATTCAATACTTATTCCTTGTGTTATTTTACAATATTACACATAATTTATGGACGTAAATGTTTGGATTTCTTTGTATGTGTGCATTACTTGGATTGTTGCCAACATCTCGGGGAAAAAAATCATGTCAATAGCTCTACTAGAAATATATTTTCTGAGAAAAATGTTGAAGTGTCCAGTACTTTTTTTCCCCGCTGTATGCTCAGTGATCGATCAGCTTATAAACCTAGAGAGAGAATTTGCTTGGCTGGAGTCTCTTTCAATGAGACTTTTCAATCTGGTGTGGCAACATAGCAACCTGTGAAGATTTATGGCCGTAGCACACATTTAGGATGGGGCATTTTTATTGAATCTGACTTCATTTTAATGCTGGGATGAATTACAATGATGTAATAGAGCTTATCTGGTTTACCTAAATTAATAGTTTACGTCAAAACAACAAATGGAGACAGGACACCAAATACGAATCTCACAAAAACAGACATCCACCCAAAAGCTTTGAAGGAGTAGATGTTCTGTTACAATGATATTCTGTATTCTCTTGCAATCATCACAGTCACATATCTGTAACACATTTAATTCAAGTGCTTGGATCATGGTTTGAAGCAATAAAATAATGCAAACATTGGGTTGATGCATTAGTAAACCACGGATACAACTTCACTGTCTTGTTCTCATCATGAGCAGAAGAAGAGATGGCATCACAGAGTACAGTGTCTTAAGTAGTAAGATGGATGATATAATATTGTTTAATTCATTGTCTACATTCAATCTTGCTGCATCCTTCCTCCTTTTGTGCAAAATTGTGACGTCTGTCTTACTATAATGACATAAAAGTCGGATTAAACCGACAGTGACCATCCAGATTGAGGTCACTTTGAAAAGATTGGTTATCTATTTAATTTATTACTACATATGAAAGTGGCCTGGGTCGGATTTGAAAAATTCAGTTGTTTGCTGTTCAGACTGTACGTACAAACCTTTTGGAAATAAACCTGTGAAGCAATGTTTCACAGCCAACTTCCTCTGTTAACATGGACAAAGTGTCGCATGTTTTTTCGTTATGTGGGTTTGATGCTGTGAGGAACAGATGCAGACCAGAAATACCAAAAGGACCTCAGTGAAATGGCTTTGATTGGCTGTGCGTGATTGGCTCTGCAATTAGTTTCCGTCAAATGATCACTTTTTAGCAAGAAAACGCAAAAACTAAAAAACCTAAGGGCTAATATCAGCAAGTTTTGTTAAACCCAGTTTTAATTACTGTTTTTTTCCTGATTACATGCCATTTCTCACTACCTTATATACCTGCCTCTGACGTGTCCATCTCAGTGCTGCCCCGTTTGCCACCTGTAGTTTAATCTTTCTAACATGATGAGGTTCTCTTTGCTCCTAGGATTGCCGTACTCCAAACCATCTGCAGATATTGCATGGAATTTCAGTCCTTTAAGGGAAAAGTCATTCCACAAGTCCAGATTCAGCCTGGCAAGATACACTGCTGAGAGAACACCCTACTTCCTTACTCAGCTCCCACATCATCCATGAACACGTCACCGGCTGACTCACAGACTGCATTCTGGAAGAGCTACACACTCCTAACATCTCACTTCCACCTGGTCTTAGTCACGCAGAGCTCTTTAATCATCTCATAAGTCAGGCTATATCTGCTCATGCCCCTGAGTTCAGCTATGCTGGTCTATCGAATGGTGCGTCTCTGCTGGATAAAGTACGCCAGCTCTTCCCAACCGTAACATCTCTGTTTCCAGCAGCTAAAAGGAAAATGTTTTCAGAAACGATAAAATGAGACAGTTTCATCTGTCCTTTCTTCATTTCTAAATATGAAATTAGTTATGCAAACAATATTCCTTGACTTTAATCTAAGTGATGTGGGTTCATTATCTGGTTTCTGAAAAAGTCAAACTTAAGGTGCTTCTAACTGGGATCACCGGGATCACTGGGATAAGCCCACTCAAACCACAAGATTTTGGTTCCTTCTTCAAAAGCAGCTCCTGATTTCATCAGAAGTAACAAAGATGTGATGTAACTGGTGCAAGTTTTGTTGTGTCCCTCTAAAACTGTTAATAACACAAGATGACAAGGATTTTTCTGTGGCTATCAAAAATAGAGATCCAAAACTGTAAAAAAAAAAAAAAAAATCCTAGTCTTTTCAGACTTCAGCTTTGCCTTTGGTGTCTCCAGAGAAAGTCCTACGGCTGTCATAGTTACGCAGAAATTCAAAAGGAACAACTAAGTCTGTTTTTGATTTGTCCTTATTTAGCAGACACTTGATCAGACATCAGATGCAAGCTTGCTCCATTTGCAGCTTCTTTGCTTAAAAATGCACTGGGCTGGCTCCTTCCCAGCTATTCAAACCAGTAACCTTCTCACTGTGCAACTACTGAACGTGGAGAAGACGAACGAGATCGTAGACTTCAGGATGTGAAGTCTGTCCAGCATGCTCCACTGGCCATCAACGGTGCTGAGGTGGAGAAGCAGCACCAAGTTCCTGGGTGTCCACATCTCCCAAGACCTGTCCTGGGACACCAACACCACGTCCCTGGCCAAGAAAGCCCAACAGCGACTCTACTTCCTGCCGAAACTGAAAAGAACAAGAGCCCCGTCCCCCATCATGCACTCCTTCTACAGGGGCACCATGGAGAGCATCCTGACCAGCAGCATCACCGTGTGGTACTGAGCCTGCACCGCATCCTGCCGCAAGACCCTGCAGCGCACCGTGAAAGCAGCTGGGAAGATCGTCGGTGTCCCCCACCCCTCTCTATTGGACATTTACCACTCCCGCCTCACCTGCAGAGCCACCAGGATCGCAGGTGACCCCACCCACCCCGCCCACAGTGTCTTCATCCTGCTGCCGTCAGGGAGGAGGCTGCAGAGTCTCCGGGCCAGAACCAGCACGCTCAGAGACAGCTTTTTCCGCCAGGCAGTGAGGACGCTCAACTCCCTCCCTGCTCTGCCCCCACTCCCCCCCAACCCCCACTGACTTTGCCTGCTCACAAACTTACCTACCTCAGGACTGCACACCTCACTTTATCATCTCCATGGCACCAGTTCAACACTGCAGAAGATTGTACAAAATAGCACTACTACATATTGCACTATCGCATCCATCAGGACTGCTTCTCAGTTTACTCTGCCATATGCAATATTTGCACTATTGTCTACTGTACTGTTACTTTGCTAAAAACCTACTGTACATGTTACAGTTACATCATTTACATTGACTATTTGCACTATTGGCCATCAGGACCACTGTACTGTTACATTGTCAAACTTTACCTTTACATGCTACAGTTACATTGTTTACATTGTCATTACACTGTAATATTTGTACTACTTCCTACATTAGGATTGCAATACCGTTCACATTGTCTACTGTCAGCCTATTTGTAAATTTGTAATCTTCTTTAGTATTTAAACTTAGGTTTCGTGTTTAGATTTCTAGGTTATCCCAGCGGATTCCTATATTTTTATATTTTTATATCTCCTCCTCCTCCTCCCTCCATCTCACTGTCCCTTCCCCCGTCTTGTTACCATGGGGAGCAGGGCTTTCAGCTGCTCTGCTCCCAAACTTTGGAATTTCCTCCCTCCTGACCTCCACAATACCAATTCCTTCCCTCAGTTCAAATCCCTTTTCAAAACTCACCTGTTCAAACTCGCCTCTAAACATTCTCACTGCACCTGTGTACTCTGTTTTATAGTTTTTAACTGTTTTCTATTTTTACTGTTTTAACTGTTATTTTCAATTTCTTATTTAACTCATGTTGCCTATTATTTATGTAAAGTGACCTTGGGTTTCTCGAAAGGCGCTTCAAATAAGATGTATTATTATTATTATTATTATTTTATTTTTTTTTTATTATTATTATTATTATTATATTATCATTACTATATTTTTATCTTAAAGTTTCTTATATTTTATCATGTGCACCACGGGTTTGAGAGGACTGTAATTTCATCTGTGTTGTATGTCTAACATGAGGCACATTTGACAATAAAGTTGACTTTGACTTTGATCAAGCTTGCACACTCACTCCAATCAACCTAACATGCATTTGATTGGACTGTCCGGGGAAGATCCCACATGTACAACATGAATGTGGAAATAGCCCAAACAAATAGATGGTGCAAACCACCACACCACTGTGCACGTTTTAGAATCATGGTGTAACATGTGCTCATGGAAAGCGTTGCCCAGCTGTGTACAGTTGCAAGAGGCGCGATCAATGCAAAAGGGGCAAGTGATTTAGATGCAGTTACGTCTGTCTTGGTGGGGTAATTTCCCAACAGATGGACTACATTAAGGGTGAGTTATTCAATCACCTCCCACGCTTACTCTGCAAATCTTTCCTCTTCCTTTTATCTTCCAAATGAAACAAAATCGAATGTTTTGGGATTGATCTTTTAAAATTAACTTTAATCAAACTACTTGCGGGACTTAAATTAGGTTTGAGGCCCCTCACTCGTGAAGCTGTATTTGATTTTAACCACCAGTGTATCGGGAACCACAGAGTTTTATTATACTCCAGCCTTTGTGCCACAAATAGATTTCAAATTATCAGAGTGTGAAGCAGCTCTGGCTGCTTCCATAATTACTGTCTCCTCAATCTCCCCTGCTCGTAATTTGCCGGAGTCTTGCTGTGATAGACGCATAAAGTCTTTTGAAAATGTATTAGGCTCCTTAAACTTTCAGTACTTTAGTTTTAACTCAAGCCAGGGTCTAAAACTTTACAAAAATGCCAACAAAAACTTAGATATTTGTTTAAAATGTAACGTGATAAGGACTAAATGAGCTGCCAGTTTGATAATCCCATTTCTTCTCCTGCAGCTGCTTGCACAAAAGAAGAGCATTTCTGGAATTGCTTTCAGAGTAAGAACAAACATTTGTGCTGGTTTGTAGTTTTACAAGCAAGTTAATTAAAATTCTGTATAAAAGGAAGTCATACTCTGCCATAATTCAAATCAAATCAAAACTTTATTTATAAAGCGCTTTTCCTGCCAAAGGCAACCCGATCTTGGGGATCCGTTCACACCAGGAGCCAGACATGGTCACAGAGGGCATTACTGCAGGGACCAACCAGATCAGGGCAGGTCAGGGTCCACACCACAGCGGAGGGCTGCAGTGCCGGGCCCCAGCCACCAGGACAAGGGCAGCCACCCACCAGCTCTATCCAGACCAAGGAGGCAAAGCCCCCAGAGTGAAGGATCCCCATGAGGAAACACTGGCATTAAAATGTTAAAACAGACAAAATAAGTGGACAGATAAGAGCAACATGGAAAAATAAACATATAGGAATTCATAGAATAATATGCTAAACGAGTCAATAAAATCTAAGACAACTTCAAATAACTTAAAATAAAATAGAGTGAAAGTAAAGTAAGTGAAATGACTAAAATGAAATCAAATCAAAAAGCTAAGCTAAAAAGGTCTTGAGCCTCTTCTTAAAAACATCAACAGTCTCTGCAGCTGTGAGGTTCTCTGGCAGGCTGTTCCATAGACGAGGACCGTAGTGGTGGAACGCGGCTTCTCCGTGAGTTTTAGTTCTCACCTGGGGAACAATTAAAAGGCCGGTACCAGAGGACACCAGGGTCTGCGGGGGTTCATATTTTAAAAGCAAATCAGATAAATAAGAAGCCCCAAGATCATAAAGACATTTATAAACCACTAAAAAGAACCTTAAAAATCAATCCTGAAACACACGGGGAGCCAATGCAGTGATTTTACAACAAAAGTATCGTTTAAAGTATTCAATGTTAAAAATCTCTTTCAAAGTACATTTTTGCTGAGGCAGGTCAGCGTCTCTCTCTCTGAGGGTTGGTTTCGGCTCAGCAGCGAGCAGCAGGACTGGAGAAACATTGTGCTCATCTCTGCATCTTGTGAAACAGCTGCTTTTGCTGTTTAAGCAAAGATTATATAGACTTGCATCACAGAACGAGACATCTGACCACTGAGCGTCTCAGATGTGCTGGATAATGAAACGTGCATGACTGTATCGCTGCTGGATGCTTTGATAAAAAAAAAAAAGATAAGCTAATCTGTTTAAGCGATGCAAGGCTGCATTTGGCATTTGTGGAGTTGTGGAGAAATTAATCTCAAATCTTCCAACATTAAGTGTTCAGCCCATCAGGTGGCCGGTGATTGGTGCTGCCTGTTAGATAGTCCTGCAGGTTTATGACAGCAGACGCTGTTGGTATCCTGAGATGCTCATCACGCATCTGAAGAGATTTTCTGATATGATTGTTTCTAGATTGTCATGGCACAATTACTTTATGAAGTGAGCTGGGTTTTAAAGTCTTTGCAACAAACATAGCATATGGTGTTCAGGGGGAAGTTAAATTACAGGAATGATGACCTTTTATATATAGGGTGTATAAGGGTCAATGGGACACTTAAGGTTAATCATGTTTATCTTTACATGTGTTTACTTCTGTTACTAAATATCATCGTTGAGCTCATCATAAGGCAGCATGAGATTAAAAAAAAAAAGGTTCTGTGTGGATGACACCACTTCCTGGGGGCGTGGCTCACTAAATGACAGCTTTTTTAGGTGAACAATGTTAGTGTTCTAGAAATAAGAAAACTGGTGGATAGTTTGTAATTGTGATATTTTTTGTTAAGGGGTGTAATATTGATTCATAATTTTTAGAAACTACATCCATCTGAGTCTTACTTTAAAAAAAAGAAGCTATTTAGCTACTGGGACAGTGTGTTAATGGCAAACTGGGACAATCATTTGACTCGTTTTACAGGTGTAAATAAGTTCTCTTTTTATTCATTCCTCATAATTTTTCTGTCTAGCTAGATAGATAGATGCACAAATTTGCACAAATTTACTTAAATTGCATAAATCAAGCTTGCTACAATGAAAAGGATGATTGTGATGCTTTGCCAGTCTATGCTAGCTAGCCCTTGCCCTGCCCCCTCACATGTTTTGCATCTTTAAATTGAGGTGGTGAGGAGAAAAACCTTATTGAAGTTGGGGAAGCCTTCACTTGCCGCGAGTGTATTGATGTCTAGCCACCGCACCTCGCACAGTTTGTCGTTTGTTCTTTAATTTCTCCAGTGGATTACAAAAACATTTTTGCCTTTGTTCTCCAGCCATTTTTGGCCTTTATTTGTTGTTCTTTTATCCCCCAAAATGGGCTATTTTGAAGTGACATTTAGTTTCTGAATAATAGCGACTATTTGTTCAATTTCTTCAGGGAATGAATTTGTGTCTTTTTGTCCTGTTCTCTTTACGTCCATGAAAGTTCTTGTAAATATTTATATTCATCAGGAGTGCATTGTTGTTTTTATTATTGTGTTCAGATTAAAATGGAAAGTGTTGCCAGTGTCCCAGTTTGTTAATATATGGTGTCCCACTTTACCAATAGTGCCTAGAAATTTGGGTTTTGGGTCAGTGTGTCTTCGGTGAAGGGTCAGACTCATTTATGCAGTGTTTAATATTTCTTTGTTATATCTTCTACATACAGTTGTATAGTAGAGATCTTAAACTACTTAGAATGGTATCATATGATGGAGGAAGATGTTTGGTTCATAATCAGAAATTACGTTGAGGTTACATTTTCAGAAAGTGTCCCAGTTTACCCATATTCACTATATAAAAATGTGTAACTCAGGCATAATACTGTTTTTCTAACTATAATCAAGCAAACTCACCAACTACTTTATCAGGTAAATCTTGCTAGTGCTGGGTTGGCTAAACCCTTTTGACCTTCAACTGTTTTAATGCTTGGCGGCATACACTACTCACAAAAAGTTAGGGATATTCAACTTTCGGTTATAATTTAAGGAAAATGTAAAATGTTTACACCTTATTGATATTATATCATGAATGTTGGACATTTAACTGGAACTATGATATGGTAATTCCTCCATCTCAAACATTTTATTGTTAGGTTTAGTAGTGTATTTACATTTAACTCAGAGATTGAACTCTATACATGATAGCATCACACAGTTGCTGCATGTCTATGATGAGAATATCCTGTTCCACCACATCACAAAGGCTTCATAGTGGAATGAGATCTGGTAACTGTGGAGGCCATGGGTACAGAGAACTTTCGTCATGTTCAAGATACCAGCTGAAGAAAATCTGAGCTTTTTGTGACATTACCCTGCATCAGAAGATGCTACACTGTGGTCATAAGGGGATGGACATGGTCAGTAGAAATATTCAAGTAGACTATCATGAGGCTGTGGTGTTCAAAAGATGCTCAGTTGGTACTAAGGAGCCTGAGTTATCTCACACACCACTACACCACCAGCCTGAACTATTGATCCAAGATGAGATGGATCCATGCTTTCATGCCGTTTACACCTAATTCTGACCCTCCTATTTGAATGTGGAAGCTAAAATGGGGACTTATCAGACCAGACAATGTTTTCTACTATTGTCCAGCAGTTTTGGTGAGTCTGTGTGAATTCTAGCCTCACTTTTCTGTTCTTAGCTGACAGGAATGGGACTGACCTCTGACATCAGCAAGACATTTTGGTCCAGGCAACAAAAGAAAAGGAATGAATTATCATTTTCAATATAATTTCTTATTTCTAAAAAAAAAAGAAAGAAAGAAAACAGGTTCTGGTGAGAGATAAACATGTGACATTGTTATCATAAGAAGATAAACGTGTAAGCATCACTTTAGTATCAAAGGAACAAAAACATCTTTCAAGCCTCTTTTCATTTTAAAGTTTTACCCATCATTACATGTGAGGAAAATAAAAATCATCTGGTCCTAATCAGGCGTAATCAGGCTCACCAGGCTGACCTAATCTCGGTGGCCCTGAAGTGCAAACCACAACAACATATCACTACACACAACACCAGATCAAAAATCACAAACGCAAATCAAGAATCACAATGGCAAACTGAAAATCACAACAGCAAATTAAGAATCACAACAGCAAATTATGAATCACAATAGCAAATTAAGAATCACAACAGCAAATTAAAAATCACAACAGCAAATCAAGAATCACAACAGCAAATCAAAAATCACAACAGCAAATTATGAATCACAATAGCAAATTAAGAATCACAACAGCAAATTATGAATCACAATAGCAAATCAAGAACACAACAGCAAATCAAAAATCACAAAGCAAATTATGAATCACAATAGCAAATTAAGAATCACAACAGCAAATTATGAATCACAATAGCAAATTAAGAATCACAACAGCAAATTATGAATCACAATAGCAAATTAAGAATCACAACAGCAAATTAAAAATCACAACAGCAAATTAAGAATCACAACAGCAAATTATGAATCACAATAGCAAATCAAGAATCACAACAGCAAATTAAGAATCACAACAGCAAATTAAAAATCACAACAGCAAATTATGAATCACAACGGCAAATCGAAAATCACAACAACATTAACCTACCGGAAGAAGTAGGTACAAGTGAGACATCTGATTGGACGAGCGCCATTTGGCTTTGGCCCGGAAATTATGCTTGAGGCGTTTGATTTTGGAGCGGAGGAAGGACGGAACGGCAATGTATTGCCCGAACTGCGGGAAGGAACTTGTTGAGCAGTCCCCAAACTTTTGCAGCGGCTGTGGCAAGAGGCTCAAGAACTAGTGATGGCCAAATGAAGCTTCATGAAGCATTGAGGCTTTCCAGCCAATTGGTTTGGGAAAAGGTTCAGTACTCGGGGTTTCATTCATATTCCTCTTTAGTGACATCTAGTGTTAAAATGGGTCCACATCAGCCCAAACAAAAATGCACTCAAACCATCTCAGTAGTGCCCATGACCAGGAAATAAAGGATTTGTCAAATAAATTAGCAGCATCCAACAAATACAATGTGGATTATCCGCGCCTTTAAGTATTTGAGTCATAGTTTGACAATAAAATGTTGCAAAATAAATAAGAAAGCACGCGCGGGATTCGAACCACAGCCTCCCGAGTAAAAGGCAAAATTGCTAACCTCTGTACTATGACAACACAAGAACGATATGAGCGCTTGATTTATATGACAGAAAATGGCGGCGTTTTGTCATATTTCATTTTATATTTGGCTTAAATTAACTGTTGTAATAGTGACTATGTATGTGTGCAGAGCTGATGGAACTCCACGTATAAGGTGATATAGGGCTGAAATCTGTTTATTGAGGAAAAGGAGCGTCTTCAGTGTTCGGTTTGGCGACTTAATAATCTTCAAATAATGTGCAGGTGCAGGGCAACATAAATCGGTGGGAAAATTGATAATACTGTGGATTTCTGTGGCTGTATGTCAGGATCTTTCTGTCTTTGTATTTTGAGCTCTGATAAATTATCTGTCAACTTCAATCTAGCGACTTCCGAGTGTTTCTTGTGTAGATGTGAAACCATAGGCCCAATCCCAATCCGCCCCCTACACACTACCCCTTACCTATCGAGTGTCACTCCCAATGAAGTCACACTTGCAGCTGTAGAGGGCGCCTTGATTGCAAGTGGAGGGTGTTAATGACAACGAGACGCCCTCGTCCCCCAACTGGAAAAGGAAAGCAGTCATCACCGTGGCAACACAAACACCCCCGTGTCAAATAAAACTGTGAGGAAATCGGAAATACTAACTCACACTCATGTGTGAAGAATTATGTTTTATTTTAAATAAATAATAATGATCATGATCCTACAATTAAATAAATGATAAAATTATTATTATTACTACGAATGATCATTTATCATTTGTCATTATTATTATTATTATTATTATTATTATGCCAATAGGAGGATTATAATCCTCTTTTCCTGCTCAAACATTCCCTTCCATGAGCGCCAGTGGTTTGAAGGATACCTGTGCACCTGTCATCGTTTTTTCTTTTTACCCAATAAAATAACTCCATTCATGTTTTTCTGTCAGTATTGACAAACATGCATGGCACTTGCGGAACTCATGTGTGGAACATGACTGTTTCCTCCTCCATTTAGCCGTTGCACCCGCTGCAAAATTCTGGCGAGTCTGCACTGATGCAGACTCGCCGATTGAGGGCTAAACAGTCCACTCGCCCTCCACCCTACTCGGTTTGGTGACAACACAAGCTCCGAAACGAAGCTTCATTAGGAACGCCCCTTTTTCTCGACACGCGCTTCGGAGTCTCAGTTCATCGGGCACATCATTATCACTAGTCATACATTCATCTTTGAAAATAGCGCTACAGATAGAATATCTTCCGGTTCAAAGGCCAAATGGCGCTCATCCAATCAGATGTCTCACTTGTACCCACCTCTTCCGGTAGGTTAATGTGTTGTGATTTTCGATTTGTCGTTGTGATTCTTAATTTGCTGTTGTGATTCTTAATTTGCCATTGTATTTTTAATTTGCGTTTGTGATTGTCAATTTGCGTTTGTGATTGTTAATTTGCGTTTGTGATTTTTAATTTGCGTTTGTGATTGTCAATTTGTGTTTGTGATTGTTAATTTGTGTTTGTGATTTTTAATTTGCGTTTGTGATTGTCAATTTGTGTTTGTGATTGTTAATTTGTGTTTGTGATTTTTAATTTGCGTTTGTGATTGTCAATTTGTGTTTGTGATTGTTAATTTGCGTTTGTGATTTTTAATTTGCGTTTGTGATTGTCAATTTGTGTTTGTGATTGTTAATTTGCATTTGTGATTGTAAATTTGCCGTTGTGATTTTTAATTTGCGTTTGTGATTTTTAATTTGCGTTTGTGATTGTTAATTTGCGTTTGTGATTTTTGATTTGCGGTTGTGATTCTTAAATTTGGGTTTGTGATTTTTAATTGGCATTTGTGATTCTTAGTTTGCTGTTGTGGTTTTTAATTGTTGTTGTGTTTTTTGATCTGGTGTTGTGTGTAGTGATTTGTTGTTGTGGTTTGCACTTCAGGGCCACCGTACTAATCAGCTCAAAATAACCTCAAAAAAGCAACACATTACACTGTTTCATTATTTCTTGAAGTAAAACTGAGGTAAAATGCAGGAGCAGTGTGTAAAACTAAACGCATCCTTGCTTCTTTCATGAAAAGGAAGCAGCAAGATGTTTGTAATCACATGCACTTAATAATCGATCATAATCAGTGTGATCGCCTCTATAAAAGGAGAATGTTGGGGCTTTGTTTATCTGCAGATGTGTGCCAACACAATGCCAAGGAGAAAAGACATGAGAAAAAATCTTGGGGAAGCAACTGTTGACCATTTCCAATCAACCTGGAGTCCATAGTCCAACAGAGAAAAAAAAACTGGAAAAAATGTTGCAAATGGTTACCAGTCTGCTCAGGAGGACATTAACAGCAATAAGGATAAATTAATGCTCATACACCTTAATGAACTGAAGTAACATTAAAAAGAAGAGTGTCCTGCAAAAATTCAAAACAAGTCAGAAACACAGAGTTGTAACGTCTAAGAGATATGTAGCGCTTTTCACTTTTTTCCCTTCTTTGAAATTGAATTTTTATTCTATAAGGTTAAATGTGTTTTTTTCCCTATAAAACACTGACAGCATTACGTTTACATATGAGTACAAATTACTTTCCTTCTGAACTGTTGAGATTTTAGCTGACCTTCATCAGAAAAAAAAAAAATCATATAGAGACAAATAAAGTCAAGTGCCATCCAGAACATAAGGAGGATGAACATATCAATAGCCTTGGACTGCAATAGTAAGACAATACATTTAATACACTGGGGATTTGTGCAGTTGGTGGCAACAGACGGTGTAGTGATAGTATTCCAGCTGGAAGAACAGTGCCTGTGCAGCACCCCAACATGTCAAACTGTCCTTGGGAAAAGTCAGTGAACTCCGCATTGCCCTTGATATGCTAATTGGTGTCTGGTTGAAGAGAAAAGAAAATTCTAGAAATGAGGGGAAAGAAGTGCTGCATGAGAAACAAAGCATTTGAGCTTTGAGTCACTCAAAGCTGGAAAGATGCGTTGCAAACTATTGAACATAGCAAATAAAAATGGAAATATATACAAGACAAAAACTTTAAGTCAACATTTACACGTTTATTCTTCAGTAAAGCCTGCACCCTTTTAGAAGAGCTTTGGTATAGTTTGTCAAAGCCCCCCAAAAGTCCAGATATGTCAAAGATGAGTCGTCCGAGTACTGCAAAGTGGTTTATTTAACCAACTATTACAATCGCTTATTCAGACAAAACGTTTTTTTAATCTTGTTTTGGGCGTGTGCAAGAGCACAATGTGTAAGAAGATTAATCACGTTTTAAGAATATGTCTTTTATTTCTTATAGTTACCAAATCCCAAAATGGGCTTTTATACACGTACATCAAGTTCAATCATTTCACTAGAACAATGTCTGAGATCACGTTTTAGCTGCAAAAACTTGCTCCAAGATCTTGCAGCACTAATTCACACTCTGAAAAGAGCTGGCTTAACATAAAGGAAAAACCTCTTGGTAAAATTTCTTGAAATAAGAAAAAATATATTGATTTTTAGATGAGTGAGAAATGGTGGTGAAACACTTATTTCAAGTCCATTACTACTGTAAGTAAAAGAAACCTCCAAACTATCTTGTCACTGCTTCTTTCAGCATTTCTTTCTCATGTTGAAAGGAGAGGTCTTAAAACCAGAGCAACTAAATTAGAATTCCTGTGCTGGTAGCGCACCAGTACACAGTTCAGCAGTGGCTCAGGTGGTAGCAGGTTGTCCAGTAATTGGAAGGTTATTGGCTCGACTCCTGCTTCATCCTGGTCAAGACACTTCACCCATCCTGCCACTGTTCAGGGGCATGAATGAGAGTGGCTGCTGGCAGCGATGCTGCCACTGGCCCTACAGCCTGGGGGACAGACTGATGGATGGGCAACCTACCACCACCAGTGTGGTAATGTAGAGTGAATGAATAATGGATTCAATAGAAAGCACTTCGCCTTAAACCCAGAAAACAATAACCCATTATTATTGATTTCATTTAGTGTAAACGCTCTGTCTCATTATTAAGAAAAAATGTAGCAATATCAATTTTTAAGTTTAGGAATGAAACAACACTGACAAGATGTTTTTTGTATGTTTTTTACTCATCAGTTTACTTAAAATGAATGCTTCTCACTTGTCTAAAGTCTAGATATTTTTTGTTTCTTATTTATGCATATTGTCAATATTACAGCACTGGCAGACTTTACTTTATTAAAGCTTCTCAATTAAAGTGTTTTTTTCCCTTACAATAGCTTATTTTGCAGTGAGAAGGTGTGTGGGAAGAAAATGGAGGGCAAAGAGGATGACATTTAAATAATCACAGACAATAAGAGATGTTTAAAATGGATTAACCCTTGTAAGTCGCTTCAATTTCCGACCCTCTCAGGTCATTAGTAGACAAAAAATGTCTTCGTTTAAAACCCACGATGAAAATATGACCAATGAATATTTCTCCCATTTCTTCCCTCAAATCTTTTAGTCAACATCTGTCCTTATGAAAGTTACCAAATATGCAACGAATAAAATCATTTTAACCCCTGAGATGTTAATTTGATGACATCATGGTTTTTATGGAAAAATGTACACACAAAATGAGTTATTTTACATAGAATACATATTTGAGAAATTACTTTAAAAAAAAAGTAATTTCTCAAATCTTAAAAGATCAGCCTTTTAATATACTATATACCTGTAGTAGTGGCAAAATTAACGATGTATTGTTGGTGTGTTTTTCTCAGAATTTATGATTTTAAAATTTGCTAACCTTTCAGATCCTTCGTGGACAAAAAAAAATCCTCTTCCAAAAAAACTGTAAAAACATTACAAAAGCAAATATTTCTCATAAGACCAGTGATGGTGATCACATGGACTGGCATTTACATGCATAGGATTAAAATAATTCTCATTACCGCATATTTGGCAAGTTTAAAGTAGAACTGAAGTTGACTGAAATATTTGTGGGAAAATATTGATCTGTAATGGTTTTATGGCAGTTTTTGGGAGAGGATTTTTTTGCCCATGATCTGACAGGGTAGTACATTGGTTACCGGTGTCCTGTTGATCTTTAAATAAAAAAATAAAAAAAATGAAATTGGAATTTCAAAGCTCTTCAATGGCCAAAAAATGGAAAAAATGATCTGAAAGAACAACAAAAAAGCCCAAAATGAGCCACAAGGGTTAAACTAATATCTGCATATTTGATTTGTATTACCTGCCAATGCTGCAAGTTACATCATAAGCTCAGTTGTCACCAACCTAAAAACGGCACCAGAGTGCCTCACAGTGATCTCTGAAAGTTTTAACTGGCACTCTCTTGCTTTACACTTCTACTTTACAAGTCTGTCAGCTGCTTTTTCTCGTTTCCTTTTTTTCCCCTGTGATTTTAGTTTTCTATATTTGAAATTGCAATAATACAATTCACCTTCAGCTCAGTGCAGTTTAAAAGGAAAAAAAAAAAAGCACTAGTCTTTATTCCACATCAAAACACCAACAAAACAAGACCAGACGGTGTGCTGTAAAACAGCTGCAAGGTAGCAACTTATATTAGCCTGAGGCAGAATGGAGAACGAGCAGCTTACACACTTTGCTCAAATAGTCATTAATAATGCAGCCAGTGATAATGAAGTCATAAATGTTGGCCCTGATAACTGTCATGAGTAAATCATCACTGTGCTGCATGAAAGCAGTCCTCTACAAAGAAAAAACCTGCCTCAGTACTGTAAATTTCTTTTGTTTTTCACTTCTTAATCTCTTTTTCTGCCCACAAAACTGCATCTCAGGTGTGTTGAGCTCCGTGGGAACTGGGAAGATTGTTTTTAACCTACTAAACAGAAAGTTGCAGAAGATTTGAAAACTGAAATGTCTGTCTTCGCTGGCTTAAAACTAAAGAGAATCAGATCAACATAATCATCTTTTATGCATGTTTTTAGCTCTTCTTTTGTTTCTTTTGCTCTTGACTAATGCTGTTTGTATACAAGTATGAAGCCTTTACAGGATGCTCAGATATGTTCTGTGCACCAACTTCGGTTTTGGTCCATTTTATGTTCAATGTAAACACATTTACAGTATAGGTCCATATTAATCTTACAATGATCAAAAGGTGCCTATACTGTTCTTTGTTTTGCTTTGCAGCCTCTAGATGTGAAAAATCTAATTTTTCCTGCTAATAAAGACCATAATTCAATGTGAAGAGTGATTGCTCAGAGGGTTCCTCACTCTGTCCGTGGTGGTGCAGATGTAGCTGGTGCCATCTTGTGCTCAGCTTTCTCATGATATGGATGTGAAAACACCAAACGGCCATCAGGTTCACGGAAAGCAGCTTCACATTCAAGAAAAATCAGTTACGGATCAGAGAAGGGGTGGGGGGTTGTAGAGTGTCTCATCATCAATTTCCCCATCCTCTAGTGTGAAGCATCTGAGGGTAAACAGCAAAATGATCATATTGTGAAGTGACCGCCATTTAAACCTGCAGGAGAGCACTTAAGCTCATCACTCTGGAGTAGGACCCCTTTCGTTGCCCATTTAGCACCGATCATTTGAAGTGCGGACCTCGCCTGATCTCTGATGGTCTGCTGTGGTGACAAGCCCAGAACACCACATCTTTTAAGTCCTATAGGAACTTGAATAAACACTTTTCAAGAACTTCAGAACAAAATTGAAGCCATTCAGATGAGAGCAGAAACATCTTCAAGCAAATGAGTCCAGTTGGTTTTCTTCAAGCTCTGACATCTATGCAACTAACCATGACCTGGATGACTGAGAACCTACACTAATGTCAGCCCTAGAAGATCTCAGCTGTGGATCCTTCACAGATCAGACTTGTTTTGTTGCAGGGGACAATATCCTTTTGAAGAAGTCAATGCCATCAGGGGAATACCAGTTCCAAGTCAGGAACAGTGTTTAGGGAGGCGATGTGTGTAATCCAAGATTTTCCTGCAGAACATTGCCCAAAGAATTATTTTTTCCATCTTTATTTACTTTATTTATTTTCTTTCTAATCTACATCCTGGTGCCCGGTCTTCAGGTAACCAGCACACCTGGACTTGGGCATCCACATGATGTGAGAGAAAAACATGACTCATCAGACCAGGTTGTCCTTTGGTCCAGGTCTGATGACTGTTGCACAATCACACCTTTGGCTTGATGGTTAAACTGGAGCATCCGGACCAGTCTGCAGACATGCATGCTAAAGTAGCTTCTCTGCTGGACTGGATGACCGATTCTCCTCCTTCAGATCCAGTTTTAGGAGGTCCTGACCACTGCACTGACCACCAATAGAAACCTTCCACATGAGCTGCAACTCTGATGACCCATTTTTTTTTGCATCCAACACAAGAAGCATATTAATTTCACCTGTCAGTGGTCACAACATTATGGCAAATGGATATAAAATGGAATTAAAGTTATTAAATCTTTCTATGCTGCTTTTAAAGCTTTAATAATGGGCATTAATTAAACATGACAGTGCGAATTAAAAACTACATTTCACACAGATTATAGGCAAAAAGTACCTTGATTTTATAAAATGATGCATTTAACCATTGACATTTATATACATACATTATGTGTGTGTGTATATATACATATATATATATATATATATATATATATATATATATATATATATATATATATATATATAAAAGCAACTTCACTTTCAGATACACAAATAGCAGAAATAAGAATTTAAAGAAATAAAACCACAAGAGCCACACTGAGTTGGTCATTTTTGACAGATGGCATTTATTCTCACCAGGCATCTGACATTAGAATCGCTACAGTCTGCCATTGAGGAATGGCTACTAAAACTCCAAAGTAGGGAACGCCCAGAATATTTGGAACAAGGAGAGAATAATAAACAAAGAGATAATAAACTAGCCATAGGCCACTAAACATAACAGGCCATCTCAGTGGAGGAAAAGCTCGGTCCAAAGCCCTGCTAGTAAATGCTGTCCGTCAGTCTTTCTGCCAACTCTGGTCCTCTTGGCTCTGCTGTGAGACTGCATTTGAATTGGTGGTCCCACAAATCTAACAAATATTCAGTCAGATTTGCTCTTAAATACACACTTTACATACATTAGATATGTATTTGAATAAAGCCTAGAGATGCTGTTTCACCAAACATTCAGAAATGACAGCTCACAATCGCCACAGAAAGATCAATAACATCAGGGGGAGACCACAAGTGCCTCAAGGAAGGTCTCACAAGGATCTGACTTGTTAATGCAGTTAGGCAAACAACACTGGGTCTGAAGGCCTCTGAAAACATAAACAAAAGGATACTACACATATATACACACACATACTGTGGCTACAGGACGTCACCTGGAGTCTGTGACAAGAAGCCCTCTTATAGGGTTAAAGGTGAGGAGACGCCTTAGCAGCAGGGACAGAAACTCAGTGAAGGTTCAGTGAGCGTTAACAGCAAGCGTGAACAGTGAACACAACATGACACCATGACACATGAACAAGTGAAGATCTTCAGTGCTGAACCTGCTCACTTTTAAAAGGATTGCGTGAATCTCAAATACTAACTGTGCCTGTTTCTTTTACAAGTGCTGGAGGATTAAAGGAATAGCTTGACGAGCTGTAAAACGTACATGAAGCTACAGCCAGCAGCTGCTAAGATACGCTCTGTCATAGTACAGAAAAAAGGAACAACTGGCTTCAACTTAGCTGAAGGTGGAAAACTTGGCGTGTTTAAAGCTCAGAAGTTAAATTGAAGCAACTTTTGTTTAATCTGTGGGAAAGAAATGGAATTGGAGAAACATTTTAACAGACCTGCCAGGAAACAGCCACACACACATCTTAGTTTCCCACATAAGTTTCTTATAGATTACACAAATGAGATGTTTTCCTTTGAGCGCTTTAGAGGTGGCTTTGCTCTTATATTTCATCTCAGACTCAAATACAGCAAATGGGTAAGTTTCCTTTAAGCAGAGCAGTTTTGTTTATAAGCGCCGCGCCGTGCAGTGCAGCGACAGGACAAGGTGAACAGATTTGCTCGCTGATCTGAATCTGCAGAGTTTTAGGTGCCACATTAGGATTTGTTCCTCTGTGTGGACACTGGTTCTGTATTGACTGCAGACAATCCACACTGGAGATCTGGGTTGTGAAGACCAGCTACCAACCCTTCAGCTTTGCCACCATTTTTTTTCTCCTAAAAACTAAATTTTATGTCAGTTTTGTCCCTAATCTGACAAAACACATTCAAACTGTTTATTTCCTGGCTGAATTGTGATCTGTATTTGGAACTCAGCACAGTGCTGAGGATGGGGAGCTGCATAATTACTTTCTAAAGTGTTTATTTTAGTTTATAAGTTCATAATCAATCTTTCACAACAGGTAATGTGAAGTGTATTTATCAAGACAGTGAACTAATTGTTATTAAACAACTATGGTGTTGGCTTCTGTTGAAATGAGAGGACCGTGATTCTGTTGGCTCAGTCACAAAGGTCACATAGCGTGGAGGGTCGTGGGTTTAAGTAGTCAGTGTTAAGCTGAGATGTTCAGGGTCAAAGTGCAGAACAGCAGCATCAAAGGACGCCGTTACGTCCTTCTAGAGTCGAAGCAATCAGTTACTGGCCACCTCGTCTGCATTGTCGACCGCCTCTAAGGTGCTGTCCAGTCCACCGCGTGCACGCCAGATCTTCACAGTACGATCGCTGAAAAATAATTAGATAAAATTAAGCAAAAGTCTCCAAATTAGAGTTTCACCCCTCATCATCTTCACTTCAAATTCAATTTCCTATTGCATCTAAGTCTGTTTGTGCTTCCCCATCTCAAGGGATTTGATGCCAAAGCTAATCTACCTGTGAAATGCTGAAAAAACCCACAAAGAAGTTGCTCTTCTTTAATTAAGAAACTAAAAACTGTAACTTTGATTTCACTTCTATCATAATAATAATAAAAAAAAAGGTGAAGACTACCGACAGCTTGGTGATGCAATCTTTAAAGCTAATCAGTAAGGACTCTTAAAACTAACCAGAGCCAAAGTGTGTATGTGTGTAGTGTGTGCTAGACTTACTCGGAGGCGGTGAACAGGTGGCTGCTGTTGGCAGCGATGCCGTTGATGGGGCTCTCATGACCCTTGAGCTCCCCTAGAGCTCCCAGTGTGTCTGTGTGCCAGAGCTTGAGCACCCCACCTCTGCAGCCGCTCAGCAGGGCCGGGGAGCCGGGGACGATGCCCAGCGCACACACCCAGTCACGGTGGGCGTTGGGGACTTGCTAATAAATAACAACAAAACCAACAGAATCAGTACGAGCCAGGTAACTTCAATTTGAACCTTTTAAAAATTACGATCAACAAAGTTAGTAGAACAACAACTTACTTACAGCAACCTGTTCTATTGCCTGATAACACAAATAGCTAATCAGCCAGTCACAGGGCAGCAATTCATTTTATTTAGCATCATGTAGACATGGTCAAGAAGACTTCTGAACTTGACCACAGCGCCCTGAAGAAAGTGTCTGGCGAGTGTTGACACTGAGATTAAATTGGCCATTTTGTCTGATTACGTTCTAAATCAATACCCTAAAAGAATTCTTTATAAAATCAAACATCTGAACATCTTTCATTTCATGGGGAGTTCCCTGAGAAGAAGGCTTTTTCTTTTTGTTAATACCAAACAGTGACTCATCCAGTACCTGAAGCAGGTCTTTGCGGTCCAGGTCCCACTTCTTGATTCCATTGTCTCTAGAGCCACTGAAGAAAATGTCCCCCTGGACCACCAGTGACTCAATGCCATCGTAATGCGGTGGCTCAAAGTTGTGTGTAGGGCTGATGCTCCCCAGAGAGCCTTCAGTCACATCAAACAGCTGCAGCAGCAGAAACTCGTTAGGTGTTGTATGTACCATGAGAATCGTGTATTAAATATCAGCTGTATTAAGCAATGATAAAAAAAAATGGCACCTTGAAAACCAGAAATGACTGGATTGCATTTCTGAACATTTTTAGTCTATTAAATGCTTTAAAACTCACTTTGATGTAGTGGTCCTTCGACCCAGTAATCACCAGGTCTTGGTTGTTTCCAGACTGATCCACGGTCAGACACATTACTGGGCCCAGGTGACCCATGAGTTTGCCAGTAGATGCAAATCTGACAGAAGAAAATAAACATTCAGTGTCTGAACTTTAACCTTAAACAATCCTGAGGAGAAAATCATCAAATTACAAGACATGAAATGACGTTTGAGTCATTTTGAAACTATTTTCCTTGTTTAGAATGAGAGATATCAACTGGCTTTCATTTCTCAGATAATCAAAGCGCCCATTCTTCAATGCCAACACCAGCTGGCTGACAGGAACTGATGAAAGCACTTGGACTGGATACTTGTCAAGTCTGAAGTCATCCAAGGTGCAACAAAAGAAGACTAGACTCTGTAAATCACGGTGTGCATCATGCGTCAGAAAATGGACTTGCAGGGGAAGAAGTTGGAATGACAAACAGAAAATAACAATCAAAGACCACATCAGGGCCAAGGGTTGCAGTGAGCTTATCATCCCTGGAAATAAGAAGGTGTTGCTCATTCCAGGCATGTCAGACTCTGGTTACCAAGACAAAACTCTACAAATCCTTTAAATGGGATTTTCTTTTCTTCATTTGTTTCAACAAAAACCTAATTTTATTGAGCTCACTGATATTTTGAGTTTAGAAAACAATGAAAAAAAAAAAAATTAAATCCATTTTTATATGTAAAGGTTGCAGCAAACGGTACATCCTCATCCATCAGTTAAATAAACAGGATACGCCTTAAAATCATGGATAATATTTTTATGGAGCAACATGAGTCCAGACCAGCTACTGTGTGAGCCCTGGCTCTTCAGCAGACAGCATGAACGCTGCTCACCTCCTCAGATCCCACACTCTGACTGAGTTTCCAGCAGCAGCATACAGAACTGTCCCGTTGGGGTTGAGAGCAATCTGGTTGATCTGGTTCTCTCCTGCCGGGATGGTGACAGTCCGGCTGGTGTTGGATGCACAGATGTCCCCGACATTAACCTGACCAGAGGACCTGAAGGCATGTAGATGAGACATCTATAAATCTATGGAGCTTGTGGACAGAGCATGTGCAAGAGATAAAGGCTGCTTAGCGACATTAAACTTCCTGCACTTTACTTGTAGATGCACATTTTAAATATAACTGTGGATAAATAAAATCCAAGCTGAACAACTTTCAGACATTTAAGTCGTGCTTACGTTAGAGTCCTGATGCACTTGGCGGAGTCCCTGATGTCCCAGACTTTGATGTAGGAGGTGGAGACGGTGAAGACTAAACTGGAGCTGTAGCGGACAGACACCACGTTGTTGGGGTGGCTGGCCAGGGACATTATCTCCTGACCTGTCACCAGATTCCACACCTTACAGGTCCGGTCTGCAAGAGGACACACTGGCTGTCAATATGTCCTCATTTTGGTTTACAGCAGCAGCACCTGAAGAACAAGTCTAGCAGAGCTGGACAGATCTGTGGACAGAGCCACACAAAAACCTAGGAGGCATTTATGTTTGAGAACACCGTGTCCGTTAAATATGAGCAACGCTGGGAATAAATGAGCCCTTCAGTCTAGTTAATAACCCACACATTTACCTCTGTCTATTATATTAAAATATCCTTCACCATAAGAATTTCCTTGTATGGATAATGTCATTTTACTTCATTACCTAATTTATCCACACGCTGTGCATATGACAATCTAAATTAATCCCTGTCAGGTTTTATTTGCTGTTATATAACAGCATGTCAAGCAGTAATAAATTGCCAATGCTGTAACACGGAGACATGTGAGGACTGCTGATGAGAGGTAGAGGAGTTGGAATCAGGAAGAATGCAGGGAGGGAAGGATGGTTGTGAGCTTTAACCTTTGGATCCAGTGAACAGAAGGTCATCGGTACAATCGACGCACAAAACGGCTTTACTGTGTCCCTCGGCAACGTGAACGCACTGCAACGTTGAGGACCGGCTGCTCTTCGTGGGTGGGACAGGGTTGATAACGCCCCTAGAAAACACACATATGAATATATGTAAATCACAGACATCCTGTGTGTGGCAATAACCAGACTGGAGCGCAGATGCAAGCCACACCCACACAAGCATGCAGTGTTCAGCTCTTGTGGCCGATTGACAAAAAAGCTGAAATCAAAATTAGAGAGAAAGAGAAAGATGATGCACCCAGATATATGAGATTGTTTGCTTCTTTACATATCAAAAACACCAGAGAAGCTGAAGATAAGATGTTTTGTGGAAACCAGCAGTGAGACCTCAGATGTTAGCAACACAGGAACCCTGATCATTAACAAGCTGGTGACAAATTAAAAACTGACATCTGATAGAGGGGATTCTTCAATTATGCCAACAGTAGCAGCAAAATGAGCCGGTGGTTTGTCACAGATGCAGATGTCGATAATCTGAGGTTAAAAAGGCTCATATTAACAACAATAACAGCTTTACTGAAATGAGAGGAGGCTAATTAACAGAAGATTAGAGATGATTCAGGCTTGGAGCTGTAATAAGCTTAGCACAGTGGCTCCATTTGGATTATAATGCAATGATCCAAGAAAGGATATATGTGCAGTCATATGTATACTGAATGTATTGATAGGTTCTTACCTATGTATCTAATAAAGTGTCAGTATATACAGTATACTATATATATACATATATATATATACACACACACACACATACATATATATATACACACATACACATACACATACACACCCATACGTACATACACACATACATACATACACATAGCCATGGAAAAAATTAAGAGACCACCCTTGTTTTCTCATATTTCTTGGTCTTCTTGCCTGGTACTACTAAAAGTACATTTATCTGAAGAAATATAATGATAACAAAAATAGCTCACAAGAGTTTAATTTTAGAACTGATATCTAGCCATTTTCCATGCTTTTCTTGACAAGTGATTTTGGTTATTAAGTTCTTACATCAATAGCTATGGCATTGTATTGCCAAAAACTACATCTATCTATATTTTCTTTTCTGTCTCTTAGTCACATGACTCACACCACAGTTGGTCCTCAATTGCATAACCATTATTTTTGATGAGAAAGGTGGTCTCTTAATTCTTTCCATGGCTGTATATACTGTACACACATATATATAAAAGACACTTTATTAGGTACAATCCACTTGCTTGCTGACCGTTAAGCTGCAACATTCAGATGGTTGGGGTCAGAATTTGGTGGAAAGCAACATGAAAACATGGATCCATCCTGCCCTGTATCAATAGTTCAGGCTGTAGGTGGTGTAGTAGTGTGGGAGGTATTTTTGTGGCACACTTAAGGCTCTTGCTGACCATGTCCATCTCTTTATGACCTCAGTTTACCATGTTCTAATGGCTACTTCCAGCAGGATTATGCACCATGTCACAAAGCTCAAATCATTTGTAACTTATTTCTTGAACATGCCAATGAGTTCTCTGTACTCCAGTGGCCTCCACACTCACCAGATCTCAATCCAATAGACCACATTTGAGATGTGGAACAGGAGACCCTCATTGTGGATGTGCAGCTGACAATCCACAGCAACTGTGTGATGTTAAGTCAATATGGAGCAAAATCTCTGAGAAATGTTTCCAACACCTTGTGGAATCTATGCAACCAAAAATGAAGAGGTTCTGAAGGCAAAAGGGGTCCATCTGGCAACATGGACCTAATAATGTGAATGATAAGTGCATAATTTTACTGATGTAATCATCAAGAAATGGGTTTTGTCTGGATTGCTGTTACAGTGACTTGAAACCCCGGGAAGGCTCTAGTTCCAGGACTGTCAGATTAAGAACTGAGCAGCCTGACATTATGCAATGGTTCTGCACAGACAGTGAAGTGAAGGTAGGAAGTCACCATGTGATCAACACTGTGTTCAAAGCTCAGCTTTCCCCTGCACACCACAGGTGAACCTTCAAACCATATTGCAAATTAAGAAGTAACAAAACAAAGCTGTACTTTTGTTGACCGGAGAGAAATGGAGAAACAAGACGGGTTTTGTTGGCGAGATGGAGGCATCCATCCATCCTAGAGGGAAGAAAAAAAAAAAAAAAAAAAAGAGTATCCAATAATCCTGACAGCTGAATAACCATTTCCTACTTAATTTCTTTAACAAAGTATTAATATACTAACAGTGAGATGGACTAATGAGGAACGCTGCCTCCACACAGCTGTTCCTACAAATCACAGTATACAACAAGCCATTACAGACCACAGGCATGGATGTACATGTAAATACTTTTTACTTTTATGAAGCCACAGCTTCCAGGTCATAGCAGTAAAGTCTGGCAAAAAATGCTTTCCCGCCTCTTGAATTTTTGGATGCAAAGTGGAAATTTTAAAGCCATGGGTGCACAAACACAAAATGAACTTCCCATAAGACCAAGACACCAACAGCTAACATTTGCACATCTACACATTAAAAAGATTAGACTTTTAACTTGTAAATTTGTCAACAGACAATAGTGCAAAGTCTTTACACAACCTGCTGATTTAAAAAGAGATTCTTCTGCTCTGCTGCACCTCAAAATAGTATTGAAATGTCACTTTTCTTTAGGTATGAGGAAAGTACTCTGTTCAGTTTCAAATATTTTTTTTTGCAAAAAGAAAAAAGAAAAGTCTTTATCAGATTAAATTTCCAGGATTGTGCCTATACTGATACTGTGCTGGTTAGTGGTTCTTGTCTGTTTACTTTCACTCCATTTTATCCAATGGGCTATATTTCTACTCCACTTCTTCCTGATCTTCAACCAGCACCTTTGTTTCCTGTCTTTCATTACTGGAAAAACTGATTAATCAAGGAGTATCTGGCCAGTTCCTGAGGCCAGGCACACCTGGATTAATCAGTTTGTCCAGTAATGAAAGACAGGAAGCAAAGGAGCTGGTTGAAGTTCAGGAAGAAATGGAGTTGTGCAAATACTTCATTGAGCTGAAATGACAGGAATACAATGGCTAGAAGGAAAATTGACACTCAGTCTGGCATGCTTTACAAAATCTGCAGAAAAAAAACTGATGATCAACTGACCCAAACCCTTCAAATGCTGACACGGTCTTAAAAGGTTTTACAACATGTGTTCGCTTTGTGCAGAACACAAAGGACTGAAATTCAGTTTCAGCTTCAAAATAAGCCTCATTCACAACACTATACTCCAAGTCCTCCTACAAATCCACATTGACTGTGTTCTTGCTGTCTCCACTAAGAGGAAAATATCTTAAGTCATTTGAGACCCGAGCTGGAAACCAGCGTTTAACAAACTGACAGATTTACAGAGAAACGATCCTCTCTGCTCCTCATTAATATCCTTTTTCCAACTTAAATCCGAGTCTCTGGGACAGTAACGTCAATTTTACTTATCTGCGCTCAGACGCCCTGTCATACAGCTAAACACGGAGCTGTGGTTACTGGGACTTGTGTGGCAATGGTGAGATGAAGTGGTGGGCTGCTCTTCAGGTTCCCGATGACTGGGCTGTGAAAGAAGGCAGGAGTGCTGCCAATTAAGCTGCAGCATAATTAAAGTGTGCACTGAGCTGTTTACACTCTGCTGACACGAGTGTGGGAGGACTGCATGAGGACAGAAGGGAGATGCATATGCCACATTTATGTCATATGGGAGCGAGCGTCAGGACGGCTCTGCAGCATCCAGGACTTTTTACAACAGTTAAGTTTTGTTTTTTGTTTTTTTTGTTTTGTTTTTTAGATGCCAAACATGACAGCGGGATCGGCTTTTCGTGAAAAGCATGAAGCCTTTTGTAATTAATTTCATAATCCCAATTCAGGAATCATAATGCTGGACGCTGACTTTATTTAATTCTATTGTATAATTTCTGCTTCTGATTAAATAGCTCTAATTTTCCAAAAGCCAAATCTTTCATTAAGCTGCAACGTTTATTACAACGTGTGTGTGTGTGGGGGGTGTGTGTGTGTGTGTGTGTGAGAGGTGAATAAATGTCAGAGTAAGCCTGAAGCAGGTGGCAGAGAAAATGCCACGTTGTAGCCTGGAGGGTTGATTCTGTGAGGGGTCCTCTGGTGTAGTGGTCAAATCACAATTTAATTGTGGCAGTTAAATTGCATTCAAGTGAAGGAACCTTGTTTAGTGTTTATTTCTCTCTCTGCATGATTACAGCTTGTTTATGCTCTCAATCAAACTCTGAAACCCAACAATTTGTTCTACTTGTGATTAGGGATGTAAAAGAAAACTTTGAGCAACATCGATTCAATGATTAAGGAGTTGATGACACCAATTCATGGCAGCCATTTTCTACCAGCAAAAACGCCTTAATTTAATTTTATGAGAAAATGTTGATATCTAAAGACAACATTGGTAAAGTCAGACAGTAATAACTTGGTTACTATAACCAAGACCTTAAAACATGTGGTGTAAGACTCTAAATAGCAGTAAGTTTTACACTATTTCGACTTTTAACATCCCCAAATAGACATGTTGAAGCATACAGAATTTTTATACATTATACATATATAAGGCTATTTTTCATTTAATGTCTAAGTTCAGGAATAAAACTACATTTGATATTTTTATTGTTTTTTGTGATTTTACATGAATGGAGGGGAGTTCCTTGAATCAGCATGTGATACTGTTAATGCTGACCAGTATGGTCAAAATTATATCATTGCAATATTTTTCAGAATTATACCATTTTCAAGCTATTTGAAGGTTCTTTGTTTTTTACTGGGTACTAACCACATTTTCTAGTGACTGAAATCACAATTACTGGAGTAGACTGAGAACAGCCAATTCTATTGTTGTGAGAATTGTACATTGAACATAAAAATGCATTTGAATAACCGCAGTGTGTCTTGATTAAAGCTTTGAATCCATCTTTCTCCACAGTACTAATCAGAACCATGTCGTTGCATGTATAAAAAAGTGAAGTTGATTGTCTCAGTCCACTGCTTGCTTCTTTTGTTCTTGTCGTAGTCATTGCCTCTAGCAGATATGTAGCATCTGACTCAAGAGTCCTCAATTTTTTCCACTTTTACTGAGGATTTAGGAGACTTCAGTTTCATACATTTTTTGTACTGCCGCCTCTGGTGACAACTTTAGCTCAACATCATTTGCAGTAGTTAGTTGTTTCGTTCATTTTCCAGCCTTTCAAAACCAGATTGTCACATTTCACTATTTTTTTTCTGTGTCATTGTTCAACTTCAGCATCAACATCAACTTCACTTTTTTGAACTTCTTCCACTTTCACTGCTCAACATCTCTAATAACACAGCTGTTATGCTGCATGCATGTCTGGTGGTTTTCCAGTGAAAAAGCCCCCCCCCTGCAAACAGTTTCCTGCTGCCTTATGTTCTGAAAGTAGCAGAGTTTACTTAACCCAGTGTTTAAACTGTGTTGTGGCAATATTTTGTGATATTTTTATTCACTGAATTGACACAATATTACTGTAAGTGATTGAACTTGTGATTTACACCACTGCTTCTCATACGGAAATGAATGAATCCCACTCTCATCCTGTGATGTATCCATACATGAATGTGGGAATATCCAACTCTAGACACATGCACTCATACCAACTGTGTGTGTTCAACTGCAAATTATTAATATGCACAAAGCAGGGGACATAAACGTGTTCTTGCCTTACTTGCCAAATGCTTAAACACAGCAGCAGCATGAAGCAATCCACTGATGTGAAACAACTTCTCCAACTCAAACCCAACATAATTATTTCTCAGCTGATGCAAAGTCAATTTCCAAACAGCTTCCCTCATCACATTATATAATAAATTTGTGTCGCGTGGGAGAAATTTACCGATCAGACAAATGCAGGAAGAAAAGTGAACTGATCAAGAAGTAAAATGTAGATCAGAGAAACAGAGGAAGAGGGGTCGATCAGCAAGTTGAACACTGAATTTAAGCCAAAACTACCCAGATTGAAATAGAGAAATCTCTGGTTTTTATTATGACCCAAAACAGAGACAGAATTTTAAACTTCGAGGAAAATCTTGACTGAAACTCAGTGTAGAACTTGGCAGGTCAAAGGTCATCAAAAAGAAGCAGAGCATTATTGATTACGGTAACGCCACATGCGTCTCCAAAGCAGGAAAATTGACCAAAGTAGTATTAGTAGAGTCAAAGTGAAGTTATTTAGCCTTTTTATTGGTTGTTTTTTCAGCTCTGCAGCCGCGGCATTGGCAACAAGCTCTTACTGTTTAATCTCCTTGACCTTTGCCCTGTCAGCCGCTGCTTGTGCCTTGTCATAGGTCTTCCTGCGAGAGAGCGGGGAAGGCTCCGGGGCTCGCTTCTCCACGCCCGGCGGAGTTCTGGAGCCAGAACTGATCGTTCAGTTTGATCAATTTATCCACAAAAACACACACACACAGACACACAACACAAAGACAGTATACAAAAAAAGAAATTACAAAAAACAAAAGGAGGGACGTGACACCAACATAAATAAATGGCAAGGATGAAGACATGAGCATGCAGGACACACAGAAACATTACCTGATATCTTAAAGGCCCCACACAGTGATGGTTCTTCGGTAAGCCCGTGCTTATTAATCAGGACACTGCAAGTTTTGTGTTTCACCCTTATTTCTAATAATCACTGATCCCTCAGCTTTACTTCTCACATAAAGTGGATGTGCACAAGCAGATTTGTTAGTTATGTTTCTGTAAGGGGATAAGTTGAAACAAAAAGCCAAAGAAAGGCCAAATGAATGTTAATATCTTCCCCTGTATGCATGCTTTACCTCAAAGGACTCATCAACTGGAGAAAAGTTTGGCTAAAGATGCTTGGTAAAAATGGAAAACATTCAATAAAGCAGCAACATGCAGGAAGCAGAAAAGAAGCAGTTGATGTAACGCGTTAGTAAAAGAGCGCCGGGCCTGGACTTACATGCTGCCCATTTTAGAGGAAAAGCCGGGGGACAGAGCTGTGTATTCCCTGACTGATGAGCCCGACAAGTCCATGTCTCCTCCTCCATCTGGCGTTTCAGCTAACGGCAGCATTGGGCCGGAGAAATCTGTGGGCGCATCGGGAGCTGAGTCGCTGTTTGCGTACAGCAGCTCCATCTGAGTGGTGGTCCTCCTGCGAGCCTGAAAGTTAAAGATACAGAGGGAAAAATGAAAAAACACAACTTTTTTTTTTTTCAGAAATTCAGGAGTAATGTTTGAAAATTTTCTAGAAAATGATACATAAACATGATAAAGATTTGATACCTTATTCCTGGTTTTGGTCTCCCCGCAGAGTTTCATGAGGTCTGAAGCCAAATTGCTACAGCGGGAATACATCCGTTGTTTAATGCAAGTATCAAGAAATGCACTTACAATGCAACATAAGCTAATCATTTAACATCAACTTCAAGACGAAAATATACAACATGAAAACTCCATTACACAGAAACACAACAGGACATCACATCATATCAACATTAACAGAGTATTAATGCAACAAATATAGAATTACCCAACATGAAATGCAATCATCAACATATACTTACGTTCCCTCTGCTGAAGGGCTTTGAGCTGACTCATCGCTGCTGCTATCATCCCCGTTTTCTGTCAAACGAGATCAGTGAACAATATCAGAGCTGAGTGACAATCAATGGCGATAACACTGATAAGAATGAGATGACTATCTTTCTAAAATGCCATCTTTAAAACCAAATTATTTCTCTGTTTCTCATTTTTTGCAGCATTTTTGTTTTAATTTTTGTTTTTGTAGCTGCTTAGAATGAATGTAGAAAATGAACGAGGGAAGCAGCAGATGAGGCTGAAGTCAGTATAGCGCCATGCTGTTTTATTGACAAACTTGGTCGTCTCGCTGGGCTCAGATGGATTGGAAAAGATGACAAGTCCAAGGTCAGAGAGGGTTATTCAGAGATGTGGGGGGTGGTTGAGATGAAAGTAAGAGGCCCAGTGTAAGACGACAAGCTGGGTGGATGTGAGGAACCATTAGTCCGTTGCTCCCGATAGGGTCAGCTGACCTACAGAACATCCGTGTTGCACAGTTCCTGTGGAAGGGTCTGGGGTTAGCAGGTGCTAAAGCATGGAGGCTGTAGCACATGTGAGCTTGGAAGGAGGAGGAGGATGAGGAGGAGGAAGGAACGTGTCCAGATAAGGAGAGAGAGGAAGGGGCCAACTGACAGATGGAGGGAAGCTCAACTGCACTGCACCTCATGCACCTGCGACTGTTACGTTTAGTTAGTTCTCAGAGTGCAAAGGGGGTAGGAACCATGCATTTATAACAAGGATTAGAGTCTAATGTGGTTTCACTTACCAGTCGGGAGGTTACCTAGCTCTGTAAAAACACGAGAAAACAAAAAGAAAAAGGAAAACATGGGGGAACCGAAAAGAAGGCAATGCACAAATCAAAAACATAGTCCCCCAGAACTCTAACAACAAAAAAACAACCAAATAAATAATGTGTCTACTGTAAACACAGCATAC
This sequence comes from Atherinomorus stipes, assembly GCA_023101725.1. Lineage (NCBI taxonomy): Eukaryota > Metazoa > Chordata > Actinopteri > Atheriniformes > Atherinidae > Atherinomorus > Atherinomorus stipes. The sequence goes on from JALJCO010005621.1 coordinate 193,733, forward strand.
TGCTGAACAGACGCTGGTGGAAATACAGGATGCACAATCAATCCGTCTTAATGCACGACATCTACACCATCACTTCTCTACAGTAATATGATCTCATCGTATCGATTAGTTTTTAGCTGTTCAATGATAAGACCAGCGTCTCTTCAGCAGAAGGCAACAGGCAAGACCATCTCAAAAAGCCCAAATCATGCAACTGACCGGTAACCCAGTCCTCCTCTTCCTGAAAAGCAAATGCTTTGCAGCAAATATGTGGAGGTAAACATTTGTTTGCTAAACTTTTTTTTTCCAGAAATCACATCATGATCCAGATGGAGACTTTCAGGAGGTGGACTGGGTTAAATCTAGATTCTGGTCCCTAACTCTTCTCCCAAGGTCCAAACTGAATCTGCTTTTACCTTGAAGAGCGTTCCCCAGCAGCGCGTCCAGCTCCGGGTTGAACTCTGCCTTCTCCTTCAGCATGTGAAACAGCAGCTGGTTCTGGGTGGCGCTGGTGATTTCCGTCTGCTTCAGCCTGCCCTCCATCACCTTCACCTGAGACTCCCGCTGGGCTGCCTGCAGACCCTGATGACGTCAGATCCAAAACAAACATCTTTAAGATTTAATCCTTATTTCAATTAAATATTTCCCTATGTGAATAACAAAACAGTTCATTACTGAGTGTTGTCAGGGGAAAAAGCAGGAATTCTTTTTTCATTGCACAGATGATGGCCGGTACCTTGTTGATTGCCATTGACATGAAGTGATCCAGCAGGAAACGAGCCTCAGCCAGAGTACAGGAGCCAATCACAGCTGAGACGTCCACTGTGTCCCCTTCCTCCTGCAGGAAACATTTGATTCAGCCTCAAGACTCAACTTCAGCTAATTCACATTCTAACTTATGACATCCAATTATTTTATGCAACTAATGAAACTAAATAAACTGTTAAAGATGTTTTTATATTACATTCGAGTAATTCTGTCACGCACTTGATGAAGCAAATCCGAAACAAACTTAAAAAAAAAAACACCTGACTGCAGCTGGAAAAAGACTGGGGATCTTGCAGGGTTTCATTTCACAAGATGCTCCTGCTGGATATGACTAAGTAACTGCAAAATAAGTAGAAACTTGCTTATCTTTCTATTTTAAAATACAAGGGAACTGAGGTTAATACTGTCCCATCTCTCTGGCGTCTCCACCGTGTTTACCATCAACTCAACTTGCTGCTAGTTTTCCATTTACGGCATTTATCAGTTTACACTTTTCAAGTGACTGATATAAAAAAGAAAAAAAAAAACTTCTTCACTTGCACTGAACTTTTTAACTACTTAACACTAAACGAATAAGATGAGAAACAGAAATCAACTCAGGTATAACCTTTGAATTTATTCTGACACGAGAAAACCGCCTGCTACGATGAAACAGCTTGAAAACTGTTTGATTCAAGCTCAGCAACTGAGCAATTTGCTTACAGATACGAGATGTAGGAGCTGATTGCTAATCAAGGTCTTTTTTTTAAGGAAGCAGTCCGCCCTATTGAGAGCCTTGAAAGTAATCAGCAATTAATCATGTTGAAAGATGTGCTCCCTCTTTGCTGCACCAGCCAGCATCACTGCAGCTGGAGTCTGAACAATGTGCAGGTGAGCTCATGCCGTAGGAAAATAATGGGAATAACCCAACAATTATGCCCTTAAAGTGAAGGAATTCTTTCAAAAGACAAAACCAACTTGCTGAACTCAGTCATGGGAGGAGATGACAACGACGGCGTTACTTTCTATCTAATTACTCTCTGTCGTTATAACACTGTTATCCTTTCCGACAATAAAATGCAGCGTTTCTATAATTCATCACAATGAAGCTGTCTTCATCTGACTGGGGTTTAGGGGAAGAAACAACCGCAAAGGTGACGATGATTGACAGACTGTGGAATATTTAACTGTAGGTTTAAGCAAGTCAGTGTGCGCAGTCACACATGCAGTGAGTCCAGAGAAAACAAAGAAACTAAGGAAGAGTTTTAAACTGCATCACTTTTCCCTCACAGAGAGAAGACAAGAACGTTTTGAGAAATTTTCATTACACCCAGATGCAAGTGCTTCTTCATGTTGGTTGTAAGCAATTATAATCATGTGGAGCAGCTCTACTGAGAAGAAGACGGAGCCATGACGTCCAAATAGTCTGAGATTAGTGTCAATGGTTTTCCTCTTAGTAATCTATTCTATTAAGTCTCCACTTCATTCATTAGTCAGATCTAATATTCACTTTTATCATGAATAAATGAACATGCAGCTGCATTTATAGCTCTGTTTAAGGGAAACATTTTTAACATGAAAGAAAAAAAAAAAAAAAAGAGTAATGCACTAATTACTTCCTCCGAGTAATCAGTTATTGTATGTAACTCAGTTACTAACTATTTTTTGGGAGATGTAGCTGGTAACAACAATCAATTACTCTTTTAAAGTAACATGCCCAACACTGGTCATGAGGCATCCTCACCTTGGTTTCCTCCATCTGCATGATGTTGGCCTGACAGTCAGCGATGCTGTCGTTAATGTAGTCGATGTTGGCTGTCAATGCATCTACTTCCTCACTGAGGGGAAGCATGGCCTTCTCTGCCTCTGGCCCCTCTCGGACCAGCCGGTCCCTCTTCCTGATCACCTTCTCCTTTCTCTTGGTCAGCTCCTCTCTTTGCTGCATGTCGAAAAATAATACACAGATACTTCACAGATTTCTCTTCACCTGATTATTAACTAATTAAAATGTTTTCATTCTTATGGAGATTTACAGGTACTACCCAAAAAAATTGTATATCCTGAAAAACTTCATGTTTTTCCATAATTCAACTTAAAAGGTGTCAATTTACATATCGTTTAGACAAATAATGTGAATCAATATATTTCAAACTCCGGTGTGTCCGGTGAGTTTCTGTGTTTTCCTACTGTCACGCTTCTCCTGAACGCAAAAACATGGCGATACGACATGGCAGCCTCCACCGAGCCGCCCCGCTCGATGTGTAAATGAATGATACGGACGGTGAATTTAGAACTTAAAGGAGCACTTCAGTTTGTTGATGGGAGTGATTACTGATTAATGAAAAAACACTTTTGAACCAAATAATCAGTTTTTGTGAATAAATAACAGGAGAACTTACACAATATCCCTTTAAGCTGCAACTGCTAATCAGCAACATCCAAACAAATAAAAGCTTGAAATTTATTGATTCACATATTACAGTATTTGTCTATGCAATATGAAAATTGCACCTTTTAAGTTGAATTACAGAAATGCATAAATTTTTTCAGGATATTCAAATTTTTTGGGTAGTACCTGTATCTATTCTAAGGTAAAATAATAAAAAAGCAACAAACAAGATGAAGTAGTATTCAGTAGGAAAAAGTCTTGATGCAACAATTTCCTGCCCAAAACTGGAGGTATTAACCTCTACACCAGACCAACCCAGTCTACCAGCTATCTAAAATGAAAACCCATAATGATGATTACCTTGAGGAGGCGGTTCATGTCGGCCTCCATGTTGGAAATGGTCATCCTCTGCATGATGACATCAGAGATCCGCCGCTCCAGGGACTGCCATTTGTTGCGGGCGATTCTGGTTGAATAAACTCCTGCTGTACGTCTGTAAGAAGAGCTGATCACACAGCGTTTTCTGTCAGTAATGTGACCCATAAGTCTGTTTTTTTGCCCCCCTCCCCATCTGAAAACTGCAGGCAGATCAATATTAGCATCAGCCAAGTCTCCATGAAATATGGAACCATTAATGAAACATTAAGGAAACCCTCCAAACACAGACTCACCGCATGCCATTGGGAGCAGTGTTGCTGGAGGAGTACATGTATCCAGAGGGAGGTCGGTGGGGGGAGTCCTGGACTGGCTCTGGAAGGTTCACTCTCCTGACCACCTTACCTGAGGTGGGCCTGACTTGCCTCCTCAGAGCGGTAACCTGATCCACAAACGCATACAGCACAGAGAAAAGTAAGGACAGCCTTAAACAAACAGCTACTACTTTAAAATTCCAGGTCCAAACTGGGAACAAAGCGCCACTATTGTACAGTCATCCTAAAAATTATTCACACCCTCCAATTAAAGAAGGAAAAAATCTGTCAGTCAAATAAGCTGAAATTGACAAAAGTAACAATAAATAAAAATTTATGATCATCATGACATTGATTTTGAATCGTGATTCGGAAGAAATATTAAAAACAAACACATTAGTAAAAAAGCATATTGGGCTCTGAAGCTAAAATTTTGTTGAGAAACACTTTGAGACAATCACTGCAATCAGTTGTTTTCTCTCATGTTTAAAAAGACCTCTTGACAGCTATTTTGGTCTACTGTTCATGGGAAAGGTGCTCTAATGTGTCTGGGACAGTTTATTTTTTTCTTCTAATTATTATTTCCAACCGCAAATAAAAGGCAATATTTCACCAAAATATAATTTTGTAAATTTTTGTTTATTATTAGTTTCTTTAGTTTGTTATTTGAATTACTAGGATGCATGAATGCATGAATGAATGAATGAATGAATGAATAATTAAATTAGTTTATTTTAACGTTTATGATACATGGACCCATCCCACATGGAATTACCCAGACACGTTATCACAGTAACGCAAACAGAGTCCGGCCTACCCTAACTAGACAAAAGAATTATTTAAATGAATAAAATAAACATTCAACCAAATCACATCAATAGATACAAAATAAATATTTAAATAACACTTGTTATTGTGAATTCCACCTTTTCTTTAATTGAAGGGTATGAATAATTTTGAGGACGACTGTAGCTCAGTCTTCTCACCTCCTGATTTTCCCTCCTCTAAATTAGCCATTTGTTGCTTGGACTAACTATTACCAGATATACCAGAGTTCACCAACTCTGGTATTATGGTGTATCAACTCCTGAGAATATCTACGGAGCAGTTCTGGGGCAAATCCACCGGTAACACGCCTCTGAAGCGACCAAGAAGATCCTTGCTGCTGGAAGCTTCAGTCCTACCAAGCTGGCAGCAGCTCATCAGACAGCGCTGATCTAGAGCCAGCAATTGCTGATGAAGCTATGGAGATGATGGCAGCCAATATAACTTGCCCAACTGATGATTGACAGTATCAACACCATCCAGCATCTTAAGGACGTCATCATCCAGGTCAGAGAGGCAGAGGAAAGGGAACTCGCGGTGGAGAATATCACGTCAGGGGCAGAAAATTAATTAGCGCTGACAGACTAATTAAAACAAAGGGTGTTAACATTTCTATCAGAGCCAGCTTTAGCAATAGAAGAGTGACACTTTAGTTATGCAAGATCTGCTCACAGAGGGGCTACAGTTTTCCCAGGTCTGCTGAAATTTGACCCTCTAGAATCACAAAGACAGTCATCTTGTCCATTTTGTTTTTTTTTTTCTAAATCATTTTCATCCATTCTTTGCTCATATGAAGCTTTCCAACATCATTTTCTGTCCTTTACGTAACACATTCCTTTCTGCAGGGAGACCGTTTATCCTTTTAGTCATAGGCTGAATTCATAATTTTGTAGTTTTTGAAACCCCTTAGACACATAATCAATAATAAAGTAATTTGCCTGAACAATCCATCACAGTGTACAAGAGCAACTCCAGCTGATTCAATACCGCTCACCTCCTCAGTCTTTCTCCTCAGAATAAGCTCCTGCTGCCTTTTCTGAGCCTCCAGTAACTTCAGCTGATGCTGAGGAGGAAACACAATTACAGCATTAACAGTGAGGAGTAAATCTGCTCTACTGCAGAGGACCAACATGAAATCCCAGACCTAGGAAATGTTCATCACTGACCTCTTGCTTACGCTGGTCTTTCTTTAAAGAGGCAATTTCTCTGTTCCTGCGAGACTCATTCATCCTGTTTTTCTCCTGCTGCTCCTTCATCTGCTTCATGAGGCGAACCTGAACAACCAGATTAAACAGGAGAGGTTCTGACATGCAGATAAAACCTCTGATCCAATAAATTCAGCAGCAAATGTGCTTTTATGGGGTTAATATTACAAAAAAAAAAAAAAAAAAAAGAGGACAGGTGTTGCACCTTTGTCTTCTTCATTTCTGCCACATCCATCTGAAGCTTTTTCAGCTGCTTCTCGTACTGTGATTGGTTCTTGAGCAGACGGGCGTGCTCTTTCTGAGCAGACTGGAGCTTCTGGAGCTCCTTGTTCATGACACTCAGCTTCTTCTCATATTCAGCCTTGATTTTGCGAGCCTTGTCCTCTGTGCCACTTTCAACTGAATCTTTGAATGTTGAACACACACACACACACACCAAAGAATGTGATGCAGAAAACGGACAGATTTCATCATGCTTTAAACATTTTAAAAAGTTCCTAATTCTCACTCTCACCAATGGCCCAAACAATCCTCTAAACAGTCTCATTAGATTCATTGGGTATGCTAAAAACTCCTCACTGGTTTTAAATAAGTCGCAGACAAAAGTTTGATCTGCTGGTGTTGATAAGCTGCATCCTGGCAGACATTCGCAGGAGAATTTAAGATGTTTTCTGAAGCACAGACAGCTTGAAGGATTTGTTTTTGTTCTTTAAATACTCAGGAGAAAAGCCGAGATCAGACATGTCAGGAAAGATATTTATTCTTCCAAAAATAAGTGGGTGAAGTTTAAATTTAAATATGCTTCACTTTTGAGACTGAAAAACCAGATCAGACAGAAACGTGAAGAACTAAGCTCACAAGCGCCATCTGGTGGATACTTTTTTCAAAATCTAAACATAACATCTGGACAGTAAATAAATGATCAGGAACAGTGCAACACTCCCTCCACTGGGAGATGCATGACCCCTCGTCTTACTCATGTTTTGGAGGACGCGGTCCCTTTCCAGCTGGGTGTCCTTGATCTTGCACTGCAGCATCATCAGCTTCTGTTCATACTGCTGTTTGAGCGTGTGCAGACGCCGCTGACTGTTCTCCAGCTCGTCAATGAGTTTCTGCTTGATGGCGATCTCACATGTGATGTTGGCCAGATCCGCCTGGAAGTTCTCTGTCGGACAGATGATGTGATCAGGAGTCCACATCCACAAAGACAGTCATAAAACCTGAGCGGTTCTACTGTCAAAGAATACAATCCACTTCATTGTTTTTGTCTCAGTCCTGTAGGTTAGTCATTCTTCATTCATTTTTTTTTTTACATTTCAATTTTATTTGGTTTATTTTTTCTACTTTGTAACCAGTGTTGAATTTTTTTTTTCTGTTTTAATACTTCCTTCTAATTCTCCCTTTTCATTTGTGCTGTTTTGGTTCTATTTTTCTCTCTTACTTTTATTGTACAGCACTTTGGTCAGCTGTATGTCATTTATAAAGTGCTTTATGTTGTGATAATATAACACTGTCCTCCCCCCAACCTCGGCCAGCTGCATATTAGAGCCCTGCACTGTGTCTGGGATCTGAAAGGCAGGATGTGATTTTCTTATATCCTGCTATATTAGACATTACTTTTACCTGGTCTTTAAATGATAATGGTGTGACTACTTCCCATTGTCTCACAATAATTCTGTATCCTGTTAGCATGTCCAGCGGGTAGCACAGCCCGCTGTTACTACTTAGTTTGACGATTTATGGGGGTTATATGGCCGGACTCTTGGTCACAGAAGTTCAGAAAGTTCATTTACAAAAGACTGACAAACCTTTAACTGTGTACGGTAGTTCTGGATTCTTTACAATGATAGCAGCATGCGCCATTTTTTAGTTTTAGCTGAACCATTCTGCTTACATTAATAAGCTGTGTATGGATACCTTTTGCAGAAGTGTAGCAGGTAGATAAAACTACAGTCCATTGCTGTTCTCAAAACATTTCCCCCGATCTCAGCACTCTTTCCCATGACAATTTAAGTTCCTCCAATTAAGCTGTGTCAGCCTCCCAGAAGAATTAATAGAAAACTGATAGTCTGCTTCTTCAGAGGGAGGTACGGTAGGATCCTGTTGTTACAGCTTCAGTGTTTGAGCCGGGACCGGGAGGAGGAATTCTGTCTCAACTTATTTTCCCATTAATGTCATCTCACAGAAACGAGGTCAATCAGAAATACAGTTGTAAGAGAAAAAGAAATACAGGAAGTAAAATATGAGCTGAGACAGTGAGTGCAGTCAATATTTCTTGGAGGGAAATCACGTCTTGTGTGTCAAGCAGCAACACAGTACAGTATGTTAGGGGAACTTTTACAGCAAGTTTAATTTCCAGGGCATTTTTAAGTGTATGCAAACACATGAAATGCATCTCAGATGTAGATGAAAAGCTCATAAACTTCACTGCCTTAAAGTGCAGCAGCAGGCTGACACGATTTCTGGTCATCACACAGACTAAATGGCTCCACCTTGTGTAAGATTTGCTGCACATCCACTGAGCTACAAGAGTGACTTATTTAAAAAAATATATAATCCTATAAAATTCTAATATAAATATTGCATAATTCTATCATCCAGTTATATGACAAAATTAAATTTAGACAATTGTAATGATGAAAACAGATATTTATTCTATGCTGTTAATTTCTGTCCAATCCTTCATCCATAAAAGTTTTTTTAAGCTTCTAAACCCACTTTGCCTCTGTTTTCCTTCTTTTTTTCCCCCAGCTCAGTTTAAGTTGTTACTTTATGTCCTCACCATTACAAATGATAAAAAGAATTTTCATTGACTGACTGGAAATAGACCTCTGAAGTGAAATCATTGATTTCTTGTTGTTTGTTTACATCAATCAAAATTGAGAGAGAGAGACACTGGAAATGGCAGCGTGGAGATTTTTTTTTTTTAACCCAGCCCTGTTACAGGCACTGTTTAGAAAAAATAAAAATAAACATTTACAGTCAGTATGTAGCCTATAGGCTATATCTCCTGTTACAATGTGGATACCTGCGGCAGATGTGACAGATGTACTGGCACCTTGACAAATATGCAGTATGTATATGTACAGATCTCATCTTCGAGTGGGTGCGCTTTGTATTCGGGTACGCTCAATACTCCAGAAAGTACGGTAGATAGACAGATATGCATTTCCCTCAGGGAATTGAAGCTGTATTTTTTAATCCAATTCATTTTGTAAATTTTTCAGATGTTGAATGTTCCATACAGAAGAAGAATGGCTATAGGTCTGGGGTTTTTCCTCAACTTCCAAAAGATTGACATCACTTCATCACCAAAGATAAAATTCATAACACAGCTTAAAGGAGTCATCACCCGGAAATCCCACTTTTTCATGTTAAAACCTGTGTATTGGGGTAGGAATTGAGTAAAACAAGTGCTCCTCAAAGTGAAGCCGGTTTTTTGTGGTGATTCGTCATTATTTACAGACATTTTTACTGTGGTGGCTTTAATGACGTCACTATTATGCGACACCATAACAAGTAAATCTCTGTAAATAAGGACGAATCACAAAAAAGCTGCTTCGAGCTCACAGGGGGCTCCGACTAACCATTTTCCCCTGCTGCCCCGGGGCGCAGGGATAGAAAAGAGGAGGGGGGGGGGGGCGCGCTTGAATAAGAATTGTTTCCTTTCTCCTTTTATTGCTTTAATTAATTAAAAGAAGAAATTGTTTTCCCTTTTATTAAAAGTGTTTTTTTTTATTTTTTTTTTTTTTTTTCTGTGGTGTGGTATGTTTGTGAGGGGAAGGGAAAAAAAAAGTTCCCAGGGGGGACAATGGATCTCTCCCTCCCCCCTAATGTTTCGCAACAAAACATTGGTGAAATGAAGGCGTTTGCGGCAGATAATGCCTTATTTAGAGTCTTTGTGAGGTTGCCCCATCACTTCCATTATATTGGACATGCACTGATCTCAAGTGGATCTAAATATCTTACAAAAGAATTCAAGTTGCACCAAAACTGTCTGGATGAGTAAATGAATGTTTTTCATGCTTGAAAATAGGTCCAGATTGAAAAAAAAAAAAACTGAACTTCCCCTTTAAGTTTTTAGAAAAGCCCAGACAAACTTTCCCTGGTACCTTTTTCATCCGACTCAGAGTCAGAATCATCAGAGCTGTCCTCCACATCCATCTCCTCCTCTTCCTCTTCATCCTCTTCCTCTCCTTCTTCATGGTCACTACCCTCTTGAACCTCCTGTAGCATCATATAATTTAATTTAGTATCTGAAGGCAGAGTTTTATGAAAGTTGAAACTGATCACGAACGTACCATTTCAGCATCCTCACTGACCCGCTCGGCCATTTCCTTCTCTGTGCCCTTTTCTTGATCGTTGTCAGGAACTTCTTCCTTGTTGGCACTAAAAGATTTAGAGATGGCCGTCAATCAAAGCTGTTCACTCCCAGTTCATTAATACACAATGCAAGAAGATAATGCAGAAAGTGACGTCTCCACAGGTACTGGAACACTTGAGTTAGCAAGAAACATATTTCTAAGCAGACATCTGTGGATGATAAACTGTTATAGTAACATATGCATGGATCAACTGTTATCAGGGGAGTTATTGACTTTATAGAAATTAAGCCGTTTTAGATATGTTTGCAGATCACTGATGCTTTTAAACAAGACAAATGATAAAGTGTTATTCCATTTTCATGAGGCTTTTTGCGGATTTTTATTTTAAAAGCAAGGAGTGAAACAACTCAGAGTCTGAACAAAACCAGCAGAAGCAAATGTGGAAAATAAAATGTGGCACAAAAAAAGTAAACGTGAACCAAATTGGATTAATAACCATCCAATCACAGAGAGGGTTAGCAATGTTAAAAGAAGTGTGTCACAAAGTCATCGTGACAGGCAAATAACAAAAAAAAGACAAAATACTCATCATTCCACAGTTTGGCAACTTGAAATTTCAGATATTTGCGCTCTTAAACCCAGAACATGTTCAATACTCATTCCAAAGTCAGTAAAAACATAAAAAAGATGCAAGGATGGAGCATGGAGAGTAAACAGATGTGCAAAACAAGATCTAAAAGGGATTTAATATTTCGGATTATTAAAAAAAAAGTGTTTGATAGGAGCAAAGTGCTTCTAAAGTAGCATATTTCACTCCAGGTGCAGAGCAAAAATAACCAAAAACAAGTCAAATAAGCGGCTTAAATAGTGGAAGCAAAGGATGGGGATGGCAACAGGAGGGTGGTAGCTCAGACAAACCTGGCATCCTCAACCTCTTCCACCACCTCCTCCCTTTCCTCCCTTTCCTCCCTTTCTCTCTCCTCCAACAGCTGCTGGAGTCTTCAGGGAGGGGTGAAGGGTCAAACCCGAGAACGAAGCAAGAGATGAAGGAAGAATGGAAGGAAGAATGGTCAGAGGAAGCTCTGCACCGACCCCACCTCTCAACCCCCTCAGCACAACTCTGCCCATTTTCAACCTGGAGCCCGTTTTACTTTTTATAAGCACTAGAATATGATTGATATCTATATAACGGTAAGTGCACATTAATAAGAAGGTTTTATACACTCATCATGCATATGAATGTTGTGGTAACATCAGGCTTTCAGTGATTTAATTACAAATTTATTTTCCCAGAATGCAGCCTAAAAACCTCTACATACAACAAAAACAGCAAAGAAAGCTTCTGGCTTTCCAATCCTGGTTGAATATTACACCTCTATGCTTCTTGGAAATAAGGAAAAAAAAAAAGAAGGAAAAAAAAAAGAGGAGACTTCATAAGATTTCATAGTTTTCAAGAACAGACCCACGTTTTAAACAAAGTCCACAAATCTATTTTTGTTGGTAAAAATCAAAACCATTAGGCCTCATCCACCAATACCTTAAACGCCCAGCTTTATTACATTCTTCAGTTTTCTTTCTTCTAATAATTCATGAACGTGGTTTAAGACTGCCAAAATTGTTCAAATCTCTGCTCTTAAACTGATAAATACCCATCTCCTGTTCCCAATTTCAGCTAAATGCCTGAAAATGCTTATAAAAGGACATGAGACTGAACACCTGTGTGCAATGACGTTAGGAGGATCAACTACACAATTAAAACCCTTCAAATGCAATTTTTTCCTCAGGTGTTTATGAACTTTATAATTTGAGTGGCCAGTTGAATTTTTCTTAACTATGACTCGTAAGTAAGCAAGATCGATGGACAGCTGGGATACGCCCACCCCTTCTCCCAGCACCTGGTGAAATGTTTTAGTGGCCAAAAAGCCCGAAGTGGAGACAACTTGCACCCACATGCAGGTAGAAAAGGGTTTTTCCATGTTAAGTGCTCCGGTTAATTGCAAAGGTCCATGTGAAAAGCTCTTGGTAACCTTAAGTGTCCAAATAGGTACAAAGATAGATTAATAGAAACTTATCCCCTTCTGAGGAAATTCAGATAGATTCTAATCACTCTGCAAATAAGTCTGCATGGTCATGAACAATTTGTTCCCTCTGTAAGACATAATCTGCAATATGTCGGAGCAGCAGTAAGCCAACATTCACATGGTGAGAGAAGCATTATTCTAAAAGCATTTTCTGTAAAGACCAAATCATTTCTAGTAATGACTTTGTTCACACAAAACACCTGAAAACACCGTACAATAAACACCAGGCTTGTTAGTGGTGCTGCTGCAACACTGCGACACTGCCATAGAAATGTACCAAAAACCAGGAATTCAGACACAGAGCATGCACAGAAACTTGTGGGATATAAACAAAGAAGATGATGGCGGCGAATCGAGCTAAAAGGGGGAAAAAAAGGACAAATTTCTGCTTTGGACTTGCTTGCAAGACAACTAAACGGCATAAATGAAACCCTGTAATCTGCCATTGCTGTAGCTGTTGGTGGGGTTTGTGCATTGGGGTTAAGAGAGAGATGCGGCTGTGGTCTGGAAAGATGTGAATAGATTGTAAACACGGAAATAAAACGGTGGCTTTTCAGATTTATTGACTTCGGTTTAGTAAATTTGCATTTCCAACACCAGTTCCTTATAGAGGAAATATCCCAATAATTCAATAAAAATCTAGCCGGTCTTTGTGGGGACTTGTCCTAAATATGCCATTTAGTGAACAGGATTGAGATGAAGAAAGGCAGCGTCTGGTGTAGAAAAATGGTGGAATCACTCGGTACGGTGTGACAACCTGCTTGCTGCTCGGAGCTGGATGCACAGTCTACTCTTCCTCGGCCCTGATCACACCTGCCCCTTTCCAGGGACTCACCTGATTTGTCCGCCACTCACGCCAGTTCTTTTTCCTGCCTGTGGAAATGGCAATTTCCTTTTAACACAGCGGATAGCAACAACTCCACCTCTGCTCCGTCAGCCTACATCCAGCAAACCTGTTTGTTTAATCCGAGGCAGTCTTATCCCTTGCGCTACTGTTCTGCTGGAGAATAACGCTGTTTCAACAGTCCATACTACAAACATATAACAAGACACCTCCGCCGCTTCTGTGCTCCAGGTGCGCTGTCAGACACGCGAAAACACGGCAACTGTGACGTCACCGTGCAGACGCCACTCATAAGTTAGGAAAAAATCTAAATCACTCACACTGAAAACTAGTCGTTTGAACTCCTATATGATGACAAATAAGTTAAATATGGTAATTGTCCAGTGCAGATGAAAAAAGAGAACGCTTGACATCTGGTTCTGCTCCTGAGAGTTGCATCACGTGACCTGTAAGTCTGTTCTTTTTTTTTTTTCTATGATGATGTGATTTATGTGTGATATCAAACTCAAATTTTATATGGTGTCTATGTCATTTTCTGTTTATTCATAGCTCTTGCTGTGGGGCAATTTATGTGGAGAGCCAACATCTGCTTCATTGTACTTGTGAAATCATGGACACAAACTGTTGAAGACTGGAACTGCACTTGCTTGGAAAACATAAAAAATTAAATGAAGCGTTTATTTTGTTTGCTTGGTTTTGTGAACAAAAGAATAGTTTGTCTTTCCTGAGAAATGAAAGGGTTTACATCCAGTGTGTAGGTCCTTGTGTGGTAAGTTAAAATAATACAAAACAATAATAATAATAATAATAATAATAATACAAAATATCCCATTTGTCAAGAGGGATACCTGGATGGCACCCCGTTAAACCGTCACAACGGTTTCTATTTAACTTATGATAAATTATAGTGTCAGTGTATTTAATATATCTTAAAGTTCTTTGTAAATGATCATAAGTTACTAAATTTGAAAAAGAAAAAAAAAACTGAAAAAATTATGAATGATCTGCAAAATGGAAAACAAAACACTGATTTTGTTCATGTCAGTACTTAAATGTGTGTAAGAGTACTCATGATCATTTCTGTTTTTACTTTGGGAAAAAAAAAAGGTGCATAATGAGGACTTAAATTGGTGAATGAGGCCGGATCTTAGTCTGATTTTCATCCCACAACCAGCTCTGATTGCAATAATTAATCATTAGGAGCCTGATATCATCCTGAGATCCACATTCATAATAACTGTAAACATCCAACTAGAGCTCTACCTGTATATTAGCTTCTGTAAACTGGTGTCTGATTCTAAAACCTAGAATCCCTCAACTAAAATCCCCCCTAAATAGTTCTTTAATATGCATGTTTCCAATCTACAAAATCTTCAATCATTTCCAAATTTCTTGTCCAAAAAGAGACAATGGTGTTAATTCTGCCCAAAGCTTCAACATGCCTTTGGACAACTTTCACTGCTTCTGGATTAAATCAAAATGAGCTCCATTCCAGTTTGAAACTCTTCCATAGGAAAGCACAACTGTACCAAAACATTCATTGCAGCCAAACCTATATATGTAATATTCCAAATCATCCAGTTCATAGCTCTTGATACCTTTTCTTTTTCTTTTTTTCTCGTTTCTTCAGTTTCTCCAGGTCTTTCTTGGCGAGTTCGATGATATCAGAGGTCTCCTTCTCTGGGGCCAGCAGAGTGGTGGCGAATGAGCCGGGACCCCCGTAGAACGACTGACGGCTAGACGCGCGGGACAGATTCTTCCGTAAATTCTCATTGACAGCCTCGCTCTCCAGGAGTTTAGCCCTGAGGGACACATTAGCCAGACAGTTACAGAGGATCTGATACAGTAGGGACGTAAACAACATGGCTGCCTTCAGAGGGATAAAAACCAAATGTCTCAGAACTTCAAACAACACATTTTAAACAAAACTCGAGATGACTCAACAAACAATACAATTTGCTAGCTACCAGGTCCAGTGTTGGACATCTTGTGTTAGCTTCTTGTGTGAACATGTGGTCTGTTGTAAGGAAACCTGCATTTGGTTTGAAAATAACCCGAGTCTTCTTCAGGACATTACAAAAGTAGTGCAGCTGTGTTTTCACCATCTTAGATTTATACGTACTCATGCCTCGACTGTTGCGGCAGCAAATTCATTAATCAACTTCAGATTGTTCAGAACTCAGCAGCCGGGCTTCACAAGAACCAAAGAGAGCACATTATTCCTTTTTTTTTAGCCTTTTTATGCTCCCACAGTGTTTTAGAAATGATTTTAAGATCTTACGAATGACTTTAAAAGCCCTTCTTGGCCTTTTATTTACAGTATCTGACCTTTGAAATCCAAATGAGCCTGAATGAAGACAGACTTTTAGTTGCTCCAGAAACTCTGATTTAACACCGGTGGTGGCAGCATTAACTGGATACTGCCATACAGTGTTTACAAGAATAGAAAATGATTTATGAAAATCTACCCCATAAAAAATGATTGAGATAAACTCCTCACAGGAGGCTGAACTTCTGTCTAAATTTGGACTTTTAATCATTTTATGGCTTACACACATTCATAGCTTAGTTTTTATACATTTTTCTTCCACAGGTTACTGAGATTACAGTTCCATGATTCTGCACTGAATTTTTCAAACTTCTTTCTTACTCAAACTTTGGCCTCTAATTATACAATTTATAGATCAGCACTGACAGTCTCCTTTCATCTGGTGTTACCGTCAGTGTGAAAGGTCTCCCAATTTTCTCTCTAATCCCCTCCGAGCTCACAGCTCCCCCACCCAAACTAATTCTCTCCCATTATATACAGTATGAGCTCTGATATTTCTGTTCAGATTTGGAGGAGAGTCGCTTTAACCTGCTATAAAAGCTGTGTAATGCACAACAGATTAATAAAAATACATCTGTGTGTTCAGCAGAAGCCTCTAAACTTTGGATCAAATCAGCAGAGTTTGGTGCCCGCATTACTGTAAAATCTTCTTTACAAATAAATTCTAATCAGAGAGACTTTTGGGATTTTATCTGCCTTTTCTGAATGAAGTGCTGCCCAAAAAAAATGCAATTATGCTTATACTGTATAGCAGACATAGGATAATAACGACCATTGTACCACAGATGAATACTTACCGTAGGTCCTCAATCTCTTTGATGTAACTCTGTATCATGTTTCCAATCTCCTCTGTGCCTCCTTCACCTGACAGAGGAATTCAAATTCCAGATGAAAACAAGATATCATGCTGTTTATTATCTGGACTTCTGTAATGACAGAAATTATGACAGAGTAGCCCCACCTGCCCTGGCGAGAGCCTGATTGGCCTGGTCACTGAGCAGCTGTGTGAGTCTCGCCCGCTGGGCGTCGATGGTCTCCTGCATGGCTTTGACCCTCACCCTCAGGTTGCTGTTCTCTGTCTGCAGCATGGAGTTCTCATGGAACATATCGCTGAAGCTTTCCACGCCGTCCTCACCCATCAAACGTTTCCCCTGCAGGAAATAACTTATCTATTTTACTTTTTTAAATATAATTCTTTCTTATTTTACTTTGTTTTTTTTTTTTATTTAAATATTCAAATCAGTCCTCTTCTTGCTCACCGTCTTGTACTCCAGCAGCTCCATCTGCAGTCGCGCTATCTCCGTCCTCAGAGCGCTGATCTGCTGGCTCGCCTTGTCCTGGTTCACCATCACTTTGTTCTTGATGTTGCGGGCTCGGTTGGCGTACTTTAACGTGTTCAGTGTTTCCATGAAATCACGATCAGATGGACTGATGCATGCAATCATAACTGTTTGGCTAAAATAAAAAAAAAAATAATAAAAAAAAGGGGGGGGTTGTTATTTTTTGCATCTGCAGAAAACACTTCCACTAATTCATTCATACAGGCAATACAGTATGATGTAAATAAATAAAAGAATATGTAAATAAAATCTATACTAATCATATGATTTCATATTTAGCTTTGTAATTATAGTGTTGACCATTTCCTAGATAACACATTTTCCCACCAACCTGTTTCCTCCTAACGAGTCCTGCAGCAGTCGGGTGAGTTTGGAGTCTCTGTAAGGCACATGTGAAGCACGCTTGCTCCGGTCACCCAAAGCACTGATTACATTCCCCAGAGCAAGCTGAGCCGTAGAAAGGGGAGAGCAATAAAACAAAAAATACTTCAAAATTTTGTAGCAATTTCCTGACAATTCATTTGAAAGCTTTAAATGTTGCTCCTGCATCAAGCACATTATTTACTTTATTTTGCTTGATTTCCCTCGATTGTTTCTTAAAAAAAACAAAAATTTGACACTCGGATTGAGGCTTCATTTTGTCTGTAATTCCTTCAATAGATATCCAAATAATAGGAATCATGGGACCAAAACTTGTGTATTTTTATGTAAAAATATCAAAGTGATCGGTGAATACAGCTCAGTCTTCTGTGCTCAATGGTTGATGATGTTTAACAAATACAGCCACTAGATGTCAGTCTACCTCCTCTACATCACAACAGCTCTTGCACGCATGAGGCAGAAGAGGGAAGGACTCACCAGGCCACAGTTGATGGAGATGCCCTCTTTGGCCCGATCACCCGTCGCTCCGGTTCTCTTCAGTCTCTCAGAACCAGCCAGGTCCACAAAGTGGAACTTGGCGGTTAGTGTCTCGTATTCATCCATCTCAGAGTTTCCATTGGAGACTCTGTTATCATTCTCATTTTCTTGCTGGGAAGGTGATGACAAATATAAACACTGAGTAATAAGAGTATCACCATGGTAACAGCCCATCTTTAACCAAATCCATCAAACAAAAAAAAACTATTTAACCAGGAGTAATTGATACTGCTACCAAAAGAAGCTGAAAATCATTTGCAGAAATGTCCTGGTCTCTTGAGGCCATTTCAAAGTTATCCTGCACTCACATTGTCAGAGGCACAGACGCGGACTTGGCACAGGTGGATGGTGAAGATAGCGTGGGATCGAGAGCTCTGGACATTCATCTGGGTGCTGGCTGTGGTGCGAGACAGAGCTCCCAACTTCAGGCACTGCATCATCTGAGGAGGAAGAAAAGCAAAAGATTGACCTAAGCAGGGAGGGGTAATAAGGAAAAAAGATGTTAACACAGGGAATGCCAACTCAAACTGCTCAATAAATTCACATTTAGACTGAAAAACGCCTTTAATTCAGCGCCATAATGCATTTCCTCTGTGTTTTACCTCAGCCTCTGAGGATACGGTCCGTGTGGTCACTCCTACTGTATAAATTCCTCCGTTGGCATCTTCATGGATCTTAATGTGAGATTTCTGCTTCATGTCTCTTGTGGAGTCAAATAGGTCCAGAACTTCCTCATTATAAAGCTGCAGGGAAGCAAACGTAACAAAATCTGTTAAATTTCTTCACCACGATCTCCATTTTTTTCTGCAGCCTGTCCGAACTTGCAAACCCAAAATGAATATAGTTTATCTTCTCAACTAGAAGGGCTGTATGTGTAACACTGGTTTCAAAAGAGAACCAAAACATGTGAGATTACAACAAAAGTGTCAGAATCAGACAGACATCTTTGTAATCAGCAGAGTCTCTGCTTGCATATGACACCCTGAATAGAGTCCGGAGTCCCCCCCCCCCCTAAAATACACGTTAGACCTGTGCAAGGGAAATCCGTGAGTTTGAATGCAACTCCCTCTCCCCCTGTCTGTAATTCGCCTTCTCCGTTTGTTATGGTCTGGTCTGGATGTTTCTGGGTGGAGATTTCTGTTTATGTCGCCAGCCAATGACAGGGCTAACGGCATGACGCTGTGTGGGAATAAGCTCATGATTGGAGCAAATGCCAGTCACTCGAACTCTCAAAAAAAAAAAAAAAGAAGAAAAGAAAGGAAAACAGCAGAGGTAGCGAAGAACAGGAAGTACTCTGCGGTAAGAGCTATAGAAAGTGCACGTTGGAAAACCGGGGTTAATATTAGTTTGGCTTTTACCCACTTCTGAGTTCTGAAGAAGTCGTTGAAGCTGAATAGGCTGAAGAACGAGGCGGCCATTAGCCAGAGGAGAGGAGCGCTCAGTTTGAATACTGTTGTTTACTTACAGAAACGTGGAGGAACTTCGGACTCTACCAACAAAATCAATGATTCAAATTAGAAAGTAAGATGTTGCAATGAATCTCCATTTCAAAGAGCTTTTGTCTGATCAAAACAAGGATTTGAACTTCTGATGCCTTCGATGTAGCCATGACAACTGCCTTCACATCAATTAAAACAATGTTTAACAATAAGTTACAGCCACCTGTATGTGGCCTGAGAGGCAAAACCTGTATTCAAAAGAATGACATTTTTGTGAGCTCAGACTATGCTGACTGATACAGGAGCAGCATTCAGAGACTTTTAAGAAAATAATCCAGGAACTATAATTTCCTCTTTTTCCCCCTACAGGAAATTACACCCTTACTAATCTATATACACACTAAACTAACTGCCTGGTGTTTGATTTCCTCTTTAGACCCATTTCTTAGCCACAATTCATTAGTTTCATCTGCTTGTGCACTTCCAAGTCTTCTCCAGGAATTTCTAGTGTCACAGTCTGATGTACCAGCACAACTGTCATTCCAGTTAACTCTTCCTGACCCCTCCTAATCCCCCAATGACAGCTGCTGCAGTTCAATTGTCAGTGAGGTGATGGAGTTCTGCTGTTACAGCTTGTTAAGTGAGGAGCGTTAACAATGTAAGCCTGACCTGCGACATCTCTGTGAAGCATCTCCTAATGAGGAGAAATTCTCATTTCTAAAGTTTGGTTTGGTTTGTCCTCAAAGAAGCAGTAAAATAAGCAAAAGTAACGATGCAGCGAGGTATGTGGGCACCTCGAGGAACTGAGCGTTGATCTTAAACTCAGGCACCGGGCGTCCCTGCTCCTGGGCAGCCTGGCGGCGCTCTTCAATGCCTTTGAAGAGGTGGTGGACAGCACGGGGGATAATGCCCAGTTCTTCGTCCACTATGTTGACATCAAAGCCAGTACCCATGGTGTACGTCTTCCCTGACCCCGTCTGCAGGGAAAGAATAGATATCACAAATAAACACTATAGTTCTCAAACAACTCCATGGAGCGGTGAGAGTAGTGATGGCAAAATATCCTCCACACCAAAGAAAATGCCGAGGCATAACTCAGATACAGTGGTACAATGCATTCACACAACTGCCCTAAATTAACCAAGTATTGGAAAAGTTTTCACAAAACATTAAATTAAGGACATTTAGGTCTGTAGTACCTCTGAATTTTGACACACTCTACTTAGGTCATGTGCAGATTTTGATTCAAAAGAGGGATATAACCCTGCTACAGGCCTTATTAGCATGGAGCAAGATTTCTATAACTAGAGAATGCGTTGATGCCGTGCGTCCTGCATTAGAAAATAGGTGCAATATGGTTTTGTTGATATAAAAACTGGAAAAGATTACTTTTTCTTTGAGCTGTCAGTTGGGAAAATCAAAGTAGACCTGAGAACAGTGGTTTAACTATCTAACCTCACTGCAAGCAGAATTCACAGACAGACCCGTGTCACTCTTCTTTTATAGAAGCTGACTGGTAGGAGTGCAAGCAGCCTTTGTTTTTAATGTACAAGCTTAATTTATTCATTTTAAAGTTTTAAAGGAAAAAGGAAGACTTGAACACACTTTTAGCATCTCTCACTGCATCTTTCTTAAAACTAAACTGTAGCTTTGATAATCCAGGGAGATTTATTTAGACAGATTTATTCTGTCCTCTCCACATCTTTCATGTCTGCTTATACAGTATCTGCAACCCAGCCAGGGAGCGTTCTTGTGATCCAGCCGAGTGGGTCGGTCTAAATCTAGATTAGTGCCTGTAAAGCCACAGAGGCAAAGAAGCCGGATCCAGGGCAAACCAACTACTGTGAGCTCTCTATGCTGTCAGAAGTGGGACAGCAGTGACTGAGGACAGTTAACATGGATGCACATTAAAGATGTATAGCTGCCTAAAAGGTGCCTCACTCACGTCTCTGAATCATGCGACTGCCATACAGCAGAAGAAGAGGACATACAGTAGGAAGAGGACAACAGGGGGTTATGTGGTTTACACTGTTTTGCCATTTGCTTGTAGTGAAATCAAATGGGTGGACGACACAGAAGAGTGAGTGACGCAGCAGATGGAGGAATAATTCAAATGAAAGAAACAACAGCTGATCCCATACTAATATTTTATTGGACCACCTTTAGCTTTGATCACAGATTATTTACTGTGGAATCACCCTAATTAGTCAACGCCATCTCACAAAATGATTTCTGTCCAGAGCTTTCATCCATTTTGCTTAAGATCTTGGACAATGATCGGAGATTTAGAAGTCTCTCCCAGCATTTACCAGCATTCTCATTGGGGTTCAAGTCTGATGTTTACATAATGTAAAAGAAAGCTGAAAGAATATGTTCCTTTTTGTAGAAAAAAGCATGATATAGCCTAAACTTTATTCCTATTTAGAGTCTTAAAATCAAATATTTGTAGATGTTACAGTAGTTACAATAACTGGGTTAGTGCAGTCTGGTTTTATCATAGTTACACATCACACCCTTAGATATCTGCATTTTCCTCATCAGATTGGGATAAACTTTGATAATTAGAACATCATTAGTGATTATTCATCCTTTCTTCATTGCATCTTAACAATGATTCCTGTATCCATCTTTGATATTTTTGTTTTGTATCAGTATCGGCTCATTATTCAATTATTTGATCTTAATCAATGTATAGTTAAGCCCTAATATCAACATCTGTTTAAAAACATATCAGTGTTTTGGATGGTACTGTACAATACTCTACTGACTTTAGCCAGGTCGTCACTGTAAATGAGAACTGGTTCTCAACTGACTTACCTGGTTTTAAATAAAGGTCACTACTACTACAGTACTGCTGCTACTATTACTACTACTACCACTTCTACTACTTCTACTAGAACTTTCAGTTAAACTCTGAACATACCTGGAAAGTGTTCAATAGAAATAAGAGCATCTCAAACACAATGAAAGGTCAGGTTTCCTCTGAGTTCGAAATTTTGTTTTTGGGAAAATTTGTAACTTTCATCTTAAAATCATCTCACAAAGTTTGTTTTGTATTTGTTTTGCAGTTTAAATTGCTCTGGCAGTTTAAACAAAAGCTCACCATCAGGAAAGCCATAAACATCTTCGGTACGACGTTGCTGCATTATGACATACAGTAAAGGCTGATCAGCATTAGTGCAGAGCAAAAGGTGGTTTCTCTGGGACCCAAAAGAACATGTAGGTTTACATGACCCGAGCTCCCCCATCATTAATCATAATGATTTATGTAACCATCGTGATGACTGCATTTTTAGTTTAACTGGCCTCAACTGCCTCTGTACTTCTGCTTAAAAGAATAAAATAAAATAGAAACTCTTTTCCAACCTCTCAAAACACCCTCTTCTTTCTGAAACACACACACAGATGAGTCTCCTACATCCACTCAGCTAAAAAGCAACGTCAGCACAGCAGCTGCGATGCCGGGGACAAAGACTTGCCTGTCCATATGCAAATACAGTGGCGTTGTAGCCCTCGAAGCAGCCCTCGATCAGTTTCTCTGTGCAGGTGGTGTAAATGGCATCCTGTTGCGAGTCCATATCGAACAAGTAGTCGTAAGTAAAGGCCTTGTCTTTCCCCAAGATGACCTGAGGCTCTCCGGGCATCACGTACGTACAGATGTGGCATCCTTCAATCTTCTCTCTGGCCAGCTGAGGACGAATCCTGGAGGAGACACAAAAAGGGATAGTTTATATCAGCAGAGTATCTTCACCAGTTTTCCCGAAAAACACTGTTTCAAGCTTCACTGAAAAAAATAAATAATTTGATAAAACATACCCCTTATTATAGTCTCTCATGGTGGATACCATAACTGACTTGTGAAGCTAAATCTTATCTGTGATTGCTTTCAGGAAAATGGTAATCTTGTAGCCGAAAAGTATGAAGTCAGAAGAAAATATAAACCACACCAAAACCTAGGGATCAACAATACGTAAAAAATAAATGAATATAATTATGATAATGATAAAAAAATTCAGAGATCTTCTATTTTAATCAACATTGATCCTGATAAAAATGTGGAGTTTTCTGGTAGACTTGGTCATAAAAGTTTCACTAATAATGATCACAACATAAAACAAAGTTCCACTTTAACAGTGTTTAGAGCTGTTGTCTTTCCTTCACCTTTACTGCTTTTTATATGATGAGATGAGGCTTTTCTAAAACATTTTCATGCTCTGCATAGTTGCATGGCTAATATCTTTTTGGGATATTAAACAAATTAGTCTCATTTCCTACTGTGACGTTCTAAAACTTTTACACAGTATCTGCTCATAATTTCATCTGTTTTTCCACATAAGTGAGTCCCCAGTCTCTCAATAATGACTTTTTAATAATGACTGACTCTTTTGTCAGCAACTTTAACAGTTCGGTAAGATGAGAGACAGATCTGTGTTAATTATGTACACTAAACACACAGTATCTGAGCCTGAGAGTAAAGCGAATAACAGACAGATTTTGTGAAATGTAAATGGCCAGAAACAGATATACAGTAATCACATAAAAGCTCTTGTACGCACAGCAGTAGTTGAGTAAAAGTACTTCTTTACTTCCACACAAAATTACAGATGGTATATAAATATTTATTAAGAAAGCTGGTACAACAGCTAATTTTCCATGTTGCAGGACACCCAGGACTTGTAAAGTTGCTGCTGTGGTCGGTCAAACATGTCACCTTGACGTTGCACTACAATCCAGCTACGCAGCTGAGTCACTCAGCATATTCCTGGAACTGCTGCATGGAGCCATAAACAGGAGAGTTGTGTAATTTAAAAGCAGCGGACCTCTTCCAGTACACTCTGAAGTGTCCACATGTCTGAAAGCAAACTGATGTTTTTGATTCTGTAGAATCTCATCAGCTACAGATGTGCTGTTTCTGCACAACATCCTGATCTGATCCAGCACTTTGTTCCATAAAACCTGCCAGCTGGGTTAACATGCACTGCTTTAGCACGCATGTGAACGACAATGTTGATACGCTGGATGTTAGTAATACTGTGCTGAATGTTGGCCAGCTGAAATCTGTCAGGGATTAAATATTTAGTTCAATGTGGACATAAGGGAAAGAGGAGAAAGAGGCGGAGGTAGTCCGGGGTCATACAGCACTTATTCCTATTGTGAAAGAAAAATAGTGCACTGCAAACAAAATAACCCACAGAAATGGCCTGCACACAAGAAAACCAACTGGAACAATAGATACCATTACTTTATTTGGGGAAGGTGTACAACAACAAAATATGTGTAAAATGGAGCAGAACCAGCCAGCTTAAACATAGCCCATTTGAAGTGTTTGGTATTGTACAATCCGATTTGTAAACACAGAATTTACAGTAAGAGGTGGCAATCTGAGTATGATGGGATTCTTTTCTCTTTAAGCAACACCACATAACTTTCTGATTTTACAACTCTGACTTGTTTTAATGGCATTCAATATGAATATTTCTCAAGTGCCACCTGGATTTCCAAATTCCAATGTTTCTGGTGGGATAGAAAGGTACAAGAGGTTGTTCATCCCAGTAACTACCCTTCAGAAAACGACAATTTCCCTCTGGGTTAAATACAGTACATCTCATTCATTCATTCCTAGAAACTGCACTTTCACAACCTTTTTTTTTCAGCTTCACATCGCGGCAATATTTAGCTTTATGGCGCCACATCACTCAACAGCAACACACTGACCGCTACACACGTACACTGTAGCAGATTTTAAAAAATACAATAGGACATTATTTAGGAAGATGCAAGGAAAAGAAAGAGAGAAAGTGACAGAGCAAGAGATGGACAAAAGTCCACACTGAGCTGACTTTTACTCGCTGGAGAGAGCTCAGAGAAGAGCAAGGATACAATGCTGAAATAGCCTTCATGGGCCTTCACATTCTGCTAAGTTATGTAGGGCTGCTTTTACTTTGGTTAAAAAAAAAAAATGGTCTTTTTTAACACCCTCTACACCAGGGATCACCAATTCCGGTCCTCGAGGGCCGGTGTCCTGCAGGTATTAGGAGCTCCCTTGCTGCAACACTCCTGACTCCAATCAGTGGGTAATTAGCAATGGGCTATATGCCCGGCCCTGCTTCCTGACTTCAGACAGCCCTTTGCTTCCTGTCTTTCATTACTGGTTGAACTGATTCTCCAGGTGTGTCTGGCCAGTTACTGAGGTCAGAAACACCTGGGTTAATCAGTTCGTCCAGTCACAACAGACAGGAAGCAAAGGTGCTGTCTGAAATTCAGGAAGTAGTGGAGCCGGGCATATAGCCCATTTGTGCAGAGCTTGACATCAAGCTTGGCACACGTCACAAAGCGTGTTGCAGCAGGGCAGCTCATAATACCTGCAGGACATCGGCCCTCGAGGACCGGAATTGGTGATCCCTGCTCTACACATTCTAGACACTTGATGAAATAGTATCTTAAACTAATGATTCAGTCCCATCACACCCTCAGAGCACGAGTAAATCTGAGATGAGACCCTGATGAGTCTTTTAAGCATCTGCAGGAAGCAGGTTTGATGGACTGTTTCAATAAATATCTTAAAAACTGATTGGATGGACATTTGACATTATGGCTGTCATCTTCATTAAAGGAATAGTTCACCCACAGAGTGATGTAACTTTATTTTGCACTTACCCTCATGGTGAGCAAGACTCTGGAGCACTTTTTTATTATGTCAAATGCAGCCGGCGATCAGGACGACTTCTCGTTTCCACCCAACTTTCATATAATGGAATTCGCTGGGACCCGAGCCAAAAAGGTCCATAAAAGTGCACAAAAACTTGTCAATATTCCTCTATACTGCTCGTCCAATGTAATCCAAGTGTCCTGAGTGGGTAGCGTCCAGAACAACGTCATTTGCTATATTTTTAGAGCCTAAAAAAGAGTATTTCTTACTTCTGCGAAGCGCGCACATGCGCGGTCACGTAACTACGGAAGCCTTGGCATTCAGAGCCTACTCTGCCGATTATACAAGCGTAGGAGAAGAGATTCACTGTTTACATTGTGCAAAGAGCGACAGAGTTGCAGACAAACCAGGGCAAACACAATAGGGGTTGGATATTGATTTAAAACAAAGAAAGAAAGAAAAAGAGAACGTGCAATCTCGTTTGCCGCGCCTTCCGTAGTTTCATGAATGTGCATTGGCATGCTCGCAGGAAATGCGATGTACTTCTATTTAGGCTCGAAAAATATATTAAATGGCGTTGTTTCGAGTAAATTCTGAACGCTACCCACTCAGGACACTTGGATTACATTGGACGAGCAGTATGGAGGAATATTGACAAGTTTTTGTGGACTTTTAAGGACCTTGTTGGCTCGGGTCCCAGCGAACTCCATTATATGAAAGTTGGGTGGAAACGAAAAGTTGTCCTGATCGCCGGCTGCATTTGAGATATTAAAAAAGTGCTCCAGAGTCTTACTCACCATGAGGGTAAGTGAAAAATAAAGTTACATCATTCTGAGGGTGAACTATTCCTTTAAACAGATCATTAGTTAAACTTCAGCCGTTGTAATCTTAATCAGCCGTCAGGTTGGTTTACCGTCACAAAAGAAGCCAATGAAATTTATTTGCAATGCAATTATTTTAATGTTAGAAGTGATCAACATATTAATAACACCAGCATTAATGATCATCATGACCATCTCTTAGATTTTGACCAAATAAATTGGTCTTCCTCAGTCTCCCTCAGTATGTCTGTGCTTCATCTTTTTCCCTTCCATCTCTTTTTCTCCTTTCTGGCAAATTCTTTTCATGGCTTCAGCTCACAAACAAGCTTGAAAGAAAGGCACCTGACAGCGAGTTTTCCAATCTTTGCAGCCCATGTGGATAAGGGCCTCATTGTGCCTCCAAGTTCAGGGGAAAACAATACAGAGCTAACCACAGAGCAGCCATTGTGTCCGTCTGAGCGACACTGGATCCCAGCGCTGACACCAACGCCACGGCTGGAGGATTACACGGCTGGACGGAGGCGAGGGAGGAGAGGTAATGTCCTCTGTGGCAGTCGTGACATGTCTGTGAATAACCGTGCGAGCAGTTACCAAGTGTGGTCACAGATGTTTAATTCAGTCTCCTGTTGAGATAGGTTTTGTTATTTAGGTAAATTTGTAACTACTATATCTTTGCAAAAGGACTGGAAATAAAAAGCTGCAACCACCCCTTCTTCTTAACAGTCTAAAAATAGCTCTGAAAATCAAAAACAATTAAATTGCCCGTCCGACAGGAGAGGAAAAACCACCACTGAATCATATCAGTCAAGTGCACATTAGGAGAGGAAACAATCTGAGTTCCATTAGATTCATGTTTATGTCCTGCTTTAATCACTTGTTTCAGATACAGTTGCAGATAACAACTAAATCTTATACCACAGTAATCCGTAGCAAAGACATGAAAACCTAAAGTATGGTAACCAGAAAGAGTACCCTTCATTTATAGCAAAAAAAGAGAAAGGCTATAAGACTATTTAAAAACAAACACTGGGAAACAAAAGCACAAAACTCTCCCTTTGAGTTAATCGAGATCCCAGTCAGAAAATCAATTAGCTTCCATGACAAATCTACCATGTTTAACCAATTACACATTTCTTTGGCCTCTAAGAGTCTTCTAGAAGTCTAATCCCCTTTGCTTGCCACACAGGGGCTGGGTAAGGAGTGTGGTTTTTGTTTCACACGATTTAGTTCACTAATTGGGTGTGTAATCCTGTCTATCTCTCCCAGAAAGCTTGTACACCAAGGAACCTGACCACGTTCACTAAAACTACCTTCCCTTAATCATTGTAGGGACCGCTGAATCCTGGTACTTACATAGATTTTTGCTTCTCATTAACTTAAACATTAATAGTATATCATTTACTTCTAACTCCCATACTGTTCCACAATATATCACTGCATCAACCTTCTGTATTGTGGACTAGTTGAGATTAATTAATATGCAAGGCAAGTTTTGAGACAAAGTGCTTTACATATAACATGAAAAGCATTACATTAATACGCCTCACTGTTTTCAGATAGATAGATATAGATAGACAGACAGACAGATATAGATACACAGATCACACACACACACACACACACACATACAGATACTACCCAAAAAATTAGAAAATCCTGAAGAAGTTCATGTATTTCTGTAATTCAACTTAAAAGGTGCAATTTACATATTGTTTAGACAAATAATATGTGAATCAATATATTTCAAGCTTTTGTTTGTTTGGATGTTGCTGATTAGGACTTCCAACTTTAGAAAACCTCAAATTCAAAACCTCAAAAAAGTAGAATACTGTGAAAAGCTCCAGTATTGTAGGCTCATTTCAAAACACCTCCATAAGTGCCCCAAGCCTTTAAAAAAGTCCCTGTCTTGGTTTAGAAGAATTCACAATCATGGGGAAGACTGCTGATCTGACAGTTGTGCAGAAAACCATCATTGACTCCCTGCACAAGGTGGGGAAGACACAAACAGTGATAGCAAAAGAAGCTGGATG
The DNA here is from genome assembly GCA_023101725.1 of Atherinomorus stipes. Lineage (NCBI taxonomy): Eukaryota > Metazoa > Chordata > Actinopteri > Atheriniformes > Atherinidae > Atherinomorus > Atherinomorus stipes. Next base: position 222,343 of record JALJCO010005621.1, read on the forward strand.
TTCTCTGAGTGCTGTCTCAAAGCACATTAATGGACAGTTAAGTGGAAGGAAGAAGTGTGGAAGGAAGAAGTGTGGAAGGAAGCGGTGTACAAGCCGGAGGGCTGACAGCAGCCTGGAGAAGATGGTCAGGAAAGGGCCATTCAAAAGTGTGGAGGACTTCATAAGGAATGGACCTGTGAGCTTCATTAAGCTCAGAATAAACGCAGCCGTCTACCAGGACATTTTGGAGCACTTCATGCTTGCTTCAGCAGACCAGCTGTATGGGGATGCAGACTTCATCTTCCAGCAAGACTTGGCACCTGCCCACATTGCCAAAAGTACAAAATCTTGGCTCAACAACCATGTTTGATTGGCCCGCAAACTCACCTGACCTGAACCCCATTGAAAGCATGTTTTTTTCTTCTAGAACACCTGAGCTATGCAAGAAGCTGGTTGCATCCATGCCACGCCAGGTTAAGGCAGTCAGTCAAGCAAAAGGGGCCCCAACCAAGTACTAAGAACAGTTGCAAGATTTCACTTTAGGAGGCACAAATTTTTAGTATTTAAAGTCCTTTTTAAATTGATTTCATGCAATGTTCAAATTTTTTGAGTTTTAGAATTTGAGGTTTTCTTAAGCTGCAAGTCCTAATCAGCAACATTCAAACAAATAAAAGCTTGAAATATATTGATTTGCATATTATTTATTTATACAATATGTAAATTGCACCTTTTAAGTTGAATTATAGAAATACATTAACTTTTTCACAACATTCTAATTTTTTGGGTAGTATATATATATATATATGTATATATAAAAATCCATGTAGTCTCTTTTGTAAAAAGCTTGGTAAACTGAGCTTGACTGTATCAAAAGGGCCATAAAAACCAGTTGTGGCTGCTCATCTATTTTAGTGGTGATGGGTGGTGGGGTCACAGGTCAGGTGGGGGTCAGGGTCATGACAGCTTGGCAACAGAGACATGATGTCTGGCTAACATTAGATAGTCACTCATGCATAATAACACAAACAGAGACAAGGTAAAAAAAAATAAAAAATTGATTAAAAAATGAAAGTTCAACTTGGACCAAAATAAGTTGTTAATATTTTTACTGATATAGACCCTCTGGAGTCTGAGCCCAGTATGGCTGAGAAATACTTTATATAACACATAAAATGTTTGCATTGTTTTTCCACACTTCACCTACAGTATATAATCCTTTTTCTTTTCTTTATTTGTTAATGTTGATAAAAATTATTTGAAAGAGTAGTTTTACCTAATTTGACCCCTTTTTCTAGGATGAAATAATGAAAAAACAAAAACAAAATATATATATATCTATATATATATACACACACACACACACACACACACACACACACACACACACTACTCACAAAAAGTTAGGGATATTCAACTTTCGGTTAAAGTTTAAGGAAAATGTCTCATGTTCTCACCTTATTGATATTATATCATGAATGTTGAACATTTAACTGGAATTATGATGTGGTAATTCCTCCATTTCAAACAACTAATTGAAAGAAAAGCTAACAACAATGGTGGCTAAGCCAAATATCCCTAACTTGTGAGTAGTGTGTATTGTGTGTGTTATATATATATATATATATATATATATATATATATATATATATATATATATATATATATATATATATATATACACACACACATACACACACATATATATACACACACATTTTTTTTTCCTGACACACACGCAAGAACACGTAGAAGGGGCACCCCAGCCCCCGGTGCAGTGACTAAACACCAGTGCGTGAAGACCGGACTGACCCAGAGGAGGCATGTCCCGCCTGCTTGGAACCCCCGGCCCAGGAGGCAGGCAGGGGCCACCCCCGAGCACCAGGGCCCAGGACCCCCCGCCCTACCTGCCCCTGGACGGCCGGACCACCCAGCGCTGGCCAACAGCCACCAGTCAGGGCCCTACCAGCGACCCACCCACCCACAGCCGCAGAGCAGCCCCAACCACTGACCCCCATCAAGCTGGACACAGTCCTGCTCCCGCGGCGAGACAGCCCAGATCCCACCCCCACGCAACCGCCAGGGATCCATAGCCATCAAGCACTCACCAACATCCAACCCCCACATCACCGAGGCCGCTTTCCTCCACCAACGTTAAGTGATGGAGCCAATCACAGGGGACCAGAGGGAGTAGAATTCATCTAACTGGTTCTTAGAGGAGGCAGACATCGTCTCAATACTGATATGGTCTACTAAGAAATTCCTAAACTGGCTGATGCTCAGATTATTTTTGGATTTCCAGTTTACCAGGATAGTTTTCTTTGCAATACATAAGACAATAAGTATCATATGTGCATAGCTGGTTACCATGTTGATCTCATCCAAGTCCCCCAGTAAACACAGTGTGGGGCTTGCAGGAAAGTTACACCTGAGCCACGTTGACAGGTCATCACATACCTGAACCCAGAACTTCTGGACAGGTGGACAAGACCACAAGGCGTGAAGATAATTGTTATGTTCTCCTTTCAATGTAAGCAAATGTTTGAAGGTGACAGACCCATCTTGAACATCCTCTGTCCTGTGTAATGTACTCTGTGTAAAACCTGTGAAAATATATTTAAATGCAACACCTACCACTGACATTCCACTTTAGATAAACATTTTTGCACAAAAACAAAACAAAAAAAACCCCCACCACATTTCTGGTTTTACAAGATGCAAAGAAAATTCTAAAAAATAAAGAGGGAGGACATTTCAAATCTAAACTTTAATCCTTTTATTTATTTATTTTTGTTACAGTACTTTAAAAAAGCAAAAGTGATCACACTGCAAGATACTGAACCTCACATTGCCTGCCCATGTGCCAGTTGTGGTATGAATGGATAAATCTGATATGTGGTGTAAAGCGCTTGAAGTGGTCAGCATATGACTGGTATAAATACCGTCCATTAAGATAAAAATGTATTCATTATATTCATAAAACACTATATAATAATACTAACAAAATATATAAATAAATAAATATTCCATTGATTATCTTTAGCATCATCATCAACATTACCACCATCACCAGGAATTACTGGGATACAATTTTGAAACTTAAAGTTGGATAATCCAGTACTGATAAGAAAGTAATAAAATAGATTTACAAAATAAATTTCCACTAGAGTATGAAGTAAGTTAACCTTGCTTACTGTGATGTCATGATTACATCCATATACTTTTATGCTTTTGAAGTGATAAAGATTTCCTGAGCTGCTGGTTTTCAGTCTATTGAACATTGAAGCACGTCCAAACATGTTATCCCCTAAAGCACCTTCTTGTGGTTCCCAATAAATCATTACGGTTGGCACATCACTGAAAGGGGAGGAACCACAGATAACGATATGTGTGTTAGTCTCTGAAATTAAAGGCATTAAAGTCCTTTCAGCTTCATCTCCAGCTGCACTACTGGAGACGCTTCCAGCTAAAACTAGATTTTCATAGATAGATGACAACAATGACTACAGTTCTTACAGGCCAGGTTGGAAAGCATTAAAAACAATAACCGGATATCTTGTGAGAGGCCAACCAATCACTATAAATGTCAAGACATCAGTTTCAGTTTCTGCACAGCTTCATTTGTGTTGTCCAGAGACCTGCACTGCAGAGGAACTGACTTAAAGAAAGGAAAAGTGTGGTGGTGGTGGGGGGGGGGGCTGGGGCTGGGGCTGGGCGGCAGACAATGCAAAACAACAGATTCCGTTCATGCACACAGCCAAAAACAAAGGCAGCTACACAAAAGATGAAGTACTTCACTCGGCCCGATCTTCAGGAGGAGATGTGCTGAGAACAACAGTAGCTGCTTGGGATGAGATCGCCTGCTACTTAATGTCTCAGTGTCATCTACAGAGGAGGCCATTAAGACTGTGTGAAGGACAGGGAAAACCAAAATGTGCAGGAGACAGAAGCAGGAACAAGGGAGGAGAGTGTGTCTTTGTCATACACTGGGCTCGCTGCCAGCTAGTGTAGGCTAGTGGTTACATGCTTGCTTGTGATTGTAAACAGAGGCAGAAAGAGTTGGTTTTTAAACACAGGTGATTGCTTTGAGGCTTCAACAGCTTCCTTTTCACTTAAGAAAAAGCTCTTCCAACAAGATATCGTGCTTAAGAAGGGTGGAGTTTTTCTTTTATGTTTTACACATCAGAAAAGTTCTCAACCTGTCAGGCAAGCTGCAAATTGTAGGAACACAAACCTAATTGCCTTTCAGCCCTTTGCAGTTATTCGTCTTAATCTCCCTGTCATTCTTTGTCCTGAAATAGTGAATCCCATTCTGTTTGTTTCTGAACACATCTAAAAACAGGTTTGAACAGCAACCTCAAGTTCCCATTACACAGATATTACATAAAAATCAAACCTACTTTTCATTGGTACTATCTAACATATCCTCTCATGTAGAGGCTATGTAACAGTTTCTGTTGGTATATTTTAGGAAAATAAATCATTTAATTTCCACCATACCCATTTTATAATAATAGCAAACAAAAAGAAAAGTATTTCTTCAAAATATCACTCATCATTGTACAGTTAATGAAGGTTATTCTCATGCTTTTTTGTTCTTGTAAACATTTTTACCAAACAAGACCAATAAAGCTGCATCCCACAATGCAAACTCCTGAGTCACAAAAAAAGGTAAACCAGTTGAACATATTCATTAAAGGGATATTGTGTAAGTTCTCCTGTGTTTTATTCACAAAAACTGATTATTTGGTTCAAAAGTGTTTTTACATTAATCAGTAATCACTCCCATCAACAAACTGAAGTGCTCCTCTAAGTTCTAAATTTGCCGTCCGTATCATTCATTTACACATCGAGCGGGTCGTCTCGGTGGAGGCTGCCATGTCGTATCGCCATGTTTTTGCGTTCGGGAGAAGCGTGACAGTAGGAAAACACAGAAACTCACCGGACACACCGGAGTTTTCAGCTCAGTTCGAGGTAATGCCTTTGAAAAGTCACGGCGCTGCAGGGGGGAGAAGCTAGCGTCTTACTGACGCTAGGTTCACGTGCAGTCGGGCAGATGGCCGTTGGTAACAAACCAGATGTCATTTTAATCAATAAAGCCGAGCGAAAGACGGTAAAACATGGGTCAGGGAAAACAATACGACATCGTCATGACAACCGAACAGATGTGGACTGATGTCACTGTAACTGACGGACCACGTCTTCACATAGAGGCCGGTGATAACTTTATATGCAGCGGATGTCGTCGGTCTGCCCGGTTTCACGCGAATGCAGCATGAAAAGTACGAGGGAGCTGCTCCCGATTACACAATGTCCCTTTAACACAAGATAAACATGCCGATTTGTGCTTATAGGACAGACAAAAGCGGATGACAAAACGTTAGAATCACAATATCAAGGCTGCACAACATATTAAAAAGAATGGACTGTCATCAATATGCCAGCACTGGTAATATCAATAATGCAAAAGACTGCTTAGTCTGCAGTAAATCACAGGCTGCAGACCTTTCCTGTGGCAGCATTACTGTTCAAGCACTAAAGTGTATTACTGTAATTAAAGCTGCAGTCCAATTAGTCAGTTCTGCTTTTCTGCATATTCTTTAACTAACCAGGATACACAGGTAGAGAGGGTGAATGCAGCACCCATAAAAATATCTGAGCTTAGGAAAATACAGTAATACTTAAAGTTTTTGGATGACTTTCCCATTACATCCAACATCAACGTGATACCAAACGTTTGAGGGATAGTGCATATACTATACACAAGTACTTTTCTTTGTAAGTCATGCTGTAATCATATTTAATAATACCACATATCACCCATTTTTGTAAGGTCGTGCAGCCCTAATTTTGACATTTACAGCAGTGGTAAAAAATTCTGCAACTACGTGTGTACTATTAAAATGATGATTTTGTAAAAGCTGGATATGGTGAGCGGTTATAGTAAACATTACAGCTATGTTCAAGTCATCACGTCTGTAGTGCAGGGATGATAGCGAAGATTTAGAACCCATTACAGCCTTTGGATTTACAAAAAATAAAATTTCAATGAAACAAATTAAAACAAAATGAGGGTTGCTGTATATATATATATATATATATATATATATATATATATATATATATATATACACACATATACATATACACACACACATATACATACACACACACCCACGTTTGGTTTTATACCCCCATGGGGTATGTCCATTGACATAATGCATTCCCTAGCCCCTTACCCTAAACTTAACGCCCATAACTGATAGCCTAAACCAGGGGTGGGCACTCCAGGTCCTCGAGGACCGGCATCCTGCAGATATTAGGAATTCCCCTCCTGCTTCACACCTGACTCCAATCAACAGGTAATTGTGCAGAGCTTGATGCCTAGCTCTGAACAAGTCACAAGGTGTGTTACCACAAGGAAACTCCTAATACCTGCAGGATACCGGCCCTCGAGGACCTGGAGTGCCCACCCCTGGCCTAAACCTAACCCCAGTCCTAACCCTAACCAAATCCTAATTGTAACATAATATCTTAAAACCTAATCTTGACCCTCAAAACAGGGTTTGTACCGTGGGGACCGGGAAAATGTCCCCACGAGGGCAAGACGTCAACACTGTGATGGCAAAAATCTGGAATATTGTCCCACAATGTTGCAATCACGCACCCACCCACCCACACACACACACACACACACACACACATGGATGCAACCAGCTTCTCATCTAACTGGTAGTCAAAAAAAAAACAAAAAACTGCATCTCCAGTGCAAAACAAATAAAAGCCCCTCTGTAGAATCTATGTGGGGAACCATTCAAATATCAAAATGTCTAAAATGCCTATTGAGCTAGCAGCACCTTCCGCACCAGACAAAGAAATCAGAGCAGCAGTCACTTAAAGGACAGACAACATGAGAGATGAGCAGGGAAAACAAAACACAAGTAGACAATCTGCTTCAGTCAAACACAAACACTATAAAGGGCTCTTTATTTCATATAAGAGGTGAGCAAATATCCCCCTGTAAAGTACATCCATGTGTATTGTGTGCACACGCTCTTGAAACGCTCAGTGCAGTGCGTGACATAAAAGATGAAGTTGCCATAGCAACCACTAATAGAAGTAAAGAATTAAAGTCATAATCCGATCCCAGCTGGATATAATGCTGGTCTGGCCGACTAAAAGATGCCAAGAGGAGGGGCATCAGAAACACACACACACACACACCAACACACACACAAACAGGATCCTGCCACCATCTGACACTGGAGGATGAGGTTAATTTGTTGGAGACCCAATCAACCAACCAACCCCAGGCTTCAGGCAAATCATTTTTTTCTGTTTCTTAAGACTCAAGCTACTATGAAAAAAAAAAAACCTCCTTATGTAGGTCTTTGATAGACATCCTGAAACAAGTCATATCTTTAACGCCATAAAGCACAACAGCACAGTCTGAGATAAAGAGAGGACTTTCTTTAAGAGAACAGCAGTATCCATTTTTATCACAAAAAAAAAAAAAAGCCCAGGAACGAAACGTATTTGGTTTTAAATGTTTTGGATGGATACACTTGCTGCATCTTTAAATTATTTTTTTTTTTGCTAAAAGTAACATAATGACATCTGAATGAAATTCAGCCAGCCATTTTACAAAACACAATCTGACTACAGTATATATTGGCAAATTTCATTAAAAAGGAAGAAACTATATGAAGATGCAAAATTGACATGGTATTTTCTGCAATCAAAATACAATGAAAACACATAGCCACTTTCATAGATGAAAAGCAGGGGTTTCATGTACCCCCCCCCCAATTGTGAAGTTTGTTTTGGCAACAGTCCTCAAACTCAGATCAGGAGAGAACTTTATCCAGAAACAGGCCAATACTCTTCCCTCTCCAAGAGACCAAGGAGAAAATTACAGCCCAGTACTGACAACCTTACCAGAAAAAAAAAAAAAAAGATGAAAAGGCAAAGTTCACAAACACTTGTGAGCTGAAAACTGATGTGAGGTTACACTGTCAATGTTCTCTGCACAGAGTATCTGAATGTTTAAAACCATCATTGTAATACAGCTTTTTATTAGCTTTGCTACAAAGCAGAATAGAACAAATGACATATTTTCACACAAGGTCAGAGCTTGCAAAAACGCCCATCCAAGCGTCCGTCAGCACAAATGAACTCTGCTCTACAATCAGAATGCCAGGTTCAATGAGTCTGGACACTGCCGTGAGCTTAGAGGTTCATCTTCCTCTAATAAAGCTAAATATGCAGACATATCCCAGTGATCCCACACAGCAAGAGAGCTTTTCAGAAAATGTGCTTCTAAAAACAAACGGGGTTGTACTGAATCCCTGTGGCACGCTGATAACGACTTCACTGCTTCCTGTAGGTCAGGGGTCGGGGAGCAGAACAGCCCTTAGTTAGTGGAGAGGGAAAGGTCCGGCAACAGAAGGTGTCAGCAGGGGATCATCTAGCATCGCCGCCAACATGGACGGAAAACTGACAAAATGCTGGAAAGGGCTTGGATTCAGTTTTAATTCAAATGGCACACACATCGGAGTATTAGTAATCAACAGTGGTGGGGAAATAGGAAAGTAGTGGTTTGTTTATTTCATTTCTATTGCACCTCTCAAAATGGGAAGAGGGACCCAACTGCAGTCACGATACGTCGCCATATAACTCATCCACGCCGGAAGTCCGGGGCAGAAGTTTCTTCTTCATGTAACTTACTAAAATATAACCCTAACTCTGACCCTTTCCCTAACCCTAACCACCCGACTACACCTCATACATCTGGGTTGCAAACTGCTGATAGACTCTTGGCGGTGTTTAACGTCCGCGTGAAGCTTCCTGTATGGATTGGATGTATGGCGGCGCCCTTGTTGGCCAGTTGGGTACCCTTGAAAATGGGAGGGCATTTCACCTGACCTGAATAAATATTTTGTCCTTTACTGGAAAATAAAATGAAATAAAAAGCACAGCCGTACAAAAGTGAAGCTTTGACAACAAGCATCTAGAAGAGTCTACAGACATTGGTGATCGAGTGTGAATAGTTTCTTTGTCATCTGGAAAGGATAAAGGCCAAAAATATTCAGGGATTAATTAATCAAACGTCTTGAAAACCTAAAATTTCTATTTAGAGTTAATATTTTTCTATCCATCAACCACCTGTCACAACTAATTGGATTGAAAAAGTTTGGCCAAAAATCTATTTTTAATTATGACATGAAGAAAAACTGATTTCAGTTTGTTTTAAAGCTTTCTTCTTTTTTTGGCCTTGCTGATGGACTATTTGTGGACGTGGCAGCAAGCTAAGAATGACACATCCTTTTCAGGAGTGGAAACACTAAACCAAAGTCTAATATGAGATGTGTTTAATTACATTTGGATCATCTAGCACAACAAATACACTCTCACTGTCACTGATCTGGAGTCAGCAATATAGGTCAAACAAGGTAATGATAGGAAGCATCTCACGCCTTCAGCAGACCTGAATAAAGCTCATGATCAGCAGCAATGAAAGTGGCAGCATCTCAGCAGACATGAAGTCATGTTTATATTAGAAGGGGAATCAGAACTGAATATAGAAAATATCAAACACCTCTGTGAGAGCAATTACAGTAGCTATTAGAGTTTGCATGTGCAGTACCTAACTTTGTACAAGCCAAGGTCAGGTTTTTTTCTTTTAAGTCAACCTTTATTTAACCAGGAAAATTGACTGTTCAGATTAAAAATCTCTTCTGCAATAGCATCCTGGCCAAGACACAGCAGCACAAAGAAAAACAGAAGTTACAGCTATCGGAACCACACCAACAACACACACATGACATTTAAAGGAAATTAAAGAGCATGTAGTTAAACCATGGACTAAAATATCAAAGCTAAAAGGGCACCAACATGAACTCTAAAACAGCATGTTAAAAAAAAAAAAGAAAATCAGTGTATTCTTTAACTGTAAAGTGTAGTGAGTCACATTTTGTTTGAAAAGCACTTCATAAATAAAGTTTGATTGACTGATTACTCACCATCCATGAATTTAAGATATCTTTACAAAGCATGTAGTGAGAGCTGTTTGCAGACTGGACAGTGTTTGCTTAGTTGAGGAGTCAAAACTTTTGAAATCTTTATGCAGTTTTTCCACATTTTTTAAAGAATCTACACATATACACATTATGGTAGGGTCACAGTATGGTCTGAAAAAGAAGAAATATCAGTTAGCAGCAGTTGCCTGGATCAAAATGTCTTGATGTCGTGGGTCAGAGGAAAATGGACAGACTGGTTAAAAATGTTACAATAGAAAGACAACAGGAATCCAACCAACCACTGGCTCCAACCAATGTGTACAAAATACCAGCTTTCAACAGACAACACATCCAGCTTTGAGGCAGATGGGCTACAGCAGCAGAAGACCATACTGGGTGTCACACTTGTCAACTAAAAACAGGAAACAGGCTACTGTTCACAAACTCACCAAACCTGGACAATAGAAGATGGAAAAATGTTGCATCTCCATCTCAAGAGCTACATTGAGATAGTAGGGTCAAAATTTGGTGGAAACAAAGTGAAAGCATGGATCCATCCTTCCTTCAACAGTTCAGGCTGCCACAGGTGGGGATGTTTTCTTGGCACACTTTGGGCCCTTTAGTACCAACATAGCATGTTTAAACACCACAGCCTACAGTACTTAAGTATTGTTGCTGACGATGTCCACTCCTTTATGACCACAGTGTAGCATCTTCTGACATCTACTTCAAGCAGGATAGCGCACCATGTTACAAAGCTCAAATTATCTCCAACTGCTTTCTTCAATATGACAATGGGTTTACTGTACTCCAATGACCTCCACAACTTACAGTAACATCATATGATTACACGCATCTTACAAAAAAACTACAGTGAAAGACAATGAAAAAAGGCAAAATTGGCCAAAAAGTACCAATAAAATTCCTCTTCACTGCTCCATGACGAAGCTGAGCCTGGACTGCAGTGTCACTGAACCATGTTCTGTTGACACAGGAATCACATCTGTGTCAACCTTGGGCCAGTGGCACAAAAGCTAGCCATGAAAACAGAAAGTGTGTGTGTGTTTGCACGGGTGAGAGACCCATCAGCCATCTGCAGCTTTCAAACCAGCTAGAAGGTAACAGGTTAAGTACACACAGCGTATGACATCGAGTGGAAAGCTGTATAGCTCTTCAGTAAACCATTTTTTTTCTGTTAGATAAGGTTATTTTTCTAAAAGTGGTCAATCAACAACCTTTTAACAAAGACACTCCCTACACGAGGTCTTCTCACCTGCTGCAAGAATTCAAATGAATCACACCGCATGAATATGTAGATTCCGGCAGCTGCTACATGATGCCAGAAGGTGAAGAGAGTTAATTTGCATGAGGTGCCTTCAGCTGTGTTTAATCCACACCTGCAATGTCTACATCTGACAAAGTAAGGATTTACTGTATTGTTTAGGTTCAAGGATTACGATACTGCTTTAAGGGGAGGGGGACTTTTTCAATAGACAAAAAAAAATCTATACACTACATTATGTTGTACAGAACAGGTCTGCTGTAAATTTAAAATGTTGTGGGATGCCTTCATTTTGAGCAATCATACAAGCTGACACTGGTTACCTAAAAGCATTTGCTACAAACAGAACAGTAAAAAAAAAAAACATTGTCCTCTGCTTACTATCTGTTTTATGGCGTTCTTTGTTCATGCCAGACTCAATTCTGTTGCTTATGTTCATACTCAGTATAAAAGACAAAACTGGTCAAATTAACAGCAACAGTGATAATTGAAGGCCTATAGCCTATCTAGTATTTTGTCCAAGGGTTTTCAAAGGTGTATTTTAAAAAGTACAGAACATTATCTCTTGACTTCTGATAATCAGTTTGGTTTTAAATCTAAACATGATACAAATGCGTATTTTTGTGCTGCAGGCATTTTTGGATTTGAATAAAAAGGTACAATTCCACTGGTGTGTATGTGTTTTATGGATGCCTCTAAAGCATTTGACCGCATAAATCAGGGGAAGGCAACTCCGACCCTCGAAGGCTGGTATTCTACAGGTATTAGAAGTTTCCCAGCTGCAAATTAATTAGCAGACCTGTGCAGAGCTTGATGTCAAGCTGGAAAACAGAATAAAAGGCCCATTTAAGCTCGACACAGAAGACGGTAATGCAGACTGACAGACCGTTTCGTCTGTCATCTGCATCGCTTACGCACATAATTTGGTGCATTTTCAAGGGGCTTGTTGGTCCGTCACTCGATGCAGAAGACGGAGCAATACCACCGGACACCTCGGGGTCAGTGTTAGGGATGCACCTATCGATCTTCAGATCAGGATTGGCTTCAATATAGAAAAAAAAAAAATCCTAGATCGGTAAAAAAAATTCGGTATCTGTAAAAATGAGCCGATCCATGGGTGCAGCTTTTTCTATGCTGCCGCCATGAGTGACATTACGCGTTACCAACGCAGCATGTGGAGGCTGTTATGTTTGTTTACAAGGCCAGAGTTGCAGCTGCTAGCCGGCTGTCGGTATCTCCTTCTGTCGCTGCTCAAACAAGAGTCCTATGGCAGTTTGAGTTCCACGTTTCGCAGGTAAAAATCCCGCAGGTGCAGATAGGTCGCAGGGAAAGAATAACAGTTAAATCTTTTTGGACATGATAAGTTGTATGCTGAGGGTATCCACTGATGTCCAGTGCAGCATGTGGCAAAGTTTTTTTTTTTTTTTTTAAATCCAATCCGCTGTTTGGAGATGACCTCCATGTTAAAACACTGCTTTTGAGGTGGATCTTTCATTTCTATTTTCATAGTAGTGCTAAACCATTTTTAAAAAATGATTTGCTTTTTTGAACATATTTACCAAAAAATCAAGTGTTGACATTTTTTTTTCTCAATTTCAGCTCTTTTCAGGCCATTTATTTTATAAATTGAACTAGATAGACACCGAAACATCAAATATGGGATTGGAGCCCAAAAAAAGGCGGATTGGTGCATCCCTAGTCAATGTTGAGCTCTGTAGCGGATATGCAGCCAATGAAAGGAACTAACCAGAGAAGAACAACAGGTCCAGAACACAAAAACCGCCAGGGTCAAAATGCCCAATAACAGCAGAGAGAAATCGCCAAACAAAGAGCAACTGTAGACATGGCAGGAGCTTTTGAGGAGAGGCTGTGCGAGTGTGTTCAAAAATACACATCTACGACGTCACATCACCAGGGCACAGGGACAGGCAGCACTACTGCCTAGCGGACAAAGTGGTTTATAAACCATTGGGACGCAGAAGATGCACAGAAGTATGAAGGCAGCCACGCAGGGCGATGCATTAAACAGACGTCGCTACTTGCGTACGCAAGGGAGCAAAAATGGGCTTTGACAAAAAAACTGAAATAGAACCTGTAAAAAAACTGAAAACGGATTACATAGGGCCCAAAAATTACTAGAAGCAGAGCTGATTTGGTCAAAAGATTCATATGATCCGAGTCAAGTGGTCCATATGGTTTATTTTAGGGTTGTTATGCACAAATTTAGGTTATTTGATAAATGATACCATTTTTAACGATTAAGATTATTAAAAGATTTTTTTTCACTGGATGAGTTTACAGCATGTTTGAGGCCTAGTCCACACAGAGCTGAAGCCGGTTTAGGTGTGAAACCGATAGCAGAAATCCAGGGAAAGGTTTCACCATCCCCGTGAAACCGCTGTCGTACATCCTACAAGGCTGTGGGTGGCGCTATGATGATTAAAGTATGTGTGACACTCCAAACCTAGAACAAGACACAGCACATGTGCAAATAAAAACTCACCGCGTGTTGCTGGAAATCAACAAAGGAAGAGCAGAAAAGTAAAGATGGGAGAGGATTTACGAGGCTAACGCTAAAGTTTTCTACACAATTGAAAACAGTCGCTCACAGACGCCATTGCTGTTGTGAATTTTTTTTCAATGAACTCTATTGTTTTGTGAACGAGACCAACACGCGTCATCACACTGATCTCACATCCCCCCGCCCTCCTCCTTGCTCGGTTATGCCGTCCCCATGAAACACAAACCGGTCGAGGTTTCAAACCTTTCCACCTTGGAACCCGGTTTCAGACATGACCAGTTTCAGGAGGCTAATCCCTGGTTTCATGAGGATGATTGGGCAGATTTCTTAAATTCTTTGGCAGTTTTGCTGTAATTCGGCGCCGTGTGGACGGCCCCTGAGTTTTCACAGACAAATCTTTCCCATGGGAGTGGAACATCTGCAACATCAAACTATATTGTGATCAAGCTTGATCAATAAAGAAACCAACATTGTGATTATGCATTACTTTCTGCTGTATTGCCGAGCCCTAGGGAATGTTCTTCAGCATAATTTTAGCCTCACTCTAAGATGGGACAACAATAATCATATATTCACATTATATTTAGTTACAAAGATCATCGTGGTTAAAAGTTGCTTTGTAAGACAGTAATTTGAGTGCAACCCAGAAACATTTCCAGTGTTTGGCCATTATGACCTCCTTTCAGACAGCAGTCTCTTCCATTCCAAGATGATACTAAGCATAGCCTGCACTTAAACTCAACTTGCCCCAAAATAGCCTCCCGACTGGCCGCAGCATTGCTGGAGGACCTCAGTTATCTATATCCCCACCTAAAGAGTCAGCACATTTCTGCCAGATGCATCTACACCAATGCAGAGAGCCGTCCCTTCAGCACCCTCATGCACCACATGTGGACATGTCTTGGACTAAACAACAACAATATTTATATCAGCAAATCAGCCAAAAATATGCACATATATCTGCTAGAGGGAATCTGGTCGGGCTTTAATTTCCACATCCTCCTCCTCACACCTCCATGGTAAACCACTTTGCAAACAAGCTGGTCATGCAAAATAAATTGGATGTAATTAGAGTGGCTTACAGACCACACCCTTACAAAATATGCTGTTCTCTCTGATGTTGGCACTGGATTGCTCTGGTGCACTTCATCCAAGTCCCCCCACCCCCACTTTTCTTCCTCATTGCTTTAGCAAGTCTGCTCATCTCCAGGTGTTTGATGCTGATGCCTTCAGCTCACCGTACACAATCTGCCCAGTTAAGGGTTCAGCTAGGATGGACGAGGTCTAAATGTGGAACTGGTGCTACAAATAGGATGTGCATGTAACTCAACTTCCGTCATCAAACTGCCAGCAGAACGTCACAAATAGGTCCTAGACAGTCACAAATAGCTCTGTTTGCATAGTGAGCTGCCACCTTGTTAAATATGTCAAGACACCAGTTCTGCAGTTGAAGGGGCAGATGTGTTTGTTCTATAAAATGAGCTGCTGCTCATGTCGCTATGAAAGCTCACATTTATCATATCAGGTACTTCATTTGGAGGACACATATCAAAGCTGCTAATGCCCATTGAGGCAAATACCAACTATTGATTGCCTTAAAACAGTGCGATTCACTCTTTTAATAAAGTCAAACTCCAAGTTAATAGCACGTTAATGACAGCACCTTCCTGTTTCAGGTCTTTAGGCTTATTGTTAGAGGACTATAGCGGTACGGCATCTCTTCAATAACAAAGGGGTCGATGATTACCTTTTTGCACAAGAAGGTGTGCCTGAAGCTGTAGGGGATGAAAATTTTTGTCTCATTGATTCTTTTTATGTTACAGTGAATTTCATCATAATTGGCAACAACTGAGATATTCTTTTTGGTTGAAGAGCTGAATAATTGTTCAGGCATCAGAATGTCTTCATAACTTTTCCTCAAAGGGCTCCTGTACACCAAATTGACAGTAAACTAGCTGGGATGCTGGGGAAGTCGGTTAGAGTCTATGAATGCATTCTATAGTCCAGGAGAGCCAATTCGATTGGGTGGGAGTTCAGAAAAACTCTACACCTTTATTTGGTTTGCTTTCATACTGTACTTTACTCAAACAGGACAACATGCAGTTACAAAAACTGTTCACCAGGGGCAATACTTCCTGAAACTACACTGATTTAGAACAAAACAAGCATGGGTAAAATCCAGCTCAGGACCAAAACCAGAAATCCTTCCCCATCAGCATTTACTTCAATTACACAATGAAGCAACAATGAATTTATAGTCTTGTGGCTTCAGTTTTTACTTTGGTGTTCATGTGGTTTTCACAAGAATTTGTCCAGTATGAGCAGCAGGAGAGGTAGCGAGATATCCAGTATTTACTTCTTTCTTTTTTCTACATCCAGTATATTACTTTCCAACATGTCTTTACTTCCTCTCACTGTTTCACTGGATGGTTTGCTTGCTTCCAATCTGTAAGCAAATCTCACCTGAGTTTACTTATGAACCAAGACCCCTGGTTGTCAAGCAGAGCACAGTACATTTCTTTGGTCCTTCATAGCCCATCAACACTTTTTTTCTGGTGACTTAAAGGCGCTATACCAGATTTTGCACATTTGCGAACCGTGAGCGAGGTGAACAGTGTAGTTTGAACTGTAAGCCCCGCCCTAACTGTTTCTCCCTGTGAGAAACACTCCCTCTCGTTTTTCTCTCCACCCACTCAACATGCACGAAATAACGTGCACGTTTCATACTCGTGCACAAAGAAACTCTCCAGAGAAAACTTGCATTTTCCAGTGAATCTACATTTTTGGTTGCAGTAAATGGCTACGGATCAGCTAAATGACATTTTCTATCATAACCAGTAGTTTACCGTAACTACAGTTATGTAAACAGATGCACAGTTATGACGAGTTATGATGTTATAGGCGCATAACAACATGACAGCCTGATAAAGTTTCTAACCGGCCACTTCGAGAGGCACTGATGTAAAGCTTCGTCGTGAGAGGAGGGCGCTTCTCGTTAGAAAACGCTGTGAGTGGCTGATAGGAAACCGAAACTAATGCAGAACGAATCGCATTGGCATGAGAAGAGCGTCACGCCAGCCTTAGAAACCTAAACTAAAAAGGCCTGGATTCATGCATTTACGCAATCAATGAGTGATTTATTTTTTATAAAATTACCTCTTTTAAAAATATACATGTGGAAAGAATTTTGGAAGGGGATAAAAAAAAAATAGGGAAAGGGGCTATAAGGGGGGGATGTGGAGTTGGGGGGGGGGAGATAAAAAAAAGGTAGAGAAAAGAAGTGGGGAAAAAAATAAAGAAAAAAAAATAAAAAAAGGGAAAAAGGGGGGGGGGAATGGAGAATAATAAAAGAAAAAAAAATCCATCCTCCCCTGGAATATGCATCAAACTGTGGAATAAGGAGGGGGGGGGATTTTTTTTTTTCGGAGCCTGGCCGGGGCGGAGTCTCTCTCTCCCCTGCCCGGAGACAGATTCCCATGTTGAAAAGGCCAACCTCACAGCAGAAATAAACATCTTTACAGCCTGGCTACTGGTTAGCTTCAAACTTACGTAAGTGGAAGGTTTGTCCCTCTTTATTTACAGTCTGTTTTCAACCCTCGATCCTGATAGAAAATGCTCCGTGACGAAGGTATGAGCTGAATAAACACATGAAATGACAAGTGTTGGGTTTCCAATCTTGCTTTCATCATCCTCTATAAAGAGCGTGCTTAGACTTTCATGACATGTTTGGTGATAGAAATTAGATTTCTTACATAATTCAGTGTCCAAGCTGACCTCCGTGGACGCAGCACAAAATTTAGATGGCAGACCCATCATTTTGGTGGGGCCCGGTTGTTGCTGGAACTCCTGGAATTTCTGCATCTACCCAGCTAAAACTATGTTGAATATCAAAAACTAAATTAACACTGCAAACAATGTTGACTTTATTCAATACAGAAAACCAGACTGTGCAGGTTAAAATAGATGATGTGCAAGCTACTTCTTCTTAATGTATTGTAAACCAACGTTGAAGATAAAACATCGTAGGTAGGAGATGAACATGTTCATGTGCTGAAATTTTCAGATTCCGGGGACATGAGGAAGTGCAGTGGGAGGCTTTCATCTGCACAGGTTCCTGATGCAACCTTTCATATGGAGTGAAACAATACCATCTGTGGGTTTTTGACTTAGCCTAAATGTGGCGAATAGAGTAAAAGTATGGAGCACACAAGAAATAAATATCACTAAGTTAAATTGCTGCAATAGGGGAATTAAAGAACAGCTTCAGACGGCTGAACACTTCCATGCATCATTCACAGCACCAACTCCTGACAGTCTGGCTTGGCTCAGTGGATGTGAACAAAGCATGCGGTCTAGAGAGGCTTTAAACCCATCGGGGCTTTTGTGTTTGCGTGGTGCTGCCATGGGTGACCAGCACACATCTAAACGTGTTGTATCTGAGCTCCTACAGGTCCTTTGATAGGGCCTGTGCTTGCTTGGCCAGTGTTACCATGAGGCCTACCATCTAGTAAAATATATAAATAAACTATTCTCTTCAATTTCACAAACTTTTTCAACAAATCAGGACAAAACTGTTTATGGACTCATGTTGAGGCTAGAGATGCAAAATATTGGAATTTTGGCCAATATCCAATATGCCGATATTTTAAAACTCATGTGGCCGATAACAAATATTGATACCAATATTAAAGCTGAAAAAAGCAGTCATTGCAAATAGCAGTTTTGTTATTCGTTGCCGATGCTTTGAAAAATAGGGGTGGGAAAAAATGTCAATACACTGAAATATTGTGATATTTTAATTTGCCAATATCAAATTGATATTTAAAAATGCAATATTGATCTATTTTACTAACAAAATCTTGCGAGATTTCATGAATTCTCGCGAGATTTCGTTAGTAAAATAGATCAATACCACGTTTTGGAATGTCAATATGATATCAGCATATGAAAATATCGCAAAAGTTTTGTGAATTGTCGATGATGATGAAATATCGCCAGATTTCATTGGTAAAATAGATTGATACCGTGTTTTTAACTGTCAACATAATATCAGCATATGAAGATATCGCAATATTTCAGTGTATCGATATTTTTTCCAACCCCTAGTCTTTAGAAGTTTTAAAGTCTTTAAAAAAGAAGTTTTCGAAGAAGAAGTTTTTTTCTTTTCCTTTTTTTTTTTTAGACTTTAGAAACAGCAGGCTGAACATTTAAATATTGGTTAAATATCGGTGGGGTGTTCGATGTCCGATACTCAGTTTTAAGGCCAATACAGGCCGATGCTGATAGGGGGCCGATTATACCGTGCATCCCTAGTTGAGGCTGCATTCAGGCTGTTCAATCAAAAAATATTCAGACACTGTGATAACTAGGACTGTTTTCTCATCTTTTAAAGGTGCCATGACATCAAATTTCACTTTTCTGGGGTTTTGGGGGTATAATATGATCTATTGTGCACTGATGAGGCCATGTGAATGTCCAGAGTGAGAATCAAAGTTCCTGTTTATGGTCTGTCAGCTTTGTCTCTCTGCTCAGAAACAGTTGAATCAGACAGCAGGTTATCATTCTACGTAGTTCTATCATTCTACGTAATTTAATTGCTCCAATAAGAGCACACTATCAAGTAAACAGCGCCCCCCCCCCCCTCTCTCCTAACGGTTTATGCACCGTCCGCTCCCCCCTCCCCTCCCTGTCTGATTCAGCTTCGTGTATGGAGCTAGTAGTAACTTCTGTGCAGTCAGGTCTGGGTTTTCAAACAAATGGATTTAAAAGAAAACTTCTGCAGAAACACTGAGGGAGGCGGCCACAACCTCGTCATTACCTGTAAGTTTATTTATTTTCTAGATGCTGTCTTGTCTGATAAGCGTAGCTCACTATCTGAACTGCCCATGTTGCTAGCAGTTAGCCTTTAGCAAACTCCGACCGCAGCTTGACCTAGATTCTCCAAATAAGGTCATAGCGAAATAAGGTGTAGCCAATCAAAATGAAGTCAACGTGGTCTCCGGGTAAAGCTCCATATCATCACCAGACCCAACTGTATTACTGAGGAAGTCAGGTCTGGCATTTCAAAACAATACTCCGCTGTAAAAAATGCCGTTTTTTTCTTTGGAGTATTTACATATAAAGTAATGCCAACAACATAAACTAGTTTTTAACTGTTATGTCATCACTCCTTTAAGCAGATTTCAAACCTGCAGCTTGCATTTCCTCTCAGTTGAGGGGGACCCTGGTTTCTCCTTGCCTTGTAAACCCCCACAACTTGTGTCAGCTGTTGCATCTTGTCATCCAAGCTGAGGACTGCTCAGGTTATTAAGTAATCGTAGATATCAGCTCTAATCATGCAGCTCACTTTAACAAGATTTTTCCTACACAGTTAACCTTGCCTCTACTGTTGGCTGTGAGATACATCCTGGGGCTTAGACTTAGCCACTTATACCAGTTGCTGCATGCCTCCACATCATTACATTTAAGTAAGCCTGTAACTTAAGCCTTAAGAGGTTTAGGGACCAAAAAAAAAAAAAAAAAAGGAATTTTTTTTGGCGGGGGGGGGGGAGGCCCCCGGGGAGAAGACAACAGGGAAAAAAGGGGGGGGGGGGGGGGTAAAAAAAAGGGGGGGGGGGGGGGGAAGGAGGGGGGGGGGGAAAGGCGGGGTGGGGGGGGGGGGGGGGGGGGGGGGGGGGTGGGAGGGGGGGGGGGGGGGGGGGGGGGGGGGGGGGGGGGGGGGGGGGGGGGGGCAAAAAAAAGAAAAAAAAAAAAAAAAAAAAGAAAAGAAAAAAAAAAAAAAAAAAAAAAAAAAAAAAAAAAAGAAAAAAAAAAAAAAAAAAAAAAAAAAAAAAAATCTAAAAAAAAAAAAAACAAAAAAAAAAAAATAAAAAAAAAAAAAAATTTAATTTCATTATCGTCATTGTTATGGCCTGCAGCTGAGCATAAACATCAACAAGTCCTTACAGAGGAAAAGAGTAGAAAAAAAAAAACAAGCCTAAAGCCTCTTGATTAGATTGCGGTTTGGATGTTGTAGGTTACCTCATGTTACGTAGTGACGGCGACTGGCAATGGCAGCACACCAAGTAGCTGCAGCACATACAAACAAAGCTGAAGTGATTCCCTTTCACTTTGATCTACCTTGTTCACCTGTCACCATGAGAAGAATTGAAAGATTACTTCTGTTTGTGTTGTAGTAGTCGCTCAGCAGGCAGGTTCAGCAAGTCCTTGGTTTGACTCAGCCCTTCCCTTCAGTGTATACCTACCATTTAAGAAACTATTGTGACATCTTGGATTGTGCAAATAAGCCAACAGCAATTTTTAAAAATCCACGTTAAGTAGCTACAGAGCTGTAGTGCAACTTTTCATCAATGCAACATCACAATCACCTGTTCTATACATGGGTGTAACACATGAGCTGAATGAAAATACATGTCAAAAGCCATTTCTTTTACTTTTAGCTCCTTTGTGTGGGTCTTAAAGAACAAAAAAGCCTCTGTTTAGATAAGCTGGGGTCTTAATCTGATTAAACAACTCCATGTGGACCCCTCAGTCCTTAAATTAACCCCATTTAAGGTAGTATGCAATCTGGGATCAAGGATTATGGCTCCCACAGCATCTTGATATTGCTGGTCTCTATGATAAACCCAGTAGGTTTTCCCATTACAAGGACACACCAGGCCTTACGTTGACACACATACACCTGAGTAATGACAAACAGCCATACCCAAATATCTGTGGGCTATTAGTCTGTCTTGATATGCAATTTTGTTGATTGTAGTAGTCAAAATATGCCACTAAATCCACTAACAAAATCGGCATGCCACAGATGAAAAAAGATTTGTAAGTAAGACTTGTGCAAGTTATAACACTGAGTTTTCAGGCATCCTTTTGCACATATTCTATAGAGGAATGCCCATAATATTCCAGATGAAACTGGCCACATAACCAGTTCTACACAAAAAAATATATTAAAGGGACAAGCGGCAGGAATAAAAAAAAAAAACAAAAAAAACAACATGCATGTCCTTTTTTTTTTTAATACTAATGGGCGATGAAGCGCTAAATACCAAAAATAACGTTTCCACCCATGTTTCTCTCCGTTGCCTTGAACAGGCTGTGTGCTGCAAAATGCGCTGCAATTCGGTGTCTGAATTTCCCGCGCTGCCCTGCGGACGTGACGTCAAATGACGCTACATCTGCAGTTTTAATACAGGAAGAAGACGGTCGCGGTAAATTCAAACACTGTAAGCCATAGTTATGGATTCTTCTGCCGTCAGCAAACGATCCAGATCAACTGAAAGACACTAAAAAGTGTAACTACGAAGAAAAAGCGTAGTAAACATTATTATAGCTTCAGTTTGTGCACGCTCCCGTGACGGCTTGACTCGCGGCTGCAGTTACCTGAAGCGCCAGTGGCGAGTTTCGTTTCTTAATCTTGCCTGAAGTCCCTTTAAAGTGTGCTCAAATGAGAGTGAACAACCATTTAATGCTCTTCAAGCCATTCACATCACTGTCAACTACATTTTCCAAAACAAAACTAAGCTGAAATCACGCCAAAGTCGTTCAGCCAATCAGTCAATATATCTGATATCCAGTCTTAATCTGACAAGAAGTAAACTTACCATGTTTTATATTGTGTATATACAAGAGGCACACTGTGTATACTGACATAATATTCCCTATGTACTTGCAAAATGTACAATGTATCTGTATATTATTGAATGATTTCACAAACAGTATGGGCCAAAAGTTTAGACACAATCCTATTAAAGAAAAAGGCTAAATTCACAATAGTAATTCAAATAAGAAACTGAATGAATATATAAATAAATAAAAAATTGATAAATTATAATTTAGTAAAATAAAACAATTCTGAATTGTGGTTTTAAAAAAATTATTTAAACCAAAAACAAACTGCCCCAGACAAATTAGAGCACCTTGCTCATGAACAGTGGACCAAAAAACCTGCCAACAGGTGCAGAAGTCTGATTGGATGTTACAGAAAACACTTGAGTGCAGTGATTTCCTCAAAGTGTTGGTCAATACAATTTTGGTTCAATACAACCAAACAAGACATCATGCTTGTTTGGTTGTTTTATTTTTTGTTTATTTTTGATTTTTCTGTTTAACCATAATTCCAAATTAATGTCATGATTTTGTCCAAATTTTGATCTCAACTTAAATTTCAACTTATTTTACAGACAGCCGTTTTTTCCGCCTTTAATAAGAGTTTGTCTAAACTTTCCGCCCATACTGTGTATTAATTGTATTTTACATATTAATATCTATAAATATGAATTACTAAATAAATATATCCATAGCTTCTTTTGCATTCACATTAATGGTTCATATACTTATACGAACCAATCCTAAATGTGCCAATGAACATAGAAAAAAAAGGTAGAATTTAAAGCTTTTTTTTTTTTTTTACTTCTCCACATTCCTATTCAAATATCATTTAGCTTGATTTTTCGTAAGCCCCTTTCTTTTATTATATCCAATTCCCTGTTTTAACCACTTTCTCAAAAGACATCCATCAATATCAATGAAACTTTTCAAAATAGCCCTTAATACCCAGAGAACCTATCAAAGAATAAAAACAGCCCAAAATTAATCAGGATTTGTAGGAGCATCACAAGGTGGTTTTTCCTTTTTACCAAATGGGATATTGAATCAGGAGGCTCCACATCATAATGATGATGATGATGATGATGCACTTTTGTGAAAAGCCTTTCAAGCTTGTATGACAAAATATGGATAAATGTAAGCATGGAGATTAAATATAGGCTACACAGAGAACGGGGCAATTCATGACCCGCAATCTGTAATCTCTGCTAACACCCCCTCCATAAAAAAAAAGAAAAGACAGAAAGAAAAAAACTGAGCCATGCTTCGCATTTTACATTACTGTACCCATTTCTCCTCCCCAGCTGACTGGCTGGGAGTGGCCTTCATCATCATGACAGCACACACTGCTGAAAATGAAGTAAAGAACGGCCAATTTTGTCCCTTAGCTGACAAAGCCTGTAGATCTGAGTTGAAAATAATGCTGGAAACTGAGATCCATAACTAGGCTGTCCTCTGAATGTCTCCAAACAAAGAGCGGACTTGTCAGGCGCTCTACTGTCCTCTCCTTGAAACCTGACTGTCCGTGAAGCTCCTCTTACATCGATTAACTGTCTCTCTGCAGGAGGC
Source organism: Atherinomorus stipes (assembly GCA_023101725.1). NCBI lineage: Eukaryota > Metazoa > Chordata > Actinopteri > Atheriniformes > Atherinidae > Atherinomorus > Atherinomorus stipes. The sequence goes on from JALJCO010005621.1 coordinate 246,317, forward strand.
TTTGAACGGAGGCCTGGCTGTTGGAGAAAACACGGGCAGACTGTCTTTGTCCCACCTCTTTTTTCTTCTTTCTCTCGTAGCTGAGCCATACAATAGATAACATCAGTTCTACCAGCGCATGCTAGAGCAAACAGGGGGATGGTCCATTTGTGTGCACCTGTGCAATACGCGTCAGTTTTTTGTTTTTTTCCCCTACTTTTTCCTACACATAATAGCATTTACTTCAGATTAATCAAAACAACGACAGAAGATGCATCCTTAAAAGCCGGTAGAAGCATCAAGAGGTGTGGCTTGAACTGAATATGTGTAAAAATTGCGAAGAGACTGATATTTTTCAAGCACAGCGTCAGCATCTGCTGCTGACCTGCAGGTGTTTACTAGGCCCGCGGCACTGACTGACAGGTGGCACCGGGCAATTAAGGTAACTACGCATTTCGCAGTTATTACTAAAATTGAAGGACATTTAAGTGACTTACCTCAGTGCCACACGGACTGAACTTTCATCCTGTCCCGTCGTCATGATTCCTCACAAAATAGTTGAACAAATAGAGAGCAAAGAGCGGATTTAGTTGTGTTGGCTGCTTGCCTTGGCCAAACAAGGGGGGAAAAAGCAAAAAAAAGCACGCCCCCCGGGCAGGCGAGCGGATCGAGCAACGGAGCTGCTCACCTCGACTTAGGCGTCGCCATTTCTAAACTAGGAGAAAAAAAATAGTCTTAACGGTCTTAAAACCATGGTTTTAGTTTAAAGTTAGATGGTGCGCTGCATCTCTGCGCAGCTTGGCCCGCATGCTTCAGCTCCGGCTCGAGCCCACATGCACACTGACGCCGGGGCTGCTGCTGCTAGGTGAGCCGCTCACGCGCGCGCCTTCACACGCACGGACGGCGCTCATGCAAACATGCGCCGCCGTGCTTCTCTCTGCACGGTTCACACCGGGGAGGGAGCCGCAATGCGTCAGCAAGCCACGCCTTCTCCGGGGAAAACGGCAGCGGGATGACGTCATGTCAAGGCTGTTATCCAGATTTTATGAAGGGGGGAACAAAACAAAAACAAAAAACATTTTAATTGTTTTTAATGTAGTTAAACCACAAAAGGCGTTCCCTGTAAAAATGTAAGTAAAAATGTACTTGTCGATTTTTATATCATGGTCATTGTATGGACTAGGCTACAATTAATCTAAAAATCCCAATCACAAACTAAAATTTGTTTAGTTGCTTAAATTCTAGTAAATACATGTTTTATTCCCTCTGTTCAAACAGTATTGTCAGACGGTTAGTTGTACTCATGGGCCCGTATTTTATGCACATATAGTTCATGTATTGACGTTTCATTTGCAGTCAAAACAAATGGGCACATTTTAAATCAGTCTTAATCCATGCGTTTGTTACATATATAACTGCATTTTCTCATATGATATACAGAATGGTCAAAGCAGAGTGAGGTAATACATAAAAAATTATACTTAAAAAGCTCAAGACAAATCCAAAACTTTTCTTGAATAAAACATTTTGCTTGTGGAATATTAAAATGTCTTCTAGTATTTTTTGCCTTCTTTTTTCCCGCAGAAAAAGACTGGTTGTATAAAAACTCTTTTTAAAAGCTGTAAAGAAAAAAACATTTTAACTTTGTATTGTTCAATAAATGCCTTTTAATTGGAGCAGCAAGTGCATCAAGTACAAGTGAGTCACTTTATTTACACAAACTACTAGTGCCATCTTGTGGCTTTATTTGTCATGTAACCACATGAGGGCAATAAGAGCACAGATGCAAGAAATGTTAGGACATTTGCTACCTTTAGTGCAAGGAACATCTGGTTGAGTACAACAGAAACATGTGGTATCTCTGATTACACAAAAAAAAGTCTTAGCTGGTGGAGTTCATTCTATCACATGAGCAGAACATGAGATCTACATTAAACAGTGACTTTGCAACAGAGTGACCAAGAGCTAAAGGGCAAAGCAAGCCAGGATTTGTTTTCCTGAAGTTGCATTTTCTGAGTTTCATCTGTGTGTAAAAACCTCTAGCACTCCACCCTGCTGTTTCCTGCTGAGTAATAACACCATGAAAAGAGGACTCTCATTCCAAGCCTCTCAGGTTGCAAGGACATGAGGGTATGCTTCACTAATGACCACACACGCACACACACACACACACACGCACACACACAAACACACACACACACACACACACACACATACATCCACAAATGTAGAGTCCGATCTAACTGCTAACCTATAATTCAAGGCTACTCCGTTCAGTCCGAAGGCTGCAATCCTGCAGATTTTCCATGTCTCCCTGTTCCGGCACACTTCACTCAAATAGGTCTAATAGCCAATCAAGCTCTGCACAATGACTCATTAAGTTGTGTTGGAGGAGGGAGGTGTGGAAAACCTGCTGGATTGTGGCCCTCATAGGACAAAACCGAGTAGCCCTGCTCTAATGAGAAGTGCAGGCACTTCCTACTGTCGGAAATGCTTCATGGACTTTACTTTGTTCACTACATTTGATCCAATTATAAGCTAAAAATCTAAAACTGTACAAGCAATACTATGTTTATACTCTTGTACATCATATAAAACTATCCTACCGATAGTTTGACTAGCTTGAGCCATAAAGCATATTGAAATGGTTTGCCTACACAACTTATGAAAAAAAAACTGTTCCTTGTATCTAGCCTTGCTTTACAAATAGTTTTCCAAATTTTCAGTTGTTATTCTGAAATGTCTGTATGTTTTTAGGTGATTTTGATATTTATATACATTTCTTTTTTGTGTGTTATTTTATATGTACCTTTTAGTCTTGCAGGTCTGTTTATCCGTTTGTTTTTTTATATGGACATGAGTCTGTTTAGTAAACTTAAACTGAACTGAAATATTCTTGAGATATAATCCCAATGAAGGTAAATGGATTTAAAGTTACCTTTCCAAATTATAACTTTGTTAACACTAAGTTAGGAAGGATGGAAGGATGGATGGATCTGTGGTAGGGAGAAAAATTCTCTTCAATTCATCTACTGGGTAGCAGCATCAGAGCCAGTGACTTAAAGCAACAGGTGAAATAAGAGTGTTTTCAGACAGAAGCTTCCTCAGTTCCACTGCAATACTGACCAGTACATGAGTTCATTACTATGAAAAGTACAAAACAAATAAACACAAAAACTTCATGCCCAGTGGTAGCATGTATCTAAACTAATTGATGCATTTTAACCATTAAACTTTACATTTTCGTGGAGTCACCTAAAAATGCACACCGCTCAGTAACCACAGTTATTGACCAACCCGCCAGAAACTGAGAAATGTTCCTTTATGTTTGTTTTCTAAGGATGCACGATGGTGTGGTGGTTAGCACTGCATCCTCGAGCTTCTGCTGGGGGTGGCTTTGAACAGTGGCCTCTGTGTGGAGTTAAGTTCTCACTGTGTATGTGTGGGTTCTCTTCGGAGTAGCCTGCTAATTGCCGGGATAGGCTCCAGCGACCCTGAATGGGGCTAAGTGGTTTAGAAAATAAATGTTAGTTTTCTGGTTTAGCTAGAAACTAGCTAAACCAGACTAGCTAGCCATGGTAGTGTATAATGTTGTGGGCCACCAACTTAGGCATACTAGTTGTCACCTCTCTTGTGCCAACATGCATCTGGTACATAAAAGGTGCAACATGTAGGTCAATGACAGAATAATTTAATACATCATTAAAAGCTGTGTTTCTATTGATATCTAAGCATTTTACAGAAATACCTTATTTATATTCTCTTAGAATGACTCAATTACATATCTACTAACCATTTTTTAACCTTTAAATTGCAGTATCACCTTTGTTCAACGGGTACTACAGCACAGTTTGGGATAAGTAACACCTAAAAAGGCACATAGAAAAAACATGCACACATGCACAACGCTGTAGTAGCTACCTGTCAATGCTTCACCTGAGGCCACTGGATCCACTTGCAGATGTTTGTGCCTGGAATAACTTTTAATCACTGAGGGCCACCGCCCATTCCCAACTGTGTTTGGCATTTTAAGTAATTTCTATGCTCATCTTTACCACCAAGTATCAAAATTTTTTTTTTACACAACGGTACCTTTAAGATGAGCCAGTGAGTAGCTGTGTTTGATGCAAGGTTTGCTCCCCAGACATAATAAACAGTTTCCTTTTTATTTGCCACTGCTGGCCACTCAACTATCAGTGCAGGGTTATCACTGACCAGATCTGTAGCTTGCTTTAGCAGGAATATAACCTCCTGGTGCTGCTAGTATGTGATCACCACCAGGTGCTTAATAGTCTTTTTTGAACCCTTTTTTATCATATCATATAGTTCATTCCTTCCCACAGTAACAGCAAAACATAACTCTTCATTATCAAGATTTGTTCATGTTATTTATTTTATTGAAAACATCGTGTCTGCAACAAAATGCCCCCCCATTGAGGATTGCTGAAATATCATCTTATTGGTTCAGTTACGCTCATGCTGTAGCTCTCTGAAAGGACTCTGAAATCAAAAAACAATTATACATGGAATGCAGATTCCTAACCGTTAGCATTTCATAAACACAGTTTAATTGGTTTAAAAAAAACTTATTTAAGTCCACTATATATTAAAATAGATCAATGGGGTTTGGACTTTTTTTTGTCCTTCCATATTCAAAACAAACAATGCACATTATGAGGTGTACCTGAGGGTTAAGTATGCCACTTGTACAGAGTCAGTGTTTCATTTTATGTACATTTTCAAAAACAGAATTTCACGATGAAAATCAATTAGTTTTGCACGAGTTTAACTATTAAATGTTTTTATATTTATTATAGTATTGATATATTATCACAGTATTACACATCAAGATAAAATGTGTACCCACAACATATGAAGATACAACTGTGTTCCCATACGGACACTTTGTGCAGCTCCCAATTAGATAGTTTCTTTTTGGTCAATAAAACAAGCCCATGTAACAAAAAATTTCATAGGAAATTCTGTACCGTTAGTAGCTGCTTGCAGTACTATTAAAGCAAATTCGTATATCAAAGTGAACATGTGCAAAAAGGGGACATTTGTACAAAGGAATTTTGTATTAAGCTGTTCAGGGGTACCTGGTCATTATTATCGAAGCTGCAAGGACAAGAACATGAAATCAGATGTTAAAGGCATATTAATCACTGTCAGCATAGCAACAAGGATTTAAGCACTCTTGACACTGTACTTACAGTTATATAGGCTATGGCACTGTCTGAATCCACTGCTCCATAATGTGCTGGGCTGACTTCAGAACATTGCTAAAAAGAGTATTGGAAAACTTACACGTTTTAATGACAGCAACTTTGTTTTACATCAGTCCAGATTTAAAAAGTTAAAACTCAAGTTAGTGATTTTAAACAAGAATGTGTTTTCAAGCAGTTTTTTGGAGCCAAAATCTGGTGGAGAGCAATTAACCTGTCTTTAATGCCCATCTCATGGGCCCATCTCAGGTCTTCATAGAGTTGAACCGAGAGTATAAACTGGAATTTAAACAAAACACATTCTTACTGCTGCTATTAAGTCTGCACCCGCGGTGTGTACAACAGAGGAATGATTAGATTTAAGTCATGCAAAGAATTGTTCACAGTCTTCTGAGCACCTCTTTTTCTTTTCCAAAACACAACTTTCTGTTGTTTATTAAGTCAATTTTTGTTACCAGATTAATTCTTTGGCAACAAATGATTTTCTTGATAGAAGCCAACACCATCTTTCTCTGTCTCTGGTGTTAACATAGCAATAAATTTGGAGCACCAACACTGGCACCAGTAAACTCTGATAATGCTGGTAATTACTAAATTCTTCCCTTTTATAATGAAGAAGAAGATGATGGGAAATGAGAATAATGGGCAACAGGAAACTGTGCAACGTAAAATAAAGGCCGACAATAAAAAAAAAAAAAAAAAAAAGATCGACTTAAGAGTCACCTGAGCAAGGGAAGACACCAATCAAAGTCCGTTCCTGGAAAGCATTGATCTGAACCCCTCTATGGAAATATGATTATTTTTCTTCCCCACATGTGCAGTCTTCCCAGTCTTTAAACAGAAATAAAGTGGAGACAGAAAACCTGCAGGTCTACTCCCCGTCTGAGGCCTCGTTGTCAGAGTGCAGGTAGTTGCTGCCTTTTACCCGGATGTAGTGGACGTGACGATTGTCGTTAGGGGCCGAGTCTCCACAGGAGCACAGCTGGCCGGTGAACAGGTTCTCGATGTCTTCCAGCTGTAAGCCTTGGGTCTCTGGGAGGCAGCCGAAGACAAAGAGCAGGCCCAAGACCACCAGACCCGTGTACATGAAGAACGCACCTAGGAAGCAGAGTTAAGTTTCCCCATCAGGTTCTCAGCATGAATTTAATCTCTATTTATGTACCAAATGCAATAACTCAGTCATATTCAGTAGCAAACTTTATCTAAAATTATTGTGTAGCTGCTTTGACAAAAGACAATGAAAATTGACCTTTAGTTTTCTGAATTTTGTCAAAGCCTCTGTACTCGGCAGACTGCAACATAACAAATCCAATGAAGGCTAAAACTACAAGACTAAACCATTTGTACAGTCTGACTGAACTGGTGGAGTCCAAACTCTTCAAAGGTGGGTTTGTAATATTTTCCAGCCAGATGAGCATCCTGTTTCTTTATGTACAGCATGTTAGGTTGCGTTATATACAAAATGCTACATAAATACATTTTCCTTGTTTTTTCCCAGACATACCACAACTGAACTCATCTCTCAAACCACAGTCTGGTTAAAATCAGTAAGGCTGTATTCATAGGGACAGCATTTGATTATATGGGGGGGAAAACCTTTTGGAAACAGGCGAGTAAAAAAAAGTCTTTTGAGTTTGAGGCTACAGGAAATGCTTTTTACTGGCAACGCGTTCTTAAATACAATTATAGACAGAGATAACTTAGATACCAACCAAAAATTTAGTCCCAACTGAGTGCCAGGGATACTAACCACAACGGCAAAGCTGTGACTGGAAAAGTCACAAGTCCGCTCATTTCTTTCTCTTGCCAGCACAGAGGTGCTGATGCATGCTTTTATTTCTAGTAGAATAGACTACTGTAATGCTCTGCTCTCTGGTCTCCCCGAAAAGTCTGTTTCTAGCTTACAGTTACTGCAGAAGTCAGTGGCGCGTGCTCTGATGAGGACCAGAGGGAGGAAACACACAGCGCATAAAAAAAAATATTGAATGCATCAACATTTTTCTCAGAAAACATATTTCCAGTAGAACTATTGACATGAAATTTTCACCAGATGTCGGCAACAACCCAAGTAATGCACACATACAAAGAAGTCCTAACATTTATGTCCAGAAATGAAGTTATGTGTAATATAGTGAAATGACACAGGGAATAAGTACTGAATACGCTTACTGAAATGTATTTGATAATTAGATTTTTGCTCTTTGTTGATTACAGCTTTAAGACACCTCCTGTATGGAGAAACCAGTCTAACACATTGCTCAGGTATGATTTTGAGCCCATTCTTCCATACAAATGCCTTCAAATCTTCTGTGTACTCGGATCTTCAGTTCCAGTTGGGTGTTTCCTTGGCCATGTGCTTGGGATGGTTGTCCTGCTGAAAGATCCAGCCTCTTTCATCTTTAGCAGCTGGCAGCAGATTCTGGTCCAGAATGTCTCTACTTTTCTCCATTCATTCTTCCTTCAATGATATGAATTCTGCCAGTACCACATGCTGAAAAAAAAGCCCCCATCATGATGTTCCCACCTTCAAACTTCACTGTTGCTTTGGTGTTGTTGGGCTCAAGTGCGGTTGAGTGCATTACTTTTTGTTTTCTCTGAAACAACTGTACCTGCTGATTCCAGGCCTTTCTGAAGCTCTCCACGAGTGGTCCTGGGCTGTTGGAGAACCTTTCTGATTATTGTTCTGACTCCTCTGTCTGAAATCTTGTGAGGAGCACCTGGCTGTGGCCGGTTTATGACCATGCCGTGTTCTTTCCACTTCTGGATGATGGTCCCAATGGTGCTCACTGGAACTGTCAGAAGTTTAGAAATGCACCTGGAACCAATGCCGTCAGTGTGTTTTGCAATAATAAGGTTGTGTTGGTCTTTCAACAGCTCTTTGCTTTTACCCATCATGGAATGCTTCTTGTCTGACACCTTGGTGATGAGAAAACGTTTTAAAGGCATCAATCAGAACTAAACCAGCTGATATTACTGTGCACTGATAGGGGACATGATTACTTTCTAAATACTGACAGACTTTCAGCTGCTTTCTTGGCTTTCCAGATCTTTTTGTCCTCCATTTCTACATGTGTTCAATATTTATTCCCTGTGTCATTTCACTATATTACACATAATTTAATTTATGGACATATATGTCCCATTTATGTCTCATTTATATCCAGTGTGGACGGATCCTCAAGATATTGTTTCCTCACAGCAGTGCCAAACCAGGTTATATTTATATTTATTAAGTTATAACAAATACTGAGGGAGGGTGTTTGCATGTGTGTGTGTGTGTGTGTGGGAGGTAGAGAATTGTGTAACTGTTTGTCTAATTGTCATTTTATTGAAATGCTGATTTTAATATGTAAAACACTTTGTGCTACATTTGTATGAAAAGTGCTTTATAAATAAATTTCATTCATTCATAAATGTTAGGATTTCTTTGTATGTGTGCATTACTTGGGTTGTTGCTGACATCTGGTGAAAATTTCATGTCAATAGCTCTACTAGAAATATATTTTCTGAGAAAAATGTTGACATGTTAAATATTTTTTTTACCTGCTGTATTAACACCAGTTAAACTGCTGTATTGGCTCCAAGTGCGTTTCAGGATTTATTTTAAAGTTCTTTTAGTTGATGTAACAGAATGGTAACCATAAGCTGACCTGAGTCTTACCATAGTAGGTCAGAAATTCAGCAGCATGAAGAAATGTCAGAGAAACCAGGACGTTGAAGATCCAGTTGACACCGGCTGAGCAGGCATTGCCGGTGCTACGTGCCCAGAGTGGGTAGATCTCTGAGTTCACCGTCCAAGGCATGGGGCCCATACCTGCAAAATTTATTCCATGAATCCAGCAAAACATTAGCTTTTGGTTATAATCTGTGATCAAGATGGCACTTTATCTTTTTGTATATTCATTTCTAAGCAGATGCAGACAGCTCACTCTCCTTTCACAGGATTCTGATTCCTACATCCACCAATATGAAATGAAAGATGTCAGATAATTCTGTTGTTTTCTGTTTCATCTGTACATGACACGATGCTTGTTGAATGTGACATATTAAAACAGATAAAAAAATAAGAAATTAAATTTGACCTGGAGCAAAAAATGCAAGGTAGAGGAGGAGTCCCATCAGGACAATCCAGGAGTAGGATGTAGGACAGTAGTTGTAAGCCCAAATTGGGCTGTTAGTTGACTCAGTCCTGTTTGCACACCTGGATAGAAAAATTTAACATAATGAAGTTAAGATGTATTCATATTTATCTTTATTATTCAGCAAACAAGTCTGTTTAATATTCTGGAGACTGTACAATATGACTGAGAGAAAAAAAATCAGGTCACTGTATCAAAAAAAATAGAAAAATACATTCCCGACCTTCCCCAGGCTGCGAGGTCAGTGGACGCCTGATTGACAGGAACACAGGAGGAATCGTACACTCCTGTGCTGTTTTCACGGTAACAAAATCCACAATCCGGATCCAGCATGCACAATTCACAGGACCTGCAGGACAGATCTGAATGTAAAAGAGCTCACGTCCAGTCAAGATGCTTTCTGCGCCATCAACAGCGGTTTAAGCCTTGTGATGAAAGCAAATATAGCTAAACTTTGAATGTAGGAAAATCTTTACCACACAAACAAGATGCAGCATTACAGATTTTTCTACATTCTTTCGAAGCAGTGAGACTCCAAAATGACAGACCAAACAAAAAGATGCTGAATCTGAAATATCCAAGTAGAAAAGACATAGTAAAGGTACAGGCTTTTTTAATCTTACCCATACAATCTGCAGGTTGAGTTATGAGAGTCGACCGGGTAGAGGGTTACAGGCGGAGAGTTTTGGGCTGAAAGCAGGAACCCAACTGCCAACAAAGTCAGACTCAGGCCAGTACCTGAGTTAGAGAAAACCAAACAAGCACGAAATAAAGCATATATAGCAAATATATAGCAAAATGTGGCTACTTTTTTTTTTTTTAAAGGGTCCCTCAAGTCACTTTCACACATGCACTGATGACCTGAAAAGCTCTAAAGATATTCCCATGTGGTGGCAAATGAGAACACAAACATCTGCAACATTTTCTGGACTGTGCAGACATTTTCCAGCCAGGCCTCAAGAAAATTCTCCAGACCATAAAGGTCCTTTCTTTTCAAATATATGCCACTTTCGCTCACTTCCTGCTGCTGAGGACTCATATTGATACATGCAGTACTCGTAGCAACTAGGGATGTTCGATATAGGCTTTTTTACCGATATCTGATATACCGATATTGTCCAACTCTTAAATTCCGATATCTACCGATATATGCAGAGAACTGTGAGGTTGTAGCTCTCATATTTTGAGAAATACAACTAAATCTCCTTAACTCAGCCGGAGGAATTCATTTTGGACATCTGGCTGCCATAAATCAGATACTAGCAAAGTGCTTCTCAATCCTGGTCCTAACTTGGGACCCCTGCCCTGCTGGTTTTCAAGATATTCTTACTTCAATACACCACCTGACTCAGATGAATGGCTCGTTAGCAGAACTCGATGAGCAGTTGAGTTGACCTGAATCAGGTGTGGTGGAGTTGGAAACCTGGAACACAGGCAGGGCAGGGGTCCCTGAGGACCAGAATTGAGAAACCCTGTACTAGCAGCTATTAGCTATTAGCTAATTCTGATGTTTCTGACAACTTGGTAACTTAATCAACAACTTAAAACCAGACATATTATAAGCAACTCATTTTTCCTTTCTTTACTCTAAATAATTATTAACAATTTGTCCAGTTTTACTTCTGTGGTGTAATATCCTGAAATAGGCATATCATATCAAACAGTTTTCTCCATAATTGCAATGAAAGCACCTTCTTGTGCCGTGATAATGCTGAACATTTCTGGGAATTTTGAGACTTGTGACTGGAGGAACTGGATAGTGACTGGATAGAGTAGAACATGGCATGGTTGGGCTATCATTAGGTGCATCTCCCTCTGAGGTAATACAGCCATACCTGCTCTTTGTGGTGGGTACCAGTGGAAAGTTTTGCACAATTTCAAAATAGTGCATTCATCGCTGCACCTGAGGCCACTGGATCCACTTACAGATGAAAACATGTTCATGTCTGGAAGAATTTTGGCCATTGACAGCCATCCCATCCATTCACAGCGGTGCATGACGTTTGAAGTCATTTCTATGCCCGTCTCGACCACAAGATATCAGTGATTTTTACACTGTACTTTTAAATATACAGTCTACTGCAAGGTTATCTGATACCAAGTGAATAGAGGGCTAGTATTGTTTGATACTTTCAACAGGGCTGTCAAAATTAACACAGAGATTAATCTGTGCAATTAATGCATTATCTTTTAATGCATAAATCACTTTATCATCCTTATTTATGAAGATTTTAACAATTATCAAGCCTTAAAGTATCGGTGTTGTCACACTGGTATTGATCGCCATCAAGATAAACATTGGTATCAGTGATATTGAGATCAACTACTTTTAAATGCTTCTTGGTGCAGGTATAAAAATAAAGATCAGGAGCTTAGGTGTACTCAGTAAAAATGGACCATTAAAAAAGAAAAATGATCTTGATTGAAATTTGAGATATCAATCTGACACCTGAGATTGGATTAAAACTTTCTTACTTCTCACTAAAGGGCCTGTCTTTATTTTTACATCTAATTTCTTTAATTGGACAAACATCATATATCAAGGCAAAATTTTAACTGATAACTCATGTATGACTGAAATTATGGTTTGTTTACATAAACACAGCAAAATACCCCCAAATGTACCCCAATAACAATAAATATTTGAAGAAAATACCAAGACAGGTACTGTGTATCACCAGTCTCCATAATTTAAAAAAACAAACAAAAGAAAAACACAGAGAATAATATTTGGGGGCCTGACAAGACTATAAATGAACAACACATGATCACATAATTATTTTCAATTCCTTTGAATAAGGCCGTGGACTAAATGCAAACACAAAGGAGCAAATACTGGTCACAGTTACCCTCCCAGGACGTCACAAATTAGATCAGTTACAAACCTATAAGGCTGCCCAGTGTCAGCTTCCTGCGACCCACTCTCTCCACAAGCCAGACCCCAACCAGGGTGAAGACAAAGTTAGTCGCTGAAGTCGCTGCAGCTAGCCAGATAGCCTCTTTATCATCCCGCACTCCTGCCATCTGCAGAATGGTCGCACTGTAGTACCTAGACAATCAGGAGATTTATTGAAAAACCATGACTTGCGTTTCCAGTCAGATGTGATCATAATGAGCAGAATTATCAAGCGATACAGAGAACTGGGAGTGTTCTTATAAAATGAACCCTACACTTACATGACTGTGTTGATCCCAGACAGCTGCTGAAACATCTGGAGTCCACAGCCAACGATGAGAGCCCTGCGAGTCGGACCATGGCTGAGGATGCGCAAAATGACGACACCTCCTGAAAATAAACCAACATTAAAAAAAAAAAAAAAAAAACTGCCACAAATAAAAGCCATTCTACATCATTCACAGCAATCTCTCACCTCTGCCCACCTCCTTCTCCTCTTCCTCAATGCTGGCTTTGATGGTGTCGTACTCCTCGTCCACATTCCGGTCTCCTTGGATCCGGCTGAGAACCTGACGGGCCTCCTGGCTCCGGCCCTTCTGGAGGAGCCAGCGTGGGCTCTCCGGCAGGAAGATGAAGCCGAAGAACTGCAGCACGGCGGGCAGGACGGACAGGCCCAACATGTACCTACGGTATGGAGGGAATGAGGAGGAGTCAAGAGGGGGGAAGGGACACTGAAAAGACTCAACTGCTTCCTAGTGACTGAAGTCTCTCTTGTGCCCTGGATGACATCACAGGGAGTCATGGATTACAAATTAGGGCAATGAAAAACAACACACAGCAGCAGTTTAAGTTCACGATAAAGACGAAGACAAAGTTGGAAGCTTAACTTTTAATGAAAGTTAAAAGCAAGGGTGATAAAAAAAAATGCCCACCTCCAGCCATCATGATTCATGTAACTAAAAGCTCCATCCACCACACTGGCAATGAACTGGCCACCAGTGATGAAAAGGGAATTGACAGTAACCAGCTGACCTCTCATGTGAGGGGGGGAAACCTCAGCGATGTATACAGGAACAGTCATAGAGGCAATGCCTGATTGGAAAAAGAACAAATCTGAAGCTCCAATCCTTTGCTGGTAACATGATCCTCAGTCTTGATTTGTTTTTTTACAAAAAACATCTCAAATAACTTACTCACCAATGCCAAAACCCACTGTGATTCTGCCAACAAGGAGGACCACTTTATCCATGGCGATGCTCAATATAATCCCACCAGCACTGAAGATGAAACTGGCCAAAAGGATACAGATCCTGCGCCCTAGCCACCCATTCAAGACGCCTCCACTCAGTGCAGACAGCGCCGCAGCCCCGACAGTACTGGAAACCAGCAGCTCCTGCCACAGGGCATTCAGGTTCATCTCCTTCTTCAGGAGCAGCATTGCCCCCGAAACCACCCCAGTGTCATACCCAAACAGGAATCCCCCCAAGGCAGAGAAAAACGCCAACACGTAGACGAAAGTCGGTGTGTAAGCATCTTGGTCCGGAAGGGTCTCACCGGAGACCGGAGTCGGAGGTCCAATGAGACTCCGCTCTCCATCGTCCACGGCTCTCTGTCTCCTGCTGCCCATAAGGTGACTCACGTGCTTCAGACTGTATTCATCGCGGCTGCTGGACATAGAGGGTAAGAGTTAAACAGAGAGGAGTTAAAGCCCACTGGTGTCTTGTTAACCCACCACTACTTCCAGGGCTAGGTGAGACATCACGTGACAAGCTGCACCTTACCGCGAGGGGACTGGATGGGGTCATGATTTGTCATCAGATCTTATAAACCCAAGCAAAAGTGAACGATACGTTTGCATTATTTGGAATGTAATGCGTCCCAATTATCTAAAATCAAAATCCAGGACCGAGTGCAGTTGTACAACCAGTCCGAGAAAGAAACTAGCAAAGAAACCAAGACCTCCGCCACAGCTGTCTAGCTAACTTAGCGGACGATGACGTTTCATGATTAACCCTCGCGCTGACCTGTGAGCGAGACTCTGTGGCAGTAGCGGATTCATTAGATGAAAGCCGAAATCAGGCTCTCTGGATGCTTACCGACTTCACATATTGTTTACCTTTCTGTTGCTACCGCTGCGCTCCCTGTGCAGCCATGTTTACGTGACGTCAGCAACCCTGTCACCACAAATCATTTCATATTCCCCCAGATTTCAAACGCCAGCCTCCATTTAAGAAATGTTATTTAAATGAATCATCGTTTATCTGCTTATTTAAAACAGAGAAAAAGAGACGGCTGAACATAATCTAAATGTAGTCGGCATGCGTGGTCGACGAGTTTTTAACCTTTTTACATTTCAAAGTAACTTCAATAACTTTCCTCATAAATCGATCCTATTTAGGCGTTATTTTGGGAAAAAGTATCTCGCTCATTAATAACATGACATAAAACATAATCAGAACATGTTAAAAGACTAACATCCAATTTTTACTTCTTCTTTTTTTAAAGCCAAATACATTGCTTGCATTCGTGTAAGATCAAAGCTCCTTCTTGCATGAATAATAACGCAAACTATTATAACCTTACCAGCAAAAACAAATCCTTTTCTCAAAGCTCTTCAGCAGACCATGTCCTGTTTAAAAAAAACAGGAAGCCTCTGTGTGGGATCATATGATATTGCTGAAAGAGAAGGAGGAGGAACGCACCCGTGCAAGTTGTAATAAGGTTAACCTTCTCGAGCTGTGATCCTTGCACAGCAGGCAGTTCTGTTGACTGATATAAGCTCTGTCAATACAGCAGGAATGTGGATTGTTTAAAGCTGATGGTACACTGCACGGTCAGTCACCTTTCTTAGGAGATCAAATGTTACAAAATCTGCCTTTTAAAAAGTGATAGAGATTGAGGATTGATTTGAGGATTAGTTTTTTCCAACACAGTGCAAATTCTACACACCTGCATTATCACACCTGTATTTTCAGTACAGTCCTTGGACTTGATTATTTTCAGAGAAAAGAATGTTTCCTTTCTTGTTTCAAATTTCTGAACACAGACCTGCATACTTATAAGACTGCATCTAACTGGATAAACCACTGTTTTGTCCACACATGACAATTTAGCAAATAATCAGTTTTTACACTACAAAAAATGCCAAACATTGTGTGAAAGTATAGTACTGGACACTTACCTGTCACTTTAGGTTTACCTTGCTAATATCAGGTAAACCCCCTTTTTGCTTTCAGAACTGCCTAAATTCTTCATGCCATAGATTTCACAAGGTGTAGGGAGAGTGGAAGAGCCCCAGACCATCATACTACCACCACCATATTTTACCGTTGGTATGATGTTCCTTTTCTGAAATGCCGTGTTACTTTTACGCCAGATGTAATGGGACCTACACCTTCCAAAAAGTTCAACTTTTGTCTCATCTGTCCACAGAGTATTTTCCCAAAAGTCTTTGGGATCATCAAGATGCCTTCTGGAAAAACTGAGACGAGCCTTTATGTTCTTTTTGCTCAGCATTGGTTTTCATCTTGGAACTCTGCCATGCAGGCAATTTTTGCCCAGTCTCTTTCTTATGGTGGAGTCATGAACACTGACCTTAATTGCTGCAAGTGAGGCCTTCAGTTCGTTGTTCTGGGGTCTTTTGTGACCTCTTGGATGAGTTGTCGCTGTGCTCTTGGGGTAATTTTGCTCGGCCAGCCACTCCTGGGGAGGTTCACCACTGTTCCATGTTTTCACCATTTGTGGATAATGGCTCTCACTGTGGTTCACTGGAGTCCAAAAGCTTTAGAAATGGCTTTGGAACCTTTTCCAGACTGATAGATCTCAACTACTTAGTTTCTCATTTTTTCCTGAATTTCTGTGGATCGCAGCATGATGTCTAGCTTTTGAGGATCTTTTGGTCTACTTCACTTTGTCAGGCAGGTCCTATTTAAGTGATTTCTTGATTGAGAACAGGCGTGGCAATAATCAAGCCTGGGTGTGGCTAGAGAAATTGAACTCTGCTTTCCAAAGATGTGATAAACCACAGTTTATTTATGTTTTAACAGAGGGTGCAATCACTTTTTCATACAGGGTCATGTACGTTTTTTTTTTCTCCCTTACTAATAGAAATCTTCATTTAAAAACTGCATTTTGTGTTTACTTGTGTTATCTTTGTCTCACATTTAAAGTTGTCTGATGATCTGAAACATATACTGTAAGTGTGACAAATCAGGAAGGGGGCAAACACTTTTCACACAACTGTATATAACCACCGCAGTGGCAGCCTGAACTGCTGATACAAGGCAGGATGGACAATGCTTGTATGGTCATTGAGCCAGAAACTGCTGCTTGTATTTTTTTTTTCCACAAACAAGAAACTTATAAATAAATGTAACAAGATTCTACCAAATAAGTCTGAAGTGTCAGTATATTATGAAAACGATTTTAAATCCAAACCATGATTTTTCACACTCATGATTTTCTAATTTTCTATATATATATATATATATATATATATATATATATTGTATAATATTGTATATTATACTATATATAAATGTGTGTGTGTATGTATGAAAGTAAGTTTAATTTTATATTTTCACTTCATTACTCTTCTTTATTGACTTTCTTTATATTATATTCAAATAATAGCAGTAATCATTTTCAATTAACTGTAATATAACTTATTTTGGGGGGCACTGCTGTAGTTCCACACACCCTTCAGAACTATCAAATACCGAAGTAACGACTGTAGTTGCGCAGCGCAAAAACAGTAACGGTATGATTAGTGACGGTGGTCACAAAGGAAGACGTAGAAGGCTGAGATTTGTTGACCCCAGGTTGAGGAAGGGAGGCTGAAACGCCGCTTTAACAAAAAAGAAAGAAATGCCATCTATCTATCTATCTATCTATCTATCTATCTATCTATCTATCTATCTATCTATCTATCTATCTATCTATCTATCTATCTATCTATCTATCTATCTATCTATCTATCTATCTATCTATCTAATAAATCAACACAATCTCATTTGGTAAAAAAAAAAAAGAGAGAGAGAGAGAGAGAGAGAGAGAGAGAGAGAGAGAGCGAGCTTGGGCAAACCTCTGTCGATTAGCTTGAGCGGTCGACTTCCTCCGAGTTGCTGGACTGCGCGCGCCGTGTCTGTTTCCAGCCTCCTCTACTCTATACAGGAAGTTTTTCTGACTCAAGTCATATGATGTGACCGCAGGGAAGCAGGAGCACGCCTGTTATAGAGGAACCACTGGTCTTTCCCACGGAACTAACAGAAAGTTCCGACCCCACAAAGAGAGGAACACGTTCTTCGGCTAAAAGAAAGTTATCCAGAGATGGTGATGTCAACGTCGGGACCGAAACTCCGCGTCGCTGACAGCTTCCCAAGCCATGACAACTTGTCATGACTACTGTAGCTTCTGTAATATAATGCGATTCTATTTAATATCGAACAATGCGGTGTAAAGATAAGAGAAGTATTTGTGGAAGTTAGGCTTTTTCTCTCAGAGCTGGTGTAGCATGCAGCGAGGTCCCGCACGAAGCCTGTTGTCGGCTGTGATTGAGGGAATGCACTGATTGACCTCCATGCACGTCAAGTCCACGGCAGGAAAACAGCACTTCAAAGACAATGGTTAACAAAGAGGAATTGGAAGAAAGATTGAAGAAACTTTTGGTGAGACTGACAACTCCCCAAGAGGACAGGCAACTGAGTACACTGATTCAAATCATCCAGGATCTGCTTTTCCTGGCGCACACAGACTATGGTAGGAAGCACACCGTTCCTGCATGTGCATCATGCTGCTTTTAATAAACAGGCCTACTTTCCGGTTACATTTGAGGACGACTCAGAAGCAGTTTTTGACAGATGTTTCCTAGATTCCAGTAGCAATTGTGATTAGTATTCCGCTGCATTCATCCAATTTAATTCCTCAAGTTAACTAATGTATACAGTATTGTGTATTTTACTCCTCTTTATTAGCAGCAAAATGGAAATTACACTGAAACAGTTGGTTTGGCCCCTGCTGACTAATGTGTTATTGCTTTACACGCAAATGTTAGATTAATTTGTATTGTGTATGGAGCTTGTAGTTTAATCTTTAACAGTTTAATTTATTTGAAAGGCTTGATATGTTAACCACTGTGTAAAACATTCATTGTGAAAGCAACTATAAGCACAGCTGAAAGTAAATGAAGCAGAAGTGAAAGTAAAATATTGAAAATGAGAGTAATAATTTGAGTAATTTGAATATAAAAGTATTTGCATTTGCTTTTTTAAACTCAAAGCTTTTTTAGGCTAGAGTTTTTTCAAATACATTTTGTTCTATGTTTAAAGTCCTTTTATGGAAAAATTAAGAATAGAAATGCAAGGCCTGCTTTTGATTAAAATTAGCTTGTTTTTATCTGATGCCTTTTGTTGCAGCAGCTGATCTGTTTGAAGACAAAGATGTCCATGCCCCCCTCATGGTGGTGCTGTCATCTTACATCAGCAGCAGAGGAGTCCAGCAGGTAATCCAAGACTTTTTTTTTTTCATGAGAATGGGCCTTTGTGAGCTTTTAGTTTCATAGCAGTTGCCTTTTTTTAATATATCAGTCTCTTGCTGATATATTCTCCACTCTGTGGAGCTGGATTGCCATTTATAAGTGACATGTCTTTGCATGATATGGCATGTTTATGGCATCTCGTGACTTCTGAGTGCTGTAGCTTATCAGAGGTGAGATTGTACCATGACACCAAGTTACTGTATATAAGCTCATCTTGGTTTGCCAAGTGCTCTCTCTTAAGGAGCTGAAGATGACTCGGAGAAATACTCGTTTTAACCCTCTTCCTTATATGCTAGAGTTATCATTTTTCTGTGGTTTATTTGAACTGATCTGTTATAAAGTGTGTGTTTTTGTTTGTACAGGTGGGCTGGTCATTGCTTTGTCAGCTTATTGAAATTTGTCCCCGTACGCTGGAGCAGCTTACCAAACCTCTGAGGGTTGCCAGGGAGTGGGAGGTACTGGGAGTGCATCAGTAAGTGAAGATGTATTAAGAAGTGATGGTTTAATGTTCACCTCCCAACATGGCTTGTGTTAGATGGAGGTGATCATGAGCCGAGCCTCATTTCCACATTTTTACCAAGCAGTCAAACTGTGGCTTCAGTTTTGTTCTAGAAATAGAAAAGAATAGAAATGAACAGGAAAATTTTGGTATTGGCCCTAAAAAATCTGTATCGATCAATCCCTACTGCTGTCTAACATTTGTCCAAACAAACCAAAGCTTCAGTTTAAATCCAGCCATCTTTTTTCCCTTCGTATGTTTCATTTGAAGGGGTCACAATAATGGGCTCACTGCAATTATTGACAAAAAATTGTATGGATAACAAGTTTGTTTGGTTTTTTTTTTCTTTTCAGAATTTTAATCTTTGAAAGGTCATAAATGACTTTGTAGTCATGATGAAGTTAAATATTGTGTAATGTGTTTCAGGCAGATCCTAAAGGTGTTATCTCAGTACAGCACCGACTGCCGTGTGACCATGGTTGGACTGCGAGCGTTGGCTCTACTGCTCAGATCAGGTATCTGTCACACAGGAAATGAACCCTAATCTAACTCTGGGAAAAGAACTACAGAAGTTTCTATTATACTTTAAAAATAAGAGATTAATTCCAGTTAAAGATACAGTATTATGGATGTTTGTTCTTATTGCAACACACTGTGCGCTTGCAGAGCTTTAGATTGGTAAAGGTAGAGTCCGGAGTCCCTTCACGTTTCTGTTTGTAAACAACACTATTCAAACTGAGCGCTCCTCCCCTTGGGCTAATGGCCGCCTCGTTCTTCAGCCTATTCAGCTTCAACGACTCCTTCAGAGCTCAGAAGTGGGTAACAGCCAAACCAGTATTAACCCTGGTTTTCCAACGTGCACTATCTAAAGCTCTTACCTCAGAGTACTTCTTGTTCTTCGCTACGTCCACCGTTTTTCTTTCTTTCTTTTTTTCTTATTTTCTTTCGACAGTTCGAGTGACTGGCATCTGCTCCAATCATGAGCTTACTCCCACACAGCGTCATGCCCTTAACCCTGTCATTGGCTGGCGATATAGATGGGTTTGCGAGCAACGTCACTGATAGGATGCACACGCAACCAGGGGGCAAGAAAACACAGGAAAAGCATTATTGAACTATGAGAAGACGTGTGTGTAAATGCAAGACTCGACTTTTAATGCAGATGAGGTCGAGATATGACGTGAAAGTGTCGGGGATATATAATGTTTAAGTCCTGGTATTTGTTCGGTTGCAAAACATTAATGCATGTAAACAGTTGAAAATGGTGATAATAGGACAGTCGGAGTGACTGATCTTCAGAAAAGCTTCTCAGATAACTTATACAGGTTCAGACTACGTTGGCTTGTTAACAGTGAGCTAGTCTGTGTACGTCTACCAGGATTTCACCCACAACAAAAGCATAACGTTACACCAGCAGCGAGACTCACCGCCAGTAATGCAGGCGAGTCCGTAACAGTTGGAATCACCTCCTTTCCAAACGTAGTGTTGATGTCGTCTTTGCCTGGTTTAATCCCAAACTAGTGAAAGTTGCTCCTGTATGGAGGTGGTAAAGACCACACCGGAGCTGAACCTGCTGCAGACCGCAGACTGTTGCGGCAAAGTTTGGTTTTAACAAAGAGTTTAAACAAAAGTTTAAGCCGCTTTCTAACTCAAGTTTTTCAGGCAAATTTCAAATGAGGTCCAACACTAATAATACCCTTGTTTTAACAAGAAAATGCCATTTCCGGTTGATGACTCCTTTGCCAAGTTAGTGTAATGGTGATAGAAACACAAAACAGCAACGCTGCGTCTGTGTTTTTTTTATTCGTCATCAAAATACAGATTTATTCAATATAATTTAAGATACAATGATCTCTGTTCCATCAGGATACTTTATATTTTTATGAATGATATGAGTGCATGTTTGGCCGTACAGTTGACTGCAGTACAAAAACAGGCTTTTTGCCCCCTGGTTGCGTGCGCAACTGCCAATGTTTGTAAATGGGAAACCCATCTATATACAGAAATGTCTACCCAGAAATGTCCTGACCACACCACAACAAATGGAAAAGGCGAATTACAGACATGGGGAGGGGGAGTTTCATTGAAACTTACCACTGCACGGTAGTGGCCCAAAGGCACGGATTGAGACGGATTTCACTTGCGCAGGTCTCACGTTTATTTTCAGGGGGGAACTTCGGACTATACCTTTAAGAAAAGGTAATCTGTGGCTTTAATGTTGAAGACAGTAAAGCCAGTTTAAAAGGCAACTCCAGCAAAATACTGCCAAATTTCCTCTAGGGAAGAAATGAAGTTTGTAAAAAAGAAAACCACTCAATGTGATTATCTAATAGATAATCATCTTTGTGTGTGTGTGTGTGTGTGTGTGTGTGTGAGCAGAAATACGTCAGATGTCTGGAATGTGGGGTTTCCCTCTCCAAGGTGACATGAGTAATTCTGTGTTTTATTGCAACAGTTTAATCTCTCTCTGCATAAATATACTCTGTGATGGGACAGAAAATCTGCTTTAAAAAAAACTGCTTTTAAATCTTCAGCTCTTTCTTTTACATCTTCTGGATGTTTAGAAAAATACCAAGTGTGTTGAGTGAAAGGTTTAAATAACATTAACCAGAAAAAGAGCAGGGTCAGTGGTCAATCAAAGTCAACAAAATGTTTCACTGTTTTGATTTTTTTTTTAAATATTATTACACAGACATGATTCCTCTGTTGGTACTGGAGGAGGAAGAGGATGTGTTTGGTCTGGTGGTGCAGGCGATGAAGACCTTTCCTACCAGTGAGGAAGTGCAGCTTCAAGGCTGTGGAGCTCTGCAGCTGCTGCTGGACAGAGGTAGAACATGCTCTCTATAACATCAGTAACGAATTTATGGAGTAATTATGCAGTTTCTGTGTCGTTACACTAAACCCTTTACAGCCTTGCTTCACCTGCATGTTTGCTGTTTCTGGATCTGTGTCATATATTGTTATTATTTATTGTTTCATTCTCCATTTTGGGAATTTTTAATCAGATTTGGCTCCTCGTCTTTGGCGAGACTCAGCTGTCATTTGCTTCAGCTTCAGCTGAATGTAGATGGAACCATTTTCTCCATCTGAGCGAGCCAAAAATGTTAGCATGCGATTCTGCTAATGTGCTAATGTGCAAATAACTAACTTCAATTAGCAACTAATAGAACATTTATTAAAAAGATACAAACATATCAGCAGGACATTTCAACACGACAACTAACATAGTTCTGAGAGAGATGCTCCGTAGAGCTGCACTCATCCAGTTTTTTCCGATCCAATCCGATACCAGTATCTGGGGTGAGCGTATTAGCCGATACACGACACCAATCTGATACTACTGTTGAGCGAATGAACTGTATACCTTGCCATGTGAGTGAATGCATAAAGCTTGACATAAACAATGGTTTATGCCTTGTTAAAAATGTAACAAATTAACACAGATATAAATGTACTTAATTTCATTTATTAACAAATAACAAAGTTTACATTTATTATAATATTAATAAATGACAGAAATGACAGGATCGGAAAGCTGGATCGGTCACATTCATCCGATAACCAGTCTAGCTAATTTGTCAGTACTGGAGCCGATATCTCATCCAGGTATCGGATCGGTGCATCTCTAGTGCCTCTCGAGGGTTTTGAGGGCAGACACAGTTTTGATAGCTTTAAATCTGGAACTTAATTTGAGATTGTCTATTACTAAAGGGTGTACTGAAATTAGATCTATGACGCTGACAAATGAGCAATGTGTAATTTAACAGAATTTTCAAAGTTAATTTTCTCTATACTAGTGATAGACCGATCTTTTTCTACTGATATTTTCTTATTGGTCTCAGCTGATGGCCGATACAACTTGCTGATATTTGGGGCCGATACTGCATTTGACTCCCAATTTAATATAATGAATGATACAAGAAAAAGTAATTGAACAACTCTTTCGATATAAAAAAAACAAAACAAAAAAACAAAGCATTTTGAATAAATATATAAAAAAAAGAAACAGTGCACTTGTAAACAAATGTTAAAAAGAAGCATTAAACTTAAAATAAATATATATGAAAAAAGTCTGTAAATTATGCCAAGTGGGGGTATCAGCCAACACACCTGACGTATCAGCCGATGCCAGCAAAAAATGCAAATATTGGCCAGCCAATGTATCGTTCTATCCTTACCCGATACAAAACAGCTGAAGTTTGTCTTTTAGGAAAGCATTCATGCCTTTTTTCTATAAGAAAAGTTGTGTTACTAGTTAACTTTCCTGCGTTCCTGTTTACATTTAGCGTGTTATTTTAGCCTCCCTAGCCAGCTAAAGTCTGTATAACTGCATAATCATTTTGTCCATATGCTATTGTGTGTATCATATCTGATTATTTACCTTGTGTCTGTGCTTCCAGTAAGTGATGAGCATGTTGTGGAGTTTGTGGAGAACCAGGACCATGTTGTGGTTCTTTCGGCTCTGCAGAGGTTTTCAGACAGCCCAGAACTGCTCCTGCAGGCCATGAAAGTGCTTCTTCCTCTCGCTCGAACCAGTAAGACTTCAATCACAATAACAACCGCAGTAATGAGAAGTGTCCTGAAAACTTAATTTCTTTCCTGAATAGCAGTTCTTTGAATTTGGCCACGAAAGTTTTCCTTTTCACTCCGCCTGTTATCTGTTGCTTGACTCATTACATGTTGTCATCATGAGGTTTAGCTTCAATGTTCATGTTCCAGCTGCACCATCAGGAAGTCCGACAACTGTGATGCCTTTTAGTTGTTCTGATGTAAATCAAATTACACCATACACCATGAGTCATGGACAATGTTGTGCTGCCTTGTTATAGCTGCTATTTCTAGGACAAAGTAGCAGTTCTTGAAGGGAAAAAAAGCTATTTTCCTGGAAATTCCCCCACTGTGAACACTGTGTGTTAAGTATCTGGGAGCCACTTTTGTTATTCATGGATAACTGGGATGATCCGATATATCTGTGAAAGCATACTTTTATGTTTTTGGAACTAAATGAATAAATGAATGCAGGAAATCCGAATAGTTTCATCCAAACTGCAACATTTTTGTGTGTAGAAAGGAGTTTGTGTCATCTAGTAAGCTGCTGCTCTGTGAAGATGGCACCAACAAAGAAGAAGAAATCCATGACAGATTTTAGGCATCATTAAAAAACTTCAACTCAGAATAGTTTTAACAAAAACTTCAGGATTTTGAAGGTACTTCACTCCTATTTGGGGGGAAAAGTATATGATAAATTTTAAAATCAAATCCTAAAACTTAAAAAAAAAGAAAAATTACATACAGCTTTTTTTTCCATTTCAGATTGTATAGAGAATATAATTTAAGCTTGCATTTGCCTGTTAGGGCTTCAAAGAGAGTAAAATGAACTGTGCACAAATAAGTCAAGAGTTTTAAATCTTTTTTTTTTTTTTACTTTTTACTTTCTTAAATGCAAAATGAATAATTATCCTTTTCTTATGTAGCAAGAAGTTTGGCTTAATATTTCTGTGGCTGCAGTAGTGGAGGTATTCTGATCTGTCACCACAACAGTGACCTCACTTCACTTGTCACACATCTTCAGTTTTCAGATGACTTGCCATTTTTCCTCTAGTAAAAGCAAGAGAAAATACTTAGAGCAGCTCCCATTTTTTCCTCTACTTGAGTTGTAATGAGCTGTAGGATTTTTCTTCAGAAAAAGTGGAACTGGACATGAAAAAGTGTTAGTCATGAACATTTGTTCCACTCAGATCTCTGCTCCTCACAGATATGGGATTTATCATGGTCACGGGGGGGATTCCAGGCTTCTTTTTTTTTTTACCTGCTTTTCTCATTTTTATCTCAATATCTTTTTGTGTTGAAGTGTCTGATTGTTATGCTTCCACATGTGCTATACATACAGTGTGTTTTTGTGTTTATTATTACCCGTGAAATCTGGCAGTGTAAGCATACCGTACCGTGCACCTTGGAATTAATATTAGGAGCGTGACAAAATATTGATACACTAAAATATTGTGATATCTTATGTTGTGATATTATATTGATATAAAAAAATCCCTTTTTTCAGAAAGGAAAAAAAAAAGATATAAAAAAATGTGGTATCTGTATTTTTTTTAAATTAGATTTCATCATTCTATTGTGAAATTTCGTGAGATTTTGTTGTTCAATAAGCAACTGACCAGCGTGTAGAAAACTCCCTGCTTTAGCACTGATAGAGTATTTATGTGCAGTCTGCAGCAGGTTTAAGTTCCTTTTTTGGATTTAGATTTTTTTTTTAAACAAACTGGCAAACAAAACTAAAACCAGCAGTATAAAGCCAAACACAACAAAGGAAATGAGGAGAAAACAAAACAAACAAAGCAAAACTGAAAACTACAGTACAAAACAACACCCAACCTTTGGCTCATGTGAACTCTAGTAAAACAAAGTAAAATTTAATGCAAGCTTAATATTTTTAAAGCAGATTTGAATTAATTTTTTTACACTGTGGAAAGTACAAGTTCCAAATGTGTGTCCAGGCTTTCATAGACCACCCAGTTGTTTGAGATTATAATTCACTGACTGAAATGTTTATTTTTCATTTGCATATTTTTAATATGCGTTTCCATCATACTCATATACTACTTTGTTTTATTTGTTTGCATTTATACTATTCCAGCTCAGCTGTGGTGTAATTATTTTCAAAAGCACTTTATTTTTATTTTGTTTGTGGATCTATTCAGGTTTGTTTTCTGAAAGTGAGAAATATTTATGTTCAGGGGGACGATTGTAAATGGTTTTACTATGAGATCCAAAAGGCAATGAAACCTGTCCAAGTTTAATAAATGGGACATGGACACATTTAATTTAATTGATTTTGGCGGATTTTGCTGTTTCAGTCATCTGATGTATGTACATAGATACAACTTTTATTTCAAGCTTTATTTAAAGTTCTCTGAAGTGCCTAGATCATCGCAATATGTCACAATGTCGCAATATTGTATCGTATCGTGACCCATGTATCATGATACGTATCGTATGGTGAAGTCTTTGCCAGCACCCACCTCCAGTTAACATACTTGTCTCCTTCAGCCAGTAACGTGGAGGTGCTGATGTCAGGAGGTACTCGCTGTTACAGCCTGGTCATTGCCGCCACAGACGCCTGTCCTGAAGTGGAGGAGCTGCAGGAGACGGCCTGCTGCCTATTCAGGAGGTTAACATCAGGTTAGATCAGGGGCCAAATGGTGGGGTTTCAAAGTCGGACAATTTTACCTACAAATTGTATGAAAAGAACCTACACTTAAAGGTAATATGTAAAAAAATCAAAGGTCAATGGCAGAAAAATGCGATGTATAATTCAAAACTGTGTTTCTATTGATGTGTAATTGCTGCACTAGAATAGCTGTTTATGTGTTCTTTGCTTAGAATGCGTCTTTATATCTACTTGCTGGAGGTGCTCATACATGGAGGCTGCCATATTTGTTCCACCATTTTTACTACGGTGTTCCTGAATGAACAAAATAATGTGTGAAGTGAGAACCCTTTGAACTTTAAAACTGCTGCACCAGCTTTGTTTATTGGGAGTAAAGAGACTGTTTGGGATAAGTAATGCCTTAAAATATATTTTTAAACAATAGGTACTCATAGTACAGTCATGGCTACACCTGAGACCACTGGATCCACTCACAGACGAAAACATTATGTCTGGGAGAATTTTGGCCACTGACAGTCACCGTACATTCACAACAGTGCTTGAAATATGAAATCATTTGAAAAAAAAACTTCTTTTCTTTAAAATACCCATCTTCATCACAATAGTTTAGTAATTCTTACATACTGTACCTTTAAGAGACTTATACTGGGTATGTACAGAATGTTTTCTGTCTTTGGAAGGTAAGGAAAATGTTTTGTTTGCAAACTTTTGCACTTAACTACACAGCAAGCTGAACCAATAGGAAACCAGTAAAGTAAAATGTGTGTAAAAGCTCTGTAGAAGATTAACGTGTGAGTACTTGTTGACAGTTGAAAATGATAACACTGCTTGTGAAATCAATACAGCAATGTTTGGACTCGAGTTGTTCTGATAAACGAATGTGTGTTTGAGATGACAAATGAGCATCGACCATGTCAACGGAGGCTTCAGTTGGATTCAAAGCCGGCTTGTTCTTCGCTCTCTTTGCAGAGAGTTACTACAACATCCTGGTGCTGAACGGCGTCCAGAGAGTCGCAGTAAGAGCCTGTCAGACTTTCCCCGACAACGCCGCACTGCAAGCTGCCGCCCTGTCCTGCCTGGCTGACCTCAGTAAGGACGCACATTCATAAACTATATTTAACTCATTTATTCCCGCCCACACAGAAGGATTAAGGATTCAAAACATACTGTAGTGATGTTGCACTCAAGGGAAATGATGTTGGGTTGAGAAACAGTGGATTCTCTGTTTATCGTCTCTGCAGCTGTGACATTCATTCATTTCATCCTCAGAGTGGGTGAGACTGTGTTTCTGTTCTGCTTTTATTGATATCTCCTCAAAAGTTAATCAAAGCGGGCAAATTTGCTGAATGAAATGGAAGAGATAAAGATGGGCAGAAAAGGAAGAAATAAACGCCACAGAGAGAAAATAAACACGCCATTGGCAAACGACACAAACAACATATTTTGAGCTGCTTGACTGATTTCTTCTTTTTTTAGACGCAATGCATTATCTCGGTTAAGATTCCTGTACATTGTAAACTAGTTTGTCTGACTGGGTTGATGTATTTTTCATGAGTTCGAAAGTTACAAATCGACGGAAACTTTTGGACCATTTCAAAGATCTGCTACTTAAGTCCTAGAAAATCCAACCCATTAAATCAAAGGCTGCAGTTTTCTCTTTCAAATACACTCAGCTGTGCCCTTATTTGAGGGAATGGTAGTCAGTGTTTTTAGTCACTTTTATTATTAAAAAGTTGACAGATATATTTATTATTTTTGTTATTTTGAGGTCAGACTTCAACCTTGAAGGTTGTACAGAAGGAGCCCTGATTTAAAAAAATAAATAAAAATATATATATATATGATTGGTGGTATCGCATCTTTGCAATATTATCTGGCATCAGCTTTGTATCTCTTGTTGGAGAAAATACCATATAATTGTTTTTTGGTACTTTGACAGACATTTACTGTATAGTTCTGTCGGTAAACAGTTTTTTTTTTTTTTTTTAAACAACACCAATGCAACAAGGCAAGGAAAGTTTATTTATACAGCACATTTCATGTACAAAACGGCTCACAGTGCTTTACATAGGCGTAATAGCGAGATGCAGGGGAAGCAAAAAATATAAAGAAGTAAAAGAGCCTTTAAG
Organism: Atherinomorus stipes; assembly: GCA_023101725.1. NCBI lineage: Eukaryota > Metazoa > Chordata > Actinopteri > Atheriniformes > Atherinidae > Atherinomorus > Atherinomorus stipes. The sequence goes on from JALJCO010005621.1 coordinate 274,899, forward strand.
CATGATTTAAAATAAAAACAAACTAAGAAAAAGAAAATGGATAAAAACTTGTTCTTGTACTAGAACTTTACTGAAATGCAACTGTGCTTTGTTCAAAGATGGGCGTAGTCTGACCCATGACAGCTGAGTAATGTGTAATGATGCATGTTGACAAGTGCTGCAGGTGATGCCATCCTATCACAAAACAATCTCTAATTCCTGCAAAAGGGCCTTCACCTTTTACGGGACACTTTTACCATCTACATGTACTACCCAAAAAAATAGAATATCCTGAAAAAGTTCATGTATTTCTGTAATTCAACTTAAAAGGTGCAATTTACATATTGTTTAGACTAATAATATCTGAATCAATATATTTCAAGCTTTTGTTTGTTTGGATGTTGCTGATTAGGACTTGCAGGTTAAGAAAGGGGAGTGGATAGCCCAGTGGTAGTGTCATGGGTTTGGGCGCGGAGGACCCGGGTTCGATCCCCCCGACACAACTCCTGGGTGAACCACTGTGGACCCCTGAGCAAGGTCCTTAACCCCCCCACCAACTGCTCCCCGGGCGCTTAAGTAGCAGCCCACTGCTCTCTGATACTCACAGTACAGAGATGGGTAAAATGCAGAGCCCTAATTTCCCCTCGGGGATCATACCAGTATAATAATAAAAAAAAAAAAAAACCTCAAATTCTAAAACTCAAAAAATTAGGATACTGTGAAAAGCTCCAGTATTGTAGGTTCAGAGTGTCACATTCTAATCAGGTAAGTAATCCAAAACACCTCCATAAGTGCCCTGAGCCTTTAAAAAGTCTCTGTCTTGGTTTAGAAGAATTCACAATCATGGGGACGACTGCTGATCTGACAGTTGTACAGAAAATCATCATTGACTCCCTGCACAAGGTGGGAAAGACACAAACAGTGATAGCAAAAGAAGCTGGATGTTCTCTGAGTTCTGTCTCAAAGCACATTAATGGACAGTTAAGTGGAAGGAAGAGGTGTGGAAGAAAGCGGTGTACAAGCCGGAGGGCTGACAGCAGCCTGGAGAAGATGGTCAGGAAAGGGCCTTTCAAAAGTGTGGAGGACTTCATAAGGAATGGATCTGTGAGCTTCATTAAGTCCAGAATAAATGCAGCCATCTACCAGGACATTTTGGAGCACTTTGTGCTTGTTTTGGCAGACCAGCTGTATGGGGATGCAGACTTCATCTTTCAGCAGGACTTGGCACCTGCCCACACTGCCAAAAGTACAAAATCTTGGCTCAACAACCATGTTTGATTGGCCCGCAAACTCACCTGACCTGAACCCCATCGAAAACATGTGGGGCATTGTCAAGAGAAAGCTGAACGAGAAGAGACCAAACAACAAAGAAGAGCTCAAGGCTGTGATGGAAGCATGTTTTTTTTCTTCCATAACACCTGAGATATGCCAGAAGCTGGTTACATCCATGTCACTCCTGATTAAGGCAGTCATTCAAGCAAAAGGGGCCCCAACCAAGTACTAAGTACAGATGCAAGATTTTACTTTTGGAGCCCTGATTTTTTTGTATTTAAAGTCCTTTTTAAATTGATTTCATGCAATGTTCAAATTTTTTGAGTTTTAGAATTTGAGGTTTTCTTAAAGGGATATTGTGTAAGTTCTCCTGTGTTTTATTCACAAAAACTGATTATTTGGTTCAAAAGTGTTTTTTCATTAATCAGTAATCACTCCCATCAACAAACTGAAGTGCTCCTCTAAGTTCTAAATTTGCCGTTCGTATCATTCATTTACACATCGAGCGGGGCGGCTCGGTGGAGGCTGCCATGTCGTATCGCCATGTTTTTGCGTTCGGGAGAAGCGTGACAGTAGGTAAACACAGAAACTCACCGGACACACCGGAGTTTTCAGCTCAGTTCGAGGTAATGCCTTTGAAAAGTCACCGCGCTGCAGTGGGGAGAAACTAGCGTCTCACTGACGCTGGGTTCACGTGCAGTCGGGCAGACGGCCGTTGGTAACAAACCAGATGTCATTTTAATCAATGAAGCTGAGCGAAAGACGGTAAAACATTGGTCAGGGAAAACAATACGACATCGCCATGACAACAAATCAGATGTGGACTGATGTCACTGTAACTGACGGACCACATCTTCACATAGAGGCTGGTGATAATTTTACATGCAGCAGATGTCGTCCGTCTGCCCGGTTTCACGCGAATGCAGCATGAAAAGTACGAGGGAGCTGCTCCTGATTACACAGTGTCCCTTTAAGCTGCAAGTCCTTATCAGCAACATTCAAACAAATGTTTGAAATATATTGGTTCACATATTAGTCGTCTATACAATATGTAAATTCCACCTTTTAAGTTGAATTATAGAAATACATGAACTTTTTCAGGATATTCTAATTTTTTGGGTAGTACCTGTATATACTTCATTCTGTTCAGGAAAAAAAGGGGTAGAGGCTGTCCCTGATGACTTTGACCATAATCACTCCTCTGGATAGTCATTATAAGTAAAAATGTGCAAATAGGGAGTCAGAATGACGTCAAATATCCTTTGAAGAATGATAAAAAGAGGAAGCAAGCAGTGTGATTGGTGCACATTCTTTTCATCCTGGAGTTTTTAGGAATCTCAATCTTTACATATAGTATTGCTACTTGTTGTAATGACCTCAAATATACTGAAACTGAGAGTTCGATTAGATGGTTTCAGCACCGTAGTTACGCCATGCCGTCTGCCTCTGTCAGCTTCAACCATTGTGCAGAACAAAGCGGTGGCCGAGCAGGGTTTGGAGGAAGGAGAGAAAGAGGAGAACAGAGGCAAGGAGGAGGTGGAGGACATGGACCTGGGCTGGATGGAGGACTGCTGCACTGCGCTGGAGCTCCATGCTGCTGAGCCCACTGTCCAGGTCAGTTAAACATCTTACTGCCCTGGAACCTGAATAATAATTTAACACAGTCCCAGTAAAAAAAAGTCTTCAACTTGTGTGAATCGCCTCAGGAAGCTGCAAGCTGGGCCATTCATAACCTGCTACTGCACGGAGTTCCAGTGGACCACTCAGAGGAGGAGCAGGATGAGAGGTGCACAGCAAAGCCATGAAACATCACATTCCTCATCTCCACGTGTCGAACTAGGTTTAATTTATGACTTGGGTGTTTGTCTTTCAGGACTCCAGTTCACAGACAGTTAATGGCAGCCATGTTGCTTCACTCCTCCTGTCCCAGTGTGTTTATAGCTGCTACTAGTGCCATCGCCACACTCATCATGAAAAACAGTGAGTCTTCACCTGCATTTATGCACACTTGCAAGGTTCCAGCCTGACTTTTTTTCCCTTTATATGAATGTATTAAAATCCCATTAGTAACCTGTATTAAAGCCACACATCCCTCAACAAAGTCCTTTATTACAAAGCAGATATTAGCCCTACATTCATAATAATCTGCAAAATGACAGTTTGCTTCTTTCTGTCAACAATCTTTTATAAAAAGAAAATAAATACATAAGGCCTTAGTTTAGTTTAGTTGTGTGTCATAGCTAACTAGACCTGGTTATCCAGAGTTCCTAACTAGACTCAGACCGAGTTAACCAGAGTTCCTGATTAGACTCAGACCGAGTTAACCAGAGTTCTTCACTAGACTAAGACCAAGTTAACCAGAGTTCCTGATTAGACTCAGACCGAGTTACTCAGTTTCTGACTAGACTCAGACCAAGTTAACCAGAGTTCCAGATTAGAGTCGGACCAAGTTAACCAGAGTTCCTGACTACTTACCAACAGAACACTTACTAATCCATCCTGTTATCAGGTCTGCAGAAGATCATCCAGCTGGAGATGACCAGCTGGATGATCTGATCCAGAGATCTGATCCAGAGATCAGTTCAGCGTTACTCCAGATAAGATTAAAGCTTCGTTTTACATTTATCGTGTTGGGAAGAGAGGAAGGAAGTTATTTATAGAATTTATGAAGAAAATAAAGGTTTAATAAAAAATAAGAAAAGGGAGAGAAAAAAAAGAATAAAAAAAAAAAAAAAAAGGGAAAGGGGATTTTAAAAACGGGAAGGGGGGTTAATAAAAATGCGGGGGTTAGGGGAGGTCTTCTGGGAAAGGGAGTGGGGGTTGGTTGAGATGTGATAAAGAGAAAATTGGGGGGGAAAGAAGGGTCTTTTGTTGGGGATGATGTATTTAAAGTAAGAGAAGAAGATGAGCTTTAATTTTGTTGGGGAGGGTTGTTTGAGGTTTTAAAGTTAGGTCTGAGTCATACTAACCAGATCTGGCTGATGGTGGTTTTTATGTGGATGGACGAAGTCTGTGAAAGGTGTTTTTTTGCTAAAACTTTTTTTGGAAGGCATAATCTCAACTAAGGGGGCGCTGTGGTATATAAAAAGGTATGGTAAATAATATTGTTTTTATGGGGGGGAGGGTAAGAGAGGGGGGGGACGGTTTTGTAGAAAACTAAAAATCTTTCGAATTATAAAAAAACTCCTGGGTAATAATATATAAATAGGAAAAAAACAATTGGTAACAAATATATATTAGGGGTGGGGGGGGGCTAATGGAGGAAAAAAGGGTTTTTTAAAAAATATGGGGGAGTTTTTATACTTAAAAAAAAGAGAGGTGGACTTTTGTCTGTATTTTGAAGTTCAGGTTGGAAAGAAGGGAAAAAAATAATTGAGGCTTTAAAAGGAAGGAAGAAAAGGAGGGGGGATTTATTAAGAAAAGAAAATTGATGGTGGAGAAAAAACTGAGTAAAATTTGATATTGTATGAAAATGAGGGGAAGGGAAAAATGGGGGGTGTTAAAAGAAGAGGCTATAGATATGAAAAAAAAATCTTTCTCAATAAAAAATAAAATATTTTAAATGAAATATTTGTTTTTTTCTCCCCCGCCCCCCCCCCCTCTTTGGGGATTTCTAGCTTCCGGAACCTGAGGAAATAACAAATAATAAGAATGAACGGAGGGGGGGGAGAGATAAAAAAAATCTCACTGGATTTTCAGTTATACACCGTTGTTATCACCTAGAGGCAAAAAACGCACCCAACGAGAGGTTGTGGGGTGGCGGGTCGAGTAGTATTCTGATAAGAAAAGAAAAATAAACAAGTAAAAGAAAAAGAAGAAAAACAACCCCTCAAGGTGGGTAAAAATAAAAAAAGAGAATTACAAAATAAAATACAGCTCACCAACCCAGCATCTAATTTCTCAGCTTTAGCCGTTAAACATCCTTTTACACTGTTTGTTGAATCATCATCGTGACTCAGAGAAAGTCTGAAATGCAGAAATACAACATCCAGAGACCAGCGCACTTCCTTCAGATGGATGTGGGATATGTGGAGGATCAGCTTCAGGGTTACAGAGCCCGGCTCCACAGAAAGAACCAGTTTCTGACTCTGGAGAGGCAGAGAAGACTGGAGGCGGAGCAGGAATCCCGATCCCTCTGAGACCAGGTCTGCTACCTGATGGACGAGGTTCAGGATCTTACAGAAGCTCCAAAGAAAAAAACAGTTTCTGAGTTCTGAGAAGCAGAGACTGGAGACATCTCAGTGCAGTCGAGACCAGATCCCCAACCTGGCCAACGAGGTCCAGAATCTGAAGGTCTGGAGAAAGAGAAGCGAATCAAAGCGGAACAGGGATCCAAGAGCACCTGGAACTGTCTGGTGGAGGCGGACCATCAATGTGAAGTCCAGAGTCACCTCAGGAGACTGTAAAAGCAGGAGTTACAGAGGTACAAGGAACTGGTTGGAGACCTGGCTCAGACCTCTGAGCCCAACCCAGGACCCCAGCTGGGGAGCCAGGACCAGATGAAGGATCTAAAGAAACAGTTGGAAGACGAGATCAGGTCTAATCGAGATCTGAGATCCAGACTGAGGTCCCAGGAGGAGACGATCCAGAATCAGGAGTGGAAGGTGGAGGAGTTCACCTTCAAACTCAAGACGGCGACAGCTGGCAGCGAGTCCCCTATGGGCCTGGATCAGGTCTCTGATGGTAGTGAGACCTGATCCAGTCCCCTACGATCCTTGACCATGTCTGTGATGGTAGCGAGTCCCCTATGATCCTGGACCAGGTCTCTGATGGTAGCGAGTCTGGACACTGTCAGATCCAAACTCCTCCAGGACACCTTTGAGGCTTCCCGCGCGCCTCGACCGCTGCATGAAAAACTGCCTTTAAAAGCCTTCACACATCCTGGGAGGCACTTCAGCCAATCAGAAATCTCCGAACCGTTGCTACGTCTCCACCAGCAAAACAACGCCGCAGATTTTCTGATGTATTTGTTACCTGGTCTGGAGCAGTCTGGAATCCAGTCCACAGTTCAGATGGAGACCAACCCTAGGTGTGTCCAGTGCAGAGCCATGAACAGCCACGTGGAAAGCCTCGGTGATGTCTGTTTTCTGCCACAACCAGACCAGGACCAGACCCTCAACTTTCTTTTAACTTTGCACTCAGAGAGTACAGCCGCATGGATCAGTGTGGAAACTGCAAGTTAAAACTGGAGCAGAGATCTTTCATCACGCAGTCACTCCCTGATGTCGCCACGTTCTGTCTGGTGTGGAAATGCTATCAGACACAACCCAGCCAGCGCGTGTCCTTGTTCAAAGACCTGCTGGTCCAGATGGAGGACAGACGACAGCTGTACTCCCTCAGCTTTGTCATCTGCTACAAAAGTCTCAGCTCCAACTTTTCTCACTTTATACATACATGTTCCATGAAGGCGTGATCTTTAAAGTTGATGATGAACGCGTGTCAGTGGCAGACAGAATAAATGACATTGAAGAAAATGGAATGATCTTCTTTTATGAAAAGAGTCTTAAAATAAAGTGAAAATCACTTCCTTTAAAAACCAAACATGTGGACACAGACTCATTAGACACATGTACAAAGATATGATAAAGACATGCACAAATATGTGTTAAAGCATGGACAAAGATATGTTAAAAACGTACACAAAGACATGTTAAGCACATGTACAACGGATGGACGGACAAACCAACGCTACCGAAAACATTACGTCCTTGGCGGAGGTAAATATTGATTGATAGGTATGGTTTTTGTGGTGGTAACAGAAAAATGCTTTTGCTTGCAGGTCAAATGAGTTCTTTGTTGCTGACCAGCGGCCTTCATGTTAACTTGGTGGAGATGATGAAGAGACATTTAACCTCAGCAGAAGTCTCGATTAACGCCTGCAAGCTGTTAAAACTTCTCTTCCAGGGGAGGTGAGAACATTCTGTTTTTTATTTTGTTTTTTTTTATTTAGTCTTACTAATGATATTGTGGTTACTTTAAAGGGAAATTGTACAACTAGATTGAATAATTTTACAGTATCTTAGTGCACATTATAATAAAGAACAAATAGTTAAGGCTGTACAATAAAACCAGGAAATCAAAGGAAAATGAAGTTTTAAACAGCGGCATGCCTAAGTTTTAGTCTTATAGTTTAAAACATAAATGCAAATAAATCAGATCTTTGAAATGGATATATTGTAATTACATGTACAAAAATATTTTTAAAAAACTTAAAATAGTGTTTATATAGTTAATCTAAGAAATATCGAGCAGAAATGTATACTGTACCAGACACAGTTATTGGTGAATCTAAATAATGTCCTTGAACAAAATGACGGAAAAGAATGAGACTTAGTGAATATAAGTGCTCACATGACTGGATTAAACTAGGACTAGGCTCCATGGGTGAAGGGACAGCAAAACAGCAAAATTATTTTATTAAAAAAAAATAAAAGAGAGAGAGAGAGAGATTTTCAGTCATTTCTAGAAATATCTAAAACTGTACCTGTGAAATTAGGAGACCAAAATTTTCTATTGAACTAAAACTATTCTTCCTGTGCTTTTAGGACTGCCAGCCTGGATGAGTTGAGCATGGCTATGAGTCAGATTCTCAGCTCCATGAAGGTCCACAACTTCCAGCTTGAGGTTCAGCTGGAGGCTTTGCAGGCCAGCCTGGTCTTCCTTTGCCCAGGTAGCTTAAGGCTTTTTCTCACCCCCCCCATTTACCGCTAGATCTGAGATCTTTCTACGGTATTTAGGCATGACCCAAGAGAACTACCTCTTAGAGCTGAACGTGTTTTTACTCACACTACATATCAGGATCGTTTATTTTTCAACACACTGTTCTGGATTCTGAATGACTGGAAAACTATCGGTCATGACCTCTTTTTAAAAGATTACTAGAAAGTGTGACTGCTTGGAAAAAAAGCATAGAAAGACCACTGGTGTGTTTAAAAGTCTATTATTATATCTTAATTGCTGTCTGGTAATTTAATATCAGAGAAACAGCTATAGATAAAGTTCAAAAACAAGCTCCAACTGTCCTCCATGTCCCAAGATCGGATAGTTTTTAATGTCAGATAGTGTGTTTATGTTCAGTATTTGTTCCTTTGTCTAAAGAGAAATGCCTTCCTCTCTTATTTGATTCTGGCAAGACCAAGTACTCATTCATGTTGCAGAATAAATGACACATTATCTACGTCCAACAGAGGAATGCAAAGCTGCTTCAGGACGGCAGCTTCCTCTCTTCTAATTTCTTTGAAAATGAGGTTATGGTGTTCTCTGCTTCCAGCAGCAGCGCATATGTAACAGTCCTAATTCGATTAGTGATTGACAACAAAGTGGTTTTGTCCATGTGCATGTTTTCTTGCCTCTTTGTCCCAACTTGTTTTCTTGGTTGTGTGGGAATTCCCAGACAGGAGTTTAAGGGAGCATGGTGTCTCGGTGCCAGATCCCGACATGGCCGACGTGTCCTTGAAAGTGCTGAAAAACCAGTGCGTGGTGGAGGGCGCTCACACACTCTACCTAGAGGTTCTCAACAGGGTATGGAAGTTATGTCTTATGTCTCTATCTTCTTCAGCATTTCTGCCATTTTAAAGCCTCTGTGTAAATCTGGGCTGATGTTGTAGAGTTTGAACAAAAGATTGTTTTTGTTCAACAAAGAGAAGCCACCGTAAACTCTGTACATGTAGTTCTCTTTCATGAGTTGTACAACAGTCCATTCATTCAATGTTGATACTGTACATTACGTTGCTCTGTTAGCAGAACATTAAAGGGTGTAATTACATCTCTTAAAGGAATTTACTGGTTTAAAAACTGGTATGAATTAACTTTGCCCCATATGTAGTTACTGGTACAGTTTGTCCTAAAAATCTCAGAAAGGGTTTGAGCCAGAAAAAATACACAACTTTAGTGATCACTCAGGATTTTTACAATTTCAAACAACTGATTTTTCATTCAAAACTGCAATCAACAATAATAATAAAAAAAAAGATGAAATCTTTTTATATTTCAACCCTCTTTTTCTTTATAACATAAAAAGTGTGTGTGTGTATGTTTTCAGTTCATCAGCAGCCCAGCCATACAGAGCTGTGGGTTGAAGGTGCTGTCCTCTCTGGCTGACTGCTCTGGTGCAGTGGACCTTCTCTGCCAGCAGGGGGCGATAGACACAGTGCTGCATACACTACAAATGTTCCCACAGGAACGAGGTACACCTGATGGGTAAACCCCATTATTCGCACCCTAAATGAACTAACATTAGATTTTTGTCAGTGGTGAAAGTAGGACATTGATCATCTTGTCATAACATTAATTTGCAACCCACATCTCCAGCCAAATTAAAATCTGGATGATGTTACAGTGAAGCTGAAGTCTGGAGACTACTAAACCATCCAACAAACAGAGCTCCGTATGAAGTCATTAGCCATGGCTCTACTTCTCCTTTACAATGAGTTTATAATCTCAGGTCTAAAAATGCATTAATTGCAGTGAGTATAATTAGATTCAATGACTTGTAGAGCTGCTGAAGTCATTTTAATGCTCCTCAGATAATGTTTACATTGCCTCTGACAACAACAGAAAAATAAATGAAGCATTTTGTTGACTAACATTGAACTCAAACTTTAACATGCAATTGTAGGATTTTTTTTTTTTTTAATGTCCTAAAATGTAAAAGTTTAAAACTTCCATATTCTCTCCAGAGATACACTACTGGGGTCTGACCCTGCTCAACTACCTCGTGTCCAAAAAGAAGCTATCAAGGATGATCGTACCAGTCCTGGCCTCCGTTGTAGTTGCTTCTCTTATTCAGTACAGACAAGACTCCGAGATGCTGCTGAAGGTGAGCCGGTGCTTTCGCTTTAATAATAATTGCTTAAACAAGACCAAAGATTTGCTATCTAAGGTACTCAGGAGCACCTTAGATAGCAACTTTCACAGAACAGAGTCAGCTGCTGCATCCAGAAATGTTCCCTGAAACTGTATTATACAAGAAAACAGCAACACATCATGGTCATGGAGAAAATTTCTCGAGGTCTATGAACAAAAACTCTTCTCCGTAAGACAGAAAAACTCTTGATAGCTGCTCTGTTGTCAAATGACCCCACGTTTTAGTCATTTTTGGGAAGAAACTGATATCTAGTTCCACATGCAAAAAGTGAAAGCATCCAGGCTGTTATCAGATGAAGGTGTATTATCCAGCATCTCTGTTATTGGAGTGCTTGGGAATCCACAGTATGGATGACGTGCATCTGTGTGGGAATACAGAATAGTTCTTTAAAACCTGTTGCTGCCTATGTGTGTTTGTGTGTGTGCTGCAGTGCTTTCAGGTGGCGTTGAGGATGCTGGACGCCTGCTCGGGAGCAGCTGCTGAACTGCAGAGAGAAAACTTTGACAGACACATTTTCCAACACCTCAGAGAGGAGACGGACCAGAGCTTCAGCCCAGTGAGTTCATCCACCACTGTCCCATTCGTTTATGCCGTTTAAGTGTAATGTCTCTGTACCAAGTGCGTGGATGTTAAAGGAATTTGGCACAAGTGGCCATGCCGTCCTCATGACCATGTGTTTGTCTTTTCATCTGTGAATAAATGACATTCTTATTGATGGAGCACAAGTCTTCATCAGGCTACTAAGATCAACTTGATAACCTCTTTAAAAATCCTAGTTTTGCTAATGACTGAAAAATCAGGGCTGTATGTCCCATCTCTTTATCAGATAGTTATGCTAATACACAGACCGCACAAGCTGGCAGAAAAACAGTGGTTAGTGGAAGACAAACCAGACGTGTCCAAAGATTGTACAGTTCTGTTCTGCTCTTTTTTTTCTTTTAAAGCTCTCAGAAAATGTTTAGCCTGACATGACCTCTGTGTTGTCTTTCTGTTTTTCTCTCGTCAGCTGCGGAAGTCAGTGTGCCTGGCTCTCTCCAAAATGTGGTGCGACTCTGAGCTGCACTACAGGATGCTGGAAAAAGCCTGCATGGATGGAGACACAATGATGGCCGAGTGTCTGATCGAAATGGGCGCTGATATCAACAGGAAGACAAAAAATGAGTCTCTCATTTACCAGGTTAGACATTTACCACATCAAATTGAATCAAGTTTAAATCTAAATCAGGAAGATTTGGACTTTTAACCATGTTTTTTTCAAAAAGGTAGTGTTGATTGGTCTGAGACCGTCATTAACTTATAAACATAACGATAACCCTACATACTGTAACCCTTATCTCCCATCAGCCTCTGATTTACTTTTTATTCATTAATACTTAGCCAAAATAACTCGTTGATCTAGGGGGTATTCCATGAGGCAGGATAAAGACAAAGTCTCCATTATTTAGTCACATCTAGCATCAAAGTGAGAGCTTTGAAAGGATACTTTACATTGTGCATTAAACTGAAATGGAAAAAGGGAGCCAATGCCATAAGCATTTCCATGCTTATGGAAATGTTTGTGAAAGAAAACATGCCCCTCCAAAAATATACTACCTCCAGCTCAGGTCAAAGGAGGAAATTGTCATGGTATAACACTTTACAGTGATTCATAACACCAACATTAAAATGACTACAATATTGAAAATCATGACCTAGGAACTGTTGGAAACTGCAGTGATTCATCTGCTGGTTGGTTCCATATTTTTTGGGACTGCCTCAACATACCCCCTTCTGGAAAAAAATGATAAAGGAGATCAGATCAATAAATAATCTGGATCTTGATAATAAAGTCAGTTTTGGGGAAATGTTCCAAATGCTCTGAAAAATCAGAGTAGAGATTTACTAAAATATTACTTACATTAAACAAGAAGGTAATAACTAACTAAAGAAAGAGCATCATCAAATTTTTAATGGTTTGAAATAGTTAAAGAAATCCATTCAATGGAATTTTATGTTTTCTTTGAGTAATGCGTACAGTAAGTGTGAAAGTATGGGGGAAAATGGTCATTATTTCTTTCTTGACCAGTTACCTCATCGTTGTGCCCCCCCCCCCTATCTACTTGTTAGTAGATGGATCTTAGCTAAATTCATGGACTGCCCGGAGATAAACTAAGTAGACAGAAATCTGAGCTCCTACATTTCCTGGATCTGTATAAACCATGTTGCAACTAAGACCATAGAGGGCTTGCAGGGGAAACACAAATTAGTAACAGGGCACAGACTGCCCACACTGATCATGCCTTTTGTGATCATATTTGCCTGTCATGCAATCCCCTGTATGTATCCCCTCTGTTCAAAAAACGAAAAATTGTAGAATGTTTTACAAAGGATCATTGTTAACTTTTTTTGGGGAAAAAGTCTTATTTGATACTGAAAACAATCCCAGACTTATGATTGAGGATAATGTTTCATTTCTTAAAGCATTACTCAATTTGTTTATCAGAGGAATTTGGTTGTTTATCATTAACAATGCAGAAATTCAGGAATAACACAGTTTTGTCACTTTTCTTAGGCCAATTGAGTTTGTTTAACTTTCTGTGCTGGAAAGTTCTAGAAACTTGTAATTCTGTGGTGGAGATGAATTCAGATGAATTCAGAGACTGAAGCTTCTAAAGAAAAATAAACCTACTGCTGAATATTCAGGTGTGTGAGAGCGGTGGACCTCTGGAGCTGGTGGAGCTCCTGCTCAGCCGAGGTGCGCATGAGCAGCACGTCCGGAGGGCTCTGGCTGTTAGTGTGAAGCGAGGCGACGGGCCCAGCGTCATCCAGCTGCTGGGCCGTCTCGGCTTGGACCTGAACAACAGCGCGCTCTGCCTGGGCGGCTTCAGGCTGGGTCGACTGGACGCCTCCTGGTTGAGTCCTCTGCTGACCGATAAGAGCAGAAGTTCTAGTCTACGTTACAACAACAGTAAGCTGGACTCTCTCACCACGTTATACCAGCTTCCTTTGTTTATCATAATGATGATGTCTGATGTCTTTCTCTCTTCAAGGTAAAGGTATGAGCTTGGCGAGGTACATTCAGTCTTTCCAGAGATCCAAGAGCGTCGGCTGTTTTTCCAGACCCATGTCCGACCAGTGTCTGACCTCCGGCTACATTTCTGACGAGAGCGATGACTCCAGCTTCAGCGCTGTCTCCATGGAAGACAGCTTGTTTATCAACGAGGACATGGAGAGTGACGGTAAAGAGTTGGTGGCGTTGGTTGAGTCAGTCCTGCATGTGCTCATAGATGTCTGATTATGCTCTGCTGCAGCATTAGGGGTTAAAATGAGCTGAAAAGCTGCAGTCTGACCCAAAAACATAAATATAATCCACCTTGAAGCCCCAACAAAGACAGCGAATGTCTTTGGACTCGAAGTGTAACTGACACTTTATTAGATTAATACGCTGAATGCACAGCAATTCAGGGCCAGTCGCAGCCTAATCACATTTATTCGCTGTTATTGTCCTCTTTTTCACAAAAACAAAGTTGAACATCACGTTCTTTAAAATGTTCATATGCTGGTAACCTCCAAGATTAATGTTATCTGACTAGTAATCCTTCACTGGTACATCGAGGAAATCCCAGTTTTCAGATATGCAGTATTGTGTAGGATGGTCAGAGCACCCAGATTGTCCTGTACAGTATCTTTTAATTTGATCTTGAACAATAGCTTGTGTGTATGTGTTTTTTCTTTTTTTTTTTAATGCGATATTTCTCCTTTTTCCTTTTTTTTCCCCTCCCATTCTTTTGAATCTCTGTAACTGTTTTCCCATTTTTTTGAGGAACATGAGTTTTCTTTGTTTAGTGCCAGAGTTTTAAAGCAAAAAACACTGACCTATACATCATTAACCTATTAATGCCTTGATTTTGTTTTCAATTATGTAGAAACAAAATAAATGAGGAAAGATGAAGAAAAAGAGTGGAATAGAATAAAATACAATTAAGAATATTGACAAAATTAATGACAAATAAATAGAAAAAAATCAAATAAAAGTAAATACATAAATGATGCTGGAGAAAATAAATGAAATGAATTAATTAGATATAAATGAATTTTAAAAAATGAATAAATAAAGCAAATTTACAACATAATCAAAGGGGTTAAATTGCAAAAAGGAACCTTATTTAAAAAAAATGAACCAGTGTTTTGTTGACACATCTTAGCAAAGAATCATTTTTAGATGGGATCTTTAGACACTTTGTTGCTGTCAGCCTGTTGTAAAGATACATATTGTAATTTTTTTCCAATCTTTTCTCTAAAAGATTATAAAAAATATCAGTTTTATCACAGAGCACTACACTTGTTGTGCAGTGTGTTCTTAAATTGAGGAAACTAGACAAATGGAGACTTGTCAGTCCCCCCCCCCCCCCCAAAAAAAAAAAAAAAAAAAAAAAAAAATCATAAGAGCTGCAATGTTGTTTTTTTTTTTTTTATACTTATACTCCCTACAAGTGTGAAGTTTGAGTAGAGTTTTGAGCAAGTTTGTATCTTTCTTTGTGTGTTTCTCTCCTGTTAGGAAGTGATTCAGTTTCAGGTCCTCTGTCTTTAAAGTCGTATAACAATTCAGCTGAAGAGCTGAGGGGGGAATCCTTTAAGAGAAAGCAGGGGCGGCGCAGACATGCCAGCGCAGAGGTAAATACTCCTGAACAACCTTTAGTGTTTTATGTTTCAGTAAAATGTTATTTTTTGTCTTTTATTTTCTCATTTTGGTAAAAACCTGTTTGAGGGCACATTATTTATATATTGGAGTATAAAACCTGATTATCCCCTCAGTTTGTTTTCCTGTTTTTTGTCTTTTCTCTCTATTATTCAGAGTGGACACACTGAAAATGAAAATGGTGAACATGTACAAAGAAGATTTGGAAGGTCTAGTTCGGGCCAAAAATGTAATTTTAACTTAACTTTTGCTTTATTCTTTAGCATCACAGAACCTTCTGGTTTTGGGACCTTGATGTCTCTTACTCAATATTTCATTATTGCCTGTTGTTGCCAAATCGATCAGTTCATATATTGACAGATTCCCCTCTCATGCTTAATTTTTGCTTTAACTACAAAACCTTTAGACATATTTAGGTGGGGTTTTTTTTGCAATACAAAATTGGTTGAATGCAATTGATGAAAAGGAAACGGCTGTTTTAAATTTATCTGCATGTTGCTTTTATATTAAAATTGAATGAATGAAACATATACAGCATTTGTATTTGCCTTATATAATTACATTGGTTTTATTTGAATGGAAGTGTACAGTAGAATACTTTTTTTTTTTTTTTTTTTTTTACAGTAGGATCCTCATCTTAAAACAAAGCCATAGTTGATGAAGCTACTGGCTGCTGCATCTGCATGCTCTGTTGTTGCCGTGGTGATTAAGTAAAGGTGTGCTGTGCTCCTTAGTGCTGGGATGTGGTGAGAACTCCACCGCTCTGCCTAAAGAAAGGGAAAAGATCCGCCTGCTGGACTTGTCAGGGAACGAGTTGGACTCTCTGTCCTGTCTCATGGACGACGTCTTCGTCCAACAGCAGCTGTGGCATCTCCAGCGTCTGGACCTGAGCCACAACAGCCTGCTGGAGTTTCCTTCTGCAGTTTGCCAAGTACGAGTCTGAGCAGTCACCATGACGTCAGATGATGAAGGAGAAAGCACGCTTAAGTTTCTTATGTTTGTTTTTGTTTTGGTGCAGAGTTTGAATAGTCTGACTCGCCTGGACCTGCAGGGGAACCAGCTTCAGTCGCTGCCAGAGGAGCTGCTGTCTTTGCCTTCACTGAGCACGCTGAATGTCTCTCGTAACTGTGTCGGCCCCGTACTGAACTTTGACCCCTCGGTCACCTGCCCGTCTCTGAGGCAGCTTAATCTTTCATTCAACAAAATCACCACATTCCCTCCTGAGCTGGGTCGCATCATGGAGAAGCTGGAGGAGCTGTCTCTGGAAGGGTAGGCTGTTTGGGAAGAAGAGGGAGTTTTACACCAATTAGATCTTGGTATATAAGAAAGCTTCTGATATATTTAATTTAATTTAATTTAATTTGTCTCAAACTTTGCCATAAAAGGAGAATAAATTGAAAAACAGGAGTTTTAATGTCCATAAGGATAAACTCATCTCTACCCTCTTGTACCCTTCATGTGTTGTCAGGTTTGCTGTACCATATATCAACAAGTTTGTCTCCTCTTGTGTTCCTTTCAGTAACAGTATAAGTGAGCTGTGCACACCTCTGTGTCTGCTGGAGATCAAGCTGCTGGATGTGAGCAAGAACTGCGTGGAGAATATTTCTCCTGACTTCCTGGCCTGCTGCCCAAAACTGGAAACTTTTAATGCCTCAGCAAACAAAATCTGTGAGTCCTGTCAGGCTGTTGTTTCATCAAAACTCTGCAATCAGAAGTCTTTTCCTAGCCTGGTGCACCAGCATGACCAACGCCATGTATGAGATACACGGCAAGTCAGTCTGGGTTCCCTCCATTGGGAAGTGATTTCCACTCCGGTAAAAAATTGACTGGACCAATCACAGCGCAGCAGTAGAATTATTAACAGAACGTTAAACTCCTCCGACGTCTCCACCACTGTTTGTGCTCTGTTTTGGTGCTTAACTAACAGCTTCCAGGTCATAGTCACATTCTTTATTCTTTATAAGGATCCCCATTAGCCTCCACAAAGTGGTCGCTCGTCTTCCTGGGGTCCTCAAATGACGTGCGACACAAACGCTTCCTCATATTAGTAGTTCAGCAATAAACAAACATTCTATGTTAATATACACAAGGAAATTATATTAAATAGAGAGGGAAAAACAACGTGTAAATGCTGACTTCCGGTGTCGCCATAGCAACAGAGTGCCGAACTACGCCAGCTACAGTCACTTCCCTGTGTCTCTGATTGGTTCTCTCTGGTTCACTTTTCTCCTGTTTGTCCCGCCTCTTGTCTCGCATTGGAAATCAGTCCCCAGCGGAGGGAACCCAGACTGACTTGCCGTGTATCTCATACATGGCGTTAGTCAGGCTGGTGTACCAGGCTAGTCTTTTCCCAGTTGCACTGATGCACATTCAAAGAAAGACAAAGGAACTTGTGATACAAAACTCTGTTTTGTCTTTGTTTCTTTATATTCTGCCACATTTGGTATAAGCGCCTTCACTTCTTCAGCAGCTCGAACCCTCTTAGACAAGACATTTCTTTAACTAGTCTTCAGGAATAGTTCTCCAGACTTCTTGAAGCATTTTCCAAAGCTATTCTTTGAATGTTTTATGCCTTTTGTTCTGTTCCCTGGCTGCTTCAGGTCCATCAGATCTGTTCTCACCAATTTTCAGTCCACTTTTTGCCATTTGGCATACTTCAGCCTTTTCTCCTTGTTTTCCTTCCTTAACAAGTCATTTGACTGATGAGACTTCCAACTGTAGAAGGTTCAACTAAAGATCCAGATGCATCTCTGAGGTCTTTACAGGATTTGTTTCAATTTCTATTTAACACTGCTTTCAGATCTTGATTATCTGCTGTCATGTTTTAGGCCTGGCACATGTTCTTCTTTTATCCTCCATGTGTTAACGTTCTTCAAGAGTTGATGCAAAAATCCCATTTTTTTTTTCTGTTGAAGCTGTTTATCTTTGCTGGGATGCATCTTTTCAGAGATGCATCTAAAGAAAGCAACAATCTGTATCTTAGTAACAGCCTAAGATACAGATGCATTTTTAAATGATTTTTGCTAATTTATTTGTAACATCTCAACACAACACTGGGTCATTCCCTGAGTCAAGAGCCTTTTTATGCTAAAGGGGGGGGAGGGGGGGGGGGGGAGGGGGAGGGGAGAAAAAGGAAAAGAAAGGGAAAAAGAAAAAAAAAATGATTCATGGATCAGTTATCAGAGGCTTAGTTAGAAAAGAAAGATGTTAAAAGACTAAGAAATTCTGGAAAACTGCTGCTCAAGACTACTTTAAAAAAAAACTCGAAGTCTGGCTGTTTGAAAGCAAGTAAAGATAAATGTGGGATGACGTGAGAATTTGGCACAGTATTTTTTAAAAAAGCAAAGGATAAAAGACATTCTTTTAAGTTCATTACTGTCTGTTTTTGCTGTGAAAGCAGCTGCTCATAAATGGAGATGCTGCGTGTTTATTTTCATGTGTCCAAGGGGATCCAGGTAAACAAAAACAGCTGCTTTGCTTTCATATCCTAAAATCAGAAGATGTTCATTCTTTCCTTCAGGTTCTCTGTCACAGCTTCCAGCCAAGATCACAACACTGAAACTTGCCAACAACAGCTTCTCTGACATTCCTGAGGCTATTCTTGATCTCCCAAAGTAAGTCTCAAAATAAAACTTTATTGCTCTTTAACATGAAAAAGTAGTTTCTGCAGTTTAGCTTCTTTTTCCTTTCAACCCAGCTTGCGGTCAGTAGACATGAGGACCAACAACATTGCTGTTCTGCCTGGTCCAGGATTATGGGCATCCTGCAACATCAGGGAGTTGATATTCAGTCAGAACTCCATCAAAGTTCTGGATCTGAGCGGACCAATATACAGATGGACCAGACTGGAGAAACTCCACCTGAGTGACAACAAGCTGACGGAGGTGAAAGACCGTATGCCAGACTTTAGTCAACAACTGAATAGTGGACTTCTCCAAAGGATGATATCTCATGGTTGTGTTTACTAACAGATCCCGCCACAGATCGGCTTGTTGGAAGGCCTGACTTCGCTAGATGTGAGTCGCAACACAAGCCTGCGGTCCTTCCCTGATGAAATGGGAAAACTGGGCAGACTGTGGGACCTGCCGCTGGACGGCCTTCGGCTGCAGCTGGACCTCAAACTCATCGGCAGCAAAACGAAAGACATTGTCAGGTCAGAGGATTCCCAGTCTGCTCTGTGGCACTGCTGGTTTTGATAAAGAAAACCACCAGAAAAAACGCCTTGTTTATTCAGCAGCTCATTAAAAACAAATAAATTAGCAGCATCTACCCTGATCTGTCAGGTTCCTGCAGCAGAGACTGAAGAAGGCGGTGCCGTATTACCGTATGAAGCTCATAGTGGTGGGGAATGCCGGCAGTGGGAAGACCACCCTGATCCAGCAGCTGATGAAGCTGAAGCGTTGCCAGCTGAGCTCAAAGCAGAGCGCCAGTGGTATCGACGTCTTGGACTGGACCATCAGGGAACGAGACAGGAAGAAAATGGTGCTGAACGTCTGGGACTTTTCAGGTTGGCTAAAGCGTGAAATCAGACGAGAATCACTAGCAGTCATTATTGGAGGGATTCAGTTCTTGGCATGTTGTTGCATTTAAATCCATTAATGTTTGATTGTTGATGTTTTGGATATCCCGTCAGCCTTGATGTGAATTAGTATCCCTCTCTACGTCTTTATCTTGCAGGTGGAGAGGAGTTCAGTGGCTCTCACCCTCACTTTCTGACATCCAGAGCTCTCTACCTGGTTGTTTACAATCTCAGCAAAGGAGCCAGTCAGGTGGATGCTCTCAAACCCTGGCTCTTTAACATCAAAGTGAGTCAGAAACTAAAGATCAAAAAGTGTCGTGCCCTGATCATGCTGTACATGAATACTGCGTCCCGAGATATACAGATGGCAGCTGTAGAGATGGGCATCAACACTTCATGTCATGAAAATCTCTTGAGGTGGGATAGGTCAGGTTCCAAAGTCGTCATCCCAACATTTTAAACTATATTGATGCATTTATAGCAAGTTTCAAAATAGTGAACAAAGATGAGGATCATACAGGAAAATATTGTCTATTTCTCTTGCTGAAAATGTCTTAGGGGAACAATTGTTTTTAAAGATGTTGTATGTCTTCTTTTAAAAACAATTAACTGCATTTACACAACCTTGATAAATGGGTATTGAATGTTTGTATCCTTGCAGATATTTTTTCCAGATAGGGGTATAAAAACAAGGATAATCACTGTCACATATGTCTGTTTGGAACTTTATACTCTTTATATAATTAATAATATAAAAGTGTTCAGTTATTTGCACTCAAGTTTACTTTCAGATGTGTATTACTGATTAATTTGTAAGCACACATATGTTTTCAGGTAAATTCCCAGTATCTTCTACAGTGCAAGCAAATAAGATGCAGCATTGTAGTTTTGCCACCTGATGGCTCTTCAATCATTCAAGGAAAACAGAAGATATATTGTAGTTTATATTGGGGAGGGGGTTTGTAATTGACCACTTTCTCATTCTGCTAGTGAAAGGCTGATGCAGGATGTGGCAGGTTGAACAGACCTCTGCTTTGTGTCAGAGTAAAGTGAAGCTTTACATTGCCATTGATCAAAATACTCAACTGTTTCCATGGCTTCCACTGCCAATAAGATATTACAGACAGCTCCAGAGCAAAGATGTTTGCTTACAGTAGTTATGGGAGAATGACGTCTTATTTATTAAAAGACAGATTTATGTTAGCATTCAAAACATGTGAATAATTGCTATTCAAATTTCTTTGGTCCACTTTAAAAAAAAAAAAAAACTTTGAATGCAAAATTTTAAAGGAAACCAGCTGTATAATTTCTTGTATTCTAAAAACCTACTCAAGAAATATTTCACAATGTAAAATTATACTCTAAATGTGTCCTGGTAGATACAAACTGTAAATTGGATACTAAAGGTAATAGTTTTAGCATCATATTTTTTATTAACATTTAGGTTTATATACAGAATGAGACATTTATATATAAATTCAACTGAACAGGGACATTTAAATAAAAAATAAGGATGGACAAAAATATAATACTAAACAAAGCAACCTGCAAGATAAAATTAATTAAAAAAAAAAGATTTAAAAAAGATTAAAAGAAGATTTAAAAGTAGAAGAAACCTGCAAGACAAAATTAAATAAAATTATTTAAAAAAAAGAAAAGAAAAGAAAAGAAAAAGATTCCCTCCTCAAAAAACCTCCCGTGGAATTAAAAAAAAAAACAAACAGAAAACCCATCCCTGTCACTGCCAGCAGACTACCCCACCCCTAAAACATGCTAAATGTAGTATTTTAAAAAAAGGAAAAAAAAAGTTTTTCTAGCCTGGAAACGTTAGAAAAAAAAGTAAATGATTTATTTTTTACAAAATTCTTATATGTACTTACACATTTGAGGGTTCGCACCGGGGGTACAGCATGTGTGTATTATTTAGTTTTACTTTATTTTCTGTGACATATTTTAAAGAATAATCCCACTTGTACGTCAGGCGGCAGCTCCACTTTCTCCAGTCATCCTGGTGGGAACCCACACGGATGTGAGCGAGGAGATCCAGCTTCAGGCCTGCCTGGGCAAAATCAGAGAGGAGCTTCTGAACCATCAGGGCTTTCCCGCCATCAGGGACTATCACATGGTCTCTCTCTGTGAGGACTCGGACTCTGTCGCTAAACTCCGCAAGGCCATTGTCGCAGAGGTCACAGGCTTCAAGGTGAACATGAAAAACAAAACATAACAGGAAATAAAATGTTTTGATTTTAATTTCCTCTCCCTTCCTCATCTTTTGGCCTCCCTCCCATTTCTCCCACAGGTCCAGGGGCAGCCTGTCATGGGTCAGCTGGTGCCAGACAGCTATGTGGAGCTTGAGCGCAGGGTTCTCCAGGAGAGGAGCAGGGTCCCCCCAGAGTTCCCCGTCCTCAGGCAGCATGAGCTGCTGCAGCTCATCCAGGAGAGTCAGCTGCAGCTGGAGGAAGCTGAGCTGTCCCACGCCATCCACTTCCTCAGTGAAGTCGGTCAGTTCGAAGCAGGACTTGGTTTCAGACGCAGATGCTTCTGATAAAAGCATCAAATCTGTATTAAAATCGTATCTCGTTAAATAAGATTTTTCTTTTAAAGAAAAATGTCAAATTTAAAATCAATGTGTTGTTTGGAAAAGATTAATTTAGTTTCAATTCCATTTGGGTTTCAAAACCATGAATCTGACCAAACCCTCCTGCATCATAGCATTAGCAGCTACTGGTAGAGTCAAAGGAGGATTAATCAAATTTCTTTTACATCTCAGCTGCTAAATTTGAATTGTAAGAATTGCTTTAATGTATGCATTTAAGTCAGTCTTGTTTTTATTTAGATATTAGTCAACACTTAAATGTTGTTTTGCCCCTGCAGGGATTTTATTGCACTTCGACGATCCGGCACTGCGGCTTCAAGAGCTCTATTTTATCCACCCTCAGTGGCTGTGTAGCATCCTCTCTCAGGTAACCACATAGAAGACACACTTTCTGTTATCTGACAGTTACAGATGTCTGCCGTAAGAACCAGAGAAAAACTAAAGCCTCAGCCTCAAATCAAGTCAGAAGTCTGAGTCTTTGTGGACTCAGACCTAAATGTTCACATATCAACTTATTTATTAAGTCGATAATATCTCCAGTCTCAGAGTGGTGCAGAAACGATCTATCTTCAGAATTTATCTTCAGCAGAATCTTTTTAAAAATATCTTTTTATAAGCTCGCTCAGACAGCTGCTGCTGATTTCCATTTGTTGCTTGAGTTCACAGTAAGACCAGAAAAGTGGATCACATCACTCCAGTCCTGAGGTCTCTGCACTGGCAGAGTTGATTTTACAAACAGCTGTTGGTTTATAAAGCTTTTAATGGTTTAGTGCCAAAACACAGTTTAAATCCAGCACGTTATGAACATTTCTGGCATCTGGAACAGGTTTGCTTTCTGTTCAGAGTCTGATTGAATCACAGTGAGGCAGGTTTCAGTATTTATGCACCTTATATGTGGAGGACGCTCAGGAAAACAGGTTTTCTTATTTGAAAATTAGGTCGTCAGACTTTCCTGTCTACTTCTGCATATGATTAACTGATTAAATCCTTGCTGTTTGTTGAATGTTCACACATTTTTCAATGGGTGGCCTTGTTCATTTGAAAAATGTATTATAAACCAGATTATAAACCATGTTATAATAAAAACAAATTTCTTCTATAATTGATATAAAATAGTTCACATGAATATCATGAATAGCTGTGTACTTTTGTAGATTCAATCAACTTAAAAATGATAGTTTTTTTACTTTTAAATACATTCACATGTTGTTTGAGCAGACTGACCCTTAAAAAATGGGGGGTGTGTGTGTGTGTGTGTGTGTGTGTAATTTTATCAAAACTCTAAAATAGATGCATTTAAACATCCTTTGGGATGAATTCAGTAGTTTTCATTTGAGATTGTATGTTCATTTCATTTCATCAAGCTAGGATGTAAACTCAGAGATGATTAACAAGGGGGGCACCAGTGGTCCCTTCAGGTGTTTTATCAACATGTTTTCTCAAGAAAACAAAGCAATAAGTGTCAGATGTGTGTGTTATCTGCCATCTGTGCAGAATCTGACATTAAGAAGCTGCGGCATCCGGGGAAAACCCCAAAGGAGTCATTCAGCGTTCGATCGTGGAGAAGTTCCTGTTCGAAACCAAATGTTTCCCAAAAAGCCACCTGCTCCAGTTCTTCAAACTTCTGGAGAAGTTTCAGATTGCTCTTCCCTTTGGTGAGGACCAGCTGCTGGTACCCAGCAGGTATGTCTGAATTTGTACGTTTAGGAAAGTTGCCAAAAATGAGACACAAAGCTCTTAAAAAGACTTCACTCCTCATCTCCATCTACAGCTTATCCAAGCACAGACCAGTAATAGAGCTGCCTCACTGTGAGAACTCTGAGGTCATCGTGCGTCTGTATGAGATGCCGTACTTCCCCATGGATTACTGGTCTCGGCAGATCAGCCGACTACTTGAGGTCTCCTCTTACTTGCTTTGTGGGAGAGGTAAACTGAGCAATCACTGCTGCTTCTGCTGCAATAGCTTTTAGAGAAAGAAGTCAGTTAATAAAATCTATCTCATGCTGTCCTGTCCAGAAAAAGTACTTCGACCCAACCGGATCTACTGGAGGAGAGGCATATACCTGAACTGGTCCCCAGAGGCATACTGTCTGGTGGAGGCCGCTTCAGAGGAGGAAAATCCCTCCAGCTTCGTCAGAATAACCGTTCCCTCTTCACGAAAAGGTGTGAAAATGAGCACTAAGACAGCAATAAGCTGGAAAAACTTCAGTTTACAGTATAGCACTCTTTATGTTGGCCTAAAAATGAGATTATTCCGTATAAGGTTATTGATCTTTTGTAAGCAAATGAATCCTAGATTTGTTCTAAGCTCATTGCAGTTTTTAGATGAACTTCTCTCTGTTCCTCTAGGGCGGGTGTTGCTAGGTCAGGTGGTGGATCACATCGACTCTGTTTTGGAGGAATGGTTCCCCGGTCTGCTCAACACTGACATGCATGGCAACGGAGAAGCTCTGCTGAAGAAGTGGGCTCTGTACAGCTTTGAGGATGGGCAGGAGTGGAGCAAAATTCTGCTGGAAGATCTTTTTAACTATTCTGATAATGGTACAGACAACAGGGCTCCTGCTCTGCACAGAGAACTACATTTCTAAATATGATCAGAAACCAATGTAACAATATTATCTATCCTAGATTTTTTACTGGTGAACCCAGAGGATCCACGCTGCACCCTTCCCATCTCTCAGATCGCACCCGACTTGGTCCTGAGTGACCAGCCTGCAGGAACCATCCTGGACGGCGAGGAGCTGAGTGTAGACCTGTGCAAAGAGAACCGGCTGGGTATGACATGAGGACAAGCTCCTCCTTTACCGACTTTCCTGTTACAGTTTTGTTCTTTATAATCCTTTAATAATCTTTCCTGTGTTTCCGGCATGTTTCCAGGAGATGGAGGGTTTGGAACAGTCTATAGAGGGATTTATAAAAATGAAGAAGTTGCTGTGAAGATATTCAACAAACATGCATCAGAGCTTTATATTTATAGACTTCTCAGACAGGTACAACCACAAAGTCTCTTTGCAGCAGTTTGTTACTGTTCTAGATGCAATTCTTGTCATTTCCAGAGGGAGAACAGGTCTGTAATTGCATCTCTTCTTCATTGGCTAATTCTTTTAGGAATTGGCGGTGTTGGGTCGTCTGCGTCACCCCAGCCTGGTGGGCCTGTTGGCAGCTGGCTCAGCTCCTCAGGTCCTGGTGATGGAGCTGGCTCTGCGAGGCTCCTTAGATTCCCTCTTTGAACACGAGAACGGTAGTCTCAACCAAAAGCTGCAGCACAGGATTGCCCTCCATGTGGCAGATGGACTCAGGTAAGAAGTTATGTCATTTTGTGAAGAAATTCAACACCAAACACATCTCTTGCACACTGACACTTGAACTGTTTGTTCACAAAATGTTTTTTATTATTTTATATTGATCTCATGAAGTTGGTCTTTTCCAGATTGAATGATTCCTCTCTCCAATGTTAATAAAGAGATAAAAACCAAAGATTAAATAAAACATGTACAATTAAGAGCTAAAGCCTCTCAGTCATGGTTTGATCTGTCTGCTCAGGTACCTTCACTCCTCCATGATCATCTACCGAGATCTTAAGCCCCACAATGTCCTCCTGTTCAACTTGAAGACCGATTCTGAGGTCATCGCCAAGATCACAGACTACGGCATTGCTCAGTACTGCTGCAGCATGGGAGTGAGGAGCTCAGAGGGCACACCAGGTGGGAATAACAACAACCTTTTCAGCTTCATAACCTCTCACACTAGCAGTGATGACTTTGCGAAGCAGCAGTATATACACCATCTTGACTTGGTTTCTCATATGCCCAACAGGTTTCCGGGCTCCAGAGGTCGCTCGGGGTAATGTGATCTACAACCAGCAGGCTGACATGTTTTCATTTGGCCTTCTGCTCTATGACTTGCTAACGTGTGGCGAACGCATTTTCGATGGCATGAAGTTCCCCAGCGAGTTTGATGAAATCGCCGTGCAGGGAAAACTGCCAGGTAGCCTTGGTTGGAGAAGATCTTCCAGCTTAAATCAGATCAATTTTGAAACATTTTCATATCAGTCTGAGCAGTTCATGCCACCCTTAGCTAATACTCTGCTTTCATTGACTCTTGACTGAACTATTTTGAGTTGTTAATGTCTTTTTTTTTTTTTTTTTATTCTTTTGCCTTGATTTCTATTTCTTACATCAGATAAGTAAATAAATAGTAACTTTCTCATCCGCAGATCCAGTAAAACACTACGGCTGCTCACCATGGCCGGGCTTCCAGCTGCTCATGAAGGACTGTCTCAGGGAACATCCACAGGATCGACCCACTTCTGCTCAGGTGAGAGCCTGAACAGCTGGTGCTTTGGTTTTTATAGAGTTAAGACAGGAAAACAGGCTCAAAAAAAAAATATATATATATATATATATATACACACACACACAGTGGGGGAAAAAAAGTATTGTGCGCATCAACTTTTTTCTCAGAAAATATATTTTTAGTAGAGCTATTGACATGGAATTTTCACCAGATGTCGGCAACAACCCAAGTAATGCACACATACAAAGAAATCCTAACATTTATGTCCATAAATTAGATTATGTGTAATATAGTGAAATGACATAGGGAATAAGTGTTGAACACATGAAGAAATGGAGGAGCAAGAAGATATAGAAAGCCAAGAAAGCAGCTGGAGTCTGTCAGTATTTAGAAAGTAATCACGTCCCCTATCAGCACAAAGTAATATCAGCTGGTTTAGTCCTGATTGATGCCTTTAAAAAGGTTTTTCATCACCAAGGTGTCAGACAAGAAGCATACCATGATGGGTAAAAGCAAAGAGCTGTCTAAAGACCTACACAACCTTATTATTGCAAAACACACTGAAGGCATTGGTTCCAGGGGACTTCTGAAAGTTCTAGTGAGCACTATTTCGACTATCATCCAGAAGGTGAAAGAACACGGCATCATCATAAACCGGCCACAGCCAGGTGTTCCTCGCAAGATTTCAGACAGAGGACAATAATCAAAAAGGTTCTCTAACAGCCCAGGACCACTCGTGGAGAGCTTCAGAAAGACCTGGAATCAGCAGGTTCAGTTGTTTCAGAGAAAACAAGTAATGTACTCAACCGCCATGGCCTTCATGCACGCACACCATGCAAGACTCCATTTCTGAAGAAGAAGCATGTTGATGCTGGTTTGAAGTTTGCAACACAACATCTCGACAAGCCCATGACATTCTGGGAAACATAGTCTGGTCAGATGAGTCCAAAACTGAACTCTTCGGATGTCATAAGACACAACATGTTTGGAGGAGAAATGGCACTGCACCTGACCCCAAAAACACCATAGCAACAGTAAAGTTTGGAGGTGGGAACATCATGGTGGGGGCTGTTTTGTAGCATTTGGTACTGGTAGACTTCATATCATTGAAGGAAGAATGAATGGAGACAAGTAGAGAGACATTCTGGACCAGAATCTGCTGCCATCTGCTGAAGATGAAAGAGGCTGGATCTTTCAGCAAGACAACCACCCCAAGCACACGGCCAAGGAAGCACTCGGCTTAAGAAAAAGAAAATAAAACTGCTAGTATGGCCCAGTCAATCACCCAACCTGATAGAACTGAAGATCCGAGTTCACCGTAGAGACCCCCAAAACCTTAAAGATTTGAAGGCAGTTTGTGTAGAAGAATGGGCCAAAATCACACCTGAGCAATGTATTCCACTGGTTTCTCCATACAGGAGGCGTCTGGAGGCTGGAATCACCAACAAAGGCTTTTGTACTAACTATTAAATAAATTTCAGTAAGCGTATTCAATACTTATTCCCTGTGCCATTTCACTATTTTGCACATAACTTCATTTATGGGCATAAATGCTAGGATTTCTTTGTATGTGTGCATTATTTGGGTTGTTGTCGACACACGGTGAAAATTTCATGTCAATAGCTCTACTAGAAATATATTTTCTGAAAAAAATGTTGACATGTTCAATACTTTTTTCCCCGCTGTGTGTGTGTGTGTGTATATATACATATATATATAATATTTATTTCTGTCCCCTACTTGATATTGCAAAGAAATCCACCATTATTTCTCTTACAAAGCTGATTTTTTATTTATTTACTTTTAAGATCTATTTCTTGTATCTTGTGTGCAGGTGTTTGACAGGTTGAATTCAGGAGAGATGCTGTGTCTTATGAGGCAGCTGGAGATTCCTCGGGTTTTCAGTGCAGAGTGCATCGCAGTGAGCTCTGTAAATAGTGATGGCACAGCATCCAGCCACACAGCCTGGCTAGGTGGAGGTAGCAGCACCCAGAGACAGGGCTTTGTCACCACTGTGAACCTGGATACCAACATGGTCACTACACAGGTAGCACACTCATGTGACGCCACACGTTTGATTACTAGAACACTTTCTCTGTTAAAGTGGAGGAGCGTTTTTATTCATCTTTGAATGTTGAAAGCTTTTCCTAGACTTTTTACCACAGACACAATCCTCTAGAATATTATTTATGCAACATTCATAACACAAAAGTTGTGAATATTATGTAATCAAACACACCCCACAGCTGCTGCTCACTGACAGGTTCCCCTCTTTGTAAAACAGGAAGTCCACTCCAGCCCCGTCCTGTGCCTTGTGACGGCTCAGATCCCAAACGAGGCTTGCGATTGGCTGGTAGCAGGCACACAGTCCGGCTCCTTGTTGGTCATCAACACGCAGGACACGTCCACGTGGCACTACCTGCAGAGTGTCACCGATGCCGTCACCTCACTTTACTTCCACACTCACCCTCGTCGCACGTAAGACTGAGAAAACACTCGTACCATTCAGGAAGCTGCCGCTGTGGAGGATTTAGTTGTTGCTTCAGATGAAGTGTGTGTGATGGTGTAGAGAAACGTTTAGGTAAAATTAATGCAAAAATATCTTGTTTTAAACATGGAACTTAAACACTGATATGTGGCATTAGTCTTCAGTAGTATGACAACTGGTGAAACCCTTTAGATTCAGAGGGAAGTGTCATATTCATGTCGTTGGCAGAGAAAATTGCTGAAGTCAACTAACTTTTCATGCATAAACAAACAAACAAGCAGTTTTTGAAAGACACTTCAAGTAAAAAAAAAAAGCATGTAGATGAGTGAAAATGCTTTTTAGAGATCATGTTTTTTTTAATACGCTTTTTCAACTTTCATTTAAATTTCCCAAAATGCAAGCTGAGTTTAATTTAGAAAAAGTTTGAGGAGGAACCCACCACCCAAAACAGTTGTGTTTTCGGTGTAGGAGAAAAATGTGGAAAGATTTGGATCAACTTGGCATCATGTGATTACACTGTCTTGTCAGCTTGTTTTAAGTGTGGAAAATATGACACAAAACACCACAGAAATGCATTTCCCACCATGAAATTACACCTCTCTTCACACAGACCTGTTTTAGGCTGTCTGGCTCTTTCATCCTCTCATTATACCCTAGGTTTCACTGTTGGTTCAATCATCTGACTCTCCTTAGGGTTTTTAGATGTTGATGTACAAAATTGCTGCATATGTGGAAAAGGTTTTAGCAGTGTTATAAATCATAATTCCCACCTTTAATCTGAGAAAATCTAAAGGAAACAGTGATAGAAGTCAGATTTCCTAGTAAGGATAAAATCATCAAACAAGAACTGGTAGAGTAATAATGACTCATTTCTTTATTAAGTGTTTTATGGATCGCCCCGAGCATCTGGGAATTTTCGCCAAATTCGTCACATTTGATAGTTGTATAGGAGAGCCATTTGATTACCTGCTTTATTACTCGTTAATCTTTGGTTATTTTATGTAGGAAATGTCCAGAAGTCCTGCTGTGTGTGGCTGCCATAAACATAACCACCACACGGACAAGAGCAGATGTTTTTTCCAGTTCCCGAAACAACAGAAAAAGCCCCGAACGACATGCTAAGTGGCTAGCGGCTATTAAGTTCATAAATGCTGACAGTTCACACTGGAATCCATGGAAACATCTGGATGTATGAATAACTGTGTTACCTTCAGTAGTTTTGAAAATACAGTATACATAGAAAAACAACCTAAAGAAATGTGACATCACACCATGTCTGTAACTGATGCCTTAAAAATTCACTGCTGTCCCTTTAAGATCCCTCCTGCTGTGTCTGATGCACCCACTCCTCTCATCACAACACTCATGCAGGGAGGTGCCCTGTGGTAGCAGCTGTTCTGGCAGCCATGTTGGTTTCCACAGGAGATTCAGGGTTTTCTCAAATGTGTGTGAATGAGTCAAAATAACCCCTGGGGCATGTTTTATGGGGAGGGAATGACATGATAAATTAATAAAAAGCTCAAAATAGTCAAATTTTGCATTATGGCTTGATTGATGAGAGTAAACTCCTGAGAAGTACAGCAAAGAAATGCCACCATTTCTTAAAAATCCAAGGTAGAATTAATAGTCAATAAAAAGTAAATGGTTTGAACACAGGGCTTACCTGATGAAACCAAATGCATCACAAGATCGGGAAAATAATCATCAGGCCGTTGTGTAGGTTAGTCTAACCCTGGTCTAACCAGGCACTGGCAGGAAGACGATGGGCATCACTTAGTCCAACAGACACTATTTTGCTTCGTATCTTCTTCTAGTCTCGGCAGTAAGACTTTCAATATAACTGGACGACATATCAACATAATTTCAAAGACGTGTAGCAAAATTTTTTTTAAAAGGCTGCAAAAAAGGTTTTTGAGGGTCATAGTCCATCAGACGTTGTTCAAATGGGAGGCATGTTTTCATGGTCACGTTAATTCCAAGTTGTGATGAAGGCTCATGCTCATCCATAGCAGCGAAGGGCTGGTTTGTCAGACGGACCCAGAGTTCGTAGAAACACGTTGGTTAAACGTTTTCATTTTGCCTTGCTAAATGACTTTTTAGGTGTTAATTGCATCATTTTTTTGTATTTTGCCTTAAACAAGAAGTCCCCAAAGCATTAAACAGTTTTGACTTCCTTTTAACATACAGTGAATGCAGCATGATTTAACGTGAGGATAAATGGGTATTTCTACTCTGAGCACTTGGGACAAAACAGACATCTAGCATATTTATCCTCCTCTGTGTTTCCTTGAAATATCCCATCATGGCCTAATTTGATTGCATATTAACCATTTTTCATGACTGGGTGGGGGGGCACACTCAATCCTGCTTAACTAAGTCCTAGATTTTCTAATAACACATTTGTTTTACTTTCAGCCTAAGAAAGAATTACCTGCTGGTAGGGACAGCAGATGGAATCCTCAGTGTTTATGAGGACTGTGTACTCATGGTAAATATTCAGCCATAAATGTTTGTTCACATGGTGACATGGTGCTCAGATTATTCATTTCATCGTCCTTTTGCTCCTCTCTTTCCAGCAGGAGAATGGCCAGCCAGTTAAAACTCTGACTATAGGCACCGTCAACACGCCGGTCATGTGTTTGGGCCAGTCTGCATACTCTTTGGACAGCAGGTCTGCATGGGCTGGCTGTGGGACCAAGATCCTCTCCTTCTCTGCGGATTATGACGTCTGCAAGTCCATTGACACCAGACCAAACCTCATTATCCAGTGAGTCTGCTGTGTGTGGAAAAATGAAACTTTTTAAAAGGAAATGCTGCATAAAGGTTTGCAGTTTCATTAATATTGGAGCTTTCAGTAGTGTGTGTATGTGTGTGTGTGTGTGTGTTACTTGCAGGCAGCAGCGTTCACCAACTGGTGAGGCATGTGTATCTCGTATGGCTGTGGATAAATATGTGTACCTGAGCAAAGCTGGAGCACCAAACGTTGAAGTTTGGGACAAGAGGAGCGAGAGGATGGTGGACTGTATCGACTGCGCTCAGATTATTCGGTACACACACAAAACACACTGAGATATGAAAACTTCTCATGATAATGGATGCGATGCAACTGTAGTGTTAATGTTCCCTCTCTGTTGCAGACATGAGTCCAGCTGCAGAGGCAGGCAGGGCGGCCGAGCCGAGCCGTCCTCAGAGGCCACGCCCTCCTGGGCCACAGTGAAGGCCCTGCTGGTGCAGAACGCTGCGGCTCTCTGGATCGGCACCAGAGGGGGCCACCTGCTGCTGCTGGAGCTCTCCAAACACCAGACCCTGCAGGTCATGGCGCCCTGGCTGTGATTCTGTCCGCTCCATCGCCTCTGCTCTCATCCGTGGGTCCTCAACATTTATTCACCTTCATTTTTACTGAAGGCCACCGGGATGCAAGTTCATTTGCCCCTGCTGTCTGAAATCTATGCGTTACAG
This sequence comes from Atherinomorus stipes, assembly GCA_023101725.1. Classification (NCBI taxonomy): domain Eukaryota; kingdom Metazoa; phylum Chordata; class Actinopteri; order Atheriniformes; family Atherinidae; genus Atherinomorus; species Atherinomorus stipes. The sequence goes on from JALJCO010005621.1 coordinate 307,052, forward strand.
AATATAGATTCATTCCACAGTGACATATTTCCAGCATTTCGTTTCATTTTGATGATTATGGTTTACTGGTAATAAAACCCTCAATTTTTTAAAAAAGGATTTTTGATGGGGAAATGTTGCCGTATTGAAAAGTATGTTCATGTACCGTACAGTATCAGGATATTTTCTCACTCTTGGAATACTGTAGGGCATCAGCAGCTCCAGGAATGTAGATGAGAAATGTCACTGCCATCAAAACAAGTCAAAAACATGTATTTTTATGGTCATAAAGTTACATAGTATCTTTTAAAAAATCTGCTACTTTTGGCTTTGTATTGCTGGAAAATGAAATCAGCATCTCCATAAGATTTGTGAACAGAGGGAAGGATGAAGTGCTCCAAACTTTCCTAGTAAATGTACTGCATTGACTTAAGATTTGATAAAACGGAACAGATCAACACCAGCAGCACTAGTCTGACTGGAAACTTCACACTGGACCTCAAAGAATTTGGTTTCTGTGTCTCTTCCCTCAAACTCTAGACTCTGAGATCTTGATTTCCAAATGAATATTAGACATTTACTTTAATGTAAAAAGTCTGTGGTTCAGGAGTTTCCTGGCATCAAAGAATGAGACAGTCGTCCATGTCCTACTCTCCTCTGTGCTCCGTGGCTCTTAAAGCATCTAGTTTAATCTTTGTGAATGAGCTTTGCTTCCGAGGCCTCACAAGGCTTCAGTTACTGTATCTGATGCTTGTGCACCTTTTTTTTTTTTTTTAATGAATGCTTTGATACATCCAGCTTCTTAAGCAACAGCATTTGTGGCTCACCTTCCCTGCAGAAGATGCCAGTGACTGCTCTCTGGATGAAGCATCAGCAGTCCATGATTCAACTTCATGAACTTTCCCACAATATTCTTATTTTCTGAAATGCAAGGTTTGGGGGTTTTGCTAGCTGTAAAGCCATAATCATCAAACTAATAGAAAAAAAAAACACTGAAAATACGTCACTGTGTGTAATAAACCTTTATGACCCGAGTTTCACTTTTTAAGTGTTAATTCATGCAGATGCATCTGTGTGAAGGACTAAAGGGGGGGGGGGGGGGGGGTTGTTTCTGTGAACCATAATCAAGAAATCTTAACTTTTCACCGCATGAGAGCAGCCGCTCTGCTTGGACCGCGGCCCACAACTCCAGGGTCGATCTTGTCATTGTGTCGGCTTTTCCAAAACTCTGACGAGCAAAACAGGTCATATCTGTTTTGTGTGTGCGTGTGTGTGTAACAGCGCAAACACACTGAGAGTGTGAGAACTGATTTAAAACAAAATGTAAAGAAAATAAAGATAAGTAAAGGAAAACATAGTTAAACAGCTGGGTTTTTGTTTGGGTTTACACTTGTGGTTTCTCGGAGTGTTTGCCTGCAGATGACCTGGCTTGCAACTCACGTGGCGAGCTGTTTTTTTTTTATTTACAGTTTGTTTGAATGTACCAGCTTTTCTGCTATATCGTGATGGGTTCTTTTGTTTGTTTTTTTATTCATGACCAGAGACGTTAAACTGGAAGAACGTGGTGTTGGTTTTGGGCCGAAGACTCCCACAGGACAAGAGTCAAGCTGGTGAGTGTGAGGGTTCCTTGTTTGTCCCACACTCTGAAAAACAGTGGTCTTGCTGTGACTGTTTCTGCAGAAGTGCAACTTGTGTGTGCTTTGTTTCTTGGCGCTCAGATGAGGAGTCTGTGCTGATGGTGTGGAACAGCATGCTGCCAATGGAGGTCAAAGACCTGAAAAAGCACTGTGAGAAAAGAGAACGGATCACCACCAAAATGAGAGAACAGCTCCTTCACACCTGAGCCTGCAGGTTTGGATGCACTAGTATGATCCAGTTCATGTGTCTAATGATGTACAGTATGTATATAATATTACACCAACTGATATAAAAGAGGAAAAATAATGCTGTGGTTCCCAACTTGGCTTCTGGGGGGGTCCCCAAAGCTTTGATTGTTTAGAGCTAGTGTGATTAAAATTACGACGGTCTTATTCACACAGAGATGAGTTGATAAGCTTAAAGGATAACTTCCCTTTTTTAACTTGGACCTTATTTCTAGGAATTTATACGTGCATTTACATACTGGTAACATTTTTGTAACGGTCTGACTTAATCTAAATATCGTCCGAAGGAGTCAGAGTGACACAGAAATGTTACTTGTGAGTAAATGCACATAAATTCCTAGAAATGAGGTCCAGGTTGAATAAAATAAAGGAAGTTATCCTCTAAGTTTTTTTTTTTTTATCATTTTGGTTGACTTGCATCATAGTTTTATTCAATGATAGAAAAGGAATCATCCAGAATGCATCATTTGTGGTGAGAAGCAGCTATTAAAAGCAGAAAACTAGGGATTCACGATAATTTTTTTAAATCGACACAAATAGCTGATACATTTCTGCTCCTAAAGGCCTGTACTGATAACTGATAACCAATAACACACAAACATACCTAATCATGACATCAAAACTATTTAAAAAAAACAGAGACTTTTCAAGCTTTAAACTGGGATTTTCAACTTCTGCGCATCTGATCTTAAAAATTCCAACTGTAAAGGGTAGCTCATGTCTAAAATAAGGAGGGAAAGTGGTTTGGAAGTAGCTTGGGTCTCCACTGTGAAGCGGCAGATTTCTTTCCCCAATTGCAATATACACTTGTCCCGAAAACAACATGTTATCGGGACAAGTCGTCATGATATCGTACGTATCGAAATGATGTAATGATTTCCTGTTATTGGCCCAATAATTATCATGCATCCCTACATAAAACCAAACATGGTTTCCCCAAAGGGGTGGAAGAGGTCCACGGCTTTTTCGTAGTTGTATTAGTGGGGTACTCAGGAAAAATAAGCTTTGAACCACTGAAATAACTGACCCAGATTAACACAAATTGAGTTACTTTTTGTGCCGATAGGTTGAGTGTTCCTTGTTTAATTAAAATCTCTGTAGATGTTCCCTTTTTCCTTTTTAGATAGTTCTCTATCACGTCTTCTTTCAGTTCTACGGTTTTACTCATTCCATCAGGACATAACGAAAATAACTTTGTTTTTAGCAGGTCTTTAAATGATGTCGAGACAGTGTCAAGTTTTTTGGGTTTTTTTTTTAGATCATTGTAAGGAAAAACAAAGTGCAGCCTCATTGCTTCCATAGTACTTGAGGAAACTAAGTCCAAACCATTAGCCAGTCTTCATAAGAGTGAACATCCCAGCAAGTTTCAGTCCATACACCCATCCTTTCTTTCTTGCTTTTTTCTTGCTTTTTTTCTTTCTTTCTTTTCTGTACCATTAAGTCTAATTCAGGGTTACTGAAGCCTATTGCAGCAACTATCAGGCGAGAGGCAGGAAACACCCTTAACGGCTCACCAGTCTATCGCAGGGCCAACACAGAGAGACAACCAACCACTCACACATAGAGATGGACCAGCCCACTTTTTCTGATCCAATCCCATGCGATACCTGGGCTGAGTGTATCGGCTGATACCAATCCAATACTACTGTTGAATGAACGAACCGTTAACCTTGCAATGTGAGTGAAGGCCTCAGACTAAACATTTAGCTTTGTTAAAAAAAAAAGGTAATAAATGAATACAGATATAAATGTACTTATTTATTTATGAACAAATCAAGTGTCCATTTGCAGCAAAAAGAAAGAAATAACACCTCTCTGCTCTGCGTGATGACGTAGGTGGCGTTGCAAACATAGAACCAGTGAGTTTCTTACTTTGCTAGCCACCACACCACCACCTGACATCATACAATTATTAGGGATGTTCGATATAGGTTTTTTACCAACATCCGATATATCGATATTGCCCAACTCTTAAATTCCGATATCCGATATCAACCGATACCGATCTATGCAGAAATCTGTTAGGTTGTATCTCATATATTTTGAGAAATACAGCTAGATCTCCTTAACTCAGCTAGAGGAGTTCATTTTGGACATGTGGCTGCCTTATATCAGATACTAGCAGCTATTAGCCAACATATGGCTAATTCTAATGTTTCTGACAACTTTGTAACTTAACCAACAACTTAAAACCAAACATATAAGCAGCTTCTAAGCGAGTCAGTCTGTAGCAGCAGCAGCTCTGAAAGGAATGCTGGGAAATAAGGTTCTTCCAGGATAACAGGGACTTTTCTACATGTTGGACCGCTGCTAATGGACAAGATTTCGCGAGATTTCGTTCTCCATAATGAATTCTCACGAGATTTTACTAATGAAATCTCACAAGATTTTATTTTTCAAAATATCAGCCCAAAAAACAGATGCACACATTTTCCAATCACATTTCAATGCCAGTATCGGACGATAATATTGGACATCCCTAAAACTTATTTAAAATCTCAGTTTTATTCAGTTTTACACACTGCTTTTGCATTTTGGCGTAGTTCTTATTTACACGTCTAACATGTTGTGTGTGTCGTTGAATTTTGAGTCCTGGTAAAGGACCTCATCAACTTTTATCATCTCCTTATGTGGAAAACTTTAATGAGTAAAGATGTGTAGTCTTTTCTGCATAAAAAGTGTAAATGTGCAAACTTTTTTTATTCCTCTATAATTTGTAAATATTAAAACTATAGAAAAAGCTATTGTAAAAAAGTAATTATGCTGTGATGTAGAGAGGATTATATATTTGCCCCAAATGACTGCTTTACAAGAAGCAGCTGCAAGAGGGGTGATGAAGAGCTTTGTAATGGAAACATAAATATTAACATTACCATTATTATTTCTTTATTTTTACAGAAAAATCATCCAAAAGGGATCGACTTTCCAGAGCATCCTCGTGTTCATCAGTCGTACTGAAGGGCACCTCGGTTTCTGACAACCATATGCACTTTTCAGTCCTCTGACCCTGCAAGACACACAACTAATGAGGGGAACACAGCAAAACAAATCAGATTTATAAAAGAAATGCTCACTTTTCTTCTACAATGATGAGCCATGTTTTGTCATATTGATGATAATCCTTTAATTTGTGTGATGTGACTTTGCTTAAAGGGACACAGACGGTCTAAATTAGTGTTTTCAGGGCAGAGAGCAGTGTAGGTGTTTACAAGCTCCTCCTTATCAAAAGAAATATTTGTTTACCTGGATCATAAAAACAGGTATTAGACAGAGAGCCAAAAGGAAAAAAAGCCACTAAAAGTGTGAATTGGATTATTTATTTTAATGTGTGTATTTGTGTGTGTTTGTGTGTACCAGTGAGCTCAATCACTCCACATCAGTTAGGACACCCAATTTGTTGTCATGCTGCATGCTCTCCGTTTTCCTTTTTTTCCTTTCTTGTTTTTATACACTATCAACTGTGATATTAAAGCAAATAAGTGAGTAAAAGCTATTTTATGTATGCTGACGGCTCTTTGTTTATGTTGTCAAATCAGTAAATGTTATTTTTTATTTCATATCTGCATGTTTGAGAAAAATAATGACATATGGTGGAAATGATATAAAAGAACATGAAGAAAAAAGAAGAAACAGGCAATTAAAATAAGAGAAAAATAATCAACCCCAAGATATGGACCATTTTTGATCTTTAATTTTGAATCGGGGGGGTGGGAAAAGACATTTGCATTTGAAGCCATTTCATGGAAAAAAATATTTACAAGGAGGACTCAGTCCTCACTGACGCTGACAGGACATTAGTAAAAATGAAAAACAACAAAAAAAGAAAAACCACAAGAGTTAAGGAGTTTGAGTACCTCTGAACCTTAAAAACACTGCTCTGATATCCAAACTATCAAGATAAATATATTTATAATATTTATATTGTATTTACAGAATACCTCAAATGTACAACGTTCACGTATTCTATAAACAAATATAAATTAGGCACACTTTTTGTCTCAGACAATCATGGGAGGGGAATTCAAAGGCCGACTTCTAGCTTTTTTTCCACTAAGCTACACTGAACTTTGGCCAAGAAAAACACTTCTGACGTTACTGCGCCTGAACTCCATCCGTGTTGGGCTGTAGTTACTGTAAAGGATCATAATGTGCACAAACATTTCACACAGCAGGATTTGTAGGATTTGATTAACACTGCCGACGGACGCAGTCCCAAGACGACCCCGTGACTCCCTGACCTGCTCCTTTGCAGACCCCTCTTTGCAGATTCTTGTTCAAGTAGGCCCAGCGAGCGTGTTGTCCTGCAGGATCTCCAAGGAGGAGGTGGCAAAGGCTGAAGGGAGGTAGACATGAGTCTGGGGTACAGCCATTTTTTTTTTCTTCTCAGGTTTACAGTCATAAAAGGTTCAGAGACGACAAATAACAGCAGCTACAGTATCTACAAAGAATATACAGTGCAAAAGAAACGTAGATGATGACTAAACACGCAGAGCAGTGGAGGGGAGAGGCGGCCAGCTGGAACAGCCGGGCAGGGCTTACGGTTAGACAGTCTATAAGTCCGACTCGGGCATATCCGGTATGTCGGTCATCAGGTAACCGATGCCGTAACGGCCGTTGGGCGCAGTGTCCGCATCGGTGCCTCCACTGCCGCTCTGCTTGCGGTAGATGTTGTTGCCTGGCATCGGCGAGGGCGCCTCGCTGGGGGACTTGCCCTGGATCAGGCTGGTGTCATCGTCCTCTTCCGGGCGGGCGCTCTCCTTGATGATGCGGCCCTTCTTGTAGGACACGGTGGAGAGGCCGCTCGTGTTCTCATCGATGATGTTGAAGTAGCGCAGACCAAAGACCACGGGCACGGGCATGATGGCCATCACCACCAGGGAGATGCAGACCACGATGCCCCACAGGGGAAAGTAGAGGGTCTTTTCTAAGGCCTGGAGGACAGAGGGAAGAAAAACAAGTTGAGGTGAACAGAGACAGAAAAAAATGTCTGAATTAGTCTGTTTTATTTTGGGTAAAATGCCACAAAGCTCCTCCCCCTCCCTTCCTAAGCTCTGCCCCCCATGGCATGAGAGTGTTGTGATGTGTGGAGTGGGCGTGTCAGACACAGCAGGAGGCATCTTAAGGGGACAATGAATTTTAAGGGCCTCACATACAGTACAGACAGGGAGCAAAGTCACATTTCTTTTAGGATGTTACTATATTTTCAAAGCTACTGAAAGTTTCACAGTCATTTGATCGTACCATAAAAGGGAATTATGTGCCTGAGAATAACATGAAACCCCCTCTTTAAAAACTGAGTCAAAGACGACAGCCAAGAAGTAGTGAAGCCCTGGTGACGCTTTTTCTCCGGGTGTATTTACACCAAAGTTGACTGGGGGACTTGGCTATATCGGGCAGGAATTCTGAACAGTTCCACACTTTGGGTTGCTTTTGGTTTTACGCTGCACTTTACTTAGGCTGGCCAAACCACCCCGACAACGCCACACAGCTACATCTATTCACAAAGGGCAATATTCCCTGAAATGACCCCTGATCAAGAGAAATGAGGATGAAAATCTGTCGTTAATTGGCCAGGGTCAAAAATGGCTGGTCTGCTGCAGGTAATACTGCAAGTAACAATACATTTTTGCCGTTTTGGGGTTTCTGTTTTTATTTTGGTGTTAAAACCCAACACAATTCTCACAACAAGCTGCCCAGTAAAAGCAGCAGGAGGGATGGCAAGCTTTCCAGTATGTTGCACTACAGCCCGTCCTACATCATTTTCCTGTTTGGTTCACTGGATGGCCTGTTTGCTTCCAGACTAGGTGAACCCTGGTGCAGATGCACATTCAAACTTCTCCAAATGATCAATACTATCTGTGGAAGTGAACCAGGGTTCATCTGGAACCGACCAGATGGCACCAATGTGTCCACGCCCTCAAATGCGTCACTGCCAGCAGATGTTGCTCTTTGACTGGAATTTGTGAGTCAGTTTCACAAAGATTCAATTTTACCATTTTTTAACTAAAAGAATAACGAGCCTAAGAAAATCAAGGATCTTGGATGAACACACAAACATCTTGTGTGCTTTATGCTTTAGTGCAAAGTTTCTACATAAAAGGATACCATTCAAAGCTCTTAAACCACTGAAACTCAGAGACGATAAAAGGCTTTGAGACATTTTCAATCAATGAAGCACAAAGTGAAGCAGTGATGATGTTCAAAGGTTTGAACAGTCACATGACTGGTGTTTTGAAACAAACTTTGACACAGTGGTTCAAATGACTCTGCCTCAGGACACAAGCTCCAAAGCCTCGGTATCATTGGCCCATCACCAGTTAACTATAATTAGTGTAAATTGCAGCACTATTAAGTTTCCTGGGTCTCAGTCCATGCAAACAAGAAGATTTCAGGGACCAATAATAACCAGAAAGCTTCACTTGGTAAACTACTGTAGAAGGTCCATGAGGAGACTCTTTGTCCCTTTTAGTCTTTGCTCCACGTCACTGTTGTTTTGAAATAATCATACAGCTGCTGGAGTGTCTCTGTGTGGTAGACCAAACATCCTGTTGATTGTTTTCAGCTTAAAGGATACCCAAACATGTTTATCAGTGAAAAACTTTCGTTTTCCACATCTCCTTTGAACCCTGTCATTTGCTTTTAACTTGTTCCAGATTCACCAAGCAGGAGAACTTCCACCCTCCCCTGATCTCACCTCTTCCTGAATCCAGGCACTGTAGCTGGGTGGTGTCATGGCTAGCTGGATGAAGCTAGCGCACAAGAGGACCATCAGCAGGATGGGCGTGATGTACTTCCACATGTAATAGTAGAAGCGGTAGGGAGTAAATCCCAGCATGTCCTTGAGGTCTTCAAAGAATCTGTGAAAGAGACAAAAACAGAGCAAAGCAGCTGGAGATCAGATCAGATACTTGTCAAAAACTTCCTCCTCATCAAAACACTCATTAAAACTTTAAATTCTACACATTTGGGGGTATTAAAAGCGGCACCTCTAAAGATGCATTCTTACTTGTCAATCCCGTAGAACCAAGCAATTGCCACATTCTCCAGCACAACGATGATGAGCAGAGGCAGAGTGGCTGAGTAGTCATCAAACATGGTAACAAAGTAGTTCCCTGAGCGCTGCACAAACAGCAGACCAATGGAGAAGGCCAACACGCAGCATCCCACTGAAAAGAGAAGCACGAAATCAGTTTTTATGCAGTCTGATTTACTTTAAAACATTTATAGGCTTCTGCGCAAATGTTTGCATCTCTGGCATATGGGAACAGAATATTTATTGAGAAACCTCTTTTTTTTTTTTACTTGACAACAGCAACTTTAAATGTGACATAATAACTGTATATTGTGTGTATGTATGAATCTTGGCAAAGCTTAACTAAACCTTTCACCCACGTTTTCTGATGCTGGAAAACACAATTACTCTAAAATGCTTTGAAAACCTGTTTTCATTGTTCCTTTGATAAATGAAGTACTTGCAGTGAAAGAGGCAGTAAACCATGACGGAAGTGCAGTTTTTCATTGACTTTTCCCAAAGCACACCACTGGGGCCCCTTCTCTTTTGCAGCTTTCCTCTCCTCTCCTCTTCCTTGAGTCCAGTATTGCTTGCAGTGGCTTCTTCTATCACAGCTATGTTGATGATACCCAAGTTTATCTACGATTCTTGCAACATGACTGAACGCATTTTTGTCAATTTTTCTTTCTTTTTTAATTTTTTTTTTTTTTGGGTGGGGGGGGGGGGGATCATTTAGGCTGCTTTAAAAGTAGTGGCAGGAATTTTTGTAAAGACTTCTTTTTAGTCAAATTTTTTTCACAAGTCTTTTATACTTGATGCCTTTTGCACTGTCTGGTGACCTGTATACATAAATGTCCATGCACAAAAAATTGCTCAAAACAACAAACAAACAAAAAAAAAGCATTGTAATTTTTTCAAATATATTTTTTTTTATAAATCACTTAAAATTTTTTAAAGCTGCTCAAAAGTACCAAAAATTCAAGTTCCAGGATTTCATCTCCTTCACCCCTAAATTTATTTGTCATGGTATTAAAAAGTAAAAAAAGTAAAAAAAAAAAATGGAATAAATTAAATGTGATTAAATATTCATATATAACATCATATAAAGATGCATAAATAATAAACAAATATGCAAAAATTTGTAGCAAATTTGCATCAACAGGCATCAATGGGTTAAATGCCATTTATTTGTTGGAATTACTGGAATATTTCTTGTGTGTTGATATTTTTGTACAAATGCAGACTGCCCTCAACTAAACTCCTCTGAGACCTAAAGTATCAGTCACTCCAGCCGGTAATTCTTTTCAACACGTTTGCATAAAAGAAGTAGAAAAAAAAGCTCCATGACTGGCTGACCAATCAGCAACCAGCTTCCTGACCTCACTCGTACATTCTTCGGCTCATTCTTGCCCGTTGCATTCCTCTCAGGATTATTATCTGAAGCTGCCAGTCATACATAGTGAGGTTTTTACTAAAACTGATTGTGGTTTCTGGATGATGGAGCGAATAAAATACTATCAGAACATGGTGGTTGGGTTCTGGTTGACTGTCAAGAATCTCTGACTCATTACTTTCAGGAAAAAAAAAAACATTTATGACTACTATAACACACCCGACCTGAAATTACTTGCACTTTTGTCCCTGTTGTGCCTGTACTCTGTCATTAAAACAGATTTAAATAGATTTAATATTTAGCAATGCTTTGTTATGGTACTTTCCTTTGACATTGTTTCTTACTTGTAATTGTTGCTAATTAACTAGTAACTACTTAACTAGATGTAAATGTTCTTTAAATTTATTTAAAGTATTCTACATTCACAGAATTCATGTATTTGTGTCACTTTAAAACTTTGAAGATTAAAAAAAAACCTGGTTATTTCCACCACTATGTTCGAATAAAAGTATAAACTCAAGTATTTGATGATCAACCTGTAAGAAACTCCTTGCGGACTTTAAACGTGTCAATCAGCGGAGTGAGGATGCCTTCAATGGTGCCGAACATGCTGCCGAGGCCGAGGTTGACCAGCATGAGGAAGAACATGACGGACCAGAAGGGTGAGGCTGGGAAGTGAGTCATGGCTTCTGTGAAGGCGATGAAGGCCAAACCTGTGCCTTGGACTGCCTTTTGGAAGTAGAAAAGAGGTATTAGTTTAAGTGTTTTAGCAGAAAATGAAAATGACTGTAAACATCTTTTCAACAAGCTGAAGTTTAGCAGAACATTTAAATAATGATAAAAGGAAATATAATTTATTTTTATTCATTTTAGAAAATACTTGGGTATTTGCTTTGTTGCTTTTCTGCACAAATTAACCTGTGATGATGAAATGGCTACGAGAAGTCCCTGTGCTTTGTAATAAAAAAAAAAGACTCTCAATTTTATTTATTTATTTTTTATTTTAGCTGAAATGTGAATAAAAATCTTACTGAGCTTCAGAGATGCTGTTATATGGACTTTTTTCACTTGTGGACATAAGGTAGCCATTTGTCCTCCATATACAGTACAGTGGTGACCTCACATTTAACATTTCGGTTTACTTCCCAGCTTCTCTGTTCCCAATCTAATCTTATAATCAAATTATATTCAAATTTTTCCTTGTTGAATGACTTGGAAGTACTACATTATCTGAGTGAGCTTCAGATGCTATTGCACTGCTAGCCAACAATACGCTAGCTGTTTCTATTCCATATCCAGCCATTGTTCCATACTTATGTTTACTTCCTAAAATGTTATACTCAAATCACCGTTTAGCCATGTGAGTTTCAGAGATGCTGTTATCTTTTTTTTTTTTCTTAACTTGTGAACAAGGCTATACTAACTGTTGCCTCTGTTTCCTGCCCCAGTGCTATGCTAACTGTAACCAGTGATGTCAAATGGCTTTGAAATTTCCCCTCCAAGTACCTTATTAAGCTCGTCTTCAATGCTGCAGGAATCCAGCCCCAGTTTATCGTACTCGTCCTCTTTCACCCTTTTGATGACATCTATAATTTGTTGGTAGTCATCTGCAGTGACCTGACTAACTTGTGTCAGGTTTATGTGATGGGGAATAAGGCTTTGATCAATGCCGTTCCCCAACAACGCCACAATCTTATTAGTGTTCCTGAAAGATAAAAGGAATTTATTTAAAGTTAGATTATCACAATACCAGAATTTAGGACAGGATTTACCATAAAAACCTTTTCTTTTTTTTCTTTTGTAAGACTTTTTTCTTCAAGAAGAAATTCTTGGAGCAGCCGGTACTCACAGAGCAACGCATTTGCTGTTCATAATGTTGGCTTTGAAGCCCAGCACAGCAAACACCACCAGGGTGGCCAGCACGGAGGTGAAGAAATTGATGAACGACACTAAGACGGCATCAAAGTGGCAGTTGTTGTCGCGCTTGTTGTAGCTGGAAAAGGCGATGACGCCGCCGAAGCCGAGACCCAGCGCGAAGAAGACCTGGGTGGCTGCCTCTCGCCACACTTTGGCCTCCAACATGATCTCCAGCTGAGGGCAGAAAACACACACATTTGCTTTAACATGGTTACTCAGTCTGCATAGATGATTGATATAGCAGGTGTGTGTTTTAAGGGTACTGAGAGAAAAAAGAACATTAAATTCAATGTGAAGCCATGTTAGTTGCAGGAAACTGGCTTCTGGATTTACTGTGTGTGTTTTACATCCATCTTTTCAGGTTGCAGATGTAGGTCGCTGCAGCAGCTACACCATAAAATAAGGCCATGGCAGGAATTAGGCCATCCTCATCCTCAGATACTCATGTGTTAAATTTTTCACCTATATATATGTTTGCAATGACTGGCAGAGGCTGTGGTCATTAATTTCTTTCACTTCTTTTGCTGCATCTCAGAGTACCGCCTTGTAAGACGACAGGCCGTACACTCAGCTGCACTTTGATGTCTGCAGGTACACAAAGATGGCAGCACAACGAGCCGTTTGAAGTCGTAAGAGACAGAGCAGACTCTCAGGACAGACACGCTCTGCTGAAACCCAGTCTTCGGCTGACTGGTTACATAAGGACACAGAAACTCCTGTTTCCATGGTGACATGTGTCTGTGGCCTGAAGTGCCATTGGCCGCTTCCTGCACCAGAACCAACCTATTACAGCGCAGATTTATTCCAGCAGTTTAACAGTGATTTCAACAGGAAATAGTGGCTGTTGTGTATTTAATATCAGATCATTGGTGTGACTAATACAGAAGCTGGAGCTAATACTGTAATGATTTTATTTCCTTTTCTTGCATAAATCACTGGTTTTACTCATAAATATAGTATTACACTCTCCTTTTAGCGATAAAGTATCTTTAATTTCATATGAATAGTAAAAAACAAAACAGATTTTAGAAATGTAAATGGGGCGGCGGTCTCATATAAAGAGGTTACAAATCCTCAGTAGAGCTGGCCCAGGTTTCCAATCCTGATGCATGGCCTTTTGCTGAATGTAACCCCTTCTCTGTCTATCTACTGAACAGTTACAGCCACTAGAGCCCAGAACATCTTTAGATAGGCAGATCTAATGGAGTTAAATTAATTTTCTCCATGAAACACAGTAGTGCTAGAAATGTGATTCCCTTCTATAAAACAGAAAAAAAAATTTAATATCTAGATCACTTAATCTGTACCTGTATAGTGAATACGCCCAGTGTGCTTTACCTTGGGTGTGAACATGTGTCGAATCCCATCTATGGAGCCCTTGAGGAGCAGAGCCCGAGCCAGGAAGCATATCAGCACAACGTACGGGAACAAGGAGCTGAAGTACATCACCTGCATGGAAAGACAGCAGCTGTTTAACATACATACAGTATATATACATATATAACGTATTAACAGGTATATATCTGAAATTAAAGTAATTTTACACTAGCTTTGAGTGGGTCTTGTCATTTCAGTTTGCAACAGTATTTGTTAAAGGGGTAGTGCACCCTAAAAAGTTTTACTGGGGTGACTGACAACACTGTATTGTCATGGAAACCACTTATACTGAAGTTAAAATTGACATTTTCAAAGTCAAAACAATTTTGTGTCTAAAAACTGGATCAAACATCCCTTACTGGTTCAGCCCAGGATTAGTTTTTCTTTCAAATCTGACTTGGAAGCAACTGTTTGAGACTCTCCAACTCTTACAGAAAGTTTCAGACATTTACTGTAAGTTACTGAACAATTCACTCTACATTTTGCCTAACTGGACCAGATATGGACTTTTAAGAGTTGTATAAGTAGCACTAGACTACATGATCCTCATAACGCAGTGGTTGCCGATGACATGGTGGTCTCAGGATTGAAATACAGCCCTTGTTTCAGCCTTTACTGGCTTCATTGACTCTAAACTCCATGCAATGTTTGATGATGCCTGCGTATCTGTCCATCTGCTTTGCAAGAATATCCTTGTGCAGGAGTTGAGAATTACACGAATGAATACCTACGAGTATAAACGGGCCCGCCCAGCAACTATCCAAGAGCTGACACCAACACACTCAACATATCATTAAATAAATGGCCTTGTTGGCTCTCAAAGACCGAGAGCAAGACTAAAGACCTGAGTCAGCCGCCCGCCATGCTGCAACATGCATGTTTACAGGACTGGATGCCGCGTTGGTACAGACAGGGAGGTGGTTTTGGTTTGAGTCATAAGCAATAAGCACCAATAAGTGATTCAGAGAAGTTGCGTCATTTGCTCGGTGATCCACATGTAGATACAGTCATTTCTTAACAATACACCTCAAAGCACATCCTGATGGTTCATTTTTTCAATTTGTGATTCTGCTTCACAGTAAGTATCTGCTGCTTTTTTTTCTTTTAATATATAAATGAATAAATTCCTCCTGGCTTTCTTTCCTCAGATGATATACCCTCTTTCTTTTATAACGGTTCCTTTACTGCAGCTCTTGTCAAGGCTTTTCTGAGAAACCCCTCCCCATTGTGCTTTTGTTGAAGAACACAGCCGCAGCCTTGGTCGACACAAAGCCAAACACCGGTGATGTTGATAGGTTTTCAATATAGTGAGTCCCTAGGACCCACAGGTGACGATTTGAGTGGGTCCCAGGGAAATTCAATGGGTACCCGATTTAAAAGAAAAAAGAAAGTTTTCATCAAAGTTTTTCATCAATTTTTTTCAATTGTAGGGTTTAACTTTGTTAATGAAATGGTTAAAATTAACGTACATATTAATGCATGTGTGTGAAATCAAACAAAATATAAAATATGAAAAGTTTATTACAAAACAACTGTAGGTGGCATGACATCAATTTCAAATGCCTCTAAGATTAAATTTCAGAAGGAGCTTAGCTCTCATGAAAAAACATTCAATATTTTGTCCATCAGGATAATGGGGAAGTCATAAAGCCAGTTAAAAGCAAGACTTTCTATTGCAATGGCATTATTTTAATGTTATTTTAAACACATCAAGTCTGTGTGGCATGGACTACCATGACCTTACTGGACTACTGTACCATGACCACAGTGCTCTTGCTGAAATAATCTGTAAGCAATAATGTAAATGCTAAACTTTTATCAGGAATGCAGGAGGCCACATGTTATTCCATCGTATAGATGCTGATCTATCCAGCTCTGAATTTTCTCTCCACAGTAACTATTATTTCGATTAACAATTCACAAATTAACTTTATGAAAAGGTGTTTGTTTATTTGGTTTTGTAGAAGGCTTACTGACGCAAGAACAAAATGAAATAAAAACACTACACCATCATTCAGCCTAATGAACGCCTGAAGAATATTAACCACAGGGGCTTCATCAAAGCTACGATATTTTAAAATAACGTCCATTGGTGGAAAAAAAATGTTTCTTTTGGTAGTTACTATGATTTTAAACAGGAGTTGTTCAGAATGTGTAATTTTTCATGGGAAAATGTGGTGAGTCCCTGGGACCCATGGATGATGAGTTTACTGCGTCCTTTCAGATTTTAATGCGTCAGAGATGCAGGACACTTACCTATCAACATCACTCAAACAGCCTGCGTATCTTCTGCTTTATGACCTCAGTATTAGGTTTCTTATCAAAATTTATAATTAAAGATTACATTTCCTAGCAGGTGCTTTTTAAGGTCACGTTATAGGAAAAACACCATTTTCTACTTAAACTGACACAAATATTAAGCTTTCTCATAATAAAAAACAGACATGTTGCTTGGATTTGTTTATTTTTGGTGCATCTAGTATAATCTTAGTGCAATTAATCTAGAAATGTACATGATGACAAATAAAAGTGTTAAAAACTTTCCAAAGACTTGAGACTTTTACACCCCCTCCCACCCCAAGTTCAAGTCCCACATCCTAACCCCTCCCATTTCTCTCACCGCCACACTTTTGGCAATCAAGCGAAGCCAAAAGAGCGCGTATAACCATGGCAACCAAACAGTCTGATCCCTTTTCACGCCCACCCACACTCACAAATGGCACAGAAAACGCAGAGCGCGGTGGGGATATCCTTTGGACGCGGCTTTTGTGTGAACATGGGTGGTGAGGGCATTAATATTCTTTTATGCAGCACCTCGCTGATTAAAATTCAAAGAAACTTGGAGCTGTGCACCCCTTCCAGGCAAAGTTGATGCCCAGTTTTACTGCGGCCGACTCAAAAGGGCCATCTAGACTCAGCAGGTGGCTGCAGAGCCCACCATCTGGCTCTAACTGTACAACTAACTGTCAGCTCGGGCTGGTTCTGATTAATTAAAGCTGCAAAAATATTCACATCTCAGTTTCGGTATTAATTCTTCCTCCTGATGGCAGAGGAAGGTATTCATGTTAAACCTTCAACAAACCGTCTGATGGTACGAAACTGGACATATCAACAGGAATTATGGTTGGGTAACAGGATGGAGAGAGGAGAAAAGAGATGTATCCTGCAAATCGAGAGGGCAAAATTAAAACGCCTATGCCATGGGAGGCATCTATTATTTCGTGGCTATTGTGATGGATGTAGAGCCGAACAAGTGGTAGATGACTGTCTAGATCAAAGGTGGAAAACCCTGTTTGGCTCTGACACCCATGTCTCCCTTTCATGCTGAGTGCACTAGCCTGTTACTGTCTGCCGAGTCAAAGCCCAGTATTAGCTTTAGCATTAACATAAAAAGCTAACATTTGAAGCCCGAGTTGCAAGGACTGTACTCTCGTGGCTGCATATTCACCTTTTGGCCTGCAGAAAACAGCAAACTAAAACACCCCCATCAAAACAAGTTGGCAGACACACGACTGCAACATTTTACAGACATACAAAGCTGCCATTGCTTAAGTAACATTTTCAGATTACTGCTGCTAACTGACTAGTTGCTTTATGTGTGTACCCACCATTTAGTCATTGGCATTTTGGCTTACAATCCCTGCTGAATAAAACAGTTTGACCAGCTAAAATGAGGCCAGAAACACACCTTAACGTCTAAGGTGTGTTTTGGTCTAGGGTGTGTTGTAAGTAAATTTTATCTTTCTTTTCTTTGGTTACATCTTTCATTGCAGATAGTTCATTTTGCTTGTTGCTTTGGCCTTGGCCCACCCTGAAGTAATCAATACTCCTCTCATTTCAGCATTTTGTCCTATTCATTGTTTTCTGATGTAAATAAGAATCTTGGCAGACACCTGATCAACTGTTAGAACAGCTTGGGACTTGATAAAGATGAATCATTTTCATGTTGTATCGGGGTTACCCCTAGGCAGGGCATATGATGTAATGAACTGACACCTCTGTAAATAAGAAATTTAGTCATGTGAAAAGGCAAAACAAGTTAAAAAAAGATATCCAATCATATTTCATATTTATGTAACTTTTAAAAAGCAGCTAAAGACCTTATTATTAAGGCAGGCTTTTAATTAGGCTTTTAATTTTAATTATTTTTTGGGGCTTTTTTTTTCTTTTATGCTGCATTTTATATTTGATCTTATCTCCCCTCCGTCTTCTTTATTATCTAATGTGTTTTTATGCTGATATGTGATTGCTGTTGTGACAGTTATAAAGCATTTGCTGGCTTTTATCCTGTGAAAGGTGCTTTAAACTTTACTTAATCTCTGTGGCAAGGAGGAAAGTACAAACATTTAAACAACTTTTGGGAAGATGGTACAATTAAGCTATGTTCACAATGCAGCAAATCCTACTTTTTGGGCATATGTGACCCATATCTTTTGTTTTACAACAATATGGAGAGCAAAAATCTGATTCTTTTTCTTTTCAATCTACCCACACCAGTTTCATATCTGGTCATAAATTAGATGGATGTTTTGGGCAGGTGATGAGCAGTGCCTGGTTTTCTCCACACATACCACTTAGAATCAACTCCAAAAGTTCAATCTTGGTCTCATCAGACCAGAGAATCTTATTTCTCACAGTCTGGGAGTCCTTCATGTGTTTTTTAGCAAACTCTATGCAGGCTTTCATATGTCTTGCACTGAGGAGAGGCTTCCGTCAGGCCACTCTGCTATAAAGCCCCAACTGGTGGAAGTTCTGCAGTGATAGTTGACTTTTTGGAACTTTCTCTCATCTCCCTACTGCATCTCTGGAGCTCAGCCACAGTGATCTTTATGTTCTTCTTTACTTCTCTCACCAAGGCCCTTCTGCCACGATTGCTCGGTTTGGCTGGACGCTCAGGTCTAGGAAGAGTTCTGGTCGTCCCAAACTTCTTCCATTTAAGGACTATGGAGGCCACCGTGCTCTTAGGAACCTTTAGTGCTGCAGAAATTTTTTGTAACCTTGTCCAGATCTGTGATTTGCCACAATTCTGTCTCTGAGCTCCTTGGACAGTTCCTTCCACCTCATGATTCTTATTTGCTCTGACATGCACTGTTAGCTGGAAGGTCTTACAGTATATAGACAGGTGTGTGCCTTTCCTAATCAAGTCCAGTCAGTTTAATTAAACACAGCTGGACTCTAATGACAGAGTAGAACCATCTCAAGGAGGATCAGAAGAAATGGACAGCCTGTGAGTTAAATATGAGTCACTGCAAAGGGTCCCAATATTTTTGACCATGTAATATTTCAGTTTTTCTTTTTTCATAAATTTGCAAAAATTTCAACATTTCTGTTTTTTTTCTGCCAAGATGGGGTGCTGAGTGTACATCAATGAGAAATAAAATGAGCTTTTTTAATTTTAGCAAAAAGCTGCAATAAAACAAAGAGTAAAAAGTTTAAAGGGGTTTGAATACTTTCCGTACCCACTCTACCTCAGCCTTAACAGCCATGTCGAACTGAAATACATGCAATGCTAAGCATGCTAAAGCTAATTCTATTTGATTAGCTCCTGGTGCTTTTGTAAGGCTTCCAACTTATAGACAGAGGTATCAAAAGTAGGGTAGAAGTAGAAAGTAGAAATCCTGTCCGGCAGTTTTTCCAACCAATCACTGAATCAGCTGGGTTTACTGTAAATAGCTCCTCTACCAGGTAGATGAGCTCGTTAGTGAAAACACTTGTGCTAAATGTACTGACAGATCCAAAAACATGGCAGGATTTCTACTTGAAAACTACTTTCACTTCTACGTTTGACACCTCTGCTTATAGATGTAACACTACTTATTTGAGCAGTAAATAAATTGTTAGATGACAGTTGTTGGTTGCACAAATTTAAGAAACATACAGTAATCAGTGTCATCAGAAAAAAAAAGTTGAATCTTTTAATATTCAAGTTCTTCTCATTTACATCAGAAACATCAGATGATAGCATTGTCTACTGTGTGCAGAATAACATTTTAATAGTGTTTTACACCACTTAATCAAAACAAAACAGATCTTTCGAGCCTAAAAGTTCCCTAATTTGCTATTTTGTTGATGAAATTGACTATTAATTTCAACTGCATGCTCTTTGGGTTTGTATCAATATAAAGTCAAAACCAAACATCTTGCACATCAAAGCTTTTTCCAGGAAGATTAACGAACATCAGACTGCTCGGTTGGGCCTGACTCTGACCTCAGAGGTGCAGAGCTAATGCCCGTCATATGATATGAGAAAGTATGTAATGATAATTATCATCTGTAGAGATGAGGAGCAGAGTGAGTCTGCAAGCAAACGACAACTTTTAGCCAGTTGGCCTAATCCTTCCGGATGCAAGTCACGCTGCTGTCAGCTTTGTTGCAGTAAGCTAACGTAAGCTGAGCCAGAAATCCCCCGTAAGATCACATGAGCTCCAAGAATTACGTCTTAAACTGTATCATTAGAAAAATTTGTCAAGTCACATTACAGAGGTCTCTCAGAAGTCACATTAGACCTTAGTAAAGTTAGCTAATTGTGCGTGAGAAGATTTTTCGAACGACACAAGAAAGGTCTTTTGTTTCTAGTAACTGCTTCCAAGATTTGGATTTGGTACATTATCTAGGCTAAGCTGCCAGGATTGTAGAGCAGCTGTAGTAAAACCTTCTCCTCTGTTCCCCAACACTAAGCTCTAAAAAATAAATTGAAAATTCTCTTCACCTTCCCCGAAGACTGGATTCCCTTGATCATGGCAAGGCAAACCATGGACCAGGCAACCAGCAGGCACACGGTCATCCTCCAGTTGAGTCCTCCACTCTCAGAAATGTTGTTTGAAATGTCCAGAGCCTCGCGATACCAGTAATAGGTGGTAGCTGAGCTCTTCTCACACTCTGGCACCACATCTGGAGACAAAAACCAAAGCAGTCAAGGTTTATTGATCAAGCTGAAGGGAAAAACTGCTGATCGACAGTTCAGATCAAGTACTGGATCTTACATGTACTGGTCTTGTTCTTGACAAGTGGACATTCATGCCATGGCAAAGGTTGCTGGAAGGACTGGGAAAAGTAGAAGAGACTCCAGCTGATGATGACATTGTAGTAGAGAGCCACGAAGAAGCATACCTATAAAAATAGAGTTCATGGGATGATGTCAGTTTCACTTCACGTATAAACCATTTTATACAGAAACTTATTAAACCTTTAAATTTTATATTTTTAATAATTTATTTGTTCTCTACGATTTTACCTCATCCTTCATTACATCAACATGATGATTACTCACAGTGTTGTCATTCAATCCCTTTGTCAAGACTCACTGTGTTATTAATCTGTAAATATACTGTAAAACAGATGAGACCGCAGCATGTGACTCACCACACAGCTGGCAAAGCCAATGCCCCCCAGCCGAGGGCTGATGTAGTTCCACACCCCAATGCTGCCCCTGCGGATCCGCTGACCCACTGCAAGCTCCAGGAAGAACAGCGGGATGCCAATCAATATGAGCAGGATCAGATAGGGCACCAGGTACGCGCCTGTCGGTCAAAACATTGCAGAAACCCAGTTAGAAGAAGCATGTGCAAAGAAAGGAAGCTGTTTCCGTTTCATCAGATAGTTGTGACATCACAGTGTTTCAGTTCCTGGAAGGTGCTCTGAAACCTGTAGCGCCAACACACATGAACATCAGCCACACAAACCACACCAGCAGAAAATATAACTATACTTCTACCTAAAGAATAAAATTACACACACACACACACACATATACATATATATATATATATATATGTATGCAATTTGCTAAAGATTCACTAAAGACTCATACTGAAACTATTTCACATACAGCTGCATTTGTGTGTCTGTGCCTCTCAGTGTGTGGTGAAACCAGAGAAGATACTGGAGTCTGGTATTACCTAAATTACAGTGAGATTACTTGGGGCACATCACAAAGAAGACAGTCCTATCTGGAATTAAAGTTTCAGGGAAAATCACCAACATCAGGACAGGCTGTAATAGTGCGGTGCATTTAAATACAGAGGGACACATCTCCGGAGACAGTAGAGGCCTTGTGAGCGGCGAGGCTACCAAGCACATGACTGTTTGAAAGAAGCAAGAGGACCTAAAACTCTTTGTTTCAAAGAAATGGCCAGTGGTAAGAACTGTTCACTGGCACCAGATCTTAAAATAATGTGACTTTTATTTTCCTGTTAGATAAACTGAAAACTGAAGAAATATACAATTTAGTGAAGAGCTTTTGGGGTTTTTTCCCTCACGTGAAGTGGAACTTCCTTTGAGAGTAAATGAAGGTTTCAGAACCATCAACCACAGAAATCTGATATAAACCATTGCATCATTTCAAAGCTACAAAGTAAACCAGACTTTACAGTTCAACAACAAAGATCACATTCTTTCCCCTCTCGAGGACAAAGCACAACAACTAATGTGGGTCGATGTCGTCTAATATTTGCTGTGACTCACTGATGAAAGCGTTAAAACTTCCTCCATGAGTCGTTTTATCCTTGTTTCCACTGATCTTATTGTTTCATCTGGCAGGGCGTTCGTTCACATCCTTTCCTGAATCCCGCTGTCCCGCCCAGATTTAGAGTACATGGGAGTGGTGATGAACAGGAAATCAAAGTGTGTGTGTGTTGTTGTTTGCAGAATGGTTTCTAATATTAAACATCTATTTCTGGTTCAGTCACTATACAGTTCATTCTGGGAACAGCCTTTGATATCAGTCAGCATCAAAAGAACCCCCTCTGGTTCCTATTGTCTTAAATAAAAAAATAAAAAAAACTTTGATGCAACATTGACAAACCCAACAGCCTGAGTATGTTTCTGTACTTACTGTAAGACTGAAAAAATACAAGTAAGCTGAGATTTCAGTGTTTCTTTGGGTAGCATCACATGTTCATCAAGGCACAACTCCACTGAACTTAAGCTAGCACCTTTGTTTCCTGTCTTTCATTACTGGACAGATTGATTTATCCAGGTGTGTCTGACCTCAGTAACCACAACGACAATGGCCAGACACACCTGGATTAACCAGTTTGTCTTGTAATGAAAGACAAGAAACAGAGTAGCTGGCTTTAATTCAGGAAGTTGAATCAGTTGAAAAAGTTGAACAGAGTTGAATAAGCTAAGTGAAACAAAAGGATAAACAAAGAATAATGTCCACGCATCATGTTACACCGTGCATGTTTTGGAGGAAAAACTGCACCACAGTGTAAGCAGGACTTGGACTGTTGCTGTGAAGCTAAAAACCCAACCAAGATAGTCATAGAAAACACTTTTACATGGCTAACTGGTATGAAACAAGGTAAGCAAAAGAAAAAAGAATAAATAAAAGCAAGGATATCAGCTAGTTAAGTTTTAAATGCGTTCATATTTAAAATCTAACATGATTATTGGCATAACTTTCTTGCCGACAATGGCATTGTGGGTAAGGGCAAACATCAAACTGATTCAAGCTCTGTAAATTGGACTATTTTCCATGTAATCTCTCAGCTTTTTAAGACATCAGCCATGCCAACATACTGGTACGTGAGCGTATCTGACTTTGGAAGATACAAGTTCTCAACAATGAAATAAGATAAAGGAGCCAAAGCTTCTCATTTTATTTGGGATCGGGAAACCAAAGTGGGAAAAGAAAACTCAAAACAAACAGACAGATAAATTAATGAATAACCTATGGATTAAGAGAAAAATAATACATTATATTTATAAAACAATTAATCTGCATCTGGTGATTAATTTGGTTTATTTCTTTTTAACAAATTATTCTGAAATGTAACAGGGAAAAAAAGTAAGAAAACGACTGCCTTTCATTTGTCACCTCGCACAGAGGACAGAAGAAAAACTTGGAAGAAAGCCTCCAAAGGAAAAAACAAGTAAGTGAGAGATGACTGATAAAATTATGCACATGTATTAACACAGACGCAGTTACTGCTGTTAATTGATTAAAGATAAAGCACAGGCTACAGCTATTTTTACTAAAATATTCACTTATGTGACACAATCTAACCTCTAAACCAGGTCTGAACTCTCCAACAATGTTTTAAAAACATTATCACAGTGGCCCTCACAAAGACTGCAATACAAGTTCACACACAGAGACCTGCTGCAGCCTCAGATCTGTCATTTTAATCTAATTACAGAGGAACACAGCAGGGTGACCAGTCGTTTAAAGCAGACCTGAAAACATGACAGCGTTGGTGAACCCACTCCACATCACATTTTAGTAAGACTCTGTACAAATATATGATCAAATATTACATTTTCCAAAAGAATAATCTGTTAAGACTGATTAAGCTGAGTTTTATGGTGATAATATTTCTATTCCTAATGTTATAGTTCAGATTGTTATTTCTCAGTAATTTCTTAACAATCACTTGCGGCTCACAAAGCTCTGCAATACAAATTGTAATGCAGTGATTCACAAAGAAGGGGTAGCTTCCCCCCTTTAGGAAAAATAAATGTTGTCACTGCAGGGTAGTTATGGATGATCAGGGGTCAATTACCAGAATCACCAATCCACTTTTTGAGGGTTCCCATACGATCCCGATATCTGAAATTTAAATGTTGTCCAATATCGATATTTGAAGATACCAAATCAGTTTACATGACCATTACGGTGATCGTGGTCATCATTATTGCTGTTGTTCTTGTGTAAGGTTTCATTAGGCTGCTGTCGCAAACCAAACATCACTTGTTAATAACAGAGCAGCTGATAAACAAAAGAAATCTAAATGTTTTCCAAAATAATTCATATGAAAAAAACCTTCTGGAGTAAATCAATGATAATATGTGTAGCTGCTTCATGATCTTAATAAAACAAAGGTTGATATAATTTTGCAGAAACAACTACTTTTTAATATTTAAGGTCCAACGAAATGTGTTAAAAGGGAAGCAGAATATATATGAATAATCCGGGAATAGGAGATAGTCTGACAGCGCTGCTGCAGTATTGGCTCAGAGGTCTTGTTTTTGTTGAGGATGACCAGCCAAAACATCTTTATGGAGCTGATTTCCAAAAGCTTTTTCTTTTAAAGATCCTACAAATGGGGCTGTGCTAGCTATGAATGTTTAAAATGCTCCACTTTAGTGAAAGCATTGCTAAACCCGTCATGCTCAACAAGCTGTAGCTTTAAGCAGAACAAGCCAAGCTGGAGATTCCCATGTCTTTCTTCACCTTCTTCACACACATTGTTATGCAGGATTACAGCATTTTAGCTTGTGGACTCCAGAATTATCCTTCTCAGATAGAGACTGATTGGCCAGTAGACCAACTTTTCTGTGGGTTAATCCCTTCAGTTGTCACATTGTCTGCTGGAAGTTTACCGCTCCGCTGGAACGCTTCAGAAGTGTCTGCTGCACTATTTCCATTTCTCTTCTTCTCTAAGCAATGCTTTACCCCAGAACTCTTGGCTGCACACACATTTTCTTGCTTTTTTATGTTTACAGACTACAATATATCCATATTAGTGGCAGCTCATTCCCCTTCATACTTGTCGGTGCAGGTGTGCAGTAACAGTATGTTCATACTGTACAGTTTATACCTGTACAGTTCATACTGAAGTCTGATGCCGATTGCAAGTAAATGATGATATAAATGACAATGCAAACTAAATGGATTTAGGTTTTTAAAAAAGGTCAAATTTTAACATCAAGATCTGCAGGGTGAACATAACCATTGTGTCTGAACATGAAATTCCGAGTTAGCTTGCTGACATTTGGCTGGGTCCTTCATGAATTAAATGAAATAAAAAAATAAAATAAAATAAAAAACTGGGTGTTGATGTCTTTCTGCTTCTGAAGCTAGGCAATGGGCATTAGAAAAATAAAGATAAAAAAAATATATATATTTTTTTACAGTCATTTGGGTATATTAAAACTAAAACAAAAAACAATCAATTTTCAAAAGCAACAATTATGTTTAATAATTTGTAAAATAATTTAGTTATTTATGTGTTTTTATGTTATCATGTTCTTCAATTATGTCAGTACAACTGTTTTGTGTATTATTCTAGTGTTTCTTACTGATCTAATATGTACTTCCCTACCAAAGATGAAAATTAGCCACTGCCTACAATCTTGCGTATTTACATGGAAATAAGGGATGTACGATATTGGAATTTTGCCGATATTTGAAAACTCATGTGGCCAATAACCGATATCAATACCAATACCAATACCAATATTAAAGCTGAAAAAATAAGCAGTCATTGCAAATAGCAATTTCATTATTCATTTCTGACACTTTAGAAAAATAGGGGGGGGGGGTGGGAGATAATTATTGATAAACTGGAATATTGTGACATTTTCATATGCCAATATCAATTCGATATTTAAAAATGTGGTATCGATCTATTTCGATCTCATGATATTTTGTGAATTCTCGCGAGATTTCGTAACAGAACGATGAACTCTGCAACATTTCATTGGTAAAATAGATCGATGCCGCATTTTCAAATGTCAATAGATATCGGCATATGAAAATGTTGCTAAATTTTTGTGAATTCTCGCGGTTTCATTACAGAATGATGAAATATCGCAAGATTTAGTTAGTAAAATAGATCAATGCTGCATTTTTAAATGTCAATATGATATCAGCATATAAAAATATTGTGATACTTTTGTGAATCCTCATGAGGTCTCGTAGCAGAACAATGAAATATTGCGAGATTTCGTTAGGAAAATGGATTGATACCATGTTTTTAAAAGTCAATATTATTTCAGGATATGAAAATATCGCAAAATTTTTGCAAATTCTTACGAGGTTTCGTTACAGAACGATGAAATATCGCGAGATTTCGTTGGTAAAATAATCGACACCGCATTTTTAAATGTCAATATGATATCAGCATATGAAAATATCGCAATATTTTAGTGTACCGATATTTTTCCCACCCCTAGTCTTTAGAAATTTTAAAGTCTGTAAAAAAGAAGTTTTTGAAGCGGAGGAAGAAGTTTTTTGTGGTTTTTTTAGACTTTAGAAACAGCGGCCTGATCGGTTAAATATTGGTTAAATATCGGTGGGATGGCTGATGTCCGATACTCAGTTTTAAGGCCGATACTGATAGGGGGCCGATTATATCGTGGATCCCTGATAGAAACGTATATAAATATGCCTGGTCCCTATTTTAAATGAATAAATTGAAATTGAAATTATTAATCACATGTTAATGCACATAAATTATGCTATCATGACATACTACTTAAAGCTTAATTATTTCCCTGTCACTAACTACGTTCTACAATATTTAAACTATCACTATGATAAGAAAAGTATTGCTTTGCTTTTTAAAATGGCTGAATATCATCAGGAACTGCTGTGTTCTTTAAAGTCCATTGACACATTTACTATGAAAGGATACTTGGATTGAGAGTTTCTATCCTGCCAGGTAAACCTGTCTGAGACAGTTTCATTTAATCAGCTTTTAAGAGGCAGTAGGTGGCTTTACATAATCTCCAGGTGGGAAGTGCAGCACCTTACAGTATCACCTTCTAGGGACACGTATTAAAGCAGTCCTGCACAGTGTCATTACTGTTGGTAATACCCTCTATGTCTGCAACATGATGGACACGTCTGACACGGTCACATGACACATGTTAGATTTCAGACTGGTGGGCAGCCTGTTAATAACAAGGACTCTGTTTTAGCTCATGCTGATTCCGGACATGAATTTTCCTCACAGCAATTTGTACGCACCCACACATTTAGTCAACATAGGGAAAAAAACAAACAATGTCTCTATTTTAAGAGCTCCGCAGTATCAACTTTCATCCTCTGTCAAAGCCTACAATATTAAACAGATGCTGAAAAAGGATCCTGTAACCGGATTGTAAACACTGTGTCAATAATCAAAAAGGTGCATGATCATTTCATAAATATAAACAAAAAAGAACTCAGCTTGTGTTTTCTCAGCATGTATTTCCAGGCCATATCTGAGTTTGGACATGTCTATGATACAAAAACACTGTCAGACCACACACAGACCTAGAGGTCAGTCACATAAACAGTTTCTTTAGCCCTTTTCATCATCTGTAATAACATCTGCAACACACAGATGTGTCCAAGCACAGTCGTCCTCTGTTTATTTCTTTAGTGTGACATCCCAGCTCAAACCGAGTGTAAAATGCTGATCCATCTTTGTAGTCTGCCTTCATCAATCCTGCTATGATACAAATTAGCCCAAAGTGTGTTATAACATTATGTGCCTAGTATAAAAACTGGCTGTACGAGCAATTTCGAAGGCTTACAGAGTTATTCTGATGTTGCATTAGATGCATGATATCAGAATTATCCTGCAAGTATGTTTCATTGAGACTACACTGCAAAAACAGACTAACCAAGTCTTACATTCTTATATTCAGCAAAAACAGTCTTAACTAGAGATCGACCGATACTGATTTTTTAGGGCCGATACGGCACCCGTGGGAGCAATATTTGCAGCCAACACTGCCAAAGAATTTCAGTATAATAAAGGATACAATGAAAAATAATTGTACAACTTTTTAAATAAGCACTTCAAATAAATATATATATATAAAAAAAACCACTTGTAAACAAATATAAAATAGAAACATGAAACTTGTAATAAAATATATATTAAAAAAGTCTGTAAATTATGCCGAGTGGGGGTATCGGCCAACAAACCGGACAGTTGGCCGATGCTGGCAAAAAATGCAAATATCGGCCTAAAATATTGGCCGGCCAATATTTTGGTCTATCCTTAGTCTTAATAATCTTGACTTGAGAGTAATTTACTTGACAAGACTAGAATGTGTAAGATCATAATCATGTTTTGAGAGTATACTGTATGTCTTTCATTTCTTACTCAGTAAGTGAATCCTAAAATTAGTTATATGCATATAAAGTTAAATAATCTCACTGAGACACTGTTTCAGATCACACGTGTCTTTCACTCTCAATCTCAACTAAACACCTCCCGTACCAGTTCATACAAACAGATTTCTTGTTATAAAAAGAATATCTAGACTTTAGACAAGTGGGAACTAGTTTAAAACAACCTGTGAAACATTCATTTCAAGTTTCTTATTAAGTGAAAAACCTCTCAGAACTAGTCTGGTAAAGCTTATTTTAGTATTGAACACAAAGAACAGTCTGAGACAGTAGTTCAGGTGGTAGGGCAGATTGCCCAGTAACCAGTAGGTTTAAGATTCACTCCCATATCGTCCTAATCAATCTAGCCCTTGGCAAAAAGTCTTCACCAAGTTCCATTCAGGCACATGGGTGTTTGGAGGTTGGCAGGTTTCGTGTTGTGCTGCCCCTTCAGTATGAGGTTCTGCCTTTCAACAAAGGCTATTTAACAATTCTCAAATGAAGAAAAATCATCTTGTTTTTAAGATCTTGTCTTTTAATATGAGAAAAAAACACACTCAAAAGAAGCATTACCAGACTAGGTTTGAGGGGTTTTTCACGAAGGGTATTCACAAAGCTTTTTTGATTCGAAACAGAGTCCATTTGCTCGGACAGTCCGCTTTGTTTGCGGGTGTTGTAAATGCGCAAACGGACTCTGATCCAGAACAAACGAGTGAACTCAGTCCACCTACAAAAGCGGGTCTCGGTCTGTTTCAAGTGGACCAAATACACGAAGTGGACTTCAAACTGCTGCTTGCATTTGGTTTAACATGGCATTGTGGGTAAAATGTTGGTTATTGTGGTTTAACGCCATAAACGCTAGGACAACAAACACGTGTGAGACTGCAGTACTTTTAAAAATGGCAAGTGGTCAGATGTGGAGTGACAAGGATGTAAAAGCTTTAATCGATATTAGGTCTGAAAAAAGCAGCTCCTCATACGTACGCACAAAATAATGTTTTGTGGAGGAAATGAAAGTTGTTGGAACCTTCTTATTCATTGTACGTCTTGTCCTCGTCTACGGTGAATCCGAATGCAGCGCCACCTCTGGAGAGATTGGGAACATTATTCAAAAGGTTTGGCTTGTTTGGCTATGGTGCAACGTGAATGCGATCTCGGTTCAGAAGACCACCCCCGCCCCAACCGAACCGAGTCCCCAAACGGACCGAGTCAAAGCTTTCTGAATGCTTTCTGAACTTGTTTAAAGATATTTCTCACTTTCTAGTCTCAATTTTTTTTCTCATTTCAAGAAATCTTGCCACTACCCTGGCTCCCCCACTGGGAGATTATTTTACTTGATTTACTTATTACTCAATCTCAGTTTTTTTTGTTTTTTTTTACTTGTTTTAAGACCACTAATTTTTGCAGTGTACAATGAGAGACAAACCTAAACTAAGTTCTAAGTTGACTGTCCAGTTTAAAATTTCAACGTCACCTCACTTGTTTTGATACAGTTGTAAACTGCGTAGCTTTACTGTGCAGCAGTAAATGTGTAAATTACACCCTCCAAATAAGGCATTTGTATGTGCCATTTGATTAATCTGTAGTCTAACTTGCAGCATGTTTCATCATCATGTCTTGTTAGATTTTGGTGTAGCTATGTCACATTTCAAGATCAAATCATAAAAACCAAGACTAGCCCAAACTATGCAAGAAAATAAATTAGTGCCTTCATAAAAAGCTGCAATTAGTTAACAAAAGCTAATGAAATACACTGATTATCATCCAGTTAAATGTTTTATCTGCAAAGTGATCTGTGTAATCATGAACATGAAATACATTTAGATATTTCATGAACCAAAGATGTAATTTAGATGAAAACATGATAGACATTTTTTATGTGAAAGGGCCATTGGAGGCTGATGATAACAAAGGACAACTTGTTTTACTTTTCTTTCAGTTTAAATTGAGGAATTCTTATAACATCTGTTTTCTTATGGATGAAAATGGACTGCATGTGATTTCCTTTAAACAAAAAGGTCCATTTAATACCCAGCTTAATTTTCTAAACAGCCTGCAAGGCAAAGAAGAGATTTTAATTCATGAAGTGTATTTATTTCAGGCCAATAAGCCCATAAAACTGATTGTGATAGGTCACCGAACTGTCGTCCTGTCAGTGGACTGCTGCATTTCTGCATGTTGCTGCACAGCATGCAGTTTCTGATACATGGATCATGGATGCTTCACACACAAGTTCAACCCAATGGCACAGAGGACTCCAACATTAACCAGAAATTCCTATCATCACGGTAAACAATTCGGTTTTGGACCAAATGTTAAGTATGGTGGCAATTTTCCTTTTTGATCCAAATGGGGTTTAAACAACAGCCAGAGGGCAGAATGATGTCACTTCTGGATGCAGTGTGTCATCATTTGATCATTCGACTTAAGAGTTGTACATCACAAGTTTGATCAGGATACAGTTAAATGATTCATTCTGATTTGGGAGTCAGTGATGATGTCATACAGTATGCCAGTTAAAACCAATCACCATCATTCCAAATTACAAAAGGCAATTAAAATATAGAAATGTGACTTAATTCCTGAGTAAAAAAAAAACAAAAAAACAGTAGGACTGAGGCTGGGACAGACAGATGGACTCTACAGACATACAAATGCGCAACCATAAAACAGCCTTGACTGCAGCCAGAGAGATGGCATGAAAATTTATGATCACACCATTTCTGAGGGCCCCAATCTCTACACATATGTGCAGCTCAAGAGCAGTGGAAGTACATCTAGAAGGACTGGACACAATTGATCATGATGATCATGATGTGAATCAGTAAATATATGTCTTTATCATATGTTAATATGGTTTAACTCTACAAACTAGCTTTTGTTTTGGCTATTTTCAAGTCAAAGACTAATGTTACCTATTAGTTATTTATGACCACAGTCCTTTAATGGTCTTCAACGCTTCCTGTAGGTGGGAAGTAGCTGAATCTGCTTAAGGCTACTGCTTGACAGAAACTCACCCCCTCCATTCTTCTGACACAGGTAGGGGAACCGCCAGACGTTGCCCAGGCCTACAGAGAAGCCAACCTGGGCCAGGATGTACTGGAGCTTGCTGTTCCAGGCCGGGCGCTCCTCCTCCTCGCCGTCCGAGCCCCCTTCTTCAACATCACACTCCTTCCCTTCTCCGTCATGGTTGCTGACAATCAGCGAGCTCTTCTTGAAGGAATCGTCGCAGGCGTCCTCGTTGGAAAGCAGGTCTTTGACGGACTCTGTGACATCGTCGTCAAGCTCTCTCTTGACGGCCTTGCTGTTTTTGGGCATTTGATAAAGCAAAGGGGGGCGAGGGGTGGAACGTCTATGTTTCGGCTGGCGGGGCTGGAAGGGCAGGGCCTGCGTATGCCAAAAGTCACTTTTTGAAAAGAACTTGGGGTTTGGGTTTCAGAGCCCGTATGGGGTTTTCAGACAGTTTGTAAAGGTTGAGTAACTGCAAAGTGGTTTATTTCTTCATTATCACCAAATATCTGTGGAGCAGGAAAAGCAACAGGGCATAAAGTAAACAAAAATTATTTCATGACAGTGCTCAAAGTTTAGTTTGGGCTTGTTTTATCTCATTTCCATGTTCTACTGCTTTCATCCATATATCTAATATGATATAATAATAATTGGTTATACAGATTTGGATCAATTATAACAAGAAAACATTCATTTAAAAAGGTAAATGAAGAAGAAACATGGACTTAATTTCTCTAAACATCCTTTGCCTTATAAGAAATCTTGTGCTCAAGCTTTACTACTTTCTCTGCTGTAATTTGGAATAGCTAACTCTAAGCAGGCAATTTCTTTTATGAGACATGGATATAACATTAGCCTATTCCAACAATAATATGCCGGTTGGGTTGCGCCCTCACATGGAAATCACATGGCTGACAGAAGCATCAGTTAAATTTCTTTCCCCCTTATTTATTTATTCATTTATTCGTGTATTTATTCATTTATTTTTTTCTTGCGTTAATCACTGTTCAGAAAAAAAAGGTCTGGGAACGTCGGCCTGGTTGTGGACGGTGTCTGGGACAGCCACAGGTCGACTATCACGTTTCCAAGGCTCCTGAATAATAGAGGACAATTATTTGCATACACACCCAAACATTTCCTTTCCCCCTCCGCGGCTTCAGAGGAAAGACCCTCGACTATCTTAAATTGATAACTATCTTTATTATTTATAAACGTGTAATGCTACATTAATACTCAAAGATGGGAAAGCTAGGGTGTGGGCACGCCCGCAACCCATATGCGGGCAAGGTGCGCAGCATCCCTGTCTAATAAATATCCGCCTCAGCTTGAAGGCAACGCATGCGCCACGTTCATTTTTAAAACTTAAAATATTTTCTAATTAACGTCTCGGTAATATTGCAATGCGAGCGCAAACGAGTCCCGTCTTTCACCGACCAGAAGATTAAGTGATTATTAGAGTTCCTTAAACGCTTCCAGATTAGCCTGGTTTGTACGAGGCGAGGGCCGGTATTTCATAATCCAGTGAACGCAACACGACAGCCAAAAAAGGACACGCGATGTTGGCGGAATAGACAGTAATTTTTTGGAATTAAATAAATAAATAATAATGGAAATAAATAATTAAAAAAAAAACAAGGTGTGACTGAAAATGAATAAAGAAACACAGGGGAAACGCCTGCTTTAATGTATTTCTTTTTCTTTTTGCGTGTGTAACACGCGCCTCAAGAGCAATGAAATGAAAAAATATCAACCGTTTGTTTAGCAGGACAGAATTGTGGGGAGGCAATCAATAAATGAAAAATATATATATTATATTACTCCAAGACTCAACAGTGCCATGTGGCTCGTTGTTCCACTCGGGCACAATTTGTTCCTGGAGGAATACGCATAAATTTGCGTCCTCCCTCCCGCGCAGTCCTCATGACATCCTTGTGAGGTGTTTCATCATTCTCTGACCAGCTCCATCCTGCGCACTGATACCTCAGCCTCACAATTACACACACATACACGCATCACGCCTTTGTCATAAACCCAACCAGTCGCAATGGGAAAGCCAAACTAGAACCTTACCTGTACACAACAACAGTCGTTCCTTGTCTCAATTGATTCGTCTCAAGGAATGAAATTGTGAGAGCACATGCACGGGGAAGACATCATCACTTGTTTCTTGCTGACCGGTTTCTGTGCCGCTTCAGACTTGAGCGCTTCATTTGTCTAGCTCGCTGCCAGCAGGACGGTACCACAAAAGGGGTTTTCCGCTTCCCACGCAATAATGTTACTTTTTTAGGAACTTTTAATTCGCTTATATTTTATTTCATATACATAATAGATTCGTTTTATATAACATAAAGCTGCGTGCTTGTTTAACCTAGTATATTTCTGGACAAAAACAGTATAGTAGAGTTCCCTGACCCCCCTGTTTGGCTGCTTGGTAAACCCCACTACTACTAATCTAACCAGCAAAGGGGGCAGGCTCATGAATGACATGCAATGTGCCTATGTTTATAAACGCTGTATCTCCGCGACACGCAATGTATTGAAGTGGACATCAGAAAAAAGTCTTTAGATACAGTTTTAAATGAATAATTGCTACATTTTGATAGAGGTTAAGAGGTTAAACCACTTAAAAAAAAAAAAAAAAAGAAAAGAAAAGATTTGGGGTCAAAGTCAGAATGTTGCGCTCATCCATCGGTTCAACCCTTGACGGTGCCGGGATAAAAAAACAAAACAAAGAAACAAACAAACAAAAAAAAAAAAACATACAGCCCAGCCGACATATAAATGGATAGCAAATAATATAATTTTACACTCTGGAAT
Source organism: Atherinomorus stipes (assembly GCA_023101725.1). Lineage (NCBI taxonomy): Eukaryota > Metazoa > Chordata > Actinopteri > Atheriniformes > Atherinidae > Atherinomorus > Atherinomorus stipes. Next base: position 341,269 of record JALJCO010005621.1, read on the forward strand.
CAATATTAATTAGATCATATCAGCCAAATGATTCAACACTGATAGTGATGTTTACACTACATTTTGACAACATTTTTATTTTTACTTGATCCCTCCTCTGCCCTAATTACTTGAAGATCAAGTTGAAAATTTGCTTATTGGTCTGATCAACTGGTGATGCTTCTTGATCCACTTTTTGATTTGATCTAAATTCTGAATGATGAAATATCAGCTTCATTTCATCATAGAGGAAGCTCCTGTTGTGATGCTGAGTCATATTATATCACACCAAACTACAGTATAGAGGAAACTATAGAGGAAACACCATGTCTGCCACCCTACAAACTGTATATTTATGTTTCCTGTTCAGTCTAGAGCGTTCCTCTTAACTTTGAGTTTAGTGTTGACTGATGTCTGGTCTTTATGATGCTTGAAGTTTAGACGGTTTGCACAAGAGTTCATGGTCTTTCTTCTGAATTTAGTGACAGTTCCACAAACTGCAACGTTACTTCTCTGCATGCAATATGACAAGGGTTTCTATGTCACAATTTTTGTACGAGTTATCAAAATTGATCAATTCAAGATGGAAATGATTAAATCTGTGACTGACAATGTTTTAATTTGCCATTTTTCAAATAATAATGTCAAAGTACTAAATGTTTCATTATCTTCTTTACACAATATCTCAGACATGCGTGTTCTAATTTGTCATGGATAGAAGAAATCCTCTCTTCTGAAACAGTCAAGTTCAAGGCATAACCTGAATGAGTTTAAAGGTACAGTTGTAAAATATCAAAGGTCAATGGCAGAAAAATGTGATATTTAATCCAAAACTGTGTTTCTATTGATGTGTAATTGCTGCACTAGAATAGCTGTTATGTGTTTTTAGTTTCTTAGAATGAGCCATTTATATCTACTTGCTGGGCAGTGCTCATATGGAGGCTGCCATATTTGTTCCACCATTTTAACTACGGTGTTCCTGAGTGGACAAAACAATGTGTGTGAGGTAAGAACCCTCTGAACTTTCAAACTCCTGTACCTACTTTGTTTAATGGGAGTTAGAGACCGTTTGGGATAAGTAATGCCTTAAAAGACAAAAATTTGTTACATATAGTACAGTCATAGCTACACCTGAGACCACTGGATCCACTCACAGATGAAAACATCTTTATCTCTGGGAGAATTTTGGCCACTATCGGCCACCATACATTCACAACAGTACTTGGAATATGAAGGAATATGAATTCTTTCAAATACCCATCTTTACCGCTAGATGTCTGTAATTCTTACAGACTGTACCTTTAAATACCCACTGTTGCCTTATTTTGAGGACTTACAAACTGATTATCCTCCCTTTTTTTTTTCTTTTTTTTTCAAAAGAAAAAAAAACGGGGCTTGTTCCTTTTTGCTAAATCACCAAGATTTTGTGTGTGTGTGTGTGTGTGCAATGGAAGAAAAAAAAAAAATCCAATGCCTCTTACATCTTTGTCCTAAGTTGCACTGTTGCCTGGTACGATATCCACCCACGGTGATTCAAGTGTTTCATCATCAGACCACTGTCTGATGATGAAACACCTGAATGTTATATCATCAGTGTCAGGCAGAAATGTGATGGGCTCTGCCCACGCACAACACAAATTACCTCCAGTTTTAGTTCAAATACTGAAACTAACTCTTTTTTTCTTTTAAACAACTCTCATCTGTTGAAGGAAGAAAAAAAAGTGAATGCTGCTCATCATCACTGAAGCAAAGGGTCAAGCTATTGCCCAGCATGGTCAGATGTTTAGCGATGCTCAATCATACAGTGAAACATTACACATGTCAGAGCAAGAACAGGTCTGACTAGAAATTAATAGTTTCAGTCTGAACAACATGTGGATAAACCACCATATCATCAAGCAACAAGAGAGGAAACATGCTTCACAGATGTAATCAAATCCAGCCTAATCTTTGCACATAGCTAACTGGTCCAATACTAATCTGAGACCAAAAACAACCTTAAAAATGAGTCAGGTTTTCTGAATTTTCTTCAAACATAAATTTTATGATTATGAGGAGAGCATAACCTTTTCTAAATCTGATAGACGCATGGCCCTGGTACGTATGTTTAGAAATAAAAGTGAAAGTTTTGGCCTTCACACAAACCCTGAACTCACCGAACTCAAAATCATCACAAGGCTTCGCCCATGTACCCCAGTCTCAATAGTGAATGGGATACTGATTACTAGTAGTTATAGACCTAGAGCTTGATGACTTCGAAAGTTATATTTTTATGTCTATGCAACTTAATAGTGGGTCAAAATGCTGTGCCAGTATGCAACTGTGTGTACTTTTAGAGCTAATAATTTGGTAAGCTACTCCCTGTTCTGTGAACCATGTTAGACCAACAATTTAAATCTAAAACTAAAACCCAAATAGATTATTAGTTAAATAACTGTTTGTTTTTTTACTGTTTGTCCTTTTACTCCTCATTCAGTCAAAATAACATGTATTGTCTCAAGTGTGCACACATAGTTAACAGACTATACAGTTATGCAGTTTTATACAGCATATGACTTGTAAGCCGACAAGTGTGAAACAGTGTTAGCACAGAGGGCGAAGAAAGGTTATGTGAGTTAGCAAGAGGTGGATATTCTTTAACACTGTGCCACTGTCAGATTACAGAATAATATCATCTCAAATTTACTGTCAAAACATTAAAGGATAACTTTTTTTTTTTTCCACCTGGACCTTATTTCTAAGAGTATATACGTGCATTTACTCACTGGTAAAATTTCTGCATCACTTGGAGTCCTTCAGAAGATATTACGTTGAGTCGCCTTTTGTTGTACATCTATAATGGTGGAGACGGGGCAGTCACTATAGAAGGCATTATCTGCAGCAAAACTCCTTGATTTTCACCAACACTTTTAAGTAGAATGAATTAACGTACAAGTACTCTTGTCCTGTGAGTCCAGATTTAGCTTTCCGTTACTTATCAGGGTGTTCTACACACTTTTCGGGGCCGTGCGTTCATAATAATAATAATGGATTAAATTTAAATTGCGCTTTTCAAGGCACTCAAAGTGCTCACATTGGATCCATTATTCATTCTTGGTGATGGTAAACTACTAATGTAGCCACAGCTGCCGTGGGGCAGACTGATAGAGGCGTGGCAACCATTTCGCGCCTACGGCCGCTCCAACCACTGCCGGAACATTCACACACATTCACACACCAGTGGTGCCCCCACTGGAAGCAAGGAGGGTTAAGTGTCTTGCCCCAGGACACAATGACAGATGGCTGGGGGAACGGGATTCGAACCCATCCTTCGATCATTCACTGACCTGCTCTACACCTGAGCCACAGCCACCCCAATGATGCGCGCAACGGTGCGCGCTTCCGTAGTGCACCTGAGAATAGCAGCTCACTACCCAGACAACAACAAAAACACAATTTGCAAAACTCTGAACTCACAGGACAATAGTACTCATTCGTTCATTCATTCTACTTAAAGCATTGATGAAATCAAGAAGCTTTACTGCAGATAATGTCTTATATAGTGGCTGCCCCATCTCGGCCATGATACTGGATGAACACCAAAGGGCGACTCAGTGTAATATCTTTCAAAGGAGTCAGTCAAAGTGATGCAGAAATGTTACCGGTGAGTAAAAGCACGTATAAACTCCTAGAAATAAGGTCCAGGTTGAAAAAAAAGAAATTTACCCTTTAAGCTGTTTGATTTATATTATCTAAATGCTATTAGATAATATCAGTCTATTGTCTTTTGTCTGCTTGTTTGTTTTATTAACTTGTCCTGTCCAGCAATGTAGCAAGAAGAATGATGATCTGGCTGCTATGTTGTGCCAAGCAAATTTGCCTTGCCAATGGGAGCTTTATGTAAGGTTCTTGTTGATAATCTGAATTTCATTTTGTTTTAATGCTTGTTTATCACTGAATTTACATAATATTGCTGGACCTGACAATGGAAAAGGGGGAAAAAGCTGCAGAGTGAACAAAAATAAAGGAAAGGAGAGGGAAGAAAGAATAGATACTGATACTTAACAGTGCAAACAAACAAACAAACAAACAAAACAAAGTAGCTATTAGTGTATACATCCACAGGACAACATAGTGACTGTGTCAACACAGAAAATAGGGAATGAAGAGAGTTCAAAGATGAGCATATTCCAGCAAATGCAACCATGCCTCTGCAAAGGTCAGCGGGAGAACATGAGGGGCCCCAAGACCCAGGAGATCAGCAGCAATCCCAGAGCACGAATCACAGCCCCCACACCATAGACACATCCTGCATCTGCCCACAGGGCAGCAGGGAGAGACAAGTGTATCTATCTGCGGCTTGCAACCCAGTGGGCGTGTCGTAGTGTGGGCGTGTCGCATTGTGGGTGGGTCTGGTTAGGTTTAGGGAAGGGGGGGTAGGCTAGATTTTACGGCTCTCAGGTGGGGGCGTGTCGAAGGGGAAGGTCACACTACACACCCCACACTACACCGCCCCTTCCTGCGAGCCGCAGATAGACCCTTCTCGGGAGAGACCCCACCCAGAGCACCCCCACACCTGCAGGGTTCAGGCCCAAGCGGGCCAAGATCCAGCTACCGACATTATGTTGTGAATGTTCGTTTTTATTGGGCACATCTTCCTAGTTCTGGGTCGGACTCCCTTTTGCTTTCAGAACTGTCCAGTCTATGATTTAGGGCTTCAACAAATGATTATTTTGATAATTGACTAGTCACCGATTAATTTGGCGAATAGTCGACCAATCGGATGATATATAAATTGTAGCATATTTACAGTATCAGTCAAAAGTTTGGATACTTCCTCATTGAATCTAATGGAAAAATGCGTCCAAACTTTTGACCAGTAGTGTGCGTGTTTATATGTCAATATACAATTGAAGAAAAGCTGACTCCGATAGCTACCACCATTCATGTGCGTCAGGGACAGAAAGGCAGACAAGGCAGCAGAAGTACAGTGGCAATTTTGTGTGAAAAAAAGCTTAAAAACAATAAGTGATTAGTTGATTATGAAATGAATCGCTATTTTGATAGTTGACATAATCACAATTAATTGACTAGTTATGGCAGCCCCACTGTGATTTGTTATTTGAGTTACCGTTGCCTTTCTATCATCTCCAAACAGTTTGCCCATTCTCCTCTGACATCATCAAGACATCCAGACAAATGCTGCTCACTGGATATTTTCTTTTCAGACTATTCTCTGTGATGGTTGTTTGTGCAAATCCCAGTTGATTAACAGTTTCTGAAACATTCAGACTAGCCTGTCTGGTACCAACAACCATGCTACGCAAAGTCACTTAAATCCACTTTCTTCTTCATTCTGTTGCTCAGTTTCAACTTCAGCTGGACTTAAAAAGTGAACAGTGAGTGTACATTTTTTGTATCATGGATGTCTCAACGCACCTGCAGAACTTTGCAACAAGCTGTTGGAGCCATCTGATTTAAATCTGGCGTTTGAGAAGGAAAACAGCTAAAACCTGTAGGACAGCGGTGCTTGAGGACTAGAGTTTGATGTGTCTTGTTTATATGATCATGCTGATATCAGCAAGGCATTTGAGAGATATTGGCATGTTAAGGAAAAACTACTCTTTGTACAGACCAATAAAAGAATTTACTCATGAGACAGACTGTATGGCGAGCTGCACGCCAGCCATGAAAGATGTGTTACAAACCACTTTGCCTGAAGGTATGATGATAAAAATCAATGCTTGATAAATGGGGCTGTGGGACACAATCACCATTTTCATATAGCAACACATGCTTCCAGAGAGAGACCATCTGATCTGGATAATCTTGAAAATATTTATTAGATCTCCATTGTTACTTGCATTCATGCAGCCCTTTAATCTGCAATTGATCCAAGTATGTGTTAAACACAAATATTCCATAATGCTGACTGCTGAATGGCCATGAGAGGATATTATCGGAAATGTGTTGATGTTCATCATGGACATGGGACATGGGCATGGATCAGGATCTTTTTAATGGCAATGCAGTTCCAAAATTGTAAGGGTATCCTCCAAAATGTATTGAGAGCACAGATATATACTCAATCTCCGCTCAGAAACATCCTGAACAGACCAAAACAAAGGGAAAAAGCTAAATACTGACAGGGGACAGTGAGTTGCAAACAAAGTCACCGCCACATGAGAGTAGAGGCCCAAAGGCGCAGACTGAGACGGACCCTTGCACAATTCCAGCGTTTATTTTCAGGGGAGAAACGCAGACTTAAGCAAATTAGAACTCTTTTGATGTGTGGGCTATTGATTGGTTGTTGTCTCTGAGTAACTATGGAAGGATTTAAATATTTTTATTTATTTATTTGTTTTTTTTGGGCAAAACTTAAAAATATTGGAATGCGTGAAACTAATGGCAAACAAATTCCGTAATAGATAGATAAGCAAGACAAAATAGAAATTGCCGCACACACTAAGAAAAATTCAGTTTGTTCTGCACAAAAACAAAATAAAAAATAATGATGGACAAAAATAAAAGACAAAAACAATTCCTTGATTGGTCTATCATGCAATTAATAGACTAATGCATCTTTAAATGTCAACTATAGTAACCTTTGTCTCACAATCATCTTTTTTCCCCTGCAATCTGTTCATTACAATAACTGCGTACAATAAATGTACAAATCAAGGTCATATTGTGAACAATTATACAAGTACTTCCCTCGGTCATGTCAACTTTTATATTTGAGGACATCTTGTGCTCTATTTTCTCTTTGCGTCACTATATTTCCATTACTGTTGCAGAGAGCATTAAAAAAGTAAAAAAAAAGAAATATGAAGCTGGATTCACAATAGTTTGGCAGCTTCACACGCTGAAAATATCCCTGTTTGCACCAAGAGTGTCATCAGTTGCACATTTCACATCACCACATGGTATCCTAAGGTAATATGTCTTTGTGTGTGCGTGAAAGACTGTAACTCTCTGAACGATAATCTACATTTTTTACAAATTGAACATTTAATTATTTTTTTTTATTTTTTTATTTTATCTAATATGTGTTTTGACGGTACTAGTCATGTTTTCTACCCTCAGTCCAGTCTGCTTTTAGATCAGCCAACTCTGGAGTCTGGATCAACTTCAGCTCCATCACTAGCTCAACTGTTTCTTTAGCATCAGGGAACTTCTTGCTTTTTCTTTCATTTTCAGTTTAGTCTCTGTGGTTAGAAACAAATGTTTTTTTTATTTATTTTAATTTTGTTTTTGTTTTGAGGGGCTCAACACTTTTGCACAGGTGCTGTACAACATGCTTTGGTGCGTGGCGTTCCTGTTCCTCTGACACTGTTTTGATTTAGTGACACAGCCGGTCACAGATGGTGGGTTACCTTGTTGTTGCTGTTGAATTCTTTATGAACTGACGTTGGCTGTGGTAACACAATGCCATCTGGCATCACCATGCCATCGTGAGTTTACCCTTCCACACAGCTAACAGAATGGTGAAGTCATATTGGTTTCCACAAAGTCACAGAGACACAAGTTGGCAGCCAATGAGGTTCACCCAAAGCTAGCACAATTGAGTTTGAATTTATTTCTCATCACTCCCACTCAGGAAGGAAAATCCTACCGACAGTGAGGGTAGTTTACCCAGAGCTGTCCTCTTAAGACAAACTTACAAGTTTGAGCAACTCAGACAGCATGGGATGCTAAATAAAGAGGTGACATCCATGATGTGTCTACAATCCTTTTGATGTATATCATCAAATAAATAAATTGACTTTTAACATCATTGCTATTGATTTTTCTTTTTTGATTCATGTATTTTTGCTCAGAAAGTGTATTTTTCACATGCTGTCTCAGCCCAAAACTCCTGTAAAGGCAACATGCAGCTTTAACCTGATTAGATTAAACAAAAGGAAAACAGTCAGTGCTGATGCAGAGGTGATGCTGGCTGTATTAGACCTGGTGCAGCTTTGTGTATGCATTATCAGACTGCAAGGCCACTAAAAGTGCTGATAGCTGGATCCTAGATGGGTAAAAGAAGAATGGAAACACTTGGTGTTGATTAATGCTGTCTGCTCCAACTGTGTTGTGTCTTTTCTCAAATACATTCTAGTGTCTAAGAACATGCTGCTGTGTTTTGGACACACATTTAAATGGTAAACATACAGTATGCAGCATATAACACACATAATGTTATTGTCAATCAAACACTTGATGCACAAATGTTTATTTGTTCACTTGGTTAATTTTTTGTTTGGTACAGTTGGTGGATTTAGCTTTTTTCTGTAGCTGTGACCATAATAGTGTTATTTTACAGATGTAAATACTAGATGAATGTTTTTGCTCATTACTGCCATCTGCAGACAGGATTTTGTGACAGTGATGGCAGGAATGCATTTTGTTTTATCTTAAAGACAAGATCGAAAGGATATTTGGAAAGACTGCTGCTTGGTGTTAAAAGAAACAGTAAAGAAAAATCAACATGGAACTTGAAGGTTGACTACTTTATACCACTTTCTTTTATTTTTACCCTTACTTTTATTTGTAGCACTCCTTTGTGCATCCTTATTTTACAAAAAAATGAAAATGAAGTTTGTAAGGAGTCAGGCCCTTATAAATGTTAATGGCATATTACATTGAAAATACATTTACATACTCAAATACAACAAAAAAAGTAGTTTATTGTCTGAATGAGGCCATATAATGGATACTGAACTTTTATGTTTTATGTTCTTCACGTTAACACATAACTCAATGAGGCATCAACTGCTATGAGGGATGGCCAGAGGTTATGGATAGCTGCTTGCTTCATGCTTATATTCACCTTGTGGTTAATCTTATTTTATGCAAATGTTAAGAATGCATACAGCTCCTCTGCCCTGCCTCGTGTAGAAAATCAGATCATAATCTGGTTCTTCTCACCTCCACCTACAAGCCCATCGTTCAGCAGCAACCAGTCATTAGGAGGACGATTAAAACCTGGTCTACTGAGGCTGAAGATGCTCTTAGAGGGTGCTGTGAGGCCACAGACTGGAATGTCCTCTGTGAGCATCATGGATTTTTGTGTGGGTGATTGATTGATTGATTGATTGATTGATTGATTGATTGATTGATTGATTGATTGATTGATTGATTGATTGATTGATTGATTGATTGATTTCTAGGAACACAAAAAAGGCAGTCCAAAGGATAACATGCAAAGTATAAAACTTATTTCCAGCATGGTCTTTGGTGTCAAAACAATTAAAAGAGCAAGAATGCCTCACTCAACAGAAACAGAGTACAATAAAATCACATAACCCAAAAACAATTCACAAATAATATAACAATAAAAATGATAAAAGCAACCTAAAACACTTTTTACTGTAAATAACATTCACTTTGTTCCATAAAAATTGCCTAACCTGGCTTTTAAAACTACTGTGTGTTGTTAAAAGTTGTGTAGAGGTTGGCAAGGAACTCCATCCCATAATAGCAGTGTAAAGAAGGAGTTTCTTGCTGCAGACTTAACTCATGACACTTTACAGGATTGAATATTCGCTCTTGTAAAGTGACTGTGCTGTGTGTGAACCAAGCTGATATTTGAATATAAGTATTTTGGGGCGTGACCACTGATAATATTATGCATATGATTCAATTTGAGTTGCTCTACTCTGAGATAGACTGGCAGCTGTCCAGCTCTGATAAACTCCTCCCTTCCAATATGTGTTCGGGGAGGAACACTTAAAAGGTACCTAATAAGATTATTTTGCAGTACTTGAAACTTGTTCTTGAGTTCCACATTAATACCAGAGAACCAGGCAGAACACTTATAATCCAAGTGGCACTGAATTAAGGACAGTACAAGCAATTTCTTCAAAGAAAAATCTAACTGTTTAGTCTGTTGAAATAAAAACTAATTTAGAGGTACATTTAGCAAAAACTTTGGAGGCGATAGATTCTCCTGTTAAGACTGATCCAATGTTAATCCCAAATATATGTGACACTAGATTTTCCCACTAACTCAGCTCCATTACATATGACCTTTAAAGCATTCAATTTTAGCAGACGTTTTTTTGTACCAAACAGAATAGACTCAATTTTACCCAAGTGTAAAGAAAATTTGTCATCAACCAGCCACTGATAAATTGCCTATCGTTCCTTCACCAGGTGCTATATAAAGTGCTATATAAATAAAATTTGATTTGATTTGATTTAAAGAGTAATTTAAATGACCTTAACGTTACTCCCTGGGACCAGTAAAACAGCATCATCTACATACAAAAGTAACTTACACTGTGTGGCAGCTGACAAATCATTCATGTAAATTAAGAATAGCAGGGGCCCCAGGATAGAACCTTGGGGTACCCCACATGTAGTATGCAGAGGTTCTGAAAAGGTCCCCCCAATATCACAGACTTGAGACCTTCCTGTGAGGTAAGAAGTGAACCATCTGAGTGCCAGCTCACTAAAACCCATACACTGCAGTTTAGAGAGTAATACAGCATGATCAACAGTGTAAAATGCTTTTTGCAAATCAAAAAGAACCATATCAACAAAATTACCTTGATCAGAATTCTGACGCACATAATCAAAAAGATGAATGAGTGTGCCGCTCTGGGACTCATAAAGCATGTTTTGTCTAAGAATATACTCTTCCACTTGCTCATATATAAGACGTTCAAGAACCTTTGAGACAATGGTCAAAATTAAAACTGGTCTATAGTTTTTTAACTTCAGATCTACTATTTTTCTTAAAAAGTGGGACCACCCTAGCCATTTTCATTTTGTTTGTAAAAAAACCCTGACCAATAGAGAAATTTATGACATGAGTAAGAATTCTAGATATTACATCAGCACTATCTCTCAGAAACCTGGAGAGAATGAGGTCCAGCCCTGTGGCCTTATCAGCTGACAAGGAAGAAAGGCTGGCTCTCACTTTACCCCACATTACTGGACTTTGCTTTTGATTTACCTGTTGAAACCTGTTGTGTAGTGTGAGCTTGACCTTAACCTCTTTTTAACTGTTTCATTCATTGTTAAACATGTAAGTCAGAGATGTCTCTGTGTGGTTCAGCACTTCTGCTTTCTATGAATAGATTTACACAGACATGCCTGCACTTCCTGCGAGGCAGAGAAAGGGTGTCTGCTGCAGGATAGAAAGCTAACCAAGTGTTAGAACCATATTAGGACAAATCTGAGTAATAATTCCTGGTATTCAATGTTTATTGTATCCAATTGCTTTAAAGATTACCTTTTTAAGAATTGTCTGTCCCATATCAAGGTGGGGTTACAACAGAGGTATAAAACATGATGATGCTAGTTTTCGAGAGCTTCTCTAGGGGGCTCACAGGAGAGATAGAGCAGAGCTAGGGCCTCTTTGGCGGATTCAGAGACAAGATCAGTTACAGGGTTATAGAACTTGCTTTCTTTTTAGATAACTATCCTTTTCTGACTTGACAGAAATAACACTTAAGTGTTACATTGTAATTACTTGTATTTTGCTTGCTTGCTTTAATAAAAGATCTCTGACTGCCTGAGGCATTTAGTTTTTTATTACAAAAGTCACGATCTGTCTCTCACTCTTTTCAACACATTACTGCTTCTCTCTCTCCTGCGATGTGCAGCTCCGTGCGCAGACAGCAGGTGCCTTTTTTTTTTTTTCGCTTTTTTTCATAAACACACCCAAAAATGATGTCAGGACCAAAGCTGCATGTCGTGGCGATGTAGTAAAACCAAACAGTAACAATACAAGGCTATAGATTTACAGATAAGGTCTGTTATATTCAGTAATGTCGCCTGTCGCAATTATGCGACTTTGGCACCTAGAGGGTTAAAATGACATCAACACCATGAACAGAACAGTGAGGTGCCTCCCCAATAACAAACCCTGGATCACTAGTGACCTGAAAAAGCTGCTGAACTTCAATAAGAATGCTTTCAGGGATGGAGACTGAGTTATCGAAGATCATACAAAAAACAACTGAAAACACAAACTACGAAGTGCAAGGAGGACTACAGGAAAAAGTTGGAGAGCCAGCTCCAGCAAAACAATGTGAGAGATGTGTGGTCTGGAATGAAAAAGATCACCAGCTTTAAATTAAAGGGAGATTAGACTGATGGAGGTCTGGACAGAGCTAACGAACTGAACATATTCTTTAGTAGGTTCAGTTCCCCCCCTGCTGCCAATCCAACACACCACACACCCTCCATGAGCCCACAGCTTTCCTGTCCCACCTCCACTCTGTCACCCTGCAGCTCAGTCATGGACCTGAACACAACCTCCTCTCCCTCCACATCACGACATCCTGAGACCTTCTCTGCCTCCACCTCCAGCCTGACTGTCTCCTGCAACCAGGTCAAGAAACAGCTGGAGAAACTGATCCAGAACAAGGCTGCAGGTCCAGATGGTGTCAGTCCCAGAGTTCTCAAGATCTGCTCAGAACAACTATGTCTAGTTCTCAAGCACCTTTTTAACACCAGCCTGAGAAAGAAAAGAGTTCCAGTGCTGTGGAAAACATCCTGTCTTGTTCCAGTGCCTAAAAAACCACAACCAGCTGAACCAAATGACTACAGACCAGTTGCCCTGACATCTCACATCATGAAAGTCCTGGAGAGACTCTTACTGGCTCACCTCAACAAGCAAGTCAACACCTTTCAGGACCCATTACAGTTTGCATATCATAATGGGCTTGGGGTTGAAGACGCCATCATCTTCCTGCTTCAGAGAGCCCACTTTCATCTGGACCAGTCAGGCAGCACTTTGAGGGTCATGTTCTTTGATTTCTCAAGTGCCTTTAATACTATTCAGCCTGCTTTGCTATGTGAGAAGCTCCATCACTTCCAGGTGGATCCCTCCACAACCACCTGGGTTAAGGACTACCTAACAAACAGACCACAGTTTTTGACTGAAAGGTTGTGTGTCTGAGATGGTGATCAGTAGCACTGGAGCACCACAAGGGACTGTACTCTCACCATTCCTCTTCACACTGTACACCTCAGACTTCCAGTACAACTCTGAGTCCTGTCATCTGCAGAAATACTCTGATGACTCTGCAGTTGTGGGGTGTATCAGTGATGGACAAGAAGAAGCCAAGTACAGGGAACTGGTCAGTCAGTTTGTGAAATGGTGCGGTAACAATCACCTCATCTTAAAGGAGTGATGACAGCAGTAAAAACTGGTTCATATAGTTGACATAACTGCATGTGTAAATACTCCAAAGAAAAAAACATCACATAAGGGATTGTTTTGGCATGCTAGACCTCCCTTTCTCAGTAATACAGTCAAGTGCAGTAATGATATGCAGTTTTACACAGAGACCAAGTTGACTTCATTTTGATTGGCTACACCTTATATGATTATAACCTTATTTATGTGGCAGCTGACGGTCCTGTCACCATGCCTCCGATAGATCATGCGCCCTGGCTACTTGGCCACAGGGATGTCCCTTTGGCTGAATGGTCGCGCGCATGTCTTTCACCCGGGGATCTGGGGATCCAGCGGGATTTGATCTGGGGATCAAATCCCACACTTGATAGTGTGCTATTATTGGAGCAATTGAATTACGCAGAATGATTGAACTACGTAGAATGATAAGCTGCTGTCTGATTCAACCGTTTCTGAACAGAGAGACAAAGCTGACTGACTATGAACAGGAACTTTGATACGCACTCTGGATATTCACATGGCCTCATAATATTATACCCCCAAAACCCCAGAAAAGTGAAATTTGATGTCATGGCACCTTTAAATACCACCAAGATTAAAGAGATGATTGTTGACTTCAGGAGGAGCAAGAATAAGCAGCATAGCCCTGTCTACATCCTGGGAGAGGAGGTGGAGGTGGTGGAGAAATACAAATACCTTGGAGCTCAGCTGGACAAAAGACTAGACTGTAAATGCAACACTGATTACATCTACAGTAAAGGTCAGAGCAGACTCTACTTCTTAAGAAAGCTGAGATCATTCAACGTCTGCACCAAGATGTTGCAGATCTTCTATAAGTCTGTTGTTCAAGTGCAATCAGTTTTGCAGCATCTGCTGGGGCAGCAGCATCAGAACCAGAGACCTGAAGAAACTTAACAAGCTGATCAAGAAAACTGGTGCTGTGCTTGGAATAACTCTGGAGCCGCTGAAGCTAAAAGTTCAGCAAGAATGCTGCACAAGCTGATGAAGATGATGGAGGATTCCCACCCACCCTCTCCACAACACGGCAAAAAATCAACAAAGTGTGTTCAGTAGGAGGCTGCGTCAGGCTCACTGAAGGACGGAGAGATACAGGCATTCATTCCTGCCAGCATCATTCTGAACAAAACTGACTGACTATTATTGTTGTATTACTATTTCATAATGTTATACTGTTAAAAAAAGAAAAAAAGAGTATGAGGTTTTTAGAATATTGAATTTCCTTCTTGGAATAGATAAAGTATTTTTCATTTCATTTAATTTTCATTCCTTCACAATGGTCTTTATACGCATCTCCACAACTTCTTGAACTTGAAGCAGGTCCTATGTTTCCAGTCTTTTATTTCTGGACAAAATGATTAATCCAGGTGTGCCTGGCCATTGCCGTTGTGGTTACTGAGGTCAGACACACCTGGATTAATCAATTTGTTCAGTAATGGAAAACAGGAAACGAAGGAGCTGTTTTAAGTTCAGGAAGTAGAGGGGTTGTGCATAGAGCCCATTGGATGTTTAAAGGTATAGTGTGTAAAACTTTGTAACCTCTAGTGGTGAAGATGGGCATAGAAATTACCTCAAATGTCGAACACAGCTGTGAGTGGACGAAGGCTCATTCTGTGATCTGATGATGTTCCGCTTTCTTCTATGGTCAACCTTCCTCCCAACAACAGTTCATGTTATACAGGTGTCTCCCAGTTTTAATTATTTTCCCAGTAGGCTATTCCCACCATACTGTGTTTGTGCTTTGCTGGCTATCTTAGCTTAGACTGTAGACTGTTCTAGACTGTGACATTTTGATGGTCTAACATCTGTTGTTGATTGTCTGAAGGTCTTATAGCCCTTTTCTATAACTCAGCTGGACTTGACTAAATTCAACACGGTTTGTAAGGTTTGCCTCTCAGAAAATACTTTTTAGCCTTGATTCAGTCGGGGCTCCAAGCAAGCTGAGTCAAGCTGAAAATGTGATGTCTTACTTTTATGATTAAGGGTGAATACTCTGTGTTCAAAATGTACTGAACTGTTTGAAGTGGATTAAAATTTGAACTGCTGATGTATTGCTCCCTTGATCCAAGGACAGTCTATTAATGCAACCACACTTATGAAACCTCTCTTGTGGATAATGCTCAGAAATTTTGGACTGAAACTGAACATACTGCCCTGATATAACAAATTTAAAATACACAGTCTCAATGCAATTGACACAAATGTTTGCACCTTGATAGTTCATTTGCTTTTGTTGTTGTTGTTTTCTTTTCTTTTAGATATATGCTATTGCTTTCTCCACTTGCATTTTGTGTACGTGAGCCACCTGTCTTTGTACCCTGTTTAAATCATAAAAAGCAACAAACAGATTTTTGAAAAAAAAAGAAAATGTGATGTCTATAGACTGCAAGCCACTGATTGGCCAGGGACTGACATAACTGGACAACTCATGACAGCAGATAAGACGTTGCCATGTAAACCCGGCAACATCAACCATGCGATTATAACTTTCCCTTCTTGCTGTTCACCCTCCCTTCAGTAACAATAAAACACTGTTCTGTGTGTGTGTATGTGTGTGTTCTGATGGATTTGTCTCAACCTCTGCTTCGTAAAATGGAACTTTATATTAACTTTCTAATTTCTTGTGTTTTAGCTCAAATATCAACCAGCTCAGAAACCCCCCAAAATTGTGTAGATATATTCTCAATTTCCTTTCTGTATATCATAACAAATGTGTCCTTATCTGGAAAAATTAATCTCTTGTAGTTTTATTATGCAATAACCTCTGTCAGGGACCAAGGATGGAGATTGGAAGAGCCGAGAGAGAAGTATGTGGTTGATAGTCCATACTGGGACACAATGGAAGACGTCTGTGTAACATCCAAAGATGCAGTATGGGAAACTGTTAACACACTAAACTGGACTTATTCAGCTCATGTCATCATGTTATCGTGGCAAATTCTTCATTACCTCCAAGGCCTGTACTTTAGGTGTTCATACAGCATTATGTGTGACATCCATGGACATTAAGACTACCCACACAGAGCTAGTTGGGAGATGGTAGGTGCTTTTACAAAATGAGGATTAACCATGGTAAAGCCTCCTCTCTTCCCTTTTTGGTTTTTCTTTGTGGCATTAAGCCAAGAACAAGTCATGGGACCCACCAAGCACATTAGACCTGCACTCTTTGGGGTTTGATTAATCTCTCTTATCTTCCACGTCAGGAAGTGGTACACTACAGAGCCAAACAGCACACTTAAAAACGTCAGAAATCGCAAGCAGTTATCACAAGCCGGTAATGTACCTGTCTATGATATAAGTGCTTTGTGTTCATTTTGAGACTAACATTATGCCTTTTAGTTGAAAACTCTAGTATAGTAAATCTTAAAGGAAAAACTTCATTTGTAAATATGTTTGCAGATCCTATATGCAGTTTAATATCAGATAAAAGAAATGGAAATTGATTATCTCGTGTTTAAATCAGTCTGTATCAGGTCAAATACAACTTTTTCTCATTCATGTTTTTTTTTTTAATTGGAGAACTTAACATTGAAGTGATCAGAGCATCATCTATGTTAAAAGGATGCTTCGTGTCTTTTCCCCCTCCCTAATCTGTATGCTTTGGTTAGATTCAGTTGCTGTGTGGAGTCTACTGAGAGAGATGGTTCTCTTCAGTTTGCTTCTGTTTTCTAAGGGCCGCTCTGACTTGGCACAGTGGATTTCTGTTCAGAGTGGCTCCACACAAAATGACTGACTACAGCTTGGTACATTCTTAGTACACGTGCACAATTCAGTCCTCTTGTGAGGTAAACAAAAGAGCCCACATTTCATTTGGCCCCTGGTGGTTAGTGTTACCATTGATAGCCCTGTAGGAAGCACTGTTCTCAGCATGTGATTGTGGAGATATGCAGGGAGCATGTGTGCAAATGTTGCAGTGTTAAACGTATAAAAATCCAGAAAAAAAAGTTAAAAAAAATACTGTAGATGAAGTTGCTAAGTGGCAAATGATAAACCTGAACTGTTGCTGTCAGTGTCTATTCCCAGTTTCCCCCTTCCAGTTTGTTGGGAGACCTTCTGATTGCAGTAATCCCACACTCATTTACAGCAGATTTAAGTGTTCTAAGGTCATCCTGGCAGCTTAAAAGTAACTTTGAAAGGCAGCCCAAAATGTCCAACTGTTTCACTGCTGTTGTCAATCCACTGTGGGAGAGAGAATCTCAGCTGGGAGGATATTGAGGATGAACTGAGTGAACCACACTTATCTGACCCACTGTGTGGAGAATAAGACTTTGAAGAAACACCAGAGCTACATTGGACAGAACTTATTTTACAGCAGGTAATAACACAAGACAAAAGTAAATAGACGATGCAGTGATATTTGTGCAGCTTGCTTAGATTTTTCACGACTTAACTTACATTCACATGGTATGTTTAAATTACCATCAAGTTATGCACAGGTTCCTTTGTTCTTTTAGTAATAATCTGCAAAAATTTTTACTGTGGGGTTTAAAATGTCAGCTTATAATTGCTTATAATAACTTAGCTGAGCCAACGGATCATACTGACCCTGCAAAAGATAATAATTTAAGCACTTACGCATAAAATTCCACCTCATTTTATGGATCATTGATCAATGTATACCTTGCAAATTGTAAATTCAGTGTGCAGTAAGGGAAAGTTAAAGGGTAGTTGGAGTGCTGGTAATTTTTCCCTTCAATCCCCTCTTTCATCAAAGCCCCCAGATGGAAATGATAGGCTTGATATGCCCAGCGGCTGCCAAGATAATGGCTACAGACGAGTAACAGAAAACCCTTGACAGTGTAAACACACGGCTGGCTATCCAAACTGCTGCTGCTTTTTGGCCGGAGCCACCATTGACCGGTGTGATCTGCTGTGTAAATCTGCAGCTTGGCCCTGTCTGGCCACTGTCTGGGTTCCGTGCACTTGGACAAAAGCGACGCACACCTTGCCCACTGACAAAGGGCCTGGCCCTAATTGGAGTAGACAAGGCTTGCTGATGGAGCCTTTTTGAGCAATTGAACTTGGTCAATGAATCTTAGAGAGCCTAATGAAACACAAGGGAAAGGCAGTTTGACTCCAACAACGGGAGCAGCACCAAACTGTCCTGTATCTGCTCATCAACCTCAGGATTGAAGTTGTGCTCTGACCCATAATGCCTTTTTACAAAAGTATGTCAATACATAACCTGTGAAGACTCCATACGTGTTGACATTGTGCCACATAAAGTGTTATAGATGTGGTGCCTTTCATTGTTATAGTGGAATTCACTTTATGCCTTTAAAGCAAAAACGAGTCTGACCTGGCGCCATTCTTTTGTTTTGTTTTTGTCACAAGCAAGAGAACAAGCTTTGTGCGTCCCCAGACCAAACCATTTGGGATGGAGGACAAGGCGGTGCTTCTTTGAAACTCTGAGGAAGGAGACTGGGTTCCTTTTAGAAAGCCAGGAGGAATGTGCATCTGGAAACCTGTGTGGGCTACTGGAATCTGCTCAAAGAGAAGCAGGACAACACTAGCACAGAGCTCTCACCACAGGAGAGAGGAACAGGTCTTTGTATCAGAAATGCCATGAAAAAAATATGCATTGTTTACATCCTACCCCTTTGGTTCCCTGGTTCTGTGATTCAGCTCCAGGGTCTAAGGGTCTCTGGCCTGTTCTACTGTAGCAAGCTGTTCAAAATACCCACACAGGTCAGTGACAAGGCATTTTCATTTTTTCGAAAAAAAAAAAAAGAAGTTGTTTTCAGATTGTTATTTTGTTACAATAATGCTGATTGAAAACTCACACAACTCTGAAAATACATACAGAAAACAATGAAACATTGCCATCAGAAGAGCATTAAAATCCAGCTTATCTGTAGGTTCTCTGAAAATGATCAGGTGAAACGTGCAATTCCTAACAAAATGTGCTTATTACTGCCTGTTCTTTCCTGTCTGCTTCCAGAAACATTCAAAGACAGGGCCCCCTGGTGCCACCTCTAGAATATGCAATCAAAATAACAAAAGAAAAAAGAAAAACGATTTAATGTAAATTGGGCAAACCTCAGATGTGTACAAGTGCAAGAGAAAGTGAATGCAGCATATATCAGGGCTCACCAACCATGGCCCTTGAGGGCATTTCCTGCAGGTTCTAGTTGTTTCACAGCTGCAACACACCTGACTCAAGTCAATGGACCATTAGGAGGCTGTATACCTTCTGGCAATATATATTTGATTCACATAGATTTCCATTTATAAAGGGACACAGACCAGGTAAAGGGTAGCACATGTAAAAAAACCAAAACCCCCCCCCCCCCCCCCCCCCCCCACACACACACACACACACACAATATATATATATATATATATATATATATATATATATATACATACATACACATAAAGCTATATGTGTGTGTGTATATATATTTAATGTGAATAAAAATAAAATAAAGTGATGAATAAGAGATATTTGAAAAGTTGAAGAGCTAAATCTAAAACAAAAGGACAGATTTAACCTGGTTTCAACTAAACAAACAAACAAAAAAGTACCAATGCAAAGGCATGGTTTGTTCCTCGCGGGACCACGTACCTCAGCGTTGTTTCCATGGAGACCGAAGCAGCAGCAAACACACAATAACGTTTCCAAGTCGTTCTGTGAGTGAGCCAAATTAGCCTTCTCTTGCAGAGCAGAATAAAATTCAGACGAACTGCAGGTTTTTATTTTTAACAGTAATGTCTTCCAAAGAAAACTTTCTGGCAGTGAACAGTCATTATTAAATGCTGAGTTGATCCCGTTTTAAACTATGACAGACTCCAATCAGACATGTGACTCAGTCATGCTGGAGCTGAATGATTTACTAATGTCCGACATTGATGAAAGTACGGAAGAGCTGGAGTCGTTTTCGTATCAGGAAGAAGTGGTAAGTGTCCTGCTGCTGAGGCCTGAACAGTGTAGCCCAGTGAATGGTTTTGCATGTTCCATGTAATTTTGTTGCATCCGTTTTTACTATACCATAAAAGCTGTTCTGTGTTTCACCCGGTTGGTTTTTCATTTCAAAGTTTAGAAGTTAGCTGCTTTTGTCTTTACAAACTTCCAACTTTCTTTGAAGCCATGTCACTAGCCAACAATTTTTTTTGAGAGACTGCAGGTTGAAGTACAAAACATGTAAGACTTGTCCCCATGACATGCTTGCCACCATTATCACACTGGCTATAAAGTATAATGAATAAATGAAATGAATGGAAAATACTTTATAAATCCCAGAAGGGAAATTCAATATTGTAGCAGGCGTTCTTTTTCTTTCTTTTTTTAAAACTGTTCATGTACAGTAGAACTACTCACCACTTAATTCTGTCTCTATTAACATCACTTGAAATTGATCTTACCTTTAGTGATGTTTTCTTTTTCATGAAAGCTCATATCAAGTCAACAGCAGGGCTTGGATGATATTCCACCATCTCTACTCAGCTATTTTGAGACCTCAAAGAGCCGGGCAGCAATCAGTGAGAAAGTCATTCTTGAGCACTTTGAAGGTATGGTGATCTATGGAGCAGTCATGATCAAACTTCTCATATTTATTTACTGACTAGGCTTTAAAGTACAATCATCTTCATTTTGAGTAGAAAAATAGGCTTCTCGAGTGCTGTTAAATACTGATACTATAGTATCAGTATTATTTAGGGGAGTGGGTAGCCAATAGGGGAGTGGGTAGCCTAGTGGTAGCGTCGGACCCGGGTTTGAGTCCCTGACCACTGTGGACCCCTGAGCAAGGTCGTTAACCCCACCAACTGCTCCCGCTTTAAGGCGCTTTAAGTAGCAGCCCACTGCTCTCTGGTACTTCTGTAAAGAGATGGGTAGAATGCAGATCCTTAATTTCCCCTCAGGGATCATACTAGAATAACAAAAAAAAAAAAAAAAATACTGTTGAAGTGACTAAGATGGTTTCCCACTAATGCAGGTTGATAACTATGCGTTTCACATTAGATTTCAGTGCATCACATGAAGCTGACTGTTTGATGAAGTTACCAGCTGACTTCGATGAGGAAATACGAAAACTGAATATTCAGGTAATTTTGTCTCCATAAGAGTTTAATCTCAAGTATGATGCCCAAAACACTGAAACAAAGGATTTATTGATATATATATATGTATATATATATATGTATGTGTGTATATTTATTTATTTATTTATTTATTTTTTTTGCTGCAGACTACTTGTGGAACAGAAAATGAGGAAAACAAAATTGGTGGTAGGTTGAAGGCAAATAAAATGAAAACATACATTGCAGTGGCGTGTTAACACCATAGAGTTGGTCTCAATCTTTGTCACTTATGTGTCATTGATATGCTATTTTAAGTTTAAACAACCATATTTTCATATTCCACTGTTAAGGACCTGTTGAGTCTCTCCTAATATACTGTAGTTAAATGTTTTCCACTAGAGGTCGCTGTTCTGTTGAACAAACAAAGTTTGATGTTCAGAATAGCATCAACTCTCACCAAAACAGAGTTGGGTGAGAGTTGATGCTGCTGAGGCTTTAAATGGTCATTTAATTTCAACATAAATGATAAAGTCAGGAATAAACATGAAACTCCACAAGACACTTAAACTTACATTGGCAGTATGTGCCTCTTTTCCCTTTTCTCATTCTTAATGACCAAGAGAGCCTTTCAACTTTGTGTTTTTCTTAGTCAAATATGTGGAGAGTGAAGCTGATTTAACATCGGAGATGAGTGAATATGTTGCAGAGCGAGAGAAACGCCACTGCGAGGAAGTGCAGAAAGAAGAGCAGAGGCGACAAAGGGAGGCAAACTTTCAGGAGGAGCTGAGGAAGATCATGGAAGCAGAAAAGGTAAGTCACTCTGAGCTCAACATGGGTCTCCATCCTGATGATGATGATAAAGTTCAGCCTGAGGAAACTGACAGGTGCAGTTACCTAAACCACTGTTGTGTAATAGTTTGTGCTAATACAGGATCAAACCTCTGCTTTATTAGGAAAATAAATGCTAGTTCTGACTTTTTAAGAGCTGTCAGTCTGATTTTATTTATCTATCTTTTAACTAAAATTACTGGCTGCATCCAGCTCCATCAAATGGAACTTGAGCTGAAGGAAAAGAGAGCTCAAGAAAAACTTGAAGAGGAGTTACGACTTCAACAGGTGCGCTTTAAGCCAGTTCTTTCCTACAGTCTGCCCCTTTGCAGAATCTCTGAATGCCAGTGGTGGTAAATAAGTTTTAATAGTTAAATCCTACATTATTTCAGCTGTTTGGGGGTATTTGGCTTCACAAATCAGAGTTCAAATAAAAATGTCATAGGAAGAAGTAAATAAGCCTACATTTACTTTGCTGTAACTCTAATAACTACTACTAATGTCATTAAAATAGGAGATCATAAGTAACTTAAAAAAAACGAGTGGAGCGTGAGAGAAGGATGATTGAAGAAGAACAGAAGAGGAAAAGAGAGGAGGACGAAGCAACAAAAGCAAAGGAGAGAGAAAAGGAGAAGAGGATGGAAGAAGAGAAGAGGACAAGACAAGAGGAGAAGAAAAGAGTGAAGGAGGAGGAAAAGAGAAACATAGCGATGAGACTTGAAGAGGACAGAAGACAGAAGGAAGAAGAGCAGAGGAGAAAAGAGGAAGAGGGGGAGGAAGAGAGAAAGAGTGAAATGGAAAAGGATGGGAGAGGGGAGGAGATGAGAAGAAAAAGAGATGAGGAAGAGAGAAATAAAGAAAAGGAGGAGAAAAAGTTAAAAAGGGAAGAGGAGGAAACAAAAGAGGAAGATGAGAGAAAATTCCTTGTAGAGGGGAAGAAGTTGGCAGATGGTGAAAAACAAAAATCTGGACAAACAATAAAGCTTATGGATGAACCGAGGAGGATGGAAGAAGATGGGAGAAAAATGAGGGATGAGGGTGAGAGGAGAGGAGAGAGAGAGCTGAGAAAAAGTAAGCAAGTTGAAATGAGGATGAAGCATGAAGAGGCAGGAGAGGATGGAGAGAAACCGCAAGCAGAGAGGAAGACGACGGATGGAGACCTGACAAAAGAGGGAGATGGAAGAAGAAAACCAGAGGCTGAAGTACAACTAAGGGCAGGTGAAGAAAACAAAACATATGAGGAGAGGAGAGAAAGAGTGAAAAAGATTAATATAACAAGAAAAGAAGAGGAACAGGAAGCAACTGAACAGAGTGAACGGCGGCAGATGGAAACAAGGAGACTGAAAGATGAAGAAATGAAACACAAGCAAGAGATACAGAACAGGAAGAGCGATGAAGAAGAAAAGAGAAAAATGGAACATGGGAGAAAAGGAAAGAATCGAGAGGAGAGTCAAGATGAACTGAGGAAACCCTCCGAGGACGGCATGCAGAAAGAAGAGAACGAGACAAGACACGTCATGGGACGGAATGTGGAGGAGACAAAAGTAGACAGACAAAGAAAGCCGGAACGACAAGAAAGAAAGACTAATAACAGTGAAGAGGAGCAGGAATCTGAAAAAGACAGGATGTTAATAATCGATGAGCTGCGGGGGACGAAAGGAGAAAATAACTTCTTGAAATCTCAAAATAACAACACAAATAACTCTGAGTCCCGGACCTCCTCGAGCGCCACTGAAACTGCACATCTTTCAGATAAAAACTGTCAAGCCTCGCCAAGGAAGCCTTCCTGCTCTCTACCGGTGTCGCTTCCAGAGCACACCGAGCAGAAGAGGCTGTCCTGGATGAAAGACTGTGTCTCCTGGTCCAAACTGTCCCTCAAGAACAAGAGGAAGCATAAAGGTTCTGCCCGGAGTCAGAGAGGTCAGAGGAGGGTGGCTGAGGCCGGCAGACTGCCGTCTCTCTGCCCCCACACGCTGCTGCAGTCCTCACGCTGCAAATCGCTGCAGGAGGTAAGAAGTGCAACTCAGCTTTGACCTGAATGTTACTTTCCTCAACTTACCAACATTTCTCTTTTGGTTTTAAGACCAGCTTATAGAATTTCTGTCCTCATTTAACTTTGCTCATCCATTTGTTTATGGCCAGTAGTTAAAAAAAACAAAAACAAAACCCAAACCTATTAATTAAAATGTAAAATCAAATCAACAGTAAATTAAAAGGTTTAATTCCTGAACACAACCTTACCTCTCAGATAACCACGGTGACTCTGGAAGACCTGCCCAGCTGCAGCTTGTCCACTCTTGTCCAATGTAATCAGCTGCAGTCCCTCACCTTGAGACGCTGTGGCCTCAAGTCGTTGGAGGGCATTAGCCAGCTGCAGGAACTATGCTATGTTGATGTGCGGGTAAGTATGAAGTAAAATGACAGTTTACTACAAGCCTTTTTAATATTTACAAACATTTTTGTCTTATTACTTGTTTGACTCCAGGAGAATGACATTTCGTTTGTGGACTGTGAGAATATGTCCAGCTTACAAGTTCTTCGACTGGCCAACAACAAGCTGAAGTCCATCCATGGTTTGAGTGGTGCACACAGTTTGAATGTTCTCGACCTCTCGTACAACTCCATTACTCGTATTGGTGAGAGCTGGACACTTTTTGATGCATGAACAACTTTCCATTTATAGAATATTATGTTATGTAGAATGAAAATAAAAGGATTCACGGATTCGCACATCTCATAAACCAATGTTTTAAAAGTGAAAATGATTGAATTTGATGAGCTTCACAGACAGAATCATGTGTAAAAACAGTGACATGTCTGTGTTTACCATAGTGTAGCACAGTGGTGGGGAACCTTGGCCCTCATCCTGCAGGTCTTCCATGCGTCCTTGCTCCCGCACACCTGATTCAGTGAGTCACTGTGAAGACCTTGATAGGCTGTTGGGTCCAGTTGATTTAAATGAGGTGTGCTGGATGGGGGACACATCTAAAACCAGAAGGGCCAGCGGCCCCTCGAGGATCAGGGTACCCCACCACTGTGCATATGTACTATGCATAACAGTCTGTAACCATCTGGGAACTGAGGAGACCAGTTTTTGGACCTTTGGAAGAGGAATGATGTCCCATTCCTGTCTGATGTAGGATTGTAGCTGCTCAACAGTCCTGAGTCTTTGTTGCATTTTGCATTCATGATGCACCAAAAGTTTTCCATTGATTGTCCTTCTGGCTCTTCTACAGGGTTCCCGCGCTGTCTTAAATTTACAAAACTGCATTTAATACCTTAAAAATAAAATTTTTTTTTTTTTTTAAAGTTAAATTTGACAGTTTTGGTCTTAAATTTCATATGGTAGGTCTTAGATTATGTGACAGTACAATGGATTTCTGTCACATCAGGACAGAAAAAACAGACAGATCCACATGTTTTTCCCAACCAATAAATCTTGACAAAGCCTGCATATTAGCCAGTCAGAAAGAGTCAGAAATGTCTGATACCCACATCTACAAAGTGACAGTAGTTGACTAACTTCCACCTGTTCCAACCCGACCATTATAATGAAATCTGGAAGCAGTTCATTGCTGACTTTGCAGATAGAAATGATCAGGGAACAACACAGGAAGCCTTTATTTCTGCATGAAAGAAGGCAACCTTACAAGGACTTGAGAATTTTGTGGATTAGTGATTTTAAAAAAGAGAAAAACACAGTCCTGTACTCTGTGTGTGTGTGTTATTGTTCAGTCTATCTTTTTTTACATTATCTTGGTATTGAGGGATCTGTGTTTTTGTCAGTGTGGCCATGAAATTCACAATTCACAAAGTTAAATTCTATTCTAAGTGGTATTAAAAAGTCTTTTATTCAGTTTAGCATTTTCTTGTTGAAATATGAAAAAAAGATGTACACTATATGGGAACATGTTGCTCTAACACCTATAAATACCTTTCCGAGCAGATTATACTCTTCTTGATACCAAAGGCACGAGTGCACCACTATCCCATCAGAGATGCAGGCTTTTAAACTGGGTGCTCATTAATCTGGAGGGTATGTTTTGTAGTGACTTCAATGACAAGATCATGCCTATTTTAAATGTAGTGCTGCTTTGGGGCCCCAAGACCATGGGCATTCTGTGTGTGTGCAGAGATTTCTCTGGATTCTCAGATCTTTTGATGATTATCAATACTGTTGATAATGGAATATTTAAAGTTGTAATTTTGCATTGAGGAACATTTTTCTTTTTTTTTTTTTTTTTTGTAGATTGCCAAACCTCTGCCCATCTTTACTTCTGCGAGACTCTGCCTCTCCAAAATACTTTTTTTCCCAGTTATGTTACTGATTTGTGGTCACTCAGTGTAATTTAACATCAAGTCAGCGAAACTAAACTCAGCTTTACAAACATGGCGCTTTTCACACATTTGAAGTGCAACTGAGTGTAGTTTGCAGAACAACAATAAAAAACAATCACGAAAGGGAGAAATTAAAACAGTAAATTTAAATCTCTCAATCCCCCCTCCAAATGATTTAATACACTGTACTTGATACTTGATAAAAAATTAAGAGTAAAAGGTACATAACCACAAAAATATCAAGATTTAAAACATGATGCTACCACTAAATTCAAGATGAGCAAATATTTTTTAAAGGGGAAACTTTTAATATTGTATATGTTGTTTGTTGTGAATTAGAAACTGTTTTTTTTTTTTTTTTTTTACATTTGCATGTCATTAAGTTTTGTTTAATTTACAACAAGTTCTACACAGCCACATGGAGCTGAACTTACCTGAACTCTTTGCATATTTTCAATCCTCCACATGAGGGCACCATCTCTCCTTTTTCTGAACATTATTCATTTTACAACAAAAAAGTGTCACGACCACATACGTATATATCTGTAGATGAAATGCCATAACTGAGCATTTTAAGTTTTCCTTCCTCAAGTGCAGACTCACCCTGAGCTATTTTCTTGCCTTAACAAATATATTTCTGCTTTTTTTCCCCATTCCTCAGCTGGTCTGGAGTCTGCGACGAAGCTGCAGAAGCTTTCAGTTGACCATAACCAGCTGATCAGCACCAGAGGGCTGAGGGATGTTTATACTCTGCTCCACCTGGACTGCTCACACAACCACCTGGCAAACACAGAGGGTCTGGAAAACAGTGCTCTGCTTCACACGCTGGACCTGAGATCCAATGGTCTTACTGAGGTAAAAAATGAAGAAAAATTATTATATGCAGCGTAATTACACTCACATCATTCTACTTTTATGGTTTATTTGATATATGTTGAATATTTTAACCTCCATTGTCCAAAGATAATCAAAATGCTGAAAAAATGGAATTTAACTTGTAGTTGACAAGTAAAATATCAAAAAGAGACTTAAAAAAATATAACAAAGGTTAAAAAAAAACCCCAAGATTATGAATGCAAGATAAAAAATGCTAACCGACAGAACTTGTCAGTGAGACGGTGTAGACTTGCTCTCTTTCAGCAGTGACAGTAACAGCAGGACTAAAGCAGCTGACATTGATGGATGGGGTCAGTTAGTTGCTGCTCGACCAGCTGCACCAGCAGCATAAAGTTAGTCTAACCTCACAGTGTGACTAGTGTTAACTGACAACTTGCTTCTCCGTCAGCCCCCCCGTCTGAGCAACCAGGTTCTCCTCAGAGAGCTGCATCTGGATGACAACAGCATCTCGTCCCTGCAAGGCCTCAGTGCCTGCTGGCTTCCCCTCCTGCAAAACCTCAGCGCAGCGCACAACAGGTTCCCTCAGTCCTGACAAACATCTGTTTTTGTTTTAAACATTTTATTGAACAGAGATGCAAGAGTTGGCTGATGTTGGAGGAAGTTAGACTGTGATAAAGTGGTAGTAAAGTTTGATAATTTCATGCTGAAGATATAGCTGAGGCTTCTAATATTTCTTTGTTTCCCAGAATTACCCAGCTTCCATTTATGGCGGATTTTGTGTCGCTTGAAAATCTGGATCTTAGATTCAATTGTCTATCAGGTAATGTGTTGTCTTTTTTAAACAGAAAGCCATGCACACAAGGAATCTGTATAAAACATGTTAGAAATGTGTTACTTTGGTAAGGAAAAATACACTGAATTAAAAAAAAAAAGTATGACTTACTCTTCCAGACCTTTATTTCAGCAGTGCTCACCAAATCTTTGGCTGTATGCCATAACTTTAAAACCACATTTGATATTTTAAAGATTCTCCTTCCAGAAAAACAGCTCTTACTCAGTGAGATACAGATGTGTGACAGTGGATCCTTTGGGTGCTTTAGGTGGATCCTCTGTGGCTTTGACATGTTGCTGTGTATCCTACAGATGCCTGATCAGAATTGGATCTGGGGAGTTTGCTTGAATGCTCTGCATTTATCCCTTTTTTGCATTTCTGTTTCATAGTGGGGGGTTATTGACCTGAAAGGGAAGACATCTTATTTAAAACTATTGAAAATTGAAAGATGACATTTAAGTGGATGTCTGGTCTTAATCAAACCATCTTTTCGATGACTACACTGAAATTTAGACAGAAATACTTAAAGTATAAATGTGCGAGTGTACATTGGGGTTGTGTTAAATATTTAGACAGTTTCTTTTTTTCAAAATACTTTTTTTTAAATGGATTGAGTTATTATATTTTTAGAATTTAGTTTAAAACAGATACAAGGATAACACAGATATGCATGAATAAAAAAGTTGATCACAAAAAAAAAAGAATTTCGTTTAACACCAGGTAATCCATAGACAATATGGACAATCTAGCTTCGTAAACCAGTATAATTTACTCTCTGACTGGGGTATCTATGGCTAGCAATGCCATTCGCACTGGATAAAGGCCACTCTTAAAGTAAGTTTTAAAAAAAAGAATTAAAACAAGATTTTCTTTGCATGTAATAAGCAATAAAATCTGCCCATGGAACATGTGAAAATTCTCTTGATAAGATTTCTTAAAATAAGATGGTATATTTCAGCCTTACAGAATCTTGAAATTTTGTAAGCTATAGCAAAATGTATCTGAGAATGAGTTATTCCAGCTATATTTTGCTAGTATTGTGAAGTTTTGTGTTTCATAATAAGTTTGTTTCATCTGAGATTTGACTTAAAACAAGATTTTTCAAGACTGCTTCACTTAACAAGATACTTAAGATGCATTGTCTGAGAACAAGTTCCTATATCTCACTGAAATGTTTCTCTTTAGGTGATTATGTCTTATATTGAGTGTAATGAGATATTTTGACTAGAAACTAGAGAAATATACTTGGTAAGATTTTGCGTTGTTATTGTTTTGCAATGTTATTTATTTTGCACACAGTAAACCAAAGCAGTAAACACAGTAACAATACGTTATTGAGGTGTATAGGTAGAAGTTGGATAGCAGCATGTGTGTGATTCATTTCATGGAAGATAGACTGACAGAAGAGCTAATAAACAGCATTACAGCAGCTTTAACCATTTTACATTTGGGGTGGCCATGTTAGGTTATGCAATTATTCAACTTTCCTGTTTGAAATCTGAATTGAGGATTCTTGTCGCACTTTTCTAATAAGGACTAGAGAATTCTAATATCTGAGTTAAACTGGACCTGAGCCATTGTCAGAACTAAGTCACAGGCACCATGTTGAGGGGATTGTTTTTCTGTGGATGTTATTTCACTTCACTGAGAACCTTTTTTTTTCCATTTATTTATTTATTTTTTTCTTTTTCAGAGCTAAAGAACGTGTGTGAAAATCTAGAAGGATGTTTCTTCCTTCAAGAAATCTCCTTGACAGGGAATCCCTTTCAGCAGGAGGGTGGATGGAGGTAAGGCGAGGGCTGGATGGAGGATGGACAACGGGTTATTATTTTTGAAAAAACATTGCTATTCATTTTGATATGTTGGTTTTTAGCACACACTAGGGTGTGCTTTAGCATCAGAGTCTTTTAAATATTGTGGACCAGCTCTGCTCTAGTCAGGCTTTCGTTTGTATGACCTACTATGCAGTTTTGCGTCAGAATAATCTGAAATTTCTGAAAGTTCTTTTGAAAACTCAGCGTCCTTCACTCTGAAACGCCACTTGTCTTGACCGATGTTCAAAGCAACATAGCAGTGAGATGCCGGTATTTGTCTATTACAAATTCGTCTGTTGGCTGAGGCAGTCTAAACATTCCAGACGAACACAGGCCTCCCTGTACGCTTCCCAGGATTACAACTGTGATCCACGTTGCCTATTAGATTACAGCAAGGCTCCACAAACGTTTGTGTCTATGTACACCCATACTAAGTGCTATAATCCCCAAAATATTGATACAACAGAAAAATCAACCATCTTTCATTGTCAATTTGCTCACTCACTTATAGTGTCCGAATAGTTTAAGACAGTTAGGGGGAATTTATATGGAAAATATGCAATGATCACTTTAAGTTTTTGTTCTGTTAGGATTTCATGAGCTGTGATGTAAGGTGTTATGTTATTTGGCTCTTCAAAATCACTCACACCCATTTAGCAGCAGGAAAATGTCCAAAAGATGAAAACTATACTCACCCCTCCAAAAATTTTTCTGGGTGCAAGTTTCAAAAATGTTGTTTTAAAATCTAATATTTAGACTTTTTTCCTGGTAAGGGCTCAAAATCAGAGGTTAATTACATTTCTTAAACACTTTAATCCCCTGGATTTATCAATACTGATAATTTGAATATAAAATTGTATATTTTATTAGTAGATCATTCTTTCTTTCAGGGTGTTGTCTGTTAGGAAAGTATGGAGTGCTTTTGGACGCTTTTGGCGTCTTAATCCTTAACTGAAACATTACCTTAATATTTCATTGAACTTTACTTAACCCCCAGTGCCAACAGAGGAATTAACCCTCAGTATTTCCACACCAGCCCCGGCCCTTTCATCCTAAGCCAGTGATAACACTGGCTAAATTAAAGCACCAAAAGGCAAGCACTAAGAATTACACTCCCTGTAGCAGCTCCCTGATCCAGGAGACGTGGATGAAGAAAAAACTGGGTCTGATTAATCAGGACCACTTTAAGAGTCTGTGTTTTGGAGGAAGTCTTTACTAAATGAAATATGGTCTTGTGCCCATATTTGTTGTAGAAGGAGGCTGAAGGAATGTGAGCCAAACTCGATGTTTCCTGCACAACGAGGGATGAAATTTATGACACTTTGAAAAAAAAATTCAAGTTAGAGTCCAAGTATTTTAGTGAAGATATAGCAAAGGAAGCTCAGTGGCATCTAGATTATGGAGAGCCCACCTTCTTTTTGAGAAATTACTTTTGGTTTATCACCAGAATTCAACTTGTCTTGAGAAATAGTGTACAATACGCGCTTCTTCTCTTCTATTTTGTACAGGGGTTTTTACAAGTGTGCACAAGCGGTGTCCATTTCTGAACTGAACTGCGCTCCCCACCTCAATGAGGTCATGTAATGACCATAAGGTCCTATTTGGGTTTTTTCTTAATTCAAAGACAGCCAGCCAGCCAGTCAGTGTGCCCAAAGGGCTGGAATCTGATCCTCATCGTTGCTGGAAAGATTCAGTGGGCCAAATCACAACTGTAACCGTGTGACAGAATACAGATCCTGCCTTGTGTGGTCATGTCTTTGTCTTGGGATGGTGGTAGGATTGCAGAAACATATATGCTGTCATTTCACAACATACGTATAATGTGATTTTAAAACTTCTAAAGGGATTTGAAGTGAAGTTTATCATATGATGCAGTTCTGTTCTGTTTATTTCCCTTCATTTACTGCCATTCATTTATTAAGCTTTATTTGTTGTAATGCAGAGGCTTTATGTAAGAACAGATAATTGTCATTTTTTCTTTTTTTCCCCTCATTTTTGGTTAAAACTTTTATCTTTTATCATCTTTTATGAATACAACATATGTGTAATATATACATCTACTCTGATAGAACACATTTTGTTTTGTCTACTCAAAGCACATCAGTCAATCAATCAATAGAAATGGTGACATGATGTGAAAAAAAAAATCTCTTTTAGTATTTAGTTGTCATGATGATGAATGACTGGATCAATTTCAGTTTATGTTTCTAATTTAGTGCATTGTTAATTCAACTAAACAAAAATGTATAAAAATTTCTAGAGACAAGACAAAGAGGTGACAAAAACCAAATCACAATGTAGCTCTTTAGATTTAAAGTAACCTTGTGTAACTTTCTGATCCATTTTAATGGAATACAGACAGGAACGTTATACACGTTCCTGGAGCCATCTTTGCCCTGCGCCATCCCAAAGCAGAAGAACTCCACAGTTAACGCTATGACACTTTACAACAGCATTTACTGTAGCTTTACAACGCCATGTCACACACTAGCAACTGGATATCAACACACTAGCTGAAAGAGACGAAAAGAAAGAGAGAGTGGCTGAACAAGAGATAAGACAAGAATCAACATCAGACTTTCTGAAGAGAGCTCAGAGTAGTGATTGATACAAGATTAAAGCCTGCTTAGCTGCTGTTGGAAGGCTTCTTAGTGAGGATTTTTGCCAAATTTCAGTCGTGTCACTTTAAAGTAAGACCAACTCAACTTTTCACATGTGTACCCCTCATTAATCTGTCTGAATCAGAACATGAAAAGGTCAACTTCAGCATGCTTTATCCTCCTTTGGTGATGTGAAAGGCAAGATTTAAGAGCATATTGTACTCCAGGAATCATTTATGAAAAAAAGACCGTTCTTAATCTTTCTTTCTTTTCTATTTTTTTTTTTTGTAAAAAAAACAAAAAACATGTCAGTGGTGTGAAAGCTTTTTTTCTTTTCTTATTAAACAGATTTTATTGTTACTATTCCCTCGTGTCTTGTAGAATTTCCAGTTCCACATTTTCCCACTGAACACAGACCACATTTGGCCAGTGCTCCACTTGATGCTCTGAGTCTGCCTTTCTGGGGTAGATGGTTGAGATTCCTCTGCTTGCACATCCTTAGCCTCAGGCAGTGGTCATCTATTGCCCCCCACCCCCAGATTCTCAGCCATTCAGGGCTCCCCTCCAGTTGAAGGCTGATGCCACAAAATATAAGACCTTTTGGTAAGCACTTTTATCCAGAGTCGCCATGTAAACTTTCAATATCAGGACTACTTTGGGGGTTTTTAGTGAGACAGTGATGATTGTATGAAAAGCTTTGATCCTGATCCCTTATGTCTGTTTTTTTAAGTACACTGAAATAAGCAGTAGAACATAAATAAACTATTTATGCCACAAGTCTTAAATGCTGAGGACTGATCCCTCAAATGTAAACATTCTGTCACACTGAAGCTGGGAAAAAAAGCTTCTTGTCTTATTTTGTAGGACCTCTACTTAAGCTTCACTGTGGCAATTTCATCCTCTTGGTTTTGATATGGCAGTATGTTAACTGACATCATGATATTTTTGTTTATGCACATGGATATGAACAAGGCTATCTGGCTTTCAAGAAACATGAAAAATACAATTATCTTGTCAACACAAATATGACAAATTGTGGCTGACATTTTAATGGTTTTGATCTCTGTCTTTAGATCCACTCTGCAGAAAGCAGTGCCTGGACTCAGGTCCATTGACAACCAGCAGACAGACTCCTTCCTCTCAGCACCGGCTGCTCAGAAGGGCAGCATGGTCTCAGACTCCTTCCTGATGTTCTGTCAGACTCAGCTACAGCAAACTCAGGATATACAACAGCATCACAGCAGTGAGCTCAGGTAAGAGCGTAGAATATTTATAATGGACACAGCCCGCATGAGGTCATCCACTAGTTTATGACATGTTTTCTTGTTTTTTTTAGAGTAAGAAGATCTGACTGAGAAACACCTAAATTATGCATAGATTTATGATACTTCTCTGTCAATCAGAAGGGAATGCCAAACCTAAAGTAATTGTGATTTCAGTTACAGGTACACCGATACTGATACCAGTTTCGGGTATTGGTCTGATACTATGTAGTACATGATTAACAGTGTTGGGATACTAGAGAACCTGACACTGTAAAAATGTGAGAAAACTAGGGCTGTCAAAGTTTATGTAGTTATACAAAAAGATTAATCTGTGGAATTATTGTGTTCATTATTAATGCATGAACAACAAAGTTATTACTCCTGCCATATTAAAAATCCAAACTTAGCATTGTCTCGGTGACAGAGGCTGGGCATATCGCTGCCTTGTCACAATGATGACCACTTAAACCACTTTATCTTCCTTATTTATGAGAATTCTGATCTTTTTCAAGCCTTACATTTTATGTTTTCACTGTCAGTCGTCCAGAACAAAATTATTACTGGTGCTGTTTTAAAAATCTGAATTTGGCATTATCTTTTTTTTTTTACGCTGACTAGGTTGTACCTCTTCTCTGTGTAGTCCTGCGTGTGTTTGTATGATCTGAGGATATTTAAGCCACCTGCAGGTCCTCCTGTAGGGGATTGCTTGTTTTGTTTTCAAACAGAGACCTTGGAATGTTGTTTAGGGATTTCTGTACAGATGCACCAGTGAATTGTGTAAGTGAATTCATGTTTTCTCTCCTCTCTCTCTTACTCTTCCTCACTCCTTTCTCTCTGTTCCACTTTCTATCATTGCCTCTGTTAACTTTCATTTCTCCCTTGTCAAGCCCAGTATGGTATGGAATGCTGTTATAGACAAATGTTTAATTAAAGAAATAAAATGAATAAACAGGATATCAAGGGGAGCCTTGTGTTCATAAAGCTCCTCTTGGTAAAGCAAAAATGTTCAACACAATAAAGCAATCGGATTTCCATTCTGCTTGCTATGATGCTGGACAGGACAAGTAAAAAAAAAAAAAAAGAGTTTGGCATTATCTTAGTGGGAGAAGCTGATTTTTGGCATATATGTTCCTTATCACCGTTATTCATCAAAAATCACTTTATCCTCCTTTTAAATTAGGATTCTGATAGTTTCAAGGCTAACATTTAGAGCAGTGTTTCCCAGTCCTGCTCATCAAGTACCCCTGCCCTGCACATTTTGTTCTGTCCAACTCCAGCACACCTGATGCAGATTATTTGAACTGCTCGTCAGGGTCTTTGCAAGCCTGCAGATACGCCATTCATTTGAGTCAGGTGTGTTTAAGTATGGAAATCTAGAAAACATGCAGGACAGGGGCACTTGAGGACCAGGATTGGGAAACACTGATTGAGAGGATGCCCGCAGGATGACCCATTTGATTTATTTCACAATTGACCTATGGCTAAGCCACGCCCCCTCCACTCACTCGGACAAACAAACTTTCGGTGACAGGCGCTATGTGACATCTCGGGAGATGACAGCTG
Organism: Atherinomorus stipes; assembly: GCA_023101725.1. NCBI lineage: Eukaryota > Metazoa > Chordata > Actinopteri > Atheriniformes > Atherinidae > Atherinomorus > Atherinomorus stipes. Next base: position 376,482 of record JALJCO010005621.1, read on the forward strand.
TCAATACAGACAGCAGATGCGTGATCAGACAGAGATCATGACAAGATAAATTAAAAAACATAAAAACAAAGCAAACAAAAAGAAATTGTTTACAAGTCTTAAACTGGGAGTAGAAATCAAGCCTGTGAAGTCTTTGGAATGTGACTAGTGCACGCTCCCTCAGTTTCTTGCCCAAACTACTGCACGGCTGCTGTTGTTGTGCCAAAAAGTGATCATCTGACAAAAACTGATCAAACAGCCACGGAAGTGGAGCGGTCTGGGTGCAGCTTGGAAGCCAGAGGCGTGTCGTTATCGACGTTACTACACGACACCTGTACTACACGACAGCGTCTTATGTACCGTTACCATGTACTAAAACTAGCATGTTTAGCTAGCGTTAGCCAACTTAAACTAAGGTTAGGGAAGGTAACTTCATATTTCTTTCAAGCAAAGTGACAACATGTGCCTCAAATACGATGTTGCCTTACCTTAGAACAAATGTAGACATCCTTGTTCATTTTATCCACGTTCAGTTGATGTTGTGGTCTGCCGCATAACTTTGGCTTGATGTGCCTTGGTAAAAGGCAAAAAATACACCCTGTCACCCAGCCTCTCAGGATACCTAGTATCGGAGTTGCATGTACCCCATACCGTTTGACCATTTTAAACTAAAAAGAACACATAAAAACGAACAAAAACGGACTGACTTCAATGCATTTCAATGGACGTTCAAGCAGAGAATGTCCGAGTGTATGGGATAGCTGTGTGCACTGTGATTGGCTCATCGCGTTTGGGGGCGTGGTTTAGCCATAGGTCAATTAACCACTCAGTTGTTGCATCTGACATTCTGGTCTACACTCCTTATCAGGGAGCTGTAATGGGATTTATTAGTACCCATATCGGTACTTGGTAAAGTAAGTAAAGTCAATTTTCATTTATGCAGCACCTTTTAAGATAGAAAGTCCTTCACAATAAAAGATAAACACAAAACAATGTGGGAAGTAATTAATGAACCTCGATTTTCAGCTTCATCTTTTGCTTTTATAGCTGTAACCCTTTTATAGCCCTGGCTTCTACTGTTGTTTTTCTTCAGTTTGATTTCACCCAACATCTAAGTGATCACCAATCATCATTATTCAGGAATTTTTTTTCTGACCACATTTATTCCTGGAAGACAATGATTCCCTACTGTACTTGCAGTTTTTTAATAATGTAATGGACAGTTTCTAGCCCAGTTTTAGTAGTTTCTGCAATCTTCTTAGATGTTTTCTCTGCTTGATGCCAATGATTTAACCCTTTTAAAGCAGACCAAGATATTTTCTACAATCATGGGATGTGTTAATGGTTTCATGGTTGTTTAAGAAATGAGAAGCTGCTCATTGCATCAGGTTGAGGTTAAACAACTTGTTGCCAGCTGAAATATAATCGGCCATTCAGTCACTAATAGAAGGCTTGTATCAATTTGCTCAGTTAAATCCAGGTGGCAGCTTTTTTTTTTTTTTTTTGGCCTGACATTGTATTTAGCACTTCATATAGAGGCCTTGGCCTCTCACTGCAATGTAGTTTAATTGTTGTTTCCTAAATGGCTTTGGGTTCAAGGGTTAACTAAAGGACTAAATGTAAATAATTCTGCAAAGAAAATCTGCCAAAGAGCAAATTTTAGAGTACAAATACAAATATGGTCATGCTATATTGTATTTTCCCTGATTGTATATCCTTTTCTTTTTATCTGACCTTACATTGCCCTCTGTGTCAAGTAATATTACCACGAGTATCTGTCTGTGCAAAGAGGTGCAGGAAATTAGTTTTGGCAGCCAGAACTAAGTGATTGATTGACAGAATGGTAAAAGGAGAGGGGAAAGGGACACAGATAACCAAAGAAGACCCTTTTAAAGAAAAATGGAACCAAACATTGAAGCAGAATATAACTGCACAGGATAAAATAATATAACCGACTGCAAAGCTAGTCACAGGAGGTTGTATTACACTTCCTTTTTATCTCAAGCTGACCAGCCTGTCAGACACCAAGCAGAGAGGAATGTTAGTTATCCTCTTGTTATGTCTGATGCATAAGGCATAGTGAGCCCAAAGACAACGTCCACCTATTTTCTCAAGTCCTTCAATGTCGCTGGCCTCCATACACGTTGACACTCTTGTTCAAGGAGGACCACCAGCACTTAAAACAGTGGTCAGCTTTCTGCTTATCTTCCTGACCTTTCCAAATTACACAGCACAGAAGATGAAACGTGGCGGCAGCTACTCATATGGGTCATGCCGGGGACTCCCGTGGCTCGGGGGGTAACGCTCTACTCCCCTTGCTTCGCCCCTCACTGTGTGCCCTCTACACCCCTGGCCTCTGAACAATGAGCCATTTTGAGGGCTTTGGAAGAGCCAACACAGCCATTTAACCCCTGGCCTGACCTTGTGTCAGCCTGAGCTTTAGGAGAGGTGAGATGGGTGGCACACGCCAGTCTGCTGGTGACTGCAAGGTAGGAAATTATGATGTATATTAGAGGTATACTGTAGTTTTACCGCCTTTGGAGGAATGAGGGCGTTATGTTTCTGACAAAATCTCGCTTTTCATTTAGTTAATGATCTCACTGATGTATCTGAGCAACAGTTTCCTCAATACAACCTGGAGAACAAGTTTCCCAAAGCAAATGTTTCAGTGCCCTTGAGTATAAAAGAGTTTTGCAGGACAATGACTATGAATGTGCTTCCGGGTGACCCATGCACTGCTTAGAGGCTAACTTGAACCTTTTTTTTTTGGCATAGATTTATAACAGTGCTTAGAAGCTGAACATTTTAAGTCTCTATAAGTCCATGACATGGATCAAAAACAGTCTTGTTTTCAGAGAAATGATTTAAAGTTCAGCTAGAACTAATGCACAAATAGACAAAATAACAAAATAAGTATGTTTTTCCTTTTTAAAACTTATGTTTCTATTTACCAGTCACCATCTAAGGATATAGCAGTTGGATTTCGGATTTGCATTTTGAAGATGACCAAGTAAAAGGAAATGTTGAAAAAAAAAACAAAAAACAACAGCAACAAAAAACGCCATAGAAAACCCTCCAAAACTACTAATTTGCAACAAAGTTTTTCTGATTTTAAAAACAACTTCCAAATAAATCTAACCTTACTGCCTGTTTCTGGCAGTAAAGGGTAAACTTGTGTCATCAGCACATCTGAATTTCAACCTGCAGCAGAAATACAAATAAATTAAATCAAATTAAATGAGAATGAAATAAAAGGAAATTCTGCTTTGCTGATCCCCAAAGAGAAATGATTATAGTGGAGTGGGTTGTATTTTATATAAATGGAAAATTAAATTGAATGATGAATGAATAAAAATGATCTAAAACATATCAAATATTAATATTTTTAGTTGGAAAAATAGGAAATATAAAAATAATACTTATTTATAATGATAAAACATGTCAAATTAAAATACATATTTACAAATTAGTTTGTTTATTTATTTATTTAAAATCAGCTATGTCTATACTGCCTCCCTCTGGCATCACGACACAACCTAGTTCATTTGCTTCAAACTTGACAGTGGAAACAAAAATGCAAAGCAGTAGTAACCTACTGTATGATGATTTTTGTCATCTTCACTTGGGGTTAAAAAACAAATAAAGCCAATAATAAAAATGTATACTAACAATGTGATTTACCTTTCACTCCTTTCAGTGAATATATATATTGTAGTTTGAACATTGCAAAGCAACATGTTGCTTTCTTATAGCATAATTGTGCATGTTTATGGTGACCCTGGAGTGAACCAGCAGGTACAGGGAGGCAGGATCATTGGGGTCACAGTCTTCTTTGACCTTTTGACTCCTCAGTCTCTTGTCCCACTGAGAACGAAGAGCTGGACCTTTGTAGCAAAGAAGCGGTGTTACTTAAGTCTACCAACCTTCCAGACAGGCTGAGTGTGTCTCTGCCCCCTCAGGGTTGCGGACAGGGAGGGGAGCAGAGCAAAGCATTGCTAATAGATTCATTAAGTTTCTATTGAGGTGGCTTTGTAGTCAGTTTATCCCTTCAATGAAAGAGACATTATACATCAGCGGTTCCCATAGAGCAGACATGCAAGTCTCTGGTCTCTGCTGACATTAACATGTAAACCTGCTGATGGTGAAGGAGACTACACTGACACCTGGACTGTTTAGAGAAGACCCACACATTGAAGTGTAACAAAGTTCTGTCCCCCTTCTTTTATTAATTGCCTTTTTCTTGCCATTTATATAACAACACACTACTTTATGGAATACTTTACAAACAATGCTTTGAGGGGTATGGAACCAGAGTGTGTTCAAACTAGGGCTGGACGATATAGAAAAAAAGATTAGCGATAAAAAAAAATCTGTATCGATCGATATTTATAAAAAAAACAAAAAACAAAGCCATTATCAAATTAAAAGCTATTTTAGGTGCAGCGCCGGCCATTTAAGCTTTTGCTGAATGACCGACCCATAATAAAGATCACAGTAAAGCCGTTTTCAGACTTGCACTCTGGAACATGAACGGTAAAGTCCGTCCGCTCTTTAAACAGACTCGTCTTTTCAAACATACTGCTTCCTTGCGGACTTATCGTGTCCCAGTGATTTTATACATCAGGAAATGTTGCAGAAAAGTCAGCACAGCCCCACTCTCCCTTCAACTCTGTCCAGAACATTTTCTTGTGCTTTCAGCCAAAACTACGTGCCGCAACATTTCCGCTCTTGTGACATGTAGACCAGCTGGTACATGTCCACTACATCTCCGAGGTAAAAGAGTGGTGCGCATGTCTGAATGTAGTTTTATAAAGGACAGAGTTCGCAATATTACCGCTTTCCAGTGGAAGTCTGAAAGCAGCATAACACTGAATTCCAATTCAGCCTTTGCCAGGGTCTGCGTTTGTGATTGGTTTGGATGAAGGAGTGACTGTAGTGTCATGCTACGCGATAGGCTAAAGCGGAAAACTGTGCTTCTATATTGAACTTTTATTGACCCTCTTTTTTTATATTGAAAAAACTTCTATCGATCGATATATATTGATATTGAATTATCGTCCAGCCCTAGTTAAAACAGGACGGAAGGGTTGTACAAAGTACGGATACCAGCATTGGGTATCATCCGGTACTACGGTATGTGTATTCATAAAAGTTTTCTGATACTAGAAGCCCATAGCAGTGTGAAAAAAACTAGGGCTGTCAAAATTAACACATTAATGTAAAAATATGTGGAATTAACTCTTTGATAAACAACAATTATTAAAAATCTGAATTTGGCATTTACACAGAAGTGAACTGAATCCACCTAAAACCACTTTATTTTCCTTATTTATGAAGATTCTGACAGTTTTCAAGTCTTCTATTTGGAGGATGGCTGCAGGATGATGTATCACATGATTAACTGTTGTCCCATCTGGCATTATGGTCCACACTCCACAGTAAACTGTAAGAGGATTGTCTAGAACTTGTAATTACCACCAAAATCTGAAAAATTTGGTATTGGTGCATTGTTTTTAAAAATAATCAGGGAAAATTGGGAGACCTTTTTGGACCTGGTAACCTCCACTGCTGCAGAACACTTTTAAGTTACTGTCCCATTTTTTACTACCTGAAAAAGCCTTATTTTATTATTCTGAAATTTACGATATTTTTCAGTTTGGTAGAACCTCACATTTTTTACTTTCTACGCTAACATAATTTATTAGAACTGAACTGACTGAATGTCAATAAAAGAATCTGGAAAAATGATTGTTTTAAAACTTTCAACCATTAGTTTAAGTTTTGAGTATTTTGCCTGAACAGTACACCATCTTTGTTCTTCTGTGACTGATTTGCACTGCTCTAAAATTATCCTCAGTCTGTCCATTTTTACTACACCAATGCTTATGGAAAATCCACTGAGGTGCTTTGTGCATACGAACATAAAGACGGTTGTAAACGTAATGTTTCCAAAAGTTTTAGGGGGTCACTCTGTCCTACATTTATACTTGATCCGGGCTTTGAAAATGTAATTAATATCATGATTTTTTTTTTCACTTTTGTTTATAGAAATGCTTCATCTCCACTGGATACTGTGAAAAGCATGTGCCACCATCTCACGATGTCTCTGAAGCTAGCTGAGGACCAAAGATTTGCCCATGAATATGGTGACACTGCTATGACCGCTGAACGATTGACTGCAGGCCAAACGGTTCCTGAAAATCTACTAGACATGGATATTGTCACTGTGGAAAAATGTGAGGTTGTTACTAGCAGTCCTTGGACTGAAACAATAGTTCGGAAAACTGACTCTGACAGTGTTCACATCCTCACATCAAATGGAGAAAACACCTCTATCAGCACTGACAAAGCAACTGTGTCCAGCTTTCACGACTCTGAGCTCGAAAGGTAATTCACCAGTCGTACACTTCTGCACACTCCATTACACACTAAACTGTCAACAAAACATCGGCTGATATAACATATGGGATAAAAGCCTCCAAATTCTTTGATGGTACACTACGGGACGCAGCTGAATTAAAGCAAACACTCTGCTTTTTATATCATCTTCTTTATAGCAGCTCAGCATTTTATTAGTTTCTGCTGCAGAGCATTTGTCATCATTGGATCCTCCTCTGCATGATTTACAGCAGGAGATGTTGAAGATCTTTTTCATTTTAACACGCAGCTTTATCATTAACACTGTGCTATCTTTGGGAGGGCTATAGATCTTTGATATGAAGGGTGGCTCTGGACAGGCTTCAACTCTCCAGAGTCCTGCTCTCCAGATGGCTGCGCAGGAATAAATTCATGTTTTGAAAGATGAAGGAACTATGACATCACGATTATCCCTCACTTTTTATGTGTATTTGTCTGTGTGTGTGTGTGTGTGTGTGTGTGTGCATACTTGGAGCAGCCTGGCCGCAGCCGTGATTCAGCGGCGGTGGAGGAAATCTAGACAGAAATGTGGAAATGTTGGTAATCCCTCCATCAAAGAGAGGGGAGGAGAAAAAGAAGATGGAGAAAAGCCAGAATCCGGACCTTTGTTTATTTACAGGAGCTCTGCTGACCATGACTGTGCAGCAACTGTCATCCAGGTAAAACATTTGCAGCTTTGCCTCTTAAATCCAGCCAGAATCAAGGCTAGTTGCATCCCAGAACAAATTACCTTTCCTCTTAAACTGTCATAGTAATAAGCTCAACTGGCCATCTGAGATGATTCTGTCAGTTTTGGTGTCTCAAGTAATCAGTAAGTCCATAAAATGGACAACACTGCTTATGAAACTCTGAATGTTACGTTACTAACACAACTGGAATCTTCTTTTAGTGACTTTGACACAGTTGATATCTGAAACTATTCATATTCATCCCCGAATATCAATCTGCCAGCCTCAAACGTGCCATAGAGGCTTTATTGGCTAATCCTCCGCACAGAGGTGTAAGCTGCAGCTCTGAAAAACATGCTACTCACCACCTCTCAAATCTCCTCTCAACACAAAAAGTATTTGATGAGTCCTTTAGGATCCTTGAAGGAAGAAGGTGGGGGTTGTAGTGTAGAGAAACAGTATGTTTGAGTGTGTGTGTGTGTGTGTGTGTGTGTGTGTTGGACAGGAATGGAGTGATTAATCAGATTCCAAAGAAGTGCGGTAGTAAGAGTTGTAGAATTCCTGTGAGGCTCGACTTGAAGTGAAGTGTTGCCCCCCAGCCCGTTGGGAATTGGAGGATTTAGAGGCACTCTGGTGCTCCATTAGTCTCAGAACAGCTTGGAGTCACGCAGAGTTCAGACAACAGAACGTTCAGCAATTAAAATAGGGGCTAACATGTTTTATCTCCCTAATGGGATAACATACAGTATTTACGTTTGCTGCGTGATTCATGGAGAACTCTCTACCATTTCTTACTTTGGGTACCTCCAGGCATTTTGGAGGGGCTTTGCTCTGAGGAGGAGGCTTGCATGTGCTCTTGCTGCTGCTGCTGTCACATGGCCTGATGCTGGAGAGGAGGACACCTTTGAGGAGGTGGATGTGGAGGAATTTGTCTTTGATGAGGTATGCACATGAGTTCACGTGTTCCTCACTTTCATGGTTCAGTAATTTCCCACCCTGTGACCCCATCGAGCATGCAGAGCTGCATAGAGGTTGATGTAATGACTCACAAAATAATATGCACTGTGTACTTTGCCACTGTGGTTGCCGTGCAAACAATAACCTACACAAATGACAACAAAACTGGTGCATGTGCAATGACAAAGGCAGAAATATAGAGGAAAAAAACGCAGTGTGAAGAAACTGATATGACACAGAAGCACACATTCACAAATCCTCAGTTATTCTAACCTGTTTTTTAATTAAGACCCTTTCATATAAGATGTTATATGGTGTACATGATGTAAAAGTGCTCATAAATCATGCAGACCCTCCTACAAATGCCCTCTTATGCACAAAGCCTGCTCTGGAGAAACTCTGGACGGTGACTCTTTCTGAGGACTCATCTCCCAGTCGTCACCCCGTGTCAGAGCAGCTGTTATCTCCAAAGGTAAACTTCAAGAATATTATTTGATCTTTTTAAAATTTGATCGGCTATTCTAACAGAAAAAGCAGCCAGTGAGTTATTTTGGGGAATTTACCAGCGTATTTCGTGTCAGCAAATATGAGTTGTTTTTCTCACTTTTTTTCTCACTCTCAGATTATTCCCTGGCAGTCTGAAGGTTGTTTAGCACCAGCAGATGTCATTTATCACACTGGCTAAAATGTCATCCTTTTTTTTTTCTTTCTTTCTTTCTTTAAAAAAAATACCTTTTTTTTTCTTCATTTACCTCTGGTTGGATCTTTTCTTTGGAGCATGCTCAGCACTGTACATCATGGTAGCCAGTTTGGAGCAGCTGATGTGCTGCAGCTGCTGTTGTGGTCGGCTTCAGTGTTGACGCTGTGGTACGCATCAAAGACAGAGTTGAGCTATTTAACATATTACAAAGAGAAAATGGAATCTGGAGAGTAATTAAGATGTTAGCTTGATTTACACATGAGCGTTGCAGGGGTGTCAAAACTTGCTTTTGTGAAAAGTTACAGCAAAATACTCAACATGAATATGTTTTTTAGTTTCTTTACTTTATAGCCTGAGAGTAACAACTTGAGATGAGCTGAAGTGATGTTTGTTTTTTTTTTTTGCTGATGCAGATGTTAAAATTCTCAAATTAGAAGTGATGATGGAAGGAACCATTTTCTATACAGTATTTAGAGGATACAATGTTTTCGTGCTGCACTACTGCTGTTCGCTTTACCATTAAGCTCTCCTTAAATGATTATTTTACAAATCATGATTTTATGTTTTATTCTTTATGGGGTTTTTTTCTTCTCATTGATATAGGTGTGTGTATGTGGTCGTGTTGTCTGTAGAGCATAATTCTCTGTCCAAGAGTAATTTCACTCTGTGAGATACTACTAAAGTTACTTTACTTTACTTTACTTTAAATGAAGTGACAGGATTTGCTCATTGTTGCCAGCCTTGGTTTATACCGTATTTCTATTTCAGCCTCCTGTTTCCTCCCATGGTCACTCCCAGAGCATGTTTCCAGCACCATTTGCATGGAGCCCAAAGCAGGCCTGGGAGGCTAGGCAACATGTGGACTCCCACAGGTAGAAAAAGCAGCAGCCCAAACATTAAAGGCATTATAGAAGATGTTTCTTTCAACAATTTTTGAAATATTCGGTAAAATTGGGATCACTACCCCATACGCTATGATTAATTAAAAGCTTTAAATATATAAATATTATTATACATCAGCTGTGAAAGTAATGGAGCTGAAAAAACATGTGCCAATCATCTCTGCATTCCTTAACTTTATCATTTGTCTACTGGCTTGTCAATCACTTTTACTACTGTAGTAAGAACGGGTAATAGGCGAGACTGATCAATGAGTGATTGATTGGCGAGAGTAATGCTGCGACCCGGACGCTGCGCGCACTCTGACGTTTCCAGCAGGTAGCTAGCATCATTCTGCTAGCAGTTAGCAACGTTCAGACAATGATATCTGTTTACTTGCGTGTGTGACATGATACCTGCTGTCTGCTATACACTGGAGTGGCTTGTGTATGTTATTCTGTGGCTGGAGGAGGGAGCAATGAATCCAGCAGGTTGGTCTTGCGAATGCGCATTAATCCAAAACTTGCTAACAGTCTCTGCTTTCTGAAATGCCGAAACATCCTCTATAACGCCTTTAAAACAAAACCAGTTTAATCGGCATTTTTTTCAACAGGGAATTAATTAAAGAAAGAGAAACCTGTGTTTGCACCAACTCAACGATTCCACAGCTAAACAGTTTTCATGTTTTATTAATGATTTTTCAAACATATAGAATATGTAATATTTGAATAAACCTAATGTGTCACTGTGCAGAAAACCCTTTTTTTTTGCACTTCTCAGTAGGAGTGCTTATTTACATTAACACAGGGTTTCCCAACCCTGGTCCTCAGGGACCCCTGCCCTGCTGGTTTTCCAGATATTCCTACTTCAACACACCTGACTCAGATAAATGGCTCGTTAGCAGCTTGCAAAGAAGTTGATGAGCAGTTGAGTTGATCTAAATCAGGTGTGGTGGAGTTGGAAACCTGGAATACATGCAGGGCAGGGGTCCCTGAGGACCAGGGTTGGGAAACCCTGCATGAACATGTACCAGTACAAGTTGTAAGAACACACACAAACACATTGAAATATTGGCATGGAAAGCAAAGAACTGCAGCACTCACACATGCCAGCATCTTGACCATCTTCTAGGGATGTATCAATCCAGTCATGTGATCAGAAATCGGGGTCGATCACGTACTGTAGTTTCAAACTCAATGGGGATCGGCTGTTTCATCCTAATCTGCGATCGGACGTGTTTCCTTTACATTGACTCAGCAGCGGCCAGCCACCACCAGCTATAATGTTAGCGCCATGTCTTCATTCAGAATGAAAATGTTTCACATGGACAATGTCAATTCTAAATTGAAGCTGGATTACCGCCTCCACCTGCAGCAGCCCGCTGTCAGCCATCTGATCTGCACATGGACACATCGTGCAGGGAGGTGGCACCTCTGACACCTTCCCAGTGCGAGCTGACGCACCCTTTAAGCAGTAAACATTAACAAAAACATTAACAATAAATTCTTAACTACACTGTAAACAAATGGGTTCTTATTTTCTGATTTTGTTGTAAAATTTGAGTCTTTTTAGTTTATTTATGTATGCACTCAATGACCTCTTTATTGGTACTTAGAGCTCCTTTTGCCTTCAGAACTACCTAAATTCTTGTCATAGATTCGATATGCTGTTAGAAACATTCCTCAAAGATTGATTAATTGATTGATTGATTGATTGATTCATCCATTCATCCATCCATCCATCCATCCATCCATCCATTCATTCATTTTCTGTACCGCTTATCCAATTCGAGGTCGTGGGGGGTTGCTGGAGCCCATCCCAGCCATTATCAGGCAAGGGGCAGGGTACACCCTGGACAGGTCACCAGTCTGTCGCAGGGCCAACACAGAGAGAGACAGACAAGCATTCACACTCACATTTATTCCCAGGGCCAATTCAGAGTGATTAATTAACCTAACCTAACCTAACTCCCCAAAGATAGTGGTATATATTGTATATAGTGGTATGATATTGGTCCATCTTTGGTCCACATGGTAGATTTGTTGGCTTCACATCCATGATGCGTATCTCCGTTCCACCACATCCCAAAGAACTCTATTGGATTGAGATCTAATGACTCTGGAGGCCATTTGGGTACAGAGAACTCATTTTCATGTCCTACAAAGCAATTGGAGATGATTTGAGCTTTGTGACATACAGTCGTGCATTATCCTGCTGGAAGTAGCCATCAGGAGATGGTACACTGTGCTCATTCAGTGATGGACATGGTCAGCAGTGATACTCAGGTAGGCTGTGGTGTTTTAATCATGCTATGTTGATATTAAGGGTATAAAGTGTGCTAAGAAAAAATCCCCCACACCATCACACCATAATCAGCCTGACCTTGGAAGCCGGATGGATCCATGCTTTCATCAAATTCTGACCCTACTATCTGAATATGCAGCTGAAAAGCAGACTGATCAGACCAGGCAACATTTTTCCATCTTCTATTTTCCAGTTTTGGTGCGTCTGTTTGAATTTTAGTCTCAGTTTCTTATTCTTAGCTGACAGGACTGGCACCTGGTGTGGTCTTCTAGGTAGTTCACCTGCTTCAAGGTTGAACATACTCTATGGGCTCTTAAACAGTAGTCTTGTTTGGTTGTAACCTGCAGTCATTGCAGTTACAGTTGCCTTTCTATCATTTCCAACCAGTCTGCCCATTCTCCTCTGACCTCTGACATCAACAAGGGATTTTGGTCTAGACAGCTGCTGCTCACTGGATGTTATTATGGATGATTATTTGAAATGTAGATCAGATTTTTCTGAAACACAAAGACCAGCCTGTCTGGGATCAACAACCATGCCATATTCAAAGTCACTTAAATACCCTTTCTTCCTCATTCTGATGCTCAGTTTGAATCTAAGTTTGGGATCAATATGGTATTTAAAAAAAAACAAACAAAAAAAAAAACCCAACAACAAAAAACAAAACAAACTCCCCCCTAGGTGCCAAGACATGGCGTCCTGCTGCTCTCTTGTCTCTGTAAAGATGGGCAAAAGGCAGAGATCAAACTTCCCAATTGGGGTCAATGTAAGTGTAAAAAAAATAACCAGTGGAAATGATTTAACATATATGAATATGTTTCTACATACTGTACAGCATGTGAAGTGACCTTGTGAAAGATTAATTTTAAAATCTGAAAGACAATAATCTTTTTGTGATTTCAGAAGCCAGTCTCCTCCATCAACAGCAGTACTAAGCGGTCTGTCTGAAAGATCGGAGAAAATTCTGGAAGAATGGTACAGTAACTCATCCTTGCTCTGATTTCTTATTTCTAGATTTTGTGTGTGTTTTAATTTGATTATATAAGATTGCAGTTTTATGTGTATACATCTATCTATCTATCTATCTATCTATCTATCTATCTATCTATCTATCTATCTATCTATCTATCTATCTATCTATCTATCTATCTATCTATCTATCTATCTATCTATCTATCTATCTATCTATCTATCTATCTATCTATCTATCTATCTATCTATCTATCTATCTATCTATCTATCTATCTATCTAATCTACTCACAAAAAGTTAGGGATATTCAACTTTCGGTTTTTGGAGAACAGAATGATGCAGACCAAATAACCATTGAACAATGTACATGTGCATTGAAAAGTTTAGAGAAAGTTTAATTCAGTTCACCTGGAAAGGTTGTAGTAGATTTTAGATTTATTCTGACATCATACAAAAAGCCAAATATCCTTAACTTTTTGTGAGTAGTGTGTATATATATATATATATATATATATATATATATATATATATATATATATATGTATATATATATATATATATATATATATGAATGTGAGTGTGTGTGTTTTTTTTTTCCAGGGGCTTTACTGACCACCGCACAGCTCTCCTTATGATTAAGAGAGCCCAGAAGATGAAGTCGGCCAAACAACAGCAGAAAAAACATAGACGTGAGTGTTTTCAGACTTGAGATAAAATATTTAGCTATGTGTGTCTTTTTTTTCTGTTTTCTGTCCTTGTCTGTAATTCATGTTCAACAGAGTTGTTTTCTTTTGGTATTACAGAAATTTCTGTTTCATATTCCTCAACTCTATCTTGACAGTATGGAAAAACCTGTTGTTGGTACATAAATCTATTCTGTAAAGTGGAAAAAAAACCATGCAAACTTTTTTTTAGTCCTTCCTCTCTCATCTCTGTTCTCTCTTAACGTGCCTCGACGTCAGTGAACCTTTCCATCCCATGTATGTTAACGAGCCATAACAGACAGCAGAGCCAGGGCCCGTCACCTCTTATTCAGCCTTATTTGAAAACCCAGGAAGGAAATAAAGATTGCCAAGAAACCCTTTTGACAAGTCCTCTCGTGATGACTTTCATTCCACCTCAGTGTAGTGGTTGAGTGAAGCTGTAGTGAAAGGTGACCTCACCTCTGCTCTGCTCCAAGAAACAGTAGTCCTGCCACAGTTGTCATGCATATAAGTCATGTACGGGGAGGCTGCTCTTTGATCAGAATTGCAAATGCATGATTCTAATAGCAGCGCTCTTGTCATGCCGCTCCACCGACACACAGGTCTGTGTCGGCTGTAACTCCTAATGACATCTTTCTCAGTGGAACCAGAGCTCTGGTCTAATATTTTCCGAATGTTGGAGCCTGTTTTTCTGCTTCTGGTTTTAAGCCTGCTTTGTCCTCTCCTGACACTGCTTTCTGTTCTCTTAGATCCTTCCGAACATCTCACCATGTTTAGAACCTGCAGTTACCATCTGGGTCCAGTGGGGGCTCGAAACAGGAACGCACGACGCAACAGATGTCCTTTAAAAGGTAGGACCTGATTTATGTATTTTCCTATCCATGCACTATATTCTGTAACATATCTTAGTCTTTAGCTTTTCCAAGGTCACTGGAGCGTCTGATCAGAACAAAGGGCCCATCTCACTGAGGCAACTAGGAAAGACGGTTATGATTTACCCTGGCCAAGACAGCACAGCAGCTCAGAAGTTACACAACAATACACTTACAATATAGTCAGCAAAATGCACAAAATTAGTGAAGACATGCAGCCTCACCTCAGAAAAACATGACCTCTGTTACATATCAGATTGCATCAGTTTAATAAATCACCCTCATTTGAATTATTAATTGATATTAATCTGTTTTGGATCTCAACAACATAATCCCAAAAGATTTGGGATGGGGGCAATTTAGGGGTGGTAGTAATGTAAAAATAAATAATGAAGATACTATTTCAAACATGTCAACACATGATCGTAAATATGATTTGATATAAAAGCAGCATCTTAAGAGTCTTTTTAGGAGCAAAGATGGGCAGATGATCTCCAGTTTCTCATCGAATACATGAAAGAAATAATTACACTTTATTTAAAAGCGTAATCCCTTCCAACTGTATTCCTAAAAATAAGATTGGAATGGGTCTGTATGTTTCTCCCTTTAAAAAGCAGACTATTATGAAGCAATGCAAACCATCTAGTTGTATTTCAGTGGGTAGATTTGCAATTTACATAGCAAATTATGAAAGGTGCAGTGTGTGAAACAAATTCAAAGGTCAATTAAAAAAACTGTAAATGTCAAAAACGCTTTTTGTTGGTGTCTAATCACTTTACAAAAACCGATGTTTTCATTCTCTCAGAATGAGCCATTTATATCTACCATTACTTGCCGAGGGTCCAAGTACATGGCAGCTGCCATATTTGTTTCACCATTTTTACTAGTGTCTGGATGGACAAACTGTGTGTCAAGTGAGAACCCTCTGAGTTTTAAAACTGCAGTACCAGCTATGTTTGATAAGTGCAAGAGAACCATTTGGGATAAGCAGCGTCTTAAAAGGCACATAGAAGAAAGTATGTACACTTTCCTTTTTTTTTGTCATTTTATTAAGTTTTCAAGTAGAAACTTTGTTTGAACAAGTAAATGGACAAATAAATCTTGGTTTGTTGGTACAGGGTTATTGATATATGCATATTGGTTACAGAAAATTTTAAAGTCACTACAGCAGTATAATTAAAGGTTGAATATGAAACATTTTTATTAAAAGCTATATTTGAAAAAAAAAAAATACCTCCATGGGTCGTTTGGGGGGTGCAGAATGAAAGTACAACATTTCCTAGAAAAATTATATTTAGCCTAGAAATAATTATAAAATAAATTTTTACGGGTTCGATAATGGCATTTTATTTACGTCTATAAGCCAATACACGCCGCCATAGCATTTTGGGCACAGTTAGGCTGGCACAGGGGGAAACGGTGGATACGGCGAGTGAAGCAGCTGCTTCAGAGCCCTGGAGATATTGTTATTTGTGTCTGAGGAGGAGTGACCTGAGAAGAGCAAAACCTGGAATAAATTTAGGTGAAGACTTCACTAAACGGACCCAAATAAACGTTTTCCACGGTGTCAAAACACGGAAATGGCGACTTTTCTCCTGGATCGGTAAGCTAGCTTGTTTGCTAACATGGCTAACGTTAGCTGTCAGTTATAAACTCCTCTGCGTTCCTTGTTGGACATGCTGCAGACAGTTGGTCACTTGCGTGTCGGCAGCGAGCCTGGCATCCCAGCGGCTGGAGTTGTTTTTCTGCCGTTGCAACTACAACCTAGACACACGTGATGTCGCTGTTCTGTCTGTATTCCATATTCAACCTTTAAAATAAGGGTGAGTGAAAATAATGTCTACAATCAATTATAAAATGTCCTGTACTTGATATGGGGTCTGGGGGATGATACGAATCAAGAGCCAGTGCTGGTCCAAAAGAAGTCCAATGGGCTCTGTCCATCCTCCTTGTCTTCCCTGTGGTCCTTGAAGGTGGAGACACACTGGGACAATTTTTGGCCGTCGTTGTGGAGTCTTTTGACCCCTTCAGGGTCAGTTTGATGTGTTCTAGCTGTTGGCACGTGCAGGAGGTGCACCCAAGTCTGGAGTCGGTTTGGTGTACTCTTGAGCACTTTTCTGACTGTGGTGGAAAAGCGCTCAATACCATCACAGAACAATCAGTTGACAAAGGCCAACTGACTGGCTCAAATCCATTTTCTGTTGACGATCACGATTGTCAGTCGGTCCAGCGCGTCTCCGCTCGTGGGGCAACGGACCATGTTTGATCAGTGATCTGTATGGAACCCCCTCCACTGTTCGGTAGTCATAAGCAAGACAAAACGAAACAAATTACAGTAAGTCCCACTATGCCTGGCCAGTAAAGGCCAATTCACACCGAGTCCATGTGCGGCCTGCAGCATGGCCTCCAGAGCTAAACGTAGCTTTTTTAGTCAATGGTTTAGTTCACACCGAGAATGCTGCAGTGCGTGTCAGAAGCATTTCATTGCAGCTCTCTGCTAAATATAAGCATCGGGTCTATTTTTACAGAGCACGCTTCCAAAACGTGTCAAGCTCAGCCATTCAGACAGGGCCAGACAGGAAATCAGACACTGTGTAAAGCATCTGGCAAATTTCAAAATAAAAGGCCCTGATGATTTGCATTTGCTAAACTATGTAAACATGTCATTACCAATGACACCAGATTAGAAGTCAATCGGTCAGGGGTGTCTCTCTTTTTTTTTATAATGGACCACTGGCCGTTAATCTGGCCTCTCTATCAGGGTTGTCAGCACATGAACTGGCGACTTGTTGCAGTTTTGTCATCTGTTCCTTGTCCTGTTGTTATCATAATTTCTTTATCATTAATTTGTTTTAATATAATTTAGTGAAATAATTCTTGAATTGAATGTTTTCAGTGGGCAAAAATACTTAAATAGATCAATGGAGAGTTAAATTTGTCGAGCACTTTTTATTTTTGCTGATCAGAAAATTGATCCAATCTGTGACTCAAAAACTGTGATCCAATCCGAACTGTAAGTTCATTGATCCATTCCGCCACTAGTGTCTGCTTTAGCTCTGTGCAACACAGACTCATAAGATGTAATCTCCACCATCACATGTGTCCATTCTTTCAAGGTGGGAGAGGATTTCCAGTGCCTCCCTGAAAGCTGTAACTAGACCAACCATAAGAACACAAGTGTTTTTTGGATACATGCAGTATTTGAGATCTGTCCCCCTAACAGACACACAGCTGGAGTCAGAGGGATTGTTGTGCTTGACCGCTGGGCCAAAAAATCAAACACTTTGGCCCAGATCATTGATACGTTGGCAGATTCATATATAGTGCAGAAAGGTTCCTACTTCTGATTTGCATTTCCAGCACAAATTTTCCTTCATCAGTTTCGTCCTATGTGGTCTTGTGTATGGTAGTGTCTATGTACGACTATTTCTTGTGTAAACGAGGGTTCACCAATTTGATCCAATAAATCCTATGTTATGCATCATTATCATTAACATTAACACAGAAGAAACCAACTAAACTGTACGAATAAGTAGGAACTATGTCTTCTTCCGCCTTCCAATGTGTGAAATACGGCGCAGCGTAGCGTCTCAGCACTGTCAACACTCTCGCTCTGTCACTCCACACAGTCACACAGCAAATGCCAATGTATGTAATTTTTTTCAGAGTTGAGTATGGAGAGTAATTATTTTTTATTTTGCAGAGTTCATTAAGAACTTCTTACACTGCTCCAGTGACAGCTTCATTATTTTCTTCTGTGCAGAGTTCATATTTACTGAATTTACCTAGTGTGGGTTTGTGATTGAGTCTACATGGTTCTCATTGCATGCAGCGTGCAGCTCCTTCAAGTACACTGACTGTAAAGCTGGATTTCATTTGAATGTACGCTTTTTAAGAAGTGATTTTGTCATTTTATGTTTGTAGAAAGTGTCTCATTACTAAACCAATCTTGACTTTTTAACAGACCCTGAGATTCAAGAGAGAAAGAAATGACAGAAATCTATTTTATAAGATAAACAATAACAGCAGTCAGTCTCAGTTTTTTTTTTTTTTTTTTTTTTTTATCTCTGATGGTTAAAGGGACTAGAGGCAGGAATTTATTTAAAAAACAAACATGCATGTCCATTTTTTTAATGCTAATTGGTGATGAAGCGCTAAATACCAAAAAGAACATTTCCACCCACGTCTCTCTCCGTTGCCTTGAACAGGCTGTGTACTGCAAAATGTGCTGCAATTCAGTGGCCGAATTTCCCGCGCTGCCCTGCGGATGTGACGTCAAATGACGCTGCATCCGCATCCCCAACAGTTTTGATACAGGAAGAAGACGGTCGCAGTAAATTCAAACACTGTAAGCGATAGTTATGGATTCTTCTGCTGTCATCAAACGATCCAGATCAACTGAAAGACCACTAGAAAGTGTAATTACGAAGAAAAAGCGTAGTAAACAACATTATAGCTTCAATTTGTTTACACTCCCATGACGGCTTGGCTCGTGGCTGCAGTTACCTGAAACACCAGTCGCGAGTTTCATTTCTTAATCTTGCCTCTAGTCCCTTTAACTTAAGACTAAAGGGAAGAAGAGTAGAAAGAAGAGGACAGAATAGACACTAATGATCAATTTACTTGAGTTTATTTTAACCGCTACCCTTTACTTCTTACCTTTTAGGGGGAGACACTACAGGCAAAAACTCTGTTTTTTCATTACCTGGTCAATTTTGAGATTTTTGTTTTTTTCCCTCCTTCAACATGTTTTCTTTCAAACTAGTGTAAAAAAACAAACAAAAAAAAACATTCAAAATAAACATTTTAGGGGTTTATTTCATGATACTTTGTCTGATGCACACCCAAGTCCTATCAAAATGCAGCTAAAGTTGCAGTTTTCTCAAAATGAGTGTTTTTCTCTTACTCTGGGTAAAAAATCTCCCCTTCAGGAGCACTCACAGAAACCAGACTTTGAAGTTTTGTTCTTGACTGTATTCTTAAAAGTTTTTACAGAAGGATTTTTTGATATCCCGTTCACAGCCTGATTTATAGAACATGTTATCCCAAAAATATGCCAGAAAATGAATTCTTTCTGGTTGTTGACAGTATATTCCGAATTGTGAAATGATAAGATATCCAAAATCCCCTCCGTAAAAACGTTTGGGTTTTGGCTTTAATATGTGAACAAAATTCAAAAGGAACTTTGAACCTGGTTTAATCCAGTGTCTAGATTTTTTTTCAGAAATGTATGCAAATTAGCCCATTTTTGGCTATATAACACCTCATTTGCATATTTAAACATAAAACGCGATCTCGTCTGCCGTGGCTTCCGTAGTTTCGTGAACGTGCATCGGCGTGCTTGCTAGAGATGTGATGTAGTATTGTTTAGGCTCTAAAAATATACCAAATGACGTCGTCTCAAATAAATTCTGGATGCTACCCACTCAGGACACTTGGATTACATTGGATGAGCAGTTTGGAGGAATATTGACAAGTTTTTGCGCACTTTTATGGACCTTTTTGGCTTGGACCCTGGCGAACTCCATTACATAAAGAATGGGGGAAAAAAGAGAAGCCTTCCTGATCCCCGGCTGCATTTGAGATATTGAAAAAGTGCTCCAGAGTCTTGCTCACCATTAGGGTAAGTGGAAAATAAAGTTAAATCATTCTGTGGGTGAACTGTTCCTTTAAGAAAACAGTTTGGGAACAACTATTTACTGTATTTTGTGTATTATTTCATATTTCTATTTTCTCTGTCCTCTGTGTTGGTAAAAGAAAAGCAATTTCCCATCTTCGTGGGCAATAAAGACTTCTATTCTATTCTATTCTATTCTATTCTAAATCAGGACATGGGAGAGAAGGAGTGGTTTATGTGAAACATACGTTGCTTCCATTTTGAATGGTCTCTTGAGATGTGTGGACCACATAACATGGTGGACCTCAGTATTTTTTAACCTCTGGCTAAGGCCATGATTTTGGCCACTGACATCCTCTGTCCATGCACAACTGTGCTCGGCATTTGAGTTCATTTCTGTGTGCACCTTTAACACTCGATGCCAGTCATTCTTACACACTGTACCTTGAGGTTGGACAACAACAATCCTGGATCCCTCATAAAGAACCACAGCAAGACCTGAAGTGGTGTGAAATTCACACCACTTGAGATGGTGTGAATTTCTTTGGGCTTGGAATCTTGGATAGTTCCTCACACTGTAGAAAGATGCAGACTAAAGACAAGCAAAAGACCCCCCGTAGTGTCATCAGCGAGTCCAAAAAGCAGGTTCTGTGATGGTGTTGGGTTGTATCATAGACTTCCCAAAGCTCAAAATACTTCTGTGATGTTAGCATCATTGCAGAAAAATTCAGTAAACTTCCAGGTATTTTTCAGCACGACAATGCGAAATCCCATTCAGCACACAATACAGAGACATAACTGGAATAAAAGGGAGTGGTGGGGATACAGGGCCTGGCCTGGTCTGCCTGCACTCCTTACCTGTTCCCTACAGAGAATCTGTGGAGAGTTTTGAGATGAAACATGTGACAGCCACTACATGCTGTTGCACAGCTGAAGGGGTGTTTAAAAGAAGAATAGGACAAATTAGCAACGTTAATGTTTCTAGCTTGGTGTCTTCAATCCCAGGACAACTTATGCTGATGAAGTGGTCAAGCTTTTTGTCTAATCTTATTTTTAGTTTTTTGAATGTGTTGCAGGCCAGAAATGGAAAAAATTAAAATGAAAAGTAAAACAACTGAATTAATTTTAGCCATCAGGCTATTCTGTTGTGACATTGCATACAGAGCTTCAAGCCATTTTAGAGTTGGCTGAGGAGACAGCAGTTTGACTAGATAGATGAGTGAAGCTCTTTATATTCTCACATGCTCTTACTGAGCCAAACATGCTGCAGCAATACAGATGACATGGTCATATCCTAAGATTTTATGTTGTTTGATTTATTGTTTAATTACAAAGTTTCCATAAGATTCTACAGGTTGCCTGTAGTTTAAAGCAGTATGATTGTCCGAGGAAAGTGATCAGAGTCCCCCTCCATCTTTTTCTACTGTGGCCTGATGCCCTGCCCTGAGGTGGAGAGATGATTTGGGATTGTGTCATACATGGTCAGACTTAAAAGGGAGGAAAGTGCTGGAGGGTGAGCAGCAGGGGGGGCCATGGGATTGGGTCTGCTTTTATCATGAGGGTCTGTCTCCATCTTTCTTCCTCGCCCCACCTCATCCCCCTTTTCCACCCATCGGGGTCAAGGCCTTGCATCCAGAGAGCACCACACTCACGGTCATCTAGCAGTCAGTGGGATGGTGCAGTTAAGTGACAGATGCTAATTAGCTGAGGAACAACTCAGCACAGTTCCCCGTCTATCCATTTTACGGCTACCAGAAAAATAAAGCCGTTCCTTTTTTTTTTTTTTTTTTTTTTTAATTTCCCCATTTTAGGTAATTATGTGAGATTTTTTTTTTGACCAAAACAAAAGATAATTTTGGGTCGCTGACAACATACACAAAAAAAGTAACCAAAGTCACACGCTAATCCTAACTTTAAATTTACAACCTGTGGCAGGAGTATCTGTTAGCTTGGCACTCTGATGTAGCCTCATGCTAATTCGGGCTGCAGGTGTTTCATATCAGCTGTCTTAAAGGAAACTGTGGATAAGCTCTCAGCCAACTGGCAAACAAGGACAAGTTCTCTCCAACTCATCTCTTACATTACAACAATCCAGCTTTTTTTTATAGTTTGTCTTTTCTGTTCTCTGCCCTCGTCTTGATTAATCATCAAACACAACTGGACTTCTTAAACGATGAGTTTAAACTTCTACATCGGCTGATAACCTAACTAAGGGTGTCTGGTTAGGATGTCATCTTCACTTCTGTTTAAACTTTCTATTTCCAGTCACATTTCTGATCTGGCCGAGCAGGATCCTGTAAAATGCGTAACTCTAACCAGCTTGATTCTGGAGGAGACGACTCCCGCTGCCTTTTTACAGGATGGCTACGAGGCCATGGCGACAGCAACGACGGAGGTGGTGTGTCGGGAACTGACTTGCGTCCCTGTGATCCTGGGCCTAGGTTAACCTGCACTCATGCTCCGCTGGTCCTGACCTGTGAAAGGCACCCCACTCCTCCGGATCCATCCCTAGTGCCCCGGGCCTAGCCGGCCCAACCCAGCCTGGCCCAGCCATCGCTCCCCGACAGGGGCTAACGTTTCAGGCTTTGAGTCAAACCCCTTCTGGAGGTGATTAGCCCCAAACCCATGACAGATTCTTTCCAAGATATCTGACGCGGCATGTTTATTTTATCCGGGCTCTTTGTGTGGATGTGCTGGACATGAGTAACCCACTTGAAATGGGTATCAGCTTACACACCCAAAAAGGGAAACCAACAGAGAAAATGGTTCAGAACTATGACAAATTTTTTTAAAAGGCAAAAAACATACATACATTTTCCCATTTTATGTGACTTCCATCTTTACCCGTCTAGTTGCTGTGCTGTTGTCTCTGAGCTTTTTCTCCTCATTTCTACTTTTACTTTCCACCAACCCCTTCTACTCAAAGCCCTCAGGCACATACTCTCACTCTCTTCCAACCCTCCTCATCCATCCAAACTCCAACTCCACTAAACATCCGTCCTCCAGTCACAGTGACAAAGGATACGTATTTTTATTTCAGCCGGGAACCCCTACCTCCTTTGCACTTAACTCAATTTCAGACTTCAAATCATCAACAAAGTCGAACTGAAACACAATCACTGTGTTTATCAAAAATAACTCCTCATTGGAGCATTTACCACCACTCATATGCGTTCAATTTCTGAGCTTCTATTTACAGTATCTTAGGCAGTGGAGCTCTCTCCTCATGGTATATGTTTGAGAAGTGTTGGCACACTTTAGAGTCACGCAGTGCTGGTGTTTGGTGGGGGTGGAGGTCTGAGTCACAAACAAAGACAGACGTCCAACTAAAAACACTCAGTCACGCTCTGGTTCATCTTCCACTTTGCAAATGCTGTAAAAACGGTACTGTCTGAATTTGTGCACGAAACACTTCTGATTTCTACTGTCATTTCAAATACGGCAGCTCTGCCTGAACTTTTTGATGAGCCAGCATGTGAGCAGTGCCACTTAAAAGCAGCCAAATTGTTATGTATTTGACAAATGGTTATTGTCTCAGACATCCAAAATCAAATAAACTGAAAGCAGCCAACATGGAGAAAGCATAAAGCAATGAGCCTCTGTCTGTTTCAAACACACAAAAGAAGTGAGAAAAGCTAGCGTTACCTTTTCTCTATCTAATTAAAAAATGTTCGTTGATTGGAGAAATTGTGTCGCAATCATTCACATTAAATTGCTGAAATTAAATAAGAACATAAAATAAAAAAATATTTGTTATGTGAAAACCTCAGCTGTAGACAAGCAATTTGTGATTTGTGGAATGAATAACACAGGAATTCTCAAAGTAACCGGTCATTATAAGGGCTTAGAAAGAAGCATGAGAACTTGTTCTTTGTGCTGTAATGATTGTGTAGGGGATGAATTTCATGTTTTACTTGAATGTAATGATGTATTCGTGGTCAAATATGGCAAAAGTATTTGCCAAATGTTACTGGCAGCATCCATCAATGTATAAACTCCTAATGCTTCTTCAGTCTGATCAACCAAAGACAATATATAAATTGGGTGCTTTCTTGAAACTAGTCTTACCTCTTTTTCAGTGAGTTCTGCCATTGTTAAACGTATATTTCCTTTTTGTTATGATGTGAAGTTTGTGCTTTATACCATGTACTTGGTGATAAGCAAAATCAATAAAATGAAATGAAAATAAAATGTATTTTACTGACAGCTTTTTGTTAGTCATAATCAAAATTTGCAGTTTTAACTTCCAATATCAAACACTTAGCCAGAAATACGATGTTGTTAGTGTATCATAGGAAACACTGTGATGTTTAACTATTTTAAAACAACAATATTGAATCATGACGCTACTATGGTGGCCCAGAAGGGAAGAACCAAACAATGCCTTGCTACTGTAGTTTTTGTTGTGCGCTTAGAAGGAAAGGTGGAGCTAAATTGTCGTTTCTCTTAATTACATCACATCCTACGCAGAAGAGTTTTTTTTTAACTAGCTAGTATTTTTTTTGATAAGAATTGTTACACTGTTTATATTATTGCACTAAAGTGGCTAACGTCCTGTTCTGTGGGAAAACTTTTGGCTTACTTCCAACTTTTTTGCTGACGTGTATTACTTTTTTGTGTTTTTCTTGTTTTAAATGGTTTTTCCTTGAATTACCCAGGAAATAAAAACTCTTGAGCTGTCTTTTCTGTTCGATGGCCCAGATATGCAGCAGCTGTAGTCAGCAGAACAAATATAACAAAGTACATATAGGGAACACAAAATAATAAATGTATGTAAATAGAATAAAAAGAAGCAATAAAAACATCACAAGTTAAGACAAAAGGTTAAAACACCAGAACCCTGGAAACATTAATCACCACAGTCATTACAGGCCAAAAGGGGGCAGAATGGTCAATCAAAACATTCACAACCAGATGTATCTGCTTTTAAAATGAGCTTAAATTTATTTAATGAAATCAGTTCTGAAGATTTCAGTGACATTTGCAGCTTATTCCAAATGGCAGGAAAAACATGCTTAAATGTGGTGTTGTTTTGTTTTTTTCTCTGTTTAGTACGGAGACTGAGGAGAAATAACAGGAGCAGTTCTTTGAATGAGGAAAATAAGTTCCTATACTTGAAATTTTTTAAAAGAATCTAAGTGTGTAGATAAGTTGGAAGTACTGCAGAGCCAGAGCAGTTTTATAAATAAAGCTATGCCTGTGTGTGAGTCATGTTTCCGTGTCTGTGAGTGTGTTGCTTAGTCTTGTTCCCAGATTTCCTCAGTTGCCCTCTATGATGACCTCAGTGTTTTGGGCTCACTGATAAAAACAATGTCGTAAACTCTCACGTTGTGCTGATTCATTTATGACTGATCCAAACTGGTTCTGATCCATTGCACAACAACGTGGGTTGTTGCTGCAGCGAGCCTGAAGCGCCAGCAGCACCCCCTTCTTCCTCTCTGGTTAGCTGCAGGCCAAAGTCTTCAGCTTCCTCCTCCTCCTCCTCCTCCCCAGCTCTCTGATATTGAGTTCTCCCTTTTTCAGTAGGGACGAGATCACTTAATGTGCTTAAGAGCCCCCCTTAACAGGCGTGACTCCTACGGCCCCCTCCTGATGTCCTGGAGGAGTACTGGAGGGGGATTCAGGGGATTGGAAGAGGTCAAGAGGGAGCCTAAAGTTGGGGGTTCTGAGGGAAGAAAAGAGAAAGGAAGAGTCTGTGTAGTGCTACATAAATGTTCACTTTTTCCACGAGACTTATGTATTACCCTTAAAATACTTTGACTGTGTTTATTCTGCGCATTTACCTCACAGTGATTGTAAATTATAAAGCTTGTGACCTATCCTTATATCTGATGATTTAAATGGCACATATAAAATCACTTAAGAGCTTATTTAACTGACCCAAACCAGAATCCTTCTGTGGGTCTTTTAATGTTGCAATTAGTACAATAAAAGAGAAAGCTTCTGTTTAAAAACTGATTACTGAGAGTTATTTGGGTTGCAAAATGCCTTCGCTCGTCCCTCGGCTTTAGGAAGTGCATGTAGCTATTTCCTGGCCTTTGCTGCCCCGGGGGGAAGCATTCATCACTTGACATTTTTAGTGGGGCTTCTCAATTAACCCATGAAAACTGTAAAGCTTTTCTCTTCTTTTTTACAGCTCAGCAAAAGCAAGTAAATCGCTTAAATAAATGCGTCATTAGTTCCAGCGCCGGGCTGTCAAAATTCATTATCAGTTTACACCCATCCACTGCAGCTTTACTGTCACTGCAACATAAATGTTTACGTTGAATTACGACCTTATTATGGGATTTCAGCAGAACTCGTAAATCAGAAGCCTTTTAGATTTCTCTTTGTAACAAACTCCGAGAACTTTGCTTTGATTCAGTTTCACAAAGAACCACAAGCTCAATGAAAGTTGTCGGGGAAAAAAAGGGAAAGTCTGCCCTTTGAATCTCACAGCCACTGTAAATGTATCATTGAGCCCTCCAACAAATAAACCAGCCCAACAGAAGTGCTCAAAGCTAAGAGGACTGCGTCTGTGCTCAGAAACCTCACAGACTGTAATTACAATGAAACATGTCAACTCTGCCGCAGATGAGGCCTGTGGCCTGTTTATTTGTTGAGCTTGTAGTCTGGTAAGCGTCTGTTAACACGAATGTCATTCAGAATCATACTGCGTTTGTTTCCACCACTTACCAATTAGCCTGCGTGCTCTGTCTTTGTTTCTGCTGTCATCGGGAATGTTACTTAGCCAAGAGGGATGAAATAAAGGCCTCTGACGTTTATTTGTTGTTTTCTGTCAGGTGCAGTTGGTGAGGTCGAGTTTGGCCTTCAGCAGGCAGAGAGGATAGGGCAAATGAGGCGAGAGCAAGCTCAGCAGCGGCCGCTTACACAACCTGACAGGATGTCAGAGAGGTGAGATGCTTCGTGCAGGTAACGGTAGGGTTTTCTAATTTCCCGCTACTTTCATATTTAGCCTTGGCTTTGTTTTTGGGTTTGTGCCTCCCCCTCCTGTCATGTTGCATCCATTTGTTTATGTGCCAGATTAAAATGGAAATGATTTCTGGGTTTTTTCTTTTAAAGAAGGTTAAAGACCCACCTACATAGATTTTTTTCTGGAGTCCAAATCTGCAGGCCTCTTTTCAGACTCTTTAATGTTCCCTCTTTGTTTTTCATTTTAAATCATGCTTTTATTTTTTCACTTTATAATGCTTTCTTTTCTTCTGATGTAAAGCACTTTGAATTGCGCTGTACGTGAAATGTGCTATACAGCTAAACTTGCTTTGCCTTTTTCCTCAGTGAGCATTTCTTACCGCAGATAAACTCATTCACTCTGAATGGAGGCAGAGTGCAGCTTGTGGTGAGTTCTGTTGTTTCTCCCTGCAGTTCATTCATGTCTTAAGATTCAACTTCCCGAATGTATAATTGCTAAAAAAAATTAGTAAAAACATGGTATATTTGCAGCAAAGGCTCACATTTTGTACAATCACCACATTTTGTAGGCCATGAATTTGACACACCGTATGCATTTGGCTTAATGTGAAACTGTCACATACACTCAAAGGATGTGATGACTATATTTTTAATGGCTTTGAAAATGTTATATTGTAGTTAAAATGTTATAATTTTAAATAATCAGAAATATAATATTTCACATCTGTCATGACAAGGGCAGATTTAGATATTTTGGGGCCCAAGGCAAACCCAGCTACAGGCCCCCCTCCATTTTCCCTCTTTTTATTATTATTATTTTTTTTTATCATTTATTAATCTTTACTTCATTAATAATTATTTGTAGCTTAATATTTTCAGAAGTATCCATTCAAATAGACTCAAATAATCCATTTTTAGCCATGAAATATTATTTCATGGCTAAAAACATTAAGCTTCACAGTTCCAATTAATTGTCTCAGAATTTCTTTCTCGCAGTTTGCCTCAAAAATGATAAGACTAGTTTACAAGATCCATAGCTCTGGATACTTGTAGTTTTTGTGAGATTAGGTCGGATATCAGTAGTGGTTTGACATTAAAAATACATGTTTAAGATTATCAACGAATGAAAATTTGGTTATATTAGAAAAAATAACTGAAAAGTTTCCGGTTTATATCTCAGGCAGTGGAAAATCATCACTCAATGTCTTGTGATTATACTTTCAACATGTGCATAAACTCACTTATTACATGTTATGTCTTGAGATTTAGGTATAAAATGACAGTTTACTGGGGTTTATATACCTTTTTTTTTTTAGTTTCTGTTTATGAAGGTAAACATCCACAGTAAACTGTTCAGTCCTCATCATGTGCTGTAGGTCTGTTCTCCTGCAGCCTGCCTCATCAGCTTTGATTTCAAGGAGGAAGGGGGAGGCCAGTCTGAGGTTTAGCTCCACACTGACTCTTCCAATTGCATCAACTTGCTGCAATTTCTTCATTTCACTCGCAGAAATCCCTGTGTCACTTTGGGACAGATCAGCTGGACCTGTGAACGATACTGATGCATGTGAGGTCTTTGAAGTCAGAGACCGCAGGTCTCCCAGAGTTGTTACCAGGCAGTTTGAGTTATGGTCACATGCCAGAGGAGCCGCCCTCTTCCTCCTGTTCAGATATGTTCCGTCTGCAGAGCTGCTGCTAGTTTGAATGTTTTTCAGAAAGCTGGAATGCTTGCGTGGGATGTGCCATTTATGTGTTTCTGTGCGGTGCGTGCAGGCTGACCCGGCATACGCAAATCGTCCACACGCCACTGAACTGCTGGCCCACAGCAGGTTGGCTGCACAGCCCGACAAAGTAAACGCTCACAGAAACTCCTCAGGTCAAGCAAGTGAGTTTTGTTTTTTTCCACCTAAGATCGTTCTTATTGGAAATCATTTACTGGTGCTTAAACAGATGGGAGAAAAATGATTCTATACAAATGTGTATGCAACTGATTTCACGTGTGTAAAGATGTTTTCAGGTTTGCATACTTGCATCATTTTAGTCACACAGACCTGAGCACACGGGGACAAAGGCCGCAGCTCATTCGACCCAGACCGAGTTCTTCGGTCGACTGCTGTGGGTGGGGGGAGCCACGGGGTCGGGATGGGGACAGGGTGCCGCGAATTTCTCTCCTGACAGGAAATGGGCAAAGTTAGCGAGAGAGAGGGAGAAAAAAACATCAGTCCTTTCAGTGGAGAATGACTGGCCCTTCTGTCAGGAGAGGTGGGGGCTCAGGAGTTTGAGTGACAAAGATGCTACTGACAGGCTGACAGCAGATGACCACTTTAAACAAGCTCAGGAATCCAAGTGAAGGCAAGCCCTGTCCCTGTTAACGAAGCCAAATTGGATTCTGATGATGATTTCAGAATGATATTCACGAGGTGCAGCGAGCGTCTTCGTGCTAACCAGGCAAGCTGTTTTTCCCCACTTCAGGAGCTCAGCCGGGAAAAAGAAAGCTTCTTTGTCCGAACCCATGAAAACACCACTTATCAGAATTGTCAAAAGGCAAATTGAAATATGAATGTATGTGTAAAGCAAGAGCGTTTTTCAAAAAGCCAATTAGATATTTCATAAACTTGGAAAGGGCATGGTGGTATGTCATCAAACATTCATATCAGGGGAAGTGGGTTAGCTGAGTGAAATCAGGGAGCCTGGAAAATATGACTGCAGCTTCTTTGATTTAAATCCTCATATTAAGTCTACACGGGTCACTAAAAGCAAATAAACAAGCTTTATTTATCAAAAGGCAGCAGGGCCCTTTCCTCTGAAGTGGCATACATGCATCAAAGTGAGAGTTTAAAGTTAGAAGGTTCACTTAGTTTGCCAGAGCAGTAAAGCCTACATAAATACTCTGTAACCTACTCTATAACCTGCTGCAATGTGATACTCGCCGCTTGCTGGGACAGTACCATAAAATGCCTTTCCAGGCTCACAAAATATTTTCATTACATTTGCGGAGGAAACCACTTAAGTTCCATATGTCCCTCGATTTTGTCCGCTATTCAACCCTAATAGGAGTAAAATGATGGAAAACAATTTGTTGGTCACAGTGGTTGGTTAAGATGTGCAGCCCCTGTTCATTGATGGACCTTTGATTAACTTGCCCTGAAAATAGTAACACGTGCAACAAGATTTGTGCTCTGTTTTTAATTTAACACACGCTGTAGGACATTCTCTAATAGACTGAGGGCCTTTAATAAATTACATTCAGCCACCTAATCTGTTCTTAAGTCTCTGGACATCAGCTCACAAGAGTGTGCTGGGATTTCTTGGAGGTATTTCTAAACAAACCACCCAAACTCTAAAAAGAAGTGATCGGATTTGACATGTGGGTGGATGGATATTCTATACAGCATCACCAGCAGCGCTCGCTTACAGAACTGGGTCAGTACCTGCAGAATGTCCCAGGCTGCCCCCACCTAAAGATCCCCCCTCAGCCCCATGCTGTTTGGCTCCCTGTGTGGGGCAGCTGTGGAGACCGTGGGCTTGGGCTCTCCACGTGGAACGCATCATACCCGGTAGAACTGCTGCCTTTGTTCTGTATGTTTGAAAAGCTTTGTGCTGATCCGGATGTAAAATGGAGGGGCCTCCGATACAGCTCACAGTGCTCCGAAGAGACGGGGAACAATAACACCCGACTTACCTGCACAAACTTCGGTCTTCAGTGTCAGATTTGATTCATCAGACCTTTAACGCTGTATTTCTGAGCTTCAATATGTTGCATCATTCGAAATTCAGACCTACTCATCATCATTTAATATAAAAGTGTTGATATCAACTAATGCTTTGAATGCATTTACCTTTTTTTTTAAAATTCATAATCCAGATATTCAGATTGTTTTCAAATTTAATGAATTCTTAAACAGTTTTACTTTGATATAATTTTCTAGAAGTATAATTCCATACAGTAGATACTATACAACAGTTGTAACAGTGTTGTAACAAATGTGTCCTTTACGTTACCATTTTAAGTGTACACTGAGCTGATTTCACACTGCTCATTTCACATGTGAAATATTGATGAGTTTCTTCTTTCCAGTGCCCCCTGGAAAAGAGGCCCTGTGTCCTAAACAAGTCGCGTCGGCTCCGACAAAAAAGGAGCGCATCTCCTTCCGAGACAACCCCGTTCAGTTGAGCGGCGGCTGGGGAGGAGGCAAGAAGAGGGACAGACTGCACAAGTAAACCAGTGTCTCCTAAAAAAACACAAATCTGATATCCTTCTAATTCTGAGGAATCTTTAGAAAGATGCTGTAGTGCTGTCGTTGTGGTATTAAAATGTTCTCCTGCATAATAGATCTGGTGTATTTCTACATTTATGCCATTAAACATGAAAATGATGTGATAATAAATGGATTGTTTATTTCAAATAGTGCTGAATTCTCTTGCAGCCATTTCCTCTAAACTCAGGTGGCTTCCTCTGAAAATGAACAAAGACCAATAGGATCCATACCAGCCCAAATATCCTCAGGCGCTCCGATTATCTTCATTCTGCTCAAGTATCAGGGCCCGAACCTGTTTGCAGCCATCTAGCATGAAAACACATGGACGAAAGTCTCAAAACTTGGAGGAATGACACGCTTCATATGCAAATGATGCCAGGAAATAAGAAGCAGGGCCTTTTTAATGTTTGTGGTTTTATGTTTCTCAAGATGCCGAAATATTGTTTTGGAGATGATTTGTAAATATAGTTTGCATCTGTGGAGAGAGACTGGCTTTTTCTACTTTTTTCTGGAGGATGGACTTTAATAAAGCTCAGAAATTAAAGTCAGTTTTTTCCTTCAGAGATCATGTTTAGCTTGTGTTAACCAAAAGTGGACTTTAAACACTGCAATTCCAGCACCGGTGTTAGAATTACAACACTGTTTTGCTTATTTTCAGTTAGGATCTGTAATGGCCGTGTCTGTGTATTTATATTTAGAATTCGGAGAGCTATGATGTCCGTCCGCAAACACTGCCGACCAGAGGCAGTGCGCCTCAGGCCTGGAGGTTCCTCGGCCCGCTGCCTGAAAACGATAAGTTAATGAATGTCAAAACAAATAGTCGGAGCTTCGGCGTGGCTCTCCGGCAGGAAATGCATGTCTGTCTGTTTATTTTGCCTGCATCTTTCACTTACACATGTCTGGAGGGTGAGTTTTGGTTGTGCACGAGCTGATGGGGATTTTTTCTCTTGGAGAGTTGCATGTGTCAGAAACGTGGTGGGGGACACACAACAGCTACCTTCGTTTAAATAAATAGTAAATCTGATTTATATCCTTTATTAGTTTAACAAGCAGATGATGCAGGAGGAGCATAAATGCACATCTTGTTATTTGTGTTTTTTTTTTTTTTAATAGACAAGGCTGTTGGAGGTGTGTGTTCTGAGCTTACATGGTAACACTGTTGTCCCCCTCTCCTCATAGGCTTTGCTCCCTTTCGAGTTATGGTTAAACTAGATGTAACCTAAGATGCCCAGAATCCATAGGCTGGTGAAATGAGCACTCTTCCGCACATTTAAATAGATGAAAAATGTCCCTCTCGACCCCAAACTGCTTTGCCAACCTGACCTCAACTCTGCAAAGTTGTCAAACGGAGTCTGGCAGCCATGAGTTTTACATTCACATCTCTCCAAATGACATCCTCGGATGCAATAAGAACGACCATGACTTTGTGCTTCCAATTTTAGCCACAAATAGTTTATTTTGACTTTTTTTGGAAAATATTTTCAGGCATGCCGTTTAGTTTTGAACTCTTACTAATGCAGCTATTACTTTCCGTTCATTCCTGCATGTTAGACCTTAATATTCGCCTGTTTTTCATCTTTTAAGGCACTTCTTGCGATCTGAATTTTACTGTTCTCTATCTTGATAACAAACTCTACTGAGGAACATTGTAATGAGAATACACTGCTGCACGTGTATGCAAGCAGCATGAGGCATACGCTGAAGCTGCCACATTACATAAATGCCTCAAAGGCTTATAAAATTGTTAGGATTGAAGGCGAATTCTTTTGGATATAAAATTTTATGAATTTTTTTACTGCAAAAATATGGATTTACCGAGGATAGGGAATGCTTAAGGTGGCTAAAATCGTATTGATGCATAAAAATCACAGTGGACTTTTTTATTTCTGTCACATGGCAGAAGACGCCGTGCATTTAGCCAAAGTAAAGAAAAAGGAAATGGACATAAAATGCAGTCTCACATAGAAATGTGACTGAAATTCCAAAGCAAAGAAACAAACTAAAGCAGAAATGGTTTGGTAGTGGATTTTGGTGGAAGCTAATCCTGTTTTATGCCCAAAAAGAAAAACAAATTTTTCACAAATTTGTTAAGTGGGATTAGGTTGACGCAATGAGAGTCGCTCACCGCTGCTTTTTACATGCCGACGTACACAGAGGGTCTTTATGGAAGTAAGTGCAGCCAAAAATAAGAAGTACATGTTTAGATCCATACATTTAGGACATAATAAAACTATAAACAAATCATTTTCACCTTGCATCTGAGGTAATTACCATAGCTGTTATGTCCAGCCAGACTGAAACATAACTAAAACTTAAAAAACTACTCTTTATAATTTTGCAAAACTATAATTCATAATTTAATCCATTACTAAAACCAAGATCATAGCTTCCAGCTGTTTAGGTTTATGTTCAGTCAATCCTTAATCTATTTAATGCATTTTAACATGCAAAGAAAAATAGTAAATTATGTTAGATATGTAGAATAATATTTAGCTGTCATTCTGCTGCTTTGATCCCTGTAAAACACTATTAAATCCTGATTATAAACTGTCTTCAACCCTGCTGACTGCTCATATAACATGAACCTGGTGACTTGGTTGAGTGACTGACAGTCGAAGTTTGTCAGTGCTCAGGAATGCTTGACTCCTGGAAGGACAAAAGACAAACAAACAAAATGAAAACAGACTTTAAAGGCACTGAAGCACCTCTTTTGCATGCTGAAATGCGTCTTTTTGGAGCCAATTGCTGTACAGGCTGAAATGGCATTCATAAGCTCCAAACAGTTTGGGGAAATAAATGCTGGGTCCTTTTTGTTTTTTGTGGTGAGCCAAAGTTCGAAGATGTTTCGGTGGATTGAATTAGACTTTCTGCTAGAGTGGCTTTAGGCATCATGATGTCACATTTCTGCTTTCTGAAGTGGCTGGCTTTGGCTCCTCAGGCCTCGGTTTGGTTGGTGGACTGTGTTCAATCACATTAAGGGCTGCCATGACTGATAATTAGCTCAGTTCAATCATTGCCGATGTTGTATTTTGGGCATGATGAGTGTTACATGATGTGTCACTTTTTTTTTTTTTTTTTTAATTGAAGCTGGATGTCTTTCCAGGTGGCTCACATGACATATTGGCTGCAGCACTTGAGAGTCGGTCACCAATACGCACGACGGCGAGGGGAAACATAAAGGCGTAAAGGGATTTTTAAAAAAAAGTAAAGAAAAACCTGACGCGTCCCACCCGGGCAGCAATAGGCTGAAGAGGAGAAGTGAGAGATGAAGAGAGTTAAGGGCTGTATCATGCTTTTAAATGTTCAAAAGTCAAATATAGGATTTATAAGCTAGATATGTTCATCGTTACTATAGAAACTAATTTGGTGTTAAATATTAGTTTTGATGCATCTAATTTCCAAACGGAAGTAAGATGGCTGACTGTACTGAACCGCGGAGCTCTCGACAATAGCAGCATGTTTTCGCCCATTTATGACGTCGCCCCGGAAGAGACACTTATTCTGAAGGGTCAAGAATTGTCTGTAGCACCGGCCCGGCAGCTCTCATGTGGATGTTAGTAGTAAACATTGATGGATAATTCCTCGATCGACGGGATAAACGGAGCAGCCTGTTATGGAGCTGTATGCGCTCGACCCAGAGTCTGATATGGAGTTTAAAGTACACGCAGTACCAAGAAGTACCAAGAGACCCCTGAAAGTAGGTAAATTAGCGAAAAATCATAGCCTAAAGTTAGCATTGAGCTGAGAGATGTGTTGACTCACAGTGTTGTTGTCTGTCATGCGCGTTTTTATAGTAGGAACTGCGTATGTTTAGAAGTAATCCAGAGAAAAAAACACTTTACTGCCCGAGATTCATGAAGTTGTAGGAGTGAAGTTCACACAAAAGTTGAGTTTTTTCTGCTCCTGAAGATAAAATCCACCCTTCTGGAAGTGATTCTCCAGTACAAAAATAAACTCCACGTGAACATCCACGATGACGCAACCAATTTTTCCCACTTGTGTTGGTTTGTGGTGTATCAGTTTAGTTTCGGTTTTGAAGTTAAATGTCTTAAAAAAAATAAAAAGTAAATGGATAAATATTGATAGATTTATTTTGTTTGTTGGATAATAGGAAATGTTAGTGTCTTAAAATTATTCATACTTATTATTATTATAATTATTCATAATAAATGGGTATATTCAAATAGTAATTAAATAAAAAAATAAGAATAATAATGAATCTTGAAAAATAGTAAAATTATAATAAGTGAAGGAAAATATTGATTTTGAATTATGGTTGAAAATATAATTTAAAAAAAAAAAAAAAAACTCCAGACACTCAGAGCATTTTCCCATGAAAGTGGAGAAAATACTGTGAGGTGTAGAAGTTTTTTGAACATTAGAAGAAAACATCTGATTAAGTGATTGTCTAAAGTGTTGCTCAAAAATTTTGTTCAGAGTCTTGTGCTTGTTTTTGTTTTATTTCTTGTGTGTGTGTTTTTTAGATTTCTGTCAAGCCAAATTAAAAATCAAAATTTTCATAGAATTTTTATTTATTATTACTTTTGTCAATTTCAAGTATTTAGTGAAGTGATTTTTTCTTTATGGAGGGTCTGAATATTTTGAGGAAACTGTAGATGCAGATATTTTATAAGAATATAAGAATTAAAAATTCAAAAATATAGAAATGGTGTAAATTAATATTTGTATGATAAATGATAATATAAATATGTTCATTTGAAGTATATGAAAGTAAAAAAGCAAGCCAATTTGATGGAGATGAATTAACATTAGCCATATCCATATAAGGTGCTGTGTTTAGGTTTTCTCCTACAAAGGGCTGTCGTTGCTTTTTCACTAGGAGCACTAGTGCTCCCAAACGAAAAAATTTAGGGGCAAGAAAAAATTTAGGAGCATGCTTTCTTAAATAGCAATTTAAATATTAATAATAATGCTCGCAGGAATAGGCAAAATGATGCATTACACTGAAAAAAAAAGTTTTAAATAAGAGAACTTCCCTGTCCTACAGTTTTTTTGTTGCCACACTTGGCTGTGTCCATCCAGCGGTCCAAGAGGATTTGGTCTGGGTGGGGTTGGTCTGGGTAGGTGGGTTTAGTATGGATGTTGATTTTGCATTATGATTGTTGTCAAAAAGGGCACCAAACCGGTGTTACAGAAAATCTGTGACCCATTAAAACTTATGACTGTGGGGGCGATAACACTGTCCTGATTTTCTTCTGAGATACTTAAGTAGCAGCAGGTAACTCTTCATTTATCTTTGTTAAAAGAATATGGTGAGAAGTTGCCATGTTGTGACCCGATATCTGTTCTCATGACTGCAAAGGTTCTATAAAAACCAGAGACTCATTATTGGTTTCACTAATGGAAGAAAAGCTGGACGAGCCATGCTAACGATGTAAAAGAGCGTCTAATGGTTTAGATTACAGCTGTAACCAAACATCACCTTCAATCAGAAAATCTAGGTGTATTATTATTAATATGATGATGATGGTGATGATAAAAATAATCATGATATTTATTATCATTATTATTTAAAGCCCAAAAGGCTTGAAAGTAGCGACGTCCAGTTAGGTTGGTGCAGCTCTGAAGAGGAAACCTCTGACTCCTGATCATGTGTGAACATTTTATAGAGAAAATGAGGAAAATGATCTGAAGACTTGGAGTCTGGTAAACTAGAGGCCTGCAGAGGAAAGCCTGAAGCTGCTCAGAGTGTTTTTAATATCACCAGCGGAGCTCCGTTTACCGGTATCGGTATCTGCGGTATCGGTCCTTACAAACATCGCTGCGTAATTCACCAACTCCGTTCCTGTTTAAGCCTCTAACCGGCTTCACACCTGGTCCGTGACGTGAACGCAGCGCAGCGGCGTGCCATGCGCACCGGATTGCGCCCATGTAATCAATGGTTTGAAACATATTGATCACGCTGCGGCGCGTGAGCGGTCCGTCGTCGCTCCGGCGTGCCGCGCCGCTGCGCTGCAGATACGCGCCTGCTCTATTTTTAACGCTCCACGCACCGACACCGCGTTAATATCAGTAGTTCAGATCGAACCAGACAGGAAGTCAGACACAGGTTCAGACAGGAAGTCAGACACAGGTTCAGACAGGAAGTCAGACACAGGTTCAGACAGGAAGTCAGACATGTTCAGCGTAAAATATCCGGTAACTTCCTAAACAAAAGCCACCGTGCAGCTTTTAAACTGCTGAACTACCTGAACATGACAGCATCTCCGTGTCCACAAGGTTACAGTGAAATAAGGAACCATGACGCATGAACATGTGGACAAAATGAACCATTTGGATGAGAATCACAGGCGATCTAGCACTCCTCTCGTGATTCCGTGATGTCACGAATCTAACAACAGCTGGTGCGCTCGCGGGTGCGCTGCGCGGCCGCACAGTGAATGGTGTAAATGCTCGCGCCGAGGAAGTCGCAGCAAACCCGCTGCGCTCACGTCACGGACCAGGTGTAAAGCGGGGGTTATTAGAAACACCTCAATCGGCAACACTCATAAATCCCTTCGCTACAGTCCGATGATCGGAACAGCTCTGCAGCAGGTTTCTCTGACATGACCGTCAGCTGTTTCTATCCGGGACTCCCCGTAATCAGCGGCAGGTCCCGTTATACCAAACGTGGCACTCTCCCTCACCACCCTGCAGCCTGGATGCGCTGAAGCCGCTCCCACAGGTGCAGCCCCCCCTCCTACAGATCAGCCCCGGCTTCCTCTCTAGTCACGCGGCCTACGGACTGGAAAGCATCTGCAACAGGATCTGGATGCTGGACTGGTCTTTCAGCTTCGCCTTTCATTATGTCCATCTTCTAAATTGTGTTACGGTTGTAAGTTGTTGTGTAGCTGGTGATACCGATGGTTCAATGTGGAGCTGGAGCAACGCGGGAACTTCAAAGCTGCCGCATGGCGGCGTCCTGACCATAAAAATGTTGCTACGTTTTTCTCTTATTTGCTCATATTTTTCATGTATTTTTCAACTGGCAAATAAATAAATTTAGTTTGGTTTGCAGTTTCATTTCCCCTTTAAATCAATCCTGACTTATTTAGGAGCAAAGTGTAAATTAGAGGGATGAAATCTATACTCGCACGCGTGCTCCCATTTTTTTTCTGGTACTCGCACCAATATATTTTTAGGCGCATATGCGAGTAAAACGCTCGCACTGTACAGCCCTGTACAAGCAGCTGTACAGACAGAGCAGGTTCATCTAAGACAGGAACGGATGCGCCAGCTTTATCATCCAGTGCAGGCACATCCACAGATGTGCAATATATATACATTATGTTTAAAGCACTGGGTGTCATGTGCAACTATTGAAAGTTTTTGCTGTTCCATTAGGAGGGCCCCTTACCAGAATTTTGCCTAGGGCCCCATGGAGGTCTGAACCGGCTCTGACTTGCAGAATTAGTCCAACTGATCAACCTGTGGTGACCAGCGCCGCACAGCTTCTCAGACTCTTGCTATTATGGCTGGAACCCTCAGACACAAGCCCACCAAACCACACTGAACTTTTCACATTTTCTCCTCAGCATGAGCGAGTCAGCCAGGTCATCTTAGAACCCCAATAAGACACCACCACCAGTCCTCCCCCCCTGCTACTTCAGACCACCTCTATTTATTTTTATTTTTTCTCCTGTGGCACCATGCAGTCCCAGGTAACTGCCATTGACCCCAGAGCGAACCAAAGCTACGCCTGGTGTGCATTGCAGGTGGTGCAGGTCTGTGTGGACATGTGGAGGTAGGAGATGGGCTTTGGTTGGTTGTAACATAATTCCCTCCAATAAGGTGAAATGTAGAAGGACTCTTCCTGTCTTTACTTTTTCCAGAGAGAAACTCCCTGCAGTGTCAAGTGTGTCTGCTCTGCGAGGTTGAATAAAATCCAAATTCTCCTGCAGGAGGAGCTTGTTTGCTCTTTAATTCAATACTTCATTTATGGAACTTTTGAATGTCAAAAATTCAGCTCAGTTTGATGTTATTCACAAAAATAAAAATGAAA
The DNA here is from genome assembly GCA_023101725.1 of Atherinomorus stipes. NCBI lineage: Eukaryota > Metazoa > Chordata > Actinopteri > Atheriniformes > Atherinidae > Atherinomorus > Atherinomorus stipes. The sequence goes on from JALJCO010005621.1 coordinate 415,720, forward strand.
ATAAAAATAGACAGGGAAATAATGGGGGGAGGAGGTGGGGGCAGGGTTATGTTATCAGAGTAGGCTATTTGTTCATACATTTTACTCTAACGGTTCCTATTGCTGAAAAAGAATTTACACACTTATTTTACATTTTCCTCGCAGCCTCGTATTTAACTTGCAACTCGAAACATATCAACTAGTTCAGCAAAGGACGGTGGATAATAATAATAATAATAATTAATTAATTAATTAATAGTAATGATACATTGAAATAACATTTTTTTTAAAGATATATCTAATTTGCTATCTTATTTTGACTGAATTCTCTGAGTAGCTTGAACGTGCGAATGAACGTCGAAATGTGTGACGTAAAGGCAAAAAAATCCCCCATAAATAAATAAATTCAATTACATTTTTAATTAATCAAATGCGCCAGCAATGTTTGACGTAAGTAGGCATATCTTCTATTCAACATTACAATGAATGACAAAAATAAATAGGTCTACAAAATAAAACATGCGTAGCCTATATAAATATTTTGATTAATGCAAAATTAATTTGGTTTTCCTCTAAAATAAATTAAATTCACATTTTAAAAAAAGTATTCTAAAGGCCATAAATCAGTCTACGTAACATGGAGCTCAAAGAACGAACCCTTAAAATTATACACTTTTTGTAGAAAAACGTTTGTATCTTCAGAGAAAACGTAAGATTTTCCCGATGACTTTATTTTTCTGGTAGCTGCATGGAAAGAATTAACAGCAGAGATCAGCTGGTGCCCAGAGAGGCGAATTAAATCCCATCTTCAGGTGCAACTTGTTGCTGCAGATAAATCATTACCTCATTGTGGCTGTCTAAACATGTTGTAAATTAGAGTCACTTTTGATTGCTTCCTCGGAGCGGCTCTTAGAATCCCCTCAAACTGCTGTTTGGGTTGGATTCAGCGCGTGGGAGGAGTTGGGTGTTGTTTTCATATTCACGGAGGAGGAGATGGGGGTGAGAGTAGGGGGGCTTGTTAAGGATCCCAAACTCTGTGGGGGCTATAAAGTCGCTGTGCCTTCAAGACAGAGCAAATTAACTCCATCGGCGAATTATTGCATTACGGACCATCTGTCCGCTCCATCGATGCGCCACAGCGATCAGCTTGAGTTTTCCATGCCGATATTTGATTAGAGCGCGCGGTGAGGATGATGGAGTACATGGAGGAGAAGTTTGCCTTGAAAAGCCAAGCGATGAAGGCCAGCGATTACTACATGGACCAAGTCATGGAGAGCCTGGACAGCGCGCAGTACTTCAATAAGTCTTCCCCGAAATGTGTGCAGGCCTTTGGGCTGCAGAGCAGCGAGCACCGCTCCTCACCCTGCGGGGATCAACCCGGTAAGTCCCAACTTTATTCTCAATCTTTTTGTTTTATTTCTTTTTTTTCCCCCACGCTTGTTTGAAGGAGTTTCGCTCCATCTTTGTGAGAATAAGAAAAAAAAAATTAAGCATCAGTTCAGATATTTTTTTTACTCTTTTCTTTTTTTCATAAATTGATACCAATTTCTTTGTTTTTCGATTATTTACGATTTTACAGCTTTTTTTTCTTTCTTTCTTTTTTTTGGAAAAAAAAAAAAAAAAAAAAAAAAAAAAATATAATATAATATAATATAATATTTTCCAGGCAATTACGTGGTGTCTAAAACGGATGAGGACACTTTGCACTCGGAGCTCGGGAGGTCGATGGACACTTGTTGCACTCTGCGGGCGTCCCCAGTGACAACCGGGCCGGAGAAGACAGATTTGGACGACATGGGAGACAAGTGCGACAGCAATGTGTCCAGCAGCAAGAAGAGGAGACACCGGACAACCTTCACCAGCGCGCAGCTGGAAGAGCTGGAGAAAGTGTTTCAGAAAACTCACTACCCAGATGTTTATGTGAGGGAACAGCTGGCCATGAGGACGGAATTAACAGAGGCTAGAGTGCAGGTACGATTGCTCATGATACTCGCGTATTTTTTTAAATTTTTACTTTTTTAAAATAAAATGGAAAGGATGAAATGGATGCGTAAAAAACTGAATTGATTTTCTTTTTAGTGTTCCGTTTTGTTTCAGGGCGCTGTAGTCATCTTTAAAAAGAAAAAAAAAATTAGTATTCTTTAACACCCACAATTTAAATTTAGGAAAAATATAAAAGACTCACTTCTTCTTCTCCCCCCTTCCTTAAGGTGTGGTTTCAGAACAGAAGAGCAAAATGGAGAAAAAGAGAGCGCTACGGACAGATCCAACAAGCTAAAACTCACTTTGCAGCCACCTACGACCTGTCGGTGCTGCCGCGGACCGACAGCTACACACAGGTGAGTTGCGTTCACGTTTCCCTGACAGTTCTGTTCTTTATTGCCTCTATCAGAAAAAGAAGGCGGGAAAAAAAGCATCTTAAAGCTGTTTGACTGCCACGCGTCACGTTCAACGTACCCCCCCCCCCCCCCCCCCTTTTTTTTTTAAAAAAAAAAGACCCAATTTATATAAGTCATTACGAATTGAATAAAGCCTGTCATTACTGCTCCATGAATCACTTGTTATGAAACCCATCCTCAGATAAGAGCCCAGACACTGATTAGAGCCTCTGTGAGGTGTCACGCCGGAATGAATGGCCTTATATCAGATTTCATGTTGGCTGACCATTAATCTTGCTGTTTGAGCAAAGGTCAGGTACAAGATGAGGTGAGAGGAGATGCGGGATGTCAGTTTGTCCTTTTGGTAGGTGTTCTCTATCACAAACTCAGATTGGGCCTCTGAGTGTTGTTCCTTTTTTTTTTTTTTTTCGCTGAGATGGAAATTTGCCAGCAGCAGCTTCTCACAGAGGTTTGTGTTCACATTTTGGGCTAAAAGAAAGCAGCTGAAGTGTTTCATACAAGGAGGCAGAATTTTAAAAGTGGAATCGGAGTCCTGTCCCAAGGACCCTGGTCAGAAATCTGTTGGACTGTCTTGCATTTTCCGCGCACATGTTTCTGATAGATTCCCTTAGATACCAGCCATACCCACTCATACAGCTGATCTAGATTACTATCATTAAAAGGATGGACCTCCTTGTAACTGTGTCGGCTGTTGTCTGTCTAAACACACTGGACATGGACTGGATTCTTGTGGCTTTAAAAGAATTACACTTTTCTTTTGTTGACTATGTGGTTTTGGCCCTTGTTGCTGCTCTTTGGGGCAAGGATTAAAGTTCTGCTTATCAATGGCACATGTTTTCAAGAAGGCACTGTTAGGAGGCATTTTATGCTCCAAGTTGATCCTTATATTTCTTTTTTAATTTTTTTGGTATAGACAATGGGTTTTTTTAGTCTGTCAAAGTGAACCACAATTAGTCTGTAGTCCTTGGTGTTATTTTACAAAAGTAACACTTTGGTAAAAGTTCATATTTCAGTTTATATTCTTCTATACTTTCCCTAATTTACCAAGCAGACAGACTTGCTTGATGCCATTAAATGAATGAATGTATTGCGGTAAAATTTGTTTATATTCAGAAGGCTTATTGCCTATTAATAAGTGACTTCATTTTGACAGAATATAATTAAAAATGAAATGAATTTGCATGCTTCTGCCTGCTATCATTTAACTTTGATAGAAATCTTGGCGAACGAGACAGGGCGAGCTGTCCAAGACGGAGTACAGTGAGATGAATGTGATGAAACCGTCTGCAGAATCTATGAAGCAGACGTGCTGCAGTGGAGCGAGACTCCTGCTTTAAAACTGTCATCGTCTCCGCGGATCGTCCAGTCTGCTTTCTAACACCGAACAAAATGCAACTCGAAGCCACATCTAATGATTCATTTAGAAAATATCTGAAAAAGTGAGCAACGGATATTTTTTAGTTGTCAGGATTTTATTTTATTTTGATTTTTTTTTTTTTTTCAGGTTTTCTGTCATAGATGAATATGCCCACTCAGAGCAGAATTAAAAAGGGTTTTGTTTCAGTTGATAAAACACACACACACACACACACAATAATTCAGGACGCTGCTAATGGCAGATACTTGAAACAATTTACTTTGAGTTTTTTCTCCATCTAATTGCAGTTTTGAGCCAACTTATTCTGATGGTTTACTAATGTAATCTTGGTGAAGCAAACTTATGGCTTACTTGTGTGACTGACTGTGTATTTGATACTAATTTGTTACTCAGGTATATTTATATTTTATTGAAACTGTTATATTTTTATCATGTTTTTTTTTAATTTATTTATTTTTACCATTTTTCGGGGCACTACACATGGAAAATACACTTTGACTAAATTCTGGGGTGTTTGCATTTCATGTCCCTTAGTAGCCTAATTTATGCTAACATGTGTTGCCTCTGCCAAATAGCATCTTATATAAAAAATGGTCACTTTTACTCCAAAAGGTGTTTTTTTTTTCTTAAATATTTTAAGATTATAGTTTGCCATTTTTCTTTTAATTAAAAAAATTACCAATGATTTTATTTTTGTGAAATAACCTGTAAGTGAAAAAAAGTTTCTAAAATGGTATAATTTTTCTTTATTTTCAATGCAGAGTTCAAATCCGTGACTTAGTGGTCAGATCCACCTGAGCTGAGTTTTCCTCTCTGACACTGTCTTTTTCCCAACAGATCCCAAACAACCTGTGGCCGAGCCCGACTCCCGGCGGCTCTGTGGTCTCCTCCTGCATGCTGCCTCGAGGCTCCCCTCCATGTGTCACCTCCTACTCGCACTCCCCCCGCTCTGCTGCCGCCGCTGCTGCTGACCACGGCTACATGGGCTTCCCCAATCAGCAGAACCAGTTCGGCCATGTCTCCCTCAACAACTTTTTCAATGCGGACTCGCTCCTCACGCCGGCTGCCAACAGTCACCCGGTCTTTGAGACCAAGCCTGAGTTTGAAAGGCGCTCATCCAGCATTGCCGTGCTGCGCATGAAGGCCAAAGAGCACACGGCCAACATCTCCTGGGCCATGTGAGAAGGGTTTCGGTGTTGCTCTGGAAAATCTGGATAAAGTATGGAGAATTCCTGTAGAGTTTCCAGTTTTTACAAAATGTGGGAACTCTTGAGAAGCTGAAGTTGTTTTCCAAAGCCAACTATATTTCTGTCTGCACCATCAGGAAAAAAAGTTGTCTAAATGTGGAGGTTGTGGCAACATTTATGCATCTCTGCAAATAGAAAATGTAATTAGATGTTTTGTGACAATCAGATGTCTTTAAAATGTCCTGCAACAAGCTGGCGAGAGACTTTGTAGCTAACCAAAGCAATACGTTCATATCATTTAAATTTTCAGGTTATTGTTCCATGCAGTTTTCCTTTATTTTCTTTTTTATCTGACAACATGTTGTCCTCTCTTCGATGACCTCTTGTGATTGGAGGAAGAGAGTTATGTGTGGACGGAGGTCAAGAGTTCAGCATTTCCTCTTAACTGAGACAAAATGAAGGCGACAGTGAAGCAGGAAAAGTGAAAGGCTCTGGTGCGATACGTGGATCCCGAGGGGTGGATTCCCAAACCACTTTGGTGTTTCTGAGCACTGTGAATAAGCTTTTTTTTTTTTTTTTTTAAGTCTTCCTCCCTGGTTCTGGCTCAGGACTGACGATGAGCAGGGCGGAAAAAGGTCTGACTTAATGTACTAACATGTCTGTGCTTTGTAGCAAAGCTCTGAATTTTTATTTCCCACCTTTGTTCTGCATCACAGGTAAACAATGCAGACAAAGGAGGCAAGTTTTGTCATTGTTTTTATGCTATAAATTTATGTGGCGGAGTCATAATAATAAATGAACGCACTCATTTCTGGTGTGACTGCACTTTTCTCATTTGAAATTCAGCTAGGAGGTTAGAAAAGTTTCTGTTTCTTATTAACAAACGCAGAGGGAGCATGAAAACCTGCTTCTACTACTCAGGATTTTGTCCTTTTCTGAGTTGTTCTCACATAAAACATCACACTCATGTGAAGCTGAATAATTACAATATCACAGTTTGCCCCATATTGAGAAGTCATAGCCTAAAAAAGCTTCAAGCTTTAAAAGAAACGGAATATTTCTGACCTGATTTTGAAGACCATTCCTCTTATTCCAGGGGGTTAAGGTCTATTTGCCAGAGACAGATAGACATCATTGCATTTTTGGCAATTCCTTCACAGTCGGACAAAAAACAAAAACACAATTAGTTCTTTTGTTTTTTTAAAAGGATTATAAAACAACTTTTGGGTTTTTTTTCTCGACATTTTCCACTTAGTCAAAATATCAGAATTATAATGTCATAATGCTGTAACACTAAAGCTGCAACTGTTCCATGTTTTTGGGTTCAGCATGGTTCATAAAATACCAAAATAATCCACCAGTCTGAGAATTCTCTCCTTTCTGCGGTCTTTTGGTTACTGTGAGCCCTGAATCTGAAGATTTATGAGACATGTAAGTCTTTAGGTCTCAAGTATCAACAACAGTTCACCAGGTTTTTATCAGTAGTTCAAACTGAAAAAAATGTTTGCCGGGTATTGATAAATAATTGCCACTCCAGCATTTTAGGCTGCAGGATAGCTGCAACCACATGGGATGTCTTGCACATTTAAGTTGTTTTAAGTTGTTCTTTACGTTCTTTTGAAATACTGCTTTGTAAAGAGACAATAATTTCCAGTGTGGGCCTGATAAAGAAAAACATCTTCAGGTTTTCTAAGATGTTTTTTTTTTTTTTTTAATTTAGTTGAACGTTATAAAGCAGTCACAGTACAAAAGAAAATATTCTGTGTCTTCACTGCACCGACCAACATTACAAAAAGAGACTAATAAATTGTACTGATGAAACCTAAAAATAAAAATGTGAGACAAATGTATAACTAAAAGTTGAGGGTGCCAGGATTAGATATAAAAGGAGAATTCAACAGAATCTTTGTCTTTCAGAGCTCTCAAAACACGGATGAGTCGTGGCTCACTATTTTGCATTGAACCCCATCAAAACCATGAAAAAGAAAGTTCAAGCACATTTTAATTTCATTGCAAACATGCAATGAAATGGGCTGTATACATGACTCCACCACTTCCTGAACTTAAAGAAGCTCCTCTGTTTCCTGTCTTTCATTACTGGACAAACTTATTAATCCAGGTGTGCCTGGCCAGTTCCTGAGGTCAGTCAAAAAAAAAAAATAAAAACAAAAAGAAAACACACCTGGATTAATCAGTTTGTCCAGTAATGAAAGACAGGAAACAGAGGAGCACTACTAAGTTCAAGAAATAGTGGAGTTGTGCATATTGAAGCTTTCAACACTCTAGACTCGAGAGGCCCTACTTAAGGGTCAAAACAATGTATTAACCTGTTGATATTTTAGTGTCCCACCCACGGGACGCCATGTATTTTCATAAATAAATTTGCATTTTGCTCAGGGTACATTCTAAGTACCTACGCCTGTTATACGCCATTGGAAAGCTGAGATATGTATGTGTGTACACACATACATATATATATATATATATATATATATATATATATATATGTATATATGTATATATATATGAAAATGAAATGAAATGAAATGAAATGAAAATGAAAAAATAAATGAATGAAAAATACTTTATTCATCCCCCGAAGGGGGAAATTCGGTATTGTAAAAGCTCACTTTTTTTTTTTTTTTTTTTTTTTATAAATAAACAAAAAGTCAGTTAGTCTTGTTCTTTAGGGTGATGGTTGCTGGCAGGAATGAATTCCTGTTCTCTCCGTCCTACAGCGAACTTGGCGCAGCCTCCCACTGAACACACTCTGTTGATTCTTCACCGTGTTGTGGAGAGGATGGGAAGTGTCCTCCATTATCTTCATCAGCTTGTGAAGCATTCTTTTTTGAACGATCAGCTCCAGCGGCTCCGAGAGTTATCCCCAGCACAGAACCAGCTTTCTTGATCAGCTTGTTTAGTTTCTTCAAGTCTCTGGTTCTGATGCTGCTGCCCAGCAGATGGCTGCAAAGCTAATTGCACTTTCTACCACAGACTTATAGAAGATATGCAACATCTTTTTGCAGACATTAAATGATTTTAGCTTCCTTAAGAAGTAGAGTCTGCTCAGACCTTTCTTGTAGATGTAGTCACAGTTGCATTTCCAATCAAGTCTGTTGTCCAGCTGAACTCCAAGGTATTTGTAGTTCTCTACCACCTCCACCTCCTCTTCCAGGATGTAGACAGGACTATGCTGCTTATTCTTGCTCCTCCTGAAGTCAACAATCATCTCTTTAGTCTTGCTGGTATTTAAGATGAGCTGATTGTTACTGCACCATTTCACAAACTGATTGACAAGTTCCCTGTATTCGGCTTCTTGTCCATCACTAATACACCCCACAACAGCAGAGTCATCAGAATATTTCTGCAGATGACAGGACTCAGAGTTGTACTGGAAGTCTGAGGTGTACAGTGTAAAGAGGAATGGTGAGAGTACAGTCCCTTGTGGTGCTCCAGTGCTGCTGATCACCATCTCAGACACACAACCTTTCAGTCTCACAAACTGTGGTCTGTTTGTGAGGTAGTCGTAAATCCAGGTGGTTGTGGAGGGATCCACCTGGAAGTTATGGAGCTTCTCACATAGCAAAGCAGGCTGAATAGTATTAAATGCACTTGAAAAATCAAAGAACATGACCCTCAAAGTGCTGCCTGACTGGTCCAGATGAGAGTGGGCTCTCTGAAGCAAGAAGATGATGGCGTCTTCAACCCCAAGCCCATTACGATATGCGAACTGTAATGGGTCCTGAAGGTGTTCACTTGCTTGTTGAGGTGAGCCAGTAAGAGTCTCTCCAGGACTTTCATGATGTGAGATGTCAAAGCAACTGGTCTGTAGTCATTTGGTTCAGCTGGTTGTGGTTTTTAGGGACTGGAACAAGACAGGATGTTTTCCACAGCACAGGAACTCTGTTCTGTCTCAGGCTGGTGTTAAAAAGGTGCTGGAGAACCGGACATAGTTGTTCTGAGCAGGTCTTGAGAACTCTGGGACTGACACCATCTGGACCTGCAGCCTTGTTCCGGTTCAGTTTTTCTAGTTGTTTCTTGACCTGGTCACATGAGACAGTCAGGCTGGAGGTGGAGGCAAAAGAGGTCTCAGGTTGTCCTGATGTGGAGGGAGATGAGGCTGTGTTCAGGTCCATGACTGAGGTGCAGGGTGACAGAGTGGAGGTGGGACAGGAAAGCTGTGAGCTCATGGAGGGTGTGTGGAATGTTGGGTTGTCGGCAGGGGGAACTGAACCTATTGAAGAACATGTTCAGTTCGTTAGCTCTGTCCAGACCTCCGTCAGTCTGGTCCCCCTTTAGCTTGAAGCCAGTGATTTTCTTCATTCCCGACCATACATCCCTCACGTTGTTCTGCTGGAGCTGGCTCTCCAACTTCTTCCTGTAGTCCTCCTTGCACTTCTTAGTCTGTGTTTTCAGTTGTTTTTGTGTGGTCTTCAGTAACTCCCTGTCTCCATCCCTGAAAGCTTTCTTTTTGATGTTCAGCAGCTTTTTCAGGTCACTGGTGATCCAGGGTTTGTTATTGGGGAAGCACCTCACTGTTCTTGTTGGAACGATGCTGTCCACACAGAAGTTTATGTAATCTGTCACACACTCAGTCATGGTGTTGATGTCATCTCCATGAGGTTCACAGAGGACATTCCAGTCTGTGGCCTCAAATATATATATATATATATTAGGGCTGTTAAAAAATTAACCTTGATTAATCACATTCCTTTTATCATTTCTAGAACATATTTAGGATGAAAGGTGTCTCACCAGGAATTCTTCATTTATCTTTAGTAGACAACTGAAACCCTGTCCTTACATGTCTCCCTAAAGTCCTTTAGATGGTGGCAGTTTAGTCCAGAATGCTGCTGATACGGTCCTCACATGCTGACTTCACAACTGTATTAATGTGAAGCTGAAATTCAGGTCTGAGTCCTGGACAACTCCCAGATTTCTGGCGTGGCTTTAGCCTTTAAGTTATAAAACAAAATTGAATGTGTTTTCTGCATATGGCAGTACTAATTTATAAATAAAAATAGCTTGTTTGTCAATAGGATTAATTTAAGATTAATTTTTTGACAGCCGTAACACACACACACACACACACATATATATATATATATATATATATATATATATATATATATATATATATATTACCAGTAAATCCACACGATTGTTTCACACCAATTTCTGGTGCACCAAAAAAAACAAAAAACTTTGCTCTCGTAACAGGTCTTTAGGACCCAGAGGAAGCCTTAACAATGCGCCAATCTGTCCGTCCCAAACGGCCTTTTCCTACCTCTGATTTACTGAAAGTTCTCTCAATCTTACCCACGTGGGTCTTCTGGCTCTTACAACTTGATTGATGTCTCATTTACCAAAATCAACCCATACAGCCAGGCAGCTTCTGGCTGCTTGTTGCACATTGTGCAAAACACCTGAAAGCTGCCTAAAGCTGTTGTAGCATACAGCTATACTTAGGTAGCATTAGTGATATAAAAACTGATGTAGGCCTATAGCTTTTACACATAAGAAAATGAGCACAGATGGTGCAAACTGTGCCAAAATTGCTATTTTGGAAACCTCACCTGGACTTTCTGAATTAAAACCTCACTAATTTTGTTTTGCTCCACTGTAAAAGAGTGAACTTTGCAGAGATGTCAACATATTTTTCTATGATTTCATAAAAAAACAAAAAGCATCTGGATGCATCATTTCTTATAAGTTTCCTAATTCCACAGTGTTTTTTTCTTGTAGGTCAGATTATGCCAGATGCATATGCATTTTTGCTGTGCTCATCTTAATTTCTACTTCACCAGTAACAACATATAGCCTACTGTGTTGTACACACCTTGTCAAATCTCACAAGTTTCCCCTTTTATATGACATTAGAAGTATTCAATTACACTTTGTGGTTGCAGAAATATTGTCATTGAAGTAATAGAATGTAATTTTGAGCAAAATAAGTTTAGGTTTCTAACAGCTACAGTACAGAATAAAGTAATTTTGGAGATTTTGAGCCTATGGGGAAATCCCAATTGGCAAAACCCCGATGACAGAAACTATTTTTTTTCTCGTGTTTTCAGATGTGACAGACCTTTGGCCCTATAGGTGGCACTGAGTGAAAAACCACAGAGCCAACCTGACTAGTAGCCGCGTAGTAATTGGAGTATCCTGAAAAAACATCTTCATTCAACATGGTTTTTTTACTACACTTCGAAATGTTATCCGAAATGAACAAAGTGGATTACATCACCTTTTTTTTTCACCAGGTTCACCTGAGATGGACGGAAGATAAACACATGATCTGTGGTCAGATGAGTCCTGGTTCTGCATGCCAAAGATAAGAAAGACCATCCAGGCTCTTACTGGGGGAGGGGGCCCGAGTGGCCATCACATAGCTGACTTGCATTTAAGCGTATGGTTGATGCAATGTATGTTGGAATATTGGACTGACTTCAGTTAGCATCAAGTTGACGTATTTTCTTGTATTGTGAGTGTTTATTAGCAGGACAATGCCAGACCTCATTCTGCATAACTTACAGCAGCATGGCTTTATAGATAGTGTGAGTGTATGTGCTCAACTGGATTGCAGTTAAGACCCGTCTCTTATTACAAATTTATACCACATCATGTAGAGCAGACAGATGGCAAGGACCAAAAATCTGATGAGTAGCTGAAATTGTGTATCCAACAAGAATGGACACATATTCATCTTGTAAAATGCCAAAATTTACTATTCTTAGCAACCAAACAATAAAAGAAAGGTAATATCATTAACCAACTTTCTATCCAAATTTTCCAAATTTCCACATTTGTTTGTGTTAACCCTTCTATTAATGTTTTTTTTTTTAATTGCTTGATTTATTCTTTACTGTACATGGAGTTTGTTGACAGCAAGAAAAGTTTACATCCTGATGCTCTAGATTCCAAACGTATCCTTCACTCTTGTAGTTTGGAAAGATCCACGTCAGTTCATTTAATGCAATCAGTCTCATCAATAGTAGCCGTATGAGGCCCCAGCTTTACATGTTACTTGTAAAACAAACACTCCCCGTTCTTTAATCTATCACACTATCCTGTAATTGGGAGCATGTCTCCTTCTTTGTCCTCTGTTGGTCCGCTGACATCATCCTTTTGTTTTGCTCTGAGTTCAGAGTCAGCGGTGAAGAACATTTCCAGGGAAACCCTGAATATAAGAGCAGCGGGCTTGATTCAGTTAGGGATGTAACTTAAATCAGATGCTTTGGTTTGCGGAAAAACCTTGTTTCCTTGGGGGCTTCCTGGTTGTTGCCATTCAAAAGTACAACACCAAGTGCCTCATCTGCATGCATTATAGTACAAAGGCTTTGATGCTGAAGTGCTCACAGATTCAGGGTTGGATGTGAAGCAAATTATTTGTTTACTGCATTAATATTAAAGTGTATGTATTATAATTGCAATATGATATCTGCCTTTTAGGTTGCATTATCCTGCTTACACCCTCTTACAGTACGATGAATGGGTAAATGTCATTTTTATTTCAATAAACTGCTTAAATACAGTTTGTTGCTTCCCTTTGGTCATTATATTCCTGATTTTTTTTTTCAAATCATGCATCTAGTCAGAACATCCATCAGGGTGGAATCCGTCTTTACATCCATTTACATTGCTATACATCCATAACCCTTCCTCCCCTCATTCAATCATGTACAGCTCTGATAACGTTTTCTTTGGTGTCTTTATGGGTGCAGAACCTTGCATTGTTCACTGTTGCACTGGCAAGCTCTTAATTCAATAATTTATTTGTAAAGAGAAGCAGTTTGGGTGGGCTTGACACATATATCAAAATTTCAGTGATGGAATAAAACAGATAAGATGCCTTTTAACGATCATATTTTACAGTTAAGGGTCCATACTGTATTTCTTCAGGGCAGGTCAAAACTTAATTTGCAGACACTTTTGAAAACGCTTTCATCTTTCAGCATAGTTTATTAACCAAATTTACTCCCTTTCAGGTTATTAGGGGACAAAAAAGTCTTCTTCCAAAAACTACTATAAAAACATTACAGATTGATAATTTTACACTTTTTTTTCTCAAATCCTTTTAACCACTTAATTCCTAATAAAAATTCCACCATGTTGCTATACAAGTTATTTTAACCCTTTAAAAGCCAATTTGTTTGCATGATGTCACTGTCTCCATAAAAAAATATGCACAAAACGTTATTTTAGTTATTTTCTATGTAGCCTAAACCATGTTTCGGACCACGTAATGTATATTTAAAGATCAGTCTTTAAATATACATTAGTAACATTCATTTTTTTGCATTGTTGATGTTTCATTTATTTTTATTTTTTCCTAAGTATATTTAAGATTAATTCCCAAAGAGACCCCAGCACCTTACATGTAGAATATTAAAATATTCTATGTATGAAGTTTTTCATAAATCAGGGACATTGTGTGACCAAATTTTAAAGAAATTTAATAATACGAATAATTCCATATTTTGTAGTTTTGATAAGGACTGGAGTTGGTTGAGTGGTATGAGAAAAAAAAGTGGAAAAATATTAACAAGTACTGTTTTCATAGATGTTTTTGAGAGAAGATGTTTTTGTCCTCCAATGACCTAAAAGGGTTGTAAAACTGTCCACAGAAAATTTCAAAAGTTCAAGAGAGACACTTTCTTACCAAAGATTATCGCTCATGGGTGGGGTCACACAACCAGCATGGTGGCCATACACTGAGAGAAAAATGACCTGAAATAACTTGAAAGTCCCATGACCTGCAGGAGTTAAAACACTGTGCATGAACCTGTCAGTTTCCTATCTTGCGAACAGTTCTTGTACTTTAAAACTAGTTGGAATGATTTGTAAATTTTCCCTCAAACAAAAGTTGATTGTTTTTCTGACAAACACAAAGAAAATTGTCTATTTCACAGTTCAACAAAATGTCCTCTCACACTGACTAAAAAGCTTGTTTGTTCCCATCTGCTGGACGACTGTCCCCAGGGTACAAACCATGGGGTAGCTATACTGTAGCTCCCCTTAATGAAACATGAGCTCCATTAGAAACATGATTTGTGAAATTTTGGGGGAGCTCAATTATACTGAAAATTAAGCATGTTGATTGCTCTCAGATTCACTGTAGCCTATATGGTTACTTATGCTATAATCATTATGACCACTGAAGCATGGCGGTACTTCAACTTAAAGGTAGAGTCCGAAGTTGCCCCCCCCCCCCCCCTTCAAAAAGAAAAAAAAAGTGTTAGACTTGTACAAGTTAAATCTGTCTCAATCCGTGCCTTTGGGCCTCTACTCTCGTGCAGTGGTGAGTTCGAATGCAACTCCCTCTCCTACTGTCTGTAATTCGCCTTTTCCTTTTGTTTTGGTCTGGTTGGGACGTTTCTGGGTGGAGATTTCTGTTTATATCACCAGCCAATGACAGAGCTTAGGGCATGACGCTGTGTGGGAATAAGCTCATGATTGGAGCAGACGCCAGTCACTTGAACTCTTGAAGAAGAAAAAAGAAAGAAGGAAAGAAAGACGGCAGATGCAGCAAAGAAAAGGACATGGCTAACTCTGCGGTAAGAGCTTTAGATAGTGCACATTGGAAAACCAGGGTTGATATTAGTTTGACTTTTAACAGCTTCTGAGTTCTGAAGCAGAGGCTTAAAGTTGAATAGGCTGAAGAACGAGGCGGCCATTAGCCCGAAAGGATGGGTGCTCAGTTTGAATACTGTTGTTTGCAGCAGAAACGGTGGGGAACTCCGGACTCTACCTTTAAACTAATCCTATGTTAAATAAGGGATAATACCCGACGAAGTGTCCTTTGACTTCGCGCAGACAACCATCATCCGCTTCACGTCGGACAGTTCACGCCTCCACGTCGTCCATTAATTCATGATAATGGACGCCTCAAATGGCATTATTTTGCTTACTCCACGGTCACTTATGAAATAGATGAATATTAAATCAATTCTTGATACATTAATGTTGTTTTTTACCATTAAAATCATAAGTTTTTCACAAGAAACGGCTAAAGCCTGGGATACACTGTGCGATTTTTTTAATCGTTGCTCGCAGCTCCAACTCAAATTGTGCGAATCAGTCGCAGAGTTCAAAAGTTCACAGTTTGCGATGTCTGTCCTCATACTGTACAAACTGACGCTTGGAGGCGATCTGACTACTCACACTGTACGTCCTCAGACATGTTGGGGTCTTGAACAATCCCGACATGCAACGCATTGAATACAGCTAGTAGAAGAAGAAGAAGAAAATGGAGGAGAAGAAGAAGAAGAAGGAGAAGAAGACGACAACAACAATAACAACAACAACAGCAGCAGCAACATTATGCAATCACCCCAAAAACTGTGGTGCTTTGGCGATTTGTGCTCTTCTTTGTAAAGAATTTGCCAAAAACAAAAGACGACCATTTCGCGTGTGGACAAGGAATTGGCTGAGCAGACATGGGCTGTACCGTCTGCCGGTTTTACAAGAACTCCGTCCAAATGACAAGTCGGGTCACCATGCTGCCTCTGGTCTACTTCAGTTTTTGTTTCGCGCATGCGAAATGTGAAAATCTCCGAGGAAAGAGTTTTCAGTCTGGTTGTGGCTCCGCTTCAACATGCGATTCACTCATGAGCCACGACCAAAATATCAAACAGGTTTGATTTTCTTGTGACTCATGATTTCTGATCGGGAGCTCGTCGTGAGGGGCCAATCACCTCTCGTGACCCCCTAGTATACTGCACGACGCACAACACACGATTTGGCCAAGAGTTGGCCCGATCGCCAAACTTGTTGCACGACTGGAAAATCGGCTCAAAAACGGCCAAAAATTGCACCGTGTATGCCAGGCTTAAGCAGACTATCAAAAGCCTCTCGTTTTGATGCTGGTTGCCGGCTGTGTCCATAGCACCTGCAGCTCGGTTCGTCTGCAGCTGTTAATCGGGCCTGATCAGAGGAGGAAGTGAGATGATTGTTTAACGTTATGTTACATGATACAAATTTTTATTTCAGAGGGCACTGACGGAGCTCAATAAGCCTGCAGGCTGCTTTCACCACGAGGCGCCATCACAGACATGATCTGGTGTGTCTCCAGCCTGACGTCTGACGCTTGTTACATACTGCACAAGAAGCAAGAACTTTGTTCTTGCCCATGGGCTGCAAGAACAAGAAAAAAGTTTGTAATTGTCAAGTCATTCATACTCCACAAGAAGCTCTGCGACTGGGCGCACACGGGGGGAAGAGGGGGGGTGACCGTGGCAGAACAGAGTTGCGCATGCAGTGGTGTCCGTGTATTTAAATGCCACGTGTAGTTTACATTTTCGCACCTTCTTACCACCTCGATTAGCTGTTTATTAATAGTATCCATTCAACGTCGCATCTGCAGAAATGTGGAGGCGACAACTCTGCTTCAAGCGTCTGTGTTAACCCCGCCTGCCTCAAATGTCTGACCAATCACACAATACTTCTCGGAGGTCCCAGAGAAGAAGGTTCTGCTCGGCCGAGGGGTCGAGAACAAGCCGCAAGCCGTCCTCCATCTGTTCCGCAAGAACAAAATGACGTCATTTTGTTCTAGTGGCCCCGAGAACAAGATGAAAGCTCTCCCTTCTTGTGGAGTATGTAGCCTTAAGTCGACCCACAGCTGAGCTCCAGAGGCTGTGGGTCAGCCATGGCTTGTCATATTGTGTTTATATTGTGTATGGGTTGAGTTGCTAGTTATTATTATACAATTGATTGATATCCCTACATTCCTGTGACAGACTGATGACCTGTCCAGGATGTACCCTGCCTCTTGCCTGATAATAGCTGGGATAGGCTCCAGCAAACTCCACGATTCAGAACTAGATAAGTGGTATAGAAAATGAATGAATGAATGCCTCCATTCTGTGTGGCAGGCTATAATGTCAGTTGGCATCATATTCTTATGATTTCGAGACCACTTTTTTAGGTTCTTGGTATTGTCTTGGTATCAACTGCATTTTGTCTCCATCTTGTCTCAGTCTCGGACAGGGCGGCCTCAGGATTTTTGAACAAGACCGGTCGAGACCATTGCTGATAGGCTTTTTGTCCATAACTTAGCTGCTGATAAGAGTGGAAAACAACCCTCATAAAAACAGTAAATAACATCTTAAAAACATTGGTTGTATGTCAGATATTTATAAAAAAAAACAACGGCTTGAAAATCAGTTAAAAATTTAGTCAGTTATGGAGTATTTAATCGGGGATAGATCTCTGCCTACATTGATTAATGCAATGAGGAGTAGCGGCTTCCCCCTGCCATAAGATGGTGGCCGAGCTGACGTATCGCTCCAATGGACAGCAGCGTCGGAGGCGGCATCTAGTGATATCTATGGCAGCTGGCCGCTCACTCACTGATCAGTCCACACAGCAAATGCTCGTTATTTTTTTAGACTTCAAGTATGCAGAGTAATTTTTTTACACGTCAGAGATCATTAAGAACAACTTACCTTGCAGCAGTGATGCTTAGAAGGGTCATTATTTTCTTGAGGTTAGTGTAGAGTTCATGTTTATTGAACTAACTCCCTGATTGCGCATTTGGGATTGAGTCTACATGGTTCTCACTTCATGCAAGAGTACCTAACTGCAGTTACAATAGCTGATAAGAACGCTGCCATATATCCAATCCATACAGGAAGTCTCCAGCGGAAGTTAACGAAACGAAACTCGCGACTGCCGCGACTGGCGCTTCAGGTAACTGCAGCCACGAGCCAAGCCGTCACAGGAGCGTGCACAAACTGAAGCTATAATGTTGTATACTCACATTTGTCTCACTTTTTAGTGTCTTTCAGTCGATCTGGATCGTTTTCTGACGGCAGAATAATCCATAACTATCGCTTACAGTGTTTAAATTTACCGCGACCGGCTTCTTCCTATATCAAAACTCTGTTGTCACTGTGGTCATAAATGATAGCTAGTGAGTTGGGACTAAAATACATTATGCTCTACTGCCATCATCATTCTGGCAACAGATTAATTGCTTATATACGACTACTTGACTTTTGGAGGCTCAAACCAAAGGGGCTAACATTTTACAATAGAAATGTGAGATGTCCAAGGATTATAAAAGTTTAGGTGTGTGTTTACACACTGGATACATTAGAAACATTGACCTATGCGATGGCATAGATCCTCATACTCATCTTTGATGGCACAACCAAGTTGGACTAGTTTTTACAATGGTTAGCTCACCAATTGGGTGATGATGGACTCATTAAAGGCACAAACTTAGTTTGGCCACATATTAAACTCTACAAGTATGATTGTACTTGTAGAGTACTTGTACACTCCACTGTACTGTCATCCAGTGGAGTGATTTCTACCTCCTTTACCTTTGATAAACAGGCCTGTAACCAAAACTCCACTCTGTTCTTTTACTACATCCATCATCTCTTTTCCACTGCCTCCCTGCCCCACCACATCATCTTTTATCTCCATGCATGGCGGTGATCATCACACTGCGACTGGACAACCAGACACCCATCATGTGTGTTTGTGTGGAAGAGAGAGTGAGAGAGCTCCTGCAGACCAGATCCATCAACAGCTCCAATGGGTTTGACCCTTACAGGTTAACCACAGCCATTAATATAAGAGCTTCCCTCCCCTGCCTCCCTACTTCCCGCACAACCTCACGTGGGGGAGGACAGACCTTTATATGCATGTGTGTATGTGCACACTCACACACAGCATTTGGCAGGAAGAAGCAGAGGTAGATCAAACGCTGTGCTGGCAGTTGGCTGAAAAATGGTGTTGGTGGTCACGTATGTTCCATACTGGAGATCTACACTTGGTGTCTGCCCACTGTTGTTATTCTCATCACTCAGCAGTGATGTTCTTTCTCTTCTTTCTGGAATGGATAGAGCTGCTATAGAGGCTAAGTTATTCCTCATAAGGCCCCTTCTTTTGCACTGTGTAATGTGTTTTTGATCTCTCACTTTTCTTTGGAGGTTAGGATTATGACAAAGACAGATTTCAGAAGTTCAAAACTTACTCAGTAGAAGTTAGTGGATTTTAAGATCTGTCTTTATTCACATCGATAAACAGTCTACAGCGGCAAACTAGGAACTGATCTGAACCCTTTGAGCCCCGTGCCTGTTTTTTTAGCCCTCTATTTAAAAATAGTATACCCATGATGAAATGAGTGCATGTCAGCAACCACAATCAATTTTAACGTCTTCTTTACAAAGCTCATTTTTTCTGCCTCCTGCCAGAAACGACACGACCAAAACTAGTTGAAATATATCTTCGCAACAATAAGGGGTGTATCAATAATCTTGGTTTCAAATCAAAGCTGAGACATGTGAGATTACTGTGGAAGTATCAGAATCAAGTTAAGTGTTACTGTGTTTGAGTAAATTCACCTGAAACAGTACAAGGTTTAAAAAGGTTTTTGCCATAGTTAATCAGCAGAGCTTTCATACGACACCTTGTTTGCTTGAAGTGGAGAAATTAGCAGAAGCTGTAAAGTGGACAGTGATCCTGACGTGTTTTTGTGACATTCTTGCTTGGAGTCAAAACTATGTTTAGTTTAAAAGTCAGTGGTTGGTGGAG
Source organism: Atherinomorus stipes (assembly GCA_023101725.1). Classification (NCBI taxonomy): domain Eukaryota; kingdom Metazoa; phylum Chordata; class Actinopteri; order Atheriniformes; family Atherinidae; genus Atherinomorus; species Atherinomorus stipes. The sequence goes on from JALJCO010005621.1 coordinate 435,207, forward strand.
TCTTTTAGCTGAGTTTTTTTTAGATGTTAAGTTAGTGCTTCTTATTGTGTGCAAAGATCCTCTGTGCTGTGCGGATCCCATGCTGCCCTCAGTACAGGCGACTATCATGATGAAAAGGTCAATACTTTTGGAGTCATCATAAAGGGAACACTAGTGAGATTCCTCAAGATCTTAAGATTACTGGTGAAGAATGAATAAAGAATGCACATCACGAATGACAAAGTGTCAGGCTTGCCTGGATCTGCATCTTGCACCTCTGGAAGGATGCAGCTGAAGCTCCTCACCTTGATCAAATCTTCGGACAATATGTGAACATTTTCCCTGCGATGGTCGGCTGTGATAAAGTGAATCAGTTCAAAATAGGAAAATGTGGAGGACAGGCCCCATCACAGGCAGCAAGATGACTGTTTACGCAGACAAACATGCTTATAGAATGCATACATAGGGGAGGGAGGAAGGGAGGAGGGAAATGTATGCATGTGTGGCAGGGTACAGTACACAACAGAGGGCCCAGGCAGGATTCAATCCCCAGACAAGTCACACACGCTAACCATTCAGCTAAAGGGACATCCCTGTGGCTAAGTAGCTAAAGCGCCTGATCAATCGGAGGCATAGTGACAGGACCCCGCACTGTCACACATGCATAAGACTATAGAGGGCATTTAGACTGTTATTATTAAAAAAAAAAAACAACCAAGTTTTAAAGAATTGTAGTATCCTCGAATATCACAATGACGCTCTTCTGAAAATTCAGAATTTACAGCTGTTTCAGGAAATGACCAATATAGTATTAAGGACATAAATAAAGACCTTGAAGCAGAAACAGGATCAGTTGTCACCTTACTGTAAAACTGTAGTCAACCAACAAAGCTTCAGTGCATTTAAATGTTAGTTATATGGATCAGCGCGAGCCTACGTCACAACCCGGAATTCACGTGACCACGAAGCTGGTCCCGGTGAAAACATGCTTCGTATTTGAACGGCGTCTGATGGACTATGAGCCTCAAAAACAGCTTTTGCACTCTTTTTAATTTTTTTTCTCCGCCGGTCTGTCTTTGAAATATTATAGAAATGACGTCCAGTTATACTGAAAGTCTTACTGCCGACGCTAGAAGAAGATACAAAGCTAAACTAGTATCTGTTGGACTAAGTGATGCCATCTTCTGCTGCTACAGCCTGGTTAGACGAACCTACCTGTACATAACAGCCTGATGATCAGTTTCCCGATCTCATGATGTATTTGGTTTCATCAGGTAAGCCCCGTGTTCAAGCCATTTATTTTTTATAGAATATTAATTTTCCCCGGATTTTTAAGAAATGGTGGTATTTCTTTGATGTACTTCTCAGGAGTTTACTCTCATTGATAAAGCTATAAATTACCGGCAGTCTCATCTGTATGTAACTGGTTATGACTGTGCATGTTTATAATGCTGCAAATGCCTTTCTGCCGCTTTTATGCTTTTATTCTTATGTGGGAACATTGATGGCAGTAATCTGGATGAACGTAATCGTTAACAGTCCTGAGGAGACGGGAACAGCGGGCGGCGCTGTGATTCTGTACATCCACTGATTTAATGCTGTTTTCTATCATCTGTACAAAAACTACAGGGTTTAAAAAGAAAGACCACAATATGCTTTTTATCAGTCACAAAGTGATCCGAACATATTGTTAGATGTTTCCATGGTTTCCAGTGTGAACTGTCAGCATTTATGGGCTTGATAGCAGCTAGCCACTTAGCATGTTGTTTGGGACTTTTTCTGTTGTTTTGGGAACTGGAACAAACATCTTCTCTTGTCCGTGTGATAGATATGTTTATGGCAGCCATACACTGCGGGACTTCTCGGTATTTCCAAAGTAGAATAAACGAAGATTGACGAGTAATGAAGCAGGTAATTCAGTTGCTCCCCATGCAACGAAGCGATGTTTTCACCTGTTACCTAACCGGATGTGACGAATTTGGCGAAAATTCCCGGATGCTCGCGGTGATCCATAAATCAGGGCCGTTTCTCAATTCCTGGTTAGCGTACTACATACTTGTGTACTTGTGAGTACAGACTTGTGGGTACATACTAGAAGTCTGCACTTGTGGAGTTCACAAGCACGGACTCTGCCTACTTGACGGATCGAGACAATGCACACTTGTGACATCACCACCAACTGTGAGCAGCAAGTGAGCAGGTCTGCCTGGCAACATGAAAATGTTATTATTCTACAGCTGTTTGTTATTTATTGTTGTGGAGATGTAGAGATGGTACTTTAACAAACAAAAACAATTAAAATAAATGCTCCAAAACAATTACTGCCTACTAAGTGGATGTTTTTTTTTCCCCAACGTGTAAATTATATTTATTTCCAATACATAAGCACATTAACGCAAACGGACAATCGGGACATAATTATATAATCAAAAACAGCTGTGAGAGTAAAGCGGGAGGAAGAGCTGCAGATAAAAGACCAAGAACAGTAAAGAATAGAAATGATCGCTCAGGTTTGGCTGTTGGGGGCGGAGGAGGGAGGAGGCGGCTGTCAAACGCTGCGCGTGTGCAGGTGCATGCTGGGATTTATGCTGCGTTCCATTTTCATCGGAACTGGGGGGTGACGTCACACCCGACTAACTTGCGTTCCAGCTCACTGGTCGGAAAACCAGTTAGCAGCCTAGCAAAACAATGTGTTTGCTAAGGCTATTGCTATTAGCCGTTGTTGGCACAGCTGGTGTTGTAGTTCACATATACGACATGAAAAATGTGAATTACACTACAGCAGCTTCCCCCTACATCTGTATAAACCAATACTACGTGTACGACTGATTTATGCAACAAAATATCAGTAAGAAGTGTAAATAAATGTAACATTACAGAAGCTTCTAAAACTGCTAACACAGGGCGCGGCCATCTTTAAATCTGAACTCGGAGCTGCGAGAGTTGTCCGACTTTCCGAGTGGGAAATCCGACTTCAGGGGGGCGTTCCAGTTGAAACTTCCTACTCGGAACTGGGAATTTCCGACTTCCGAGTTCAAATGGAACGCAGCATTATATCTGGCCAAGTACGCACGAGCCTCCTCTGATGCATGCTCGGTAAAATGGGCGGAGAAAGTTTTCATCCGGGGATTTCCAGTGAACTTGCTGAGAAGCGAACTTTTTAATGGAACATGACTTGGACCGCGGGTGATGACGTTTCACGAGTCAACGGGCCCGCAAGTACGCACAAGTACGCAGATTGAGAAACGGCCCAGGTTTAGCAAATTGGAAAACCAGTTGGTTAAGGAAAGGTCTTTGTGTCTTGAAGATTGAGACTTGACTTGGAGTTGCTATTAACACTTAAAACTATTAAAATACACAGATGATTTGTTGGTTTTCTCACATGAACAGCTCTCTTCAGGTCCTTTCACAACATTTTTATTGGAATAATGTCAGGAATTCAACTTAGCCATTCCAAAACAATATTATTTTATTCTTCTTTAATTATTCTTTGGCAGAACATCATGATGACATTGGCTTTGTTAGTTTGCTCCATGAGCCTTTAGGTTCTGGGTCCTGGCATTTTTCTTCAGAGGTTGCTGATATGACTCAGAATTCATTGTGCCATCTTTGTAGAAAAAACATCCTGGTTTAAATCATGATTTGGCCACCACTGTGTTTCTTAGTTAGGTTTAGGTTTGTAGAAAATACAGACGTCCCTCATACATCAAAGGCAAAGTTATTGATATAGACAGAGCCAGTTATGTTTGATTCAAATTAAACATGCTTGCTAAAACAAGACCTTGGGAGTCTAAGTTAACACCCACCAACTCACTAAATGTGAGATAATTTTATTGAAAGTAATTGAAAATTTCTTTGCTAGTTTGGCAGGAGAGGAATGAGGGAAATCATTTTGGTTATGTGTGCTGGCAGCACTATCACCTCATTTCCTATGAACACTATTCCATTACATATTAAACATTACTTACTTACTTATCCTTTATTTAACCAGATAAAAACCCATTGAGATCAGGACCTCTTTCACAAGGGTGACCGGGCCAAGAAAGGCAGCAGTACACGTCATAAAAACAAAGCAAATAGACAAAAATACCAGTATTATAATTTAAAATTTTAAAATAACAAATGAAATAATAAAGGGCAATAATTGTGACAATAATTACCATGGCGACGCCCTTACTTTAGCATGTGTGGTATTGTTATGTGCTACTGCCTGAATCGTGTGCAGCTGAATAAGGAATAAAATTGAAACAAAGTGATGTTTAGATAGATGGAAAAAGAAAAATGTGTAGTTGGACAGTATGAAGATGAAAGAAGAGCCCTGAGAAGACAGATTATATTTTCTTTTCTTTTTAATGCATTGGCTCCTGTGTATGGAGGGTGAACACGGTGATTACAGATTGGATATGATGTGGATTTATTATAATTGTGTCACAAATGAATTGCATTGAATTGATTATGTCTGAAAATGTCTTGTGATAACTGGTGAATTTGTGCTTTACAAATAAAGCTGAATAGAACTGAGATTTGTGTAAAGTGTAAAGCTTTTTGCATGAATTTTGTTGTACTTGCTATGTGTGTGTTTTCTTTAAATCAGTCCTGTGGAGGCAAACTGGGAACTCAAATTTAACGTTTTCTTCCAGCATGACATACATCAACAGCTCTTTTACCGAGACCCACAGAACTAAAAGACAAAACAAAACAAACAAACAAAAAAATCCCATAAAATACTGCTATAATGACGTTGATGAAGCCCCATATTGAACTTTGGCCAATTTTCACACTTGGGCACCCCCTAACGAAGGCAAATTTGGCATCCATCTTGCATCCTGTCTCCGTTCTAAGCTCTCTCAAGCCCATAAAAGTCAGCTGTGTTGACTCATGTCTTACGCTGTGTTTTGTCACTCTGTGATTCTTTTCTTCACATCCTCCAATAACGTTCTTTTGTGGTTTCATTTGCTGAATTGGCCATGATGCATGTTTGGAGTGGCAGTGTGTTGATATTCATTGTGCAATGTGAAGCCATAAAAGCAAAAAGTAGCTGTCATGTGATGCCCTTGGCTGGAAAAATAATTTGGAAGTGCAGTTTCTCAGGGATGCTGTGGGGCAACAGTAGCTCCAGAAATGTACATACAGTAATGTCAGTGTCAGGTCAGAAAGTTATGCAGTATTGCTTTAAGATCATACTTTGATAGAGCTATCTCATTAAGAACAAAGGAACTCAATATGCCCACTCACCTGATTCTCATCCCTCTGAACATCTGATTGAGGGAAATGTGATGATATTTTAAGTTATATTTATATGGAACTATTAGAATATTTTGTGCTATATCTTTGCACTGTTGTGCAAAGATATAGCATACATTATACTGTATCTGGTCTGAAACATAAATGACACATTTAAGGGCAAACATGTTTTTTCCTGATCATGCCACTTCTTGGCATTTTAGTAGCAGTTTCAGAGAAAAAACATTAGAGCCATTAAATTGTTAAAAATGTATCTTTAAGCACGTTAGCATTGTTTACATTTGCAAAAATCCTTACCTTCATACACAGAGATCAGTTCTCTTGTTGCATCTGTACTTAGGGATTTGTCTTTTGAATGCCCCCCTCACAGTTTTCCAATAATTAAATATTTTAACATTATTGAGAAACTTCCAGTGTTGTTCTAGGAGGAAATTTAATCATTTTTAAAAAGAAAGATATCAACATGCTGCAGCTTGTTCTTGGCAATACTGATTTGACCCTTTTTGCTTCATATTGTGAACAATTAATACCCACCCCACTGTGGTTCTTGACATTTCACAGTGTATCACTCTACCTTTCTGACGAAACTGAAGTAAATGCAATAACTTTTTTCTTGTATTTCTGGTTTAGGTTTGAATGTCAAACATGTTTGAACCATTCTGGAAAACATCCTGCGGTAAATAATCAGAGCCTGACATCAGCTGGCTGTGGCTCAGCCTTTAAAATGATACAACCTTGTAGCCATTTTGTTTCCTTAAAAAAGGAAAATAAAAAAAAATAATAATAAAGCATGTGTCCTGTTGTCAAAGCCCCTCAAAATGTACAAGTTTGTAATAGCCTGAAGGAATGGGGGTGCGCAGCCAAAAATGCCTTTCAGGAGGTCCCTGCTCTCAGCACGGGGAGGAAGTGGCCCACAGCAGACCTGAGGCGGCTTACAAGAGGCTGTTAGAGGTCTGTGGCAGGATGCCTCACAAATCCAATTAGGAAGAGCTGGGACTGGAACTGGACTTTCTTCTGCAGACTGTCAGTCAGGGTGGGAGAAAGCAGGTGTCCAGTTACCAGAGATGTTAGAGTGGAATGTCAGTGTGTCAATCAATGGCTGTGTCCGAATGTCCACCCTATTCCCTACATAGGGCCCTATATAGGGATCACGCCATTTTGTAGGGGTGTCCGAATGTCTAGAAAGAAAAAAGTAGTGCACTCAAAGTTACCCACAATGCATCTTGAAAACTAGTGAGCTTCGATGGTCCCTAGACGGGACAATATAGACCACAATGCATTGCGGTCAGGAGAGCTGAATGGCGTGAGGTGTTGAACATATCGAGCGGCAGAAAAAAAGGAGCGAAAGAACGACAGAAAAGAGATTAAACACAACATAAGTAAATAAAATACCTTCATTTAAAATTACAGATTTGATTTGGAATTAAATCTTTTCGTGCGTCGTGAGTGCCGCTGTGGTTGCCACGGTGACAGCTGGTGATCACATGATTTGCGGCGGGAAAAAGTAGTCAGCTTAGTGTCCGAATCACAGGCAGAATGAGGGCACTAGATAGTGTTCTATGTAGTGCAGCACTATGTAGTGAATGAGGGGTTAGGGAGTAGGGAGGACATTCGGACACAGCCAATGTTTGAATAAAAGTAGTTAAAGAGATTTCATGTGTGTTGCACAATGCTCATGTACCCGCACACATGTTCCTACAGTGTCATTGTGTTGAAGCTGGAGGCCAGGTCCCTTGGTAAATGTAGTCCAATCCACCGTAACCAATGGAGAATCTAGCATGCTGTTGCCCAATAACTGACGTCATCATCTCCCTGCTGAACATGAGGAGTGACTGACATCGCCGCAGACTGCCACTATTCTGAAAATACACCAATTCAAATAGCTAATCAGCTAATTGCATTGCGCAATTCGGTGCAATTAGTTATGTAAATATGACCAAGGCAACTTGCAGAAGTCCATGCTGAGGATCAAAACGAGGAAGAAAAGAGATTTAAGTGACTTTGAAGGTGGCATGGTTGTTTCTTGCCAGATGGGCTGGTATATTTCAGGACCTGCTGATCTGCTGGAGTTGCCACACACAAACATCTCAAGGGTTTACAGAGAATGGTCTGAAAAAGAGAAAATATCCAGTGAGCAGCAGCTGTCTGGACCAAAATGTCTTGTTGATGTCAGAAGTCAGAGGAGATGGGAAGCCTGGTTGGAGATGATAGAAGCAGCAGTAATTCTACCACAGGCTCAAACCAAGGAATGCAGAATACCATCTCTGAACCCAGGACACATCCAACCTTCAAGCAGATGGGCTACTGAAGCAGGAGACCACACCAGGTGTCAGCTACCGAACGGGAAACTGAGGCTACAATTCACACAGACTAACACAAGTATCTATCTGCGCAGGAGTTGGGTCTACGGTAGCGCAATGACGGTAGACGCCACTGTAGACTGCCAATGGGATCGTCCCGTTCACCGAACGTAGACTTTGACCGTAGACAACCAATAACATCGCAGAGGCCAACGTAGACGGCCAATCACGGAGCGAAGTGTACTACGGCGGAGAGTAGTGACGTAAAGTGCACAAGGAAGCGAGAGTTTTTGAAAGGAAAGTAATATTATCCATCTAATGTCAAGATTCACGTTCTTTTTTTTATCCTTTTAAAGGATTTTTCTTCGTTTCGAAGGTAGGTGAACTTAGATTTGCCGTGGCCCATAAAAATATCGTTGGTGAAATCGAGAAGGCGCTATGTTTTTCATTGTACATGTATTTTTCATAACACTCGTATGAAAGCTTCGGCCAACCCAGAGGAGAGTCGCATAGTGGGGTTGTGGTTAGGGTTAGGGGAAGTGTCAGAGGTAGGTAGATTTTACTGCGCTCTCATAGGTGTGGTGGGCGTGTCGTTGAGTGATGTCACTCTACGACACGCCCACTTTACGACATGCCTCTGTATGTCTAGCGGCAGACAGACCCTTCTCGACTAACCAGAATTGACTGCAATGGGGTTTTGATAGTAAATTTACTTCGACAGACTCCCAAACCCTCATGTTTTAGTCTGGAATTTTTTTTTTTTTGCAAAGCAACCAACACATTGGATGACATTTCACTGGTTTTCTTGGTTATATGTCACATGCGGTATATGGCATGCAGATCCTTGCAAATATCCTCTAAAAATGACCTGGATTTGATTTAAATGTTATTATCATTTAGGCAGTCACAGTGGGCGTCAGGAAGGTTAAAATAAGCCATTTGTACCTTTGATGTCAACTTTGAGCTTATCTCTCCTGTTCTTGCAGTTTTTCTTCTGGAGATGCAGCTCTTACTGCAGTTGAAGTAGATTTGTAATCACTGTGTCGTGATGGAAACACACAGCTCCAGCTGCAGGGAAAACTGACTCCGGACCTCTGAAGTGGGATTACATTTTCACTTTTCTTTGATGGAGCAATTTATCTAAGTGAACCTCTCTTTCTGTGTGTCTTCATACACTCCATTCACCTCCTGCTTCCCCCCTATGTGTTTCGCACAGTTCTGGATATTGAGAGGCTACTCAGGTTGACTGCTGTGTGTGCAGCCTGAGGTTTTCTTCTTTTTGCACTCAAGGTTTTAGGATCTATGGGTATAAGGCTCCTCTTGATGTACAAATATTATGCTTCATTTATTTACTTATTTATTTTTTCTTTGTAATTATTATATTTTTGAATTTACACACTGTATTATTGCTGGACCTGAAAAGAGGGAAAAGAAAAGTGGACAGAGAAAAGAGTGAAAAAGAAAGAGAGAAAAAAGAGGTAATAGAAAAGAGAGAGCTGCTGCACCTGTAAGAAAACAAAATGCCACCAGCAACATCTTCAACAGAAACAAAGCTGACAATCATTAAGACCTCTGATAGACAGACAAGCTGGAACAGACAATATTAATCACAAAACCAGACACTGATCGCTTTTGTAGGACCAAGATGACTGTGTTTACAGAGGCAAACTGGTCCATCTTGGCTAAATGAGTAAGTGTTTGACTTCTCTTTAGCCTCAGCCACCAGAAATCTTGTGCTTTGCTGGGTTAATGTGAATCTTTTCAGGCAAAAGTCAAAACTCAGATGTTTACACAATCAACAAAGGAACATGGTGAGGTTTAGATGTAAAACAACAACAAACTACCCAAAAACTATACACTGTCATGGACACAGCGGTTGCAATTCCCATCACAGGATATGATACTCTACAAAGAAGTGCCAGTCAAAATATTATCATCCTAAAATGAGGAAGTACTAGCATTAAATAAGCTAAGAAATATTTGTATTTCACTGTCTTTGAAAGACACTGGCTGCCTGTGAAGATTTGAAATGTTGCTCTTGGGTTTTGCTCTCCTTAGTGTGGCAGGTACTCAAGGAGGGCCCAGGCAGGACTCCTGGGGGAGTCATGCGTGCTAACCAGTCAGCCAAAGGGATATGTGGCCAAATAGCCAGGGCGCATGATCAATCAATCAGAGGCATAGTGACAGGATCCCACACTGTCACATTAGATTGGATTGTAGGATGGAATGCAAGTTGTCTGGAAATTAAATGTCTTCCCAAATTAAAGCAACAAGATGAGAGTTTCTGACTTTATGTATTTTTTTTGTATGTATTTCAATTTGAACTTTCTATTGAGTCTGCAATTTAACCGGTGTGAATGGGAACAACAGACTGCAGCGAATTTCCCTTCAGGACTAATAAAGTATCTATCTATCTATGTCTGTCTGTCTGTCTGTCTATATATATTTCTGACTTGTATTGATGGCACATTGACATTCTTTATGTACATTCCTGGAACCGCTGTTGCCCAGCAGCAACTGGCAGCTGAGAAATTGACCTAACCATTTTTCCCCCCTGGCATGCTGCAATTTGCAGCAGCAGTTTTGCTTTATGGCACCTCGTCACGAACCAGCGACTAGATATCAGTTGCTATTTTGAGTGTGCACTGACTGTTTCATCAAAGAAATGCAGGAGACATTATTGGGGGAAGATAAGAAAAAAAGAAATAGAAAAAGTGACAGATCAAGAGATAAATCAAGAGTCATCACTGGACTGACTTTTGCTAGCTGGAGAGAGTTGAGAGAAGAGGTAGATGCAAGACGAATGCCGATTTGCTGACACACCTGAATGCTCCACACCAGCAAAATACCAAAACTTCTTCAAATGCTGACAGTCAGTTGGTAAACATTTAAGTAGCTGCTGCTGCTTACCATCATAATTCCGTTGTAAATAGTAAGGTTTTTTCCACTGCCTCTGCATTTTAGCTGTTTTTTGTTGAATATATAATAAAGTGACGCAAGCCTCCTGTTTATATGAGACTGTATTTACCTTATTTTATGACCTCGTGAGGTAACATTTACTTTGACAGCTTCAATCATATGGATCAGATGGGGCAGAATCCCTGCAGGCTAATGATATTCTCTCAGGCAGGAATCAGTCAAAAGTTAACAGCAGTCATTAAAAATGTTGTTGCTAGGGAGATAATGTCTAGTTTCACCTTGCATTGGGATAAGTCTATAGCTTATTAGCATAAATCGTGAGGATTAGGTGATGTGATCTTGGAAAAGTAGTATCTATATTCTCCTTTTGTGTCATAGTCACAGATTTGATGCATTACCATGTGAAAATAAGCATTTAATAAAGACATTTAAATATGTTAAACTCTTATTAAACATAAGCTCCCCTGCCAGCTAAAATGAATGCTTTGTCCTTTTGAGCCCACTGAATTCATTTGAGACATGCAATGCTACTTTGCTGAATTTGCTTTTTGAATTTAATGACTGCACATAATGTGTCAAGCAAAAATATCTGGGAATTAAAGCGATTGAAAACAATCTCCTGGTGACATTTGATAAGTAGAACTTCTTTGGTATTGTGAACTGACACCACAAAGGAAACTGTTATAAGTTTTTAAAAAGAAATGTCTTCAGATTTTTTTCTGTTGATGCTGCACTTGTTCACACATTTTGAGGGAACAAACCCACAAAGCTGATGCCCTTCAAGGCTTCAAGGACTCAGTGTTAAATGTAGTTGTACTGGTGTAACTGGGTAATTTCATCCTGGAGTGAGGCTTCAAGTCCCAGCAGGGTGGGGCTGTAAAGGTGAAGATCACTCTGGTGACCCATCCAGTGTGTACACCACTTCTCAGTCTGTGGCAGCCGGGCTGCAGACTATCCACCCTAAGAACTGATGGATGAAGCTCCCTGATCTTGTTGTTATGACTTCTTGCTAACAGGTGAAACGTTGCTGCTGATGTTGCCTTCTTCAGCTCCGTACTTATGCTTCCTGTCAGGTTTAAGTCAATGTATCTGTACCTGTAATAATCCCCCAAAATTATTTGCTTTGGCTCATTTTTACCCCCCCCCCCCCCCCAAAAAAAAAAAAAACAAACAACAAAAAAACAAAACAAAAACAAAAGTCACGAAGATGCAGAAAGTTTCACAGTTTTTCTCATTTAGAAATGTTACACTCTGAGAAAATTTTCAAAGAACAATTTAATAAAACCAGCCCAGGTTATGAAAAGCTGCTCTTTTTGTCTGCTGAAATCAGACCTCAGAGACAGTATTCATCAAGCTGTAATCCAACTGCCTCCACAGAAATGAATGTCTGCACCACATGAAAGCTGACAGGAGGAAGATGGGTCCTGCTGTGCGGTGGCCAAACCAAACTGCAGCCAGGTTCTGCAGCAGCCCCACAGTGTCCCATATATCTGACATGACTGTGTTTGGTTTACAGCTCCAGGTACTTCACATACACCATAAATATACATGGGAGCACATGCACACATACAGAAGCAGCTGCAGAGGCTGAGGCTGTGATCTTATTTCTGGCTCAGAGGAGAGAAAGTTGTATAACTCATAGTTTTGCTATAAAATAACTATATAGTGTCACACAAATGGCAGTGCAGCTGAGTGAAAAAACAAGAAAAATTATGGAATTTAAGAAATTGTTGAGTGAAATGATAAAACAAGGTTTGTGGCTTCAGGTTTTCAGAACCAGGGAAGTTCTGTTTGAGTCCAGAAGATGGCAGCATATGATCAGATCCATGACAATCAGATGTATTCCTCCCCGTTTATGCTATGTCAGACCACAATGAAACACCTCCAAATGTTGAAATTACATCATATCAAAGTAGGACTTTTGTTAGAAGATGGTCAACAAGTCTTCCCACCTTCCTTCCATTATGAATCTGACAACTTCAATGCAACAAATACCAGAAAAAATGCCCAAGTTTCAAAATTTCTTCAATAGTGTGTGTAAAAAGAATTGTCTGTAATAATTAATATTTCAGCTTTTTGTTTTTGACTTTCCAAACACAGCTGCGGACTTGTCCTGTAATTCTGAAATGACTTGCATCACGTGAAAAGAACAAGAGATGTGGCAAGTCTACTGTCCTTCCTTCCATTGCAGGAGAGATATTTCTCTAAAAGCCTGTCACAAGTGCTTCTAAATCCACTTGCAGACAATGGGGTGCACCAGGTGGGACTGAAAGTGGCTCTCTCTTAACTTTTTCATCAGGGGAGATGGAAGATAGCAGACTGCTGGCATTACGATGGAGCACTTAAGTCTGTGGAGCCAAGAATAAAAAGAGAGATGAATGAACGTCACACTATATAAGAGACAGAAAGAGTGTCAGTAATGACTGAATGCTGGTGGAGAGAGGTTCATATGTGTCTGTTAGGGCAGATGGTAACCTTGACAGCCTTTACAGTTCTGTCTTAAAGGTAGTTATTTATTTATATATTTATTTAACATATTTTGAAGTAAAATCTAAAAAAAATTCCATCTTTGTTGTCCTGTACCCATAATGCACTTTAATAGTTAATTATAAATTATAAACTTGTTAGATTTCCTTTTTTATATTGAAGTGCCAAAGGAAGTTCTGCTCTAATAAATGTTTATTAGAGTTAAGTGTTCAGTGTTTATAATATTGAGTTTAATTGTAGACTTGATTTTCACCAAATATAATAAGGTGAATAGTTTACTTAAATTTGCTCATGGCCCATATTTAAAATTAATATGATATTCTTGATTCCTTCATTTGGAAACAAGAAAATGGTTCCAAGCATGTTTGACATGATTTGTTTGGCTGCCTTCTGGTGGCCATAATAACCAAATATTGTAGAAGATAATATACATAAAAAAGATTTGGACTTTTCTGTGATGTCAGGCTACCACAAGTTGATGTCATGGAGATGACACTTGAAACCATATTGTAAGTAATTTTAACACAAGAAAGTCAGGTGTCAGGACTGTTGGTAATCCAGTTCCATCATCCCTTCCTCTTCTTAAAGGAGTGATGACATAACAGTTAAAAACTAGTTTATGTTGTTGGCATTACTGCATATGTAAATACTCCAAAGAAAAAAACGGCATTTTTTACAGCGGAGTATTGTTTTGAAATGCCAGACCTCACTTCCTCAGTAATACAGTTGGGTCCGGTGATGATATGGAGCTTTACCCGGAGACCACGTTGACTTCATTTTGATTGGCTACACCTTATTTCGCTATGACCTTATTTGGAGAATCTAGGTCAAGCTGCGGTCGGTCTTTGCTAAAGGCTAACTGCTAGCAACATGGGCAGTTCAGACAGTGAGCTACGTTAATCAGACAAGACAGCATTTAGAAAATAAATAAACTTACAGGTAATGACAAGGTTGTGGTCCCCTCCCTCAGTGTTACTGCAGAAGTTTGCTTTTAAATCCATTTGTTTGAAAACCCAGACCTGACTGCACAGAAGTTACTACTAGCTCCATACATGCAGCTGAATCAGACAGGGAGGGGAGTGGGGGAGCGGACGGTGCATAAACCGTTGGGGGAGAGAGAGAGAGAGAGAGGGGGGGGGGGGCGCTGTTTACTTGATAGTGTGCTCTTATTGGAGCAATTAAATTACGTAGAATGATAGAACTACGTAGAATGATAGCCTGCTGTCTGATTCAACTGTTTCTGAGCAGAGAGACAAAGCTGACAGACCATAAACAGGAACTTTGATTCTCACTCTGGACATTCACATGGCCTCATCAGTGCACAGTGTGCGAGACTCTGACCTCAGCAGCAGCGTCACTCTCTCTCCCACTCACCCCTTTTCTGTTTGAGTGTAATGCCGGAGGAAAGCTGCCAAATACACATTTTTCATATTTTATCTTTTTAATGGTGCAATTAATTGTGTAGTTAATTGTGTAGTTGTGTGTCTCCAGCTTTACTAGATTGGTCTGGACTCTGGTCTCAGAAGTTTTGTTATAAAAGACCATGACAGCCAGAAACAGTGTTATAAAAAGTACTTTATTTCATGTGGTGGATCTTTATTTATCATTTTAAAAAAAAAAAAAAAAATATTGACATTTAGGGGAGACCGGGGATGATGGTAACACTTTGTGTTTGAGCAAGTGTTACTTAGTGGTCCTTTGTGCTAGAGCTCTTACATTTGGACATGTGATCCCATATTTGTCTGCTATAAATGACATACAATTGACTTCTACTGCACCATCACAGATTAGTTAAATTAATGTCAAATACAAAGTGGTGTGTTGTTAGAACCTCCCCCAGCACCTGGGTGAGTTGTAACAGTACTTGAGGATGCATGTAACAATCAAATTATTATGATTAAAAAAACATCAACACGAATAAATGTATGGAAGCATTTTAATGAAAAAATAAAGAAGGAACCATACACTTGTGAGACTGTAAAATATTAATGATAAACTAAATAAAGAGTATAAATTTAATACCAGAAAAATAAATACAATAAAATGAAAAATCTTTGCATGACATAAAATGAATTAAATAAAGAATAATGAAGTATGACGTGCTCAGGGTTGTGTTTATATTTTGTAGCTTGAAACAGGTTAATGTGAAGGTGTCATTTGGACACTTTGGAGATCCGTGAACCACCAACAAGCCGCTTTTGAGAGGTGAGCTGCAAATGTGCAGAGAAGGCTACTTACAAAGTTGCCTAACAATCAACTGAACAGTTGAACTGTGTATTTTAGGTGCAGAAATACTAGAAATAGACATACTAAAAATACTCATGATCATCAACTAAGCAAATGGCCGAAGGCATAATACATTTATTTAATTAGGTTTGGCAGTTGTGGCAAATGTAGTTGTGACATTTGTTACAACCATCCCCACGCCAAGCAGCCATCAGAAAGCTAACCTTTTTTAGTGTTTAGCTTCAAAGCTAGCACTGATGCAACACATCAAATTAAACTAGAGAAACTAATTCTTTAGTTGATATAAGTGAAACAATCATATCTACAACACAATGGACACAATGCAAAAAATACTGGTGATGAAATTTTTGGTTTCATACCTGAAAAATGATTTTTTGGGGGGATTCAGGTAGGGATGTAAGGATTACTGGTAAAGTGGTAAATCGTGATAAAATTACCAACAATTAGTAATACAATTTCAAAATCGAATTATCGTTAAACCCGTGACTGATTACTGCACTTACAAAAACTCCCAGTGATTGGCTGGAAAAGCAGCAGCAGTCCCAGTTTGCATTGTTTAATTTATGAATACATGGTGGTAGGCGTCTAAGGCACCCACATGGACATTTCTCTTGAGATTTTTTCCCCTTTAAAATGGACAAAGTAGACATTTAGACTCATTTTGGATATTTTTAAAGATGCTGGTATTTCTATAATACTGTGATAAAAATGATAACCGTGATTATTTTGGTCACAATAACCGTGATATGAAATGTTCATATCATTACATCTCTAGCTCCAGAACAGTTTTTCACTCAGAAACACCAGACTTTGCCAGTGAGCTAAATTTTCAAGTGGGCACAAACTGTGTTGATAGCATCACGACAGCTCCTTTCTAACTAGTTAAACTAAGAGTGTTACAACCATCCCCGGTCTTCCTACTGTTATTTAAAATAAATCTGATGTTACTCATAAAGTACTCAGTACTTGAGTATTTTTTTCAGTGAGTACTTTTTTACTTTTACATGAGTAATTATTTGGATGACTACTTTTTACTTGTACTTGAGTAATATTTTTCTAAAGTAACAGTACTTTTACTTGAGCACAATTTTTGGCTACTCTACCCACCTCTGATCAGATCTGGTGTTATAAGTCCAACTGGAATATTCCTCTGTGCGCCTTTTCCCCGTTGTTCCTGTGAGCTCCTCGCTTCTTCGGATCCAAAAGATGCAACTCTGAAGTTCTGCTTTGCGCACACCTTTGTAGGTATCTCTGACAGCAGCTCCCGACATCTCCATTTCCAGAATATTCCTGACTTGACCACACAGGCTTCGGACTTTAGAATGAGCTCTTCTGGAGACAGCCTGCCGGCGCTCCAAGTGTTATCTGCTTGTTTAGGAACAGGCCGACCAAGGTTAACTCACATGCCTCCTTTTTACACCAAGACTTAAAAATCATTCTTTTGCCATCTTGTTCTTTGCACGTCTTTTGCTCACATTACACCGTATTTCATTACATTCAATCATTCAGTTACTTATTACTTATAACCTTAATCATTACTAGTAATATGAATATGATTATTCTTTGATTCTGTTCTTGAGTCTGTGCCGGGCTGGCTTTCTCAGATCAGCTTTTGGCTTCCTCAGGTGGCTGGTTTAAAGTCTGGCCCTGGGGACTTCACATTATTGAGGCTCCTTCGACAGGTAAAGGGAGTATTAAGCCCTGTTTCCACCAGCGGGTCTGGGTCGGGTCGGGCCGGATCAGTCCACGTTTTTTTGCGTCTCCACAGATAAAAACTGGGACGGGTACCCTTATATCCGACCCGACCCGGCCTACTTTCTTGGCACCCTTCGGTAGGGGTACTGATTGAACCGATCCGGACCAAAGAGGTGGAGCTAACGCAAGGCAATACATTGATTTGTTGAAAAATCTCACTTCCCGCATGACCAAGCGTAAAAACAAAGCTGGGGTGACTCCTTTTGTTTCTGTATGTGGGCGGGGTTTGGTTAAACGGCGTTGCACAGCGATGATGTCACGCGATCACGTGGCAGCGCTGTCCAGCGCCTCCAGAGTAGGGTACAGGTTGCTGTGGGAACGCAGCGTGATATCAACACATCCGTACCAAAACCCACCCGATCCGGCCTGGCCCAACCTGACCTGCGGGTGGAAACGGGGCTTAAGTGTAACCATGTAAGTGTTGAAATGCATCTGTCTTTGTTATTTCTTGTAACAGTATAAAGTTGTTAAAAGTTTATTTGTGACCTGTTCAGTTATGGCATTGATTTTTCAGTTTGGTACTCGATAACATTTCAGAATAATTTTTTGTTGAATATGCAGATTTTCTTATTTATTGTTTGACAGTTTGAATGGTCATTTTACAGTATTTTAGATCCACAGGGAACATCTTCCATTTCTTCAAGAAGACCTGAAGCATTGATGCCCTATTTCAGATGCCTCTGAGCCCAGAGAAGTTGACATGACTCAGGCTGAAGTTATCACAACTTTTTTCTAAAGTTAAGTTAGTGGCATTTGTGAATGCAAGTCTTTTCCATAAGTTATCACAGTAATCCCTTGGTCATCTGTTGACAAACGCTAGTTCTTTATGGTGTCTGTGCCATCTGCGTGATTGAAGAGCGCAGAAATCCAGTTCTGGTTTGCACACAAATAATCTGATATGCCTTCAGATTATTTGTCTCATTTAATGATATTCTGCAGGAAAAAAGATTTCCAGTGCTAGGATGATCTTTTTTTTTTTTAAGACAATTCAATTAATTTTCTCACCCTTTTGGGGGCAAATTGGGGGTCTTTACCAATTTGTGCTCCTCAAAGACTCAATATTTCTTGAATACTACTTTTAATGTTTTCAATCACCCATTGAAAGCACCTGTTTAATCATTACTTGTCAATATAACATCATTTTGAGCCTCCAACTGCTCCCATCGCAACTTTTATTTAGTAATACGGTACAATTCTCTAATGTGAAGTAATGGATAGATTTAAACTAATAAGATAATCCTAAGGAGGCAAAACATAAAATATCTTGGATTTATATATTTTTTTAATAACATACAAAGCAAAGTTAATAAAAGAACCCCCCCCCCCCCAATTTGTATCATCATATCATCCCAACTTTTTCCATATGTGGGTCGTTAGGCTTAGATAATAAACAGTAGTTGTAGGGCTTCAGTTTGGTCTTAACAAGATGACAATGAGATAGAAAAGGCTTCCACTTATATGAAGAGTGAAAACTAGTTCTTCCACACAACCATCATCATGTTACCTTGTTAAAAGTGAGAAAGTCTCAGTCGGCAGGAGGCCAGTTACAGTCTGACATTTTACACACTCACACTGAAACCGATCGCTGTTCTCACGTGGATTTCAATATCATTATTTCTAACCAGTAATAAAGTGCCTCATAAAGCTGTTTATTAGGAGGCTTGCTTTATAAAGCATTCATCTGATTTAAAAAAGGGAAGCCTTGGCTTTGGTGGTAATGGTTGTCTTTTAATCAGACGATTAGTGGATCTATTTCCTGCTCAATCACTGTGCAAGTGCTTTTGGACAACACACTGAATTCACACAATGACCTTGAAATGCTCATTAGTGTCTAAGTGCAGATAAAAAAGCAGCACATAAAGAGTGCAAATATTCATCATCATAAGAAGACAATTAAGGTTACAATTGATTAGGCAGCTACAGGCTATGGCTTTAGTTCAATTAGCAGGTTTGATCAACAATAAAAGGGCTGCCAACAAAACCGGAAGGAAAGCACAATGGAAGTTGGAAAAACAACTTTAGTACAGAGCTCATCTGGAGACATCAGTAGAAAATATGTTTATCTGTGGCTACACATTACTAGCAAATAGGAGCAAGTTAATTAATAAATGGCTACACCTTTGTGATCCATAGAAATGTATGACTTTACCACATGTATGTAAGATGGATTATTTGATCTCATTTCTCTTATGAATTCTAATGATGTAATTGATTTTTGTGGGTTTGCCTACCTGAACATTCTACTACAAAACAAGAAACAGAGACAGGAGACCTGATACACCATCCAACAGCAGCTACAACAATTTATTGGTCCAAAATGATTTGAAATCACAGAAAAATGAGCAAGTCTAACTACTTGACGCAATAGGACATACAGTACACCCAATCCCACCCAAACAAAGAACAAGATGGTCTGTTACTTTGATATCCTGCAATCTATCAAATTAAGCACAGTGTCATATATAGAGTATCATAATTAGTTAATTCAGGAGTTTAAGGGTACAGTTTGAAATAAAAACAACAGGCATGCCATTGCCATGAAATAAAGTCTGGCTCCCAGCCACACAATGAAATTTTTGTCTTACGGTGTCACAAGAGAAGTACCATAAATTTCTCCTTCAGTTCTTAGAAACACAAATGAATAGATGTTTATGTGTTATTTTGAGAATATTAAAGAAAACCAACAGCTACGTGCAGTAGAAAATGGAAGTGCAGTGGCAACTTTCAGTTTTCTTTCTTTCTTTCTTTCTTTCTTAGAGTATAATACATTGCATCTTCCAAAATGTCAATGTACTTTAAAAAACGCCCAAAAAGTCTAACATCAAAGTTTTCTTTGCAATCAGAAGAGTACTATTACATGACAACTGGGATGCAAGCTTGCATTGTATCTGGTTAATATAAATACAGAAATAGCTATTGAATAGTTACTTCCATTTACTAAAAATTCCAGTTATCATATAGTTATTTACATGCAGATTTACATTACCACAGGGAAAAAGTAATTCTAAAGGCTAAAAACTTCTAAAAACAGTTTGTACATGTATATAGCGTCAAACTGCAGATGTCAGCCTAACTGTGCATTCCAGACATTACACGAGATGACCAATTCAGCTGTAGAAAGTTTTCTAAAAATATCTGCTAATCTAAAAAAAAATAGGAAAAAAAAGAAGAAGAAAACTTGGGCAAGCTTAAACCCGCAAGAAGATTCTTGAGCATAATTATTTTGGGCCTAAATGGACCGAATAGTCATTTGTGTCCACAATGGATGCTCCCTCTCATTTGACTGGGAATTTCTCAGCACTGTGAAACAGTTCCAGTTCCAAGATTTCCAACATTGGAGCCATGCAGAAGCTTACAGTGTGAAAGGATTACATGAGCTAAGAGATCTGGGTAAATGACAATAGCTGTGTAAATTGATCATTTATGGTGTGACTTATTTGACTGAGTCACTTTGGCATCTTTTTATATGACATCTGAACTCAGAATTTCAATTTCATGCATGTGGCTGCGATGTACAGCAAAATAGGTTAAGATGAATCACTGATGTACGTTTCTCAGATGAGCAATTCCTTCATAATGCATCTTCAGCTCAGATGAACAAAGTGGGAGTAAAACATCTCTGAACACTCAAAAAGAATGAAAATAACATGAAGCAAAATGATGTGCTGAAGATAAGTTCTGAAAGGATACCCATAAGTTAGAAGGTTAAACATGGCAAGTATGGACTGGTTCGGTTTGGTGACAGAAACTAACTCGTTTGTTTTACATTTCAAGTATTTTGACACGCACCTGTGGTTTGGCATGTGTTCTAGTTTATAGTTTGTTAGGCTGCTTCTTTGGTTCAAGATACAGAATCTTGATCGAAGTACAGGTTACAGTACATACTATGCTAGCTTGCTGCTATTGTGCAAATTTCTTTAAATGAGTGAAGAAAAGGCAAAAATGTGCTTTAAGTAAGTAGAAACAACT
Organism: Atherinomorus stipes; assembly: GCA_023101725.1. NCBI lineage: Eukaryota > Metazoa > Chordata > Actinopteri > Atheriniformes > Atherinidae > Atherinomorus > Atherinomorus stipes. The sequence continues at coordinate 456,107 of JALJCO010005621.1, forward strand.
AGAGAAGCACTCGGAGAGTGTAGACCTCTGCCAAGCAGCTCAACTCCCTTATTTTTGTGTGTTCTGGATCATAGTATCCAGAATTTTCTCCGGATCTGGATCAACTTTCAAAACATACTCACTGAGATCCTTTCTTGTAATTTTTTACAATAATGGATCTCAGTGGGCTATTTGTATGGAGCTGTATGGCAAAATCCCCCAAATTTGGCCTAATAGGGTGATTAGGGTGTAAGACTGTTTAGCCATTGGTAAGGAGGTTTGATGTTCGACATGGGGTATTGGTCGGAACGCACAGGACTCGCTTAGTTAACTGTCTTTACTGGTCACTCTTAATCACAACAGCACAGTAATGCAACAAATGACAGGCTTACAGGTGAGGAATTCCAGGGCTAGTTAACCCTTTATAGGGCACTCATTGAAAAACTTTTAAATTAATAATTTTAACCTCAGAGTGTCATTGTGGTATATAACAATAATAATAATCTGCAATAACATTTTTAAAAAATATTCATTTTCATGTTGAAAATCACAGGAAACGAAGTGATCAAATATGGTAACTTGCCCTGTTCTGGTAAAAAAAAAATCTAAAAAGAGCACAAGGTAGAAGATGTTGAAAAAACATGAATAAGTTTAATAAACATTAGTTCAGACCATTTAAAAACATTATAAAACCACTTCAACAAGATATTTCATAAAAAAATGTAAGATCACTACAGAATATTGGGGACTTGGGGTGTGTGTGGGAGTGGGGAGTGTGGGCAGGGAGAGGGTTGCACGGGAGTGGGGTGTGTGGGAGTGGGGAGTGTGGGCTGGGAGGGGGTTGCACAACTGCCGCAGCAGTGAAAAATTTGCAATATTTTAGTTTTTAGCAAATACGGCTCCATTTCACATAGGCTTTTTAATCACCGTGCCCAGTAGTCGCTCTACAGACTGGAGCATTGTGTATCCATGGCAACCAGACGGAAATAGGTAAATGGACTGTACTTATATAGCGCTTTTCCAGTCATACCAACCGCTCAAAGCGCTTTACACTACATATCACATTCACCCAGTTGCACACCCAATCACACACACATCCATACCCTGATGGGCACATCGGGAGGCAACTTGGGGTTCAGTGTCTTGCCCAAGGACACTTCGGCATGTAGTCTGGGGAAGCCTGGAATAGATTCCACAACCCTCCGGTTGAAAGACAACTGCTCTTTCACCTGAGCTACAGCCGCCCCTATAGGCACGTTCCAGCTGGCTGAAGTAGCTGAGTGTGGCTGAGTTATAAACAAAACACACGTTGATAGAGCATGTTGAAGACACGGTTGCGTGTGGAGAACTATGTTATCATGTATGGGAGATGGCGGATTTCCAGACAAACCAGAGCAAGGCGCAGATTGATTCTGTTGAACCGCGAAGCCCGGACCATACGCAGATATTTTCGGCTGTTACGTCCCAGCTCTGCTAGGGTTTAGGGATGCAAACAAAAGACTGGTTTCAGATGGAAAAGGTGGAGTAAAGATGTTTATTATTGTTCAGAGGTAAATTGAAGCATTAACAAAAACCTGAAACTATAACTGAAAAGGAGACGGTGGTTAGCGATGCTGCTCAAAGGAACAAATAGAGACAGACAAAGCCTAACACTAAAAAGGGGAGCCAAATGGGGAAAACCACAAACCTAGGCTATGAACCAAAAAGGGAACGAGCAGCACCATAAACTAAAACCTGTAACCAAAACTCAACTACAACAAAAGACCTACCTATCCCAACTCCTAACTACCAGTGAAAGTCAAACACAAAAGGGAACCTAGCAACTAAATCATTAACCAAACTAAAACACCTGGAAATCAAAACTAAAGTCACCAAAAAAATAAACTAAGGACAACTGTTGCCAGGCCAAGCAGTTGCCATTGACTGAGGGTGTGCTGGGTTCTTTTGTAGTTGTAGCAGCCAGCAGCTCCAGGTGGGACTGATTAGTCGTTAGTGGTGGAGGGAGGGAGGAGGCCAATGAGGACAGAGGGATCGAGCAGGTGGATTGCATGTAAAATGAAAAACAAAGGGGTTAGAAACCAGGCGGCCGTAACATCGGCAAACAACCAGGTACCGGTGAGTTGTAGACATGAGCATTAACGCTTAGCCTGCTAGCCCTTGTTGGTAATTTGTCCAGTGTTAGTGAATGCCCCGTTGATGTTAACATTAGAAATCCATTAGTAGCAAGCAGACACCAGATGATTTTAAATGTTACAGTTAGGCATGCTGTAACCCTGTTATTTGTTATATAACACTATCAATAGGAAGAATATCCCAATAGTACAGCTGCCTACGGACACCTGTTTAGTTAAAAAAAGATGGAGTATCTGGGATTTAGGTCGAGCTAAAGTTGATGCGGGTTCACACATCACTCACGCCGTATTTCAGGTCGACGCAAGCCACTCCGAAACCACCCCGTACAGCCGGTCTGAGAGCGGGCGAGTTAGGTTGACTACGAGCAAGAGTGGTGTGTTCACACAGACCCAGTTGCGCCGTGTTCGGTACCAAAACCCTGTTAGGTTGACCTAAATGGGTCCTGTGTGAAAACGACCTAAGAGGACCAATAACTGTGAGAACAGCAACCTTTAGTATATGATGCAACACCTTCTTCATCTGTGAACACTCCCTGCGGCTCACAACAGAGTGGTGTCTGGGTATCACCTCATCAGCCCATACAAATGCGTACATCTCTGTAATGCTTATGAACTCTGTTTTCACAAAAAGAAGGTTGTATTTCATGTCTCACAACAATAGCCAACATTCTTTATGCATCTGAAAAGGGATGCTCATTTGCAACATGTAGCCTATATCTGCTTCCTCTCTTTTTACAGAACAAATGATGAGATCAGATTTCTTCTGGCACTGGTGGGTATTTCTTTCCATTTCTTTCAATTAATATTGAAGTTTTATATGTGAGATGTAAGCTTAAACCTGACATCTACCTTAAACAAGAGGGCCCACTAAATAACATTGTAATATTATTCAGTAACAGAGATGCTCAACAGTTGAATGATGTATAAGAACTCATTAAATTCTGAAAGAGCATTTCACAACATAATCTGTAAAACTAATAAAGACTGCAGTCTCCTCATGCTGAAGATTAGTTTGAACTTGTCTGTTGCTGTGTCAACACTTTCTTTGATTCAATATAAGTTGTCAACATATCAAATGACAGACTCGATAGGTATTCTGCCATATTGACTGTGACTTACAGTCCTGTAGAAGAAATATTGCCTGGTGTTCAGTTTTACTGAAAGTCCAATAGCAAGTTATTTCATTTGAAAAACTTCAACTGCCTTTGACGTGGGATTGATCAAGTGTCTTTCCAGCCATCTTCGTTACTGATCTGAAGGTGTTGAGAATTCATAAGTCATCTGCTCCACAATTCCAAAATGAGATGTCTGGATCTTTGGCTAGTTCAGAGTCAGTGAAAAAAAGAGAACTGGTAATGTTTGCAAAAAAGTAAAACAAAAGAAAAACTTCCACCATTTGGGAGAGTGGAGGGTAGTCACACAAGATTGTTAATAGGGCTTTGACTCCGAACTTCGCAATTCAAATATAATTTGAACATTAGAAAAATAAACTATGTTCTAACAAATATCAGGCTGCCCTTTACATTCGAACCTGTTATGGATATTATTTTTGATAAACGTGTTAACATGTAAACGTTTTCAACAGGGTTTAAATGTGCTGCGCTTCTAGAGAACTTCCGGTTCAGAAAGTAAGAGCATTTCCAGCACTGAGCAGTCTAATACAATAGTAGTACAATGACATAAAGCCATCTGTCAGTCTAAGTTTCAGCGGCGTGAAGCGCCGACTTCGTCAGCTAAATAACATAATTTCATGCGCTTCTCTTGGATGATCAACTGCGGAGATGGATTGTGAACATCAGAGGGGAAACTTCATTGTCTCTCATCCCACCGTGAGAGGTCCACACTTTACAGTCCAGGACGTCACAGAGTCGAGTGAGGGAGGAGGAAGGAGCTGAAACCCAGCGCTATTGTGGTTTTATTTCATTCTAACAGCTATTCTCTTGGTGAGAGAAGACTGTGTTTGGGAATGTGCAGCTAGACCAGAGAAGATGGAAACTGAAGAAGCAGTTTGTGCGCGTGTCGTCGGAATTTAAGAAAGATAAGTAGTGGTGGCTTACTAGCAAATCCAGCTAGTGCTAACCAAAGAAAACAAGTAGCAATGATTTATCTAAAAGAACAGTACAAATACATTTCTGTGTTAAAAATGTGAGCTTAATATTCGTTCTTACTATACGGTGTCTTAATCAGACTAACACATTAAAATATTTGTGTCACTGTCTTCTTATGATGCTGCCTCCGAGCTACCGCCGTTAGCTAAACATTTACCTTATTAACTGTGAATAAAGTTGGTTATCCAACTTAAATTGCTTTCCCTGCTTTCTGGCAGATGTCGCTGTGTGTTTCTGATAAATCCAGTGGACACTGTCCACAATGATGTGCAGCAGGTCTTTATAAAACAGTGCGTATAAAATGCAGTTTTGTCCAGATTGTAATGTGACAGTTCTGAGCTGGAAGTGAAAAATCTGGTAGCTCTCACGTCTGGTGAAGTTGAGAATCGTGACCGACAGAGCATTAACTGTGTTGTAACAGTATTGTCTGTTATATTCTGCTCGTTACATCTTCACTACGACACTGAATATGTTGTTTGCTCAATAATAACAATTTCAACTCATGCAAATACTCAGAAAAGCCTTTCGTGAACGTAGTCCATTGACATTGATAGAGCTACACTGTCCTCTGGTGGGCAAAACATGTACAACTCCAGTTTGATGCCAGTGAGTCAGTCATATTCTGTACCGCTTATCCAGTTTAGGGTCGCGGGGGTTGCTGGAGCCCATCCCAGCTATTATCAGGCGAGAGGTGGGGTACACCCTGGACAGGTCGCTAGTCTGTCGCAGGACCAGTTTGACGCCAATACAAATTTAATGGCTAAATTTCTATTAACAAATGTCGGAATATATTCAAACATCGATATGAAAAAAACTAATGAACTTCAAATTTTAATTCTGGGCAAAAGTTAAAGCCCTAATTGTTAACATATACAAATGTACAATTTGTGTTTAAAACAAAGGTTGTAAAATTAGATTAGTTGGGTAGGATATAACACTTTAAATTGATTAAAATCTTGTCATTTAAAATGAGCTTTTCAGCCAAATGTTTCCAGGAATTATTTACTTTAAAGGAATATTGTGTAGTTCTCCTGTTATCTATTCACAAAAATTGATTATTTCATTCAAAAGTGTTTTGCCATTAATCAGAAATCACTCCCATCAACAAACTGAAGTGCTCCTGTAAACTCTGAATTTGCCGTTTGTATCATTCATATATACATCGAACGGGTCGGCTCGGTGGTGGCTACCATGTCGTGTCGCCATGTTTTTACGTTCAGTAAAAGCGAGACAGTAGGAAACCACGGAAACTCACCGGAGACACCGGAGCTGTCGGCTCAGTTCAAGTAATGTTCTTGAAAAGTCACCGCGGTGCAGTAAGGAGGAACCCAGTGTTACACTGATGGTGGGTTCACGTGCAGTTGGACAGACAGCCGTCAGTAACAAACCAGATGTCATTTTAAGCCGAGAGTAAGACAGTAAAACATGGGTCAGGGAAAACAATGCGACATCGCCATGACAACATATCAGATGAGGACCGAAGTCACTGTAACTGAAGAGACCACGATTTCACATAGAGGCTTGTTTATGCCTTTACATGCAACAGCTGCCGTTCGTCTCCCCGGTTTCATGCGAACGCAGCATGAAAAGTACGAGGGAGTTGCTCGCGATAAACAATTGTTTCACAATCTCCCTTTAATTGAACTAACATAGCATTTAAAATTTTTAAAAGGAACCCAGGCTTTACTGTTACTTTTTCTTTAAAGTGCCAGTGGCATGAAATTCCCAGCGGCTTTTGGTCCCTTTTTAGTCAGACTCTAAGTACCTCAATACTGTATGAAAGGATCGTTTGCCGTAACTCAGCCTTGTCATAGAGTAGCAGGCGCTATAGTTAGCACTACTGTTAGCTCTGCGGTACAATGACCGATGTGCGGTGGGTGGGACCAGAAGGCACGCTTGTCACCATGTGCTTCTGTTGTCATGGTGCTCTTTTGGAGAGGTGGCGGAGTGATACGGAGATACCTGGAGACATTCGCCCATACACTCAGCAGTAACCTGCACACACGCGCCTCTCCACACACTCATGTTTGAGTAAAAAAAAAGAGTTTCTGTGTTCTGTTGAACGCGGCTGCACGTCAGGCTTGAAGAAGTTTGTATAGGGGATTATCACGCTTACCGGAAGTTCCCGTTTTGGACACTTCCTCTTCCGGGCCATGTTAACGACAGCCGTTCCTGCTCTGTTATACTGTTTAAATTGGATAAACTCCAAACATACTCAAGTTTTCATTCTAGACTGAAGTGATACTAAGGAAGAAGTGGATCAAAGCGATCGATTCGCCGCGGTGAAGGGCCGAACTTTATAATAAAACACACGTTTGTTTGTCGCCGGTGGGGCACTCACCGGCACTTCACAGCATGCTAGCATTAGCCAGCTAGCGTTTACTGGCGTGCTTAACATTGTGCGTCTTAAAACACACAAACATCTGAAAATCGGGTCTGTACCTCCCTGTTTCCAGTGGAACAACTGGGGACTGCCAAGAAAGGAGACGCTTTCAGATGCTTGTGTGTTTTCAGCCGCACAAAGTTAGGCACGTCATCAAGCTGGCTAATGCTAACCTGCTAACAGTAGTCCGCCAGCTACTACTCTGTTAAACTTTGTTAATCGGATAAACGCCAATGCCAAGTTTTCATTCCAGACTGAAGTGATGCTAAGGAAGAAGTGGATCAAAACGACTGATTCGCCGCGGTGAAGGACCGAACTTTATAATAAAACGATACACGTTTGTTTGTGGCCGGCAGACTGCGCAGTCGTGTTAGCAGGTTAGCATTAGCCAGCTCGATAACGTGCCTAACTTTGTGCGGCTGAAAACACATAAGCATCTGAAAGCGTCTCCTTTCTTGGCAGTCCCCAGCTGTTCCACTGGAAACGGGGAGGTACAGACCTGATTTTCAGATGTTTGTGTGTTTTAAGACGCACAATTTTAAGCACGTCAGTAAACGCTAGCTGGCTAATGCTAGCATGCTGTGAAGTGCCGGTGTTGTGCCCCACCGGCGACAAACAAACGTGTGTTTTATTATAAAGTTCGGCCCTTCACCGCGGCGAATCGATCAGCTTTGATCCGCTTCTTCCTTAGTATCACTTCAGTCTAGAATGAAAACTTGAGTATGTTTGGAGTTTATCCAATTTAAACAGCATAACAGGGCAGGAACGGCTGTCGTTAACATGGCCCGGAAGAGGAAGTGTCCAAATACCGGGAACTTCCGGTAAGCGTGATAATCCCCTATCGAGTCTCTGTGGATGTATACATGACGTACGGCGGTCACGGATTCACCAACCTGACACAGACGCTGATGCAGTGAGTATGAATGGAGTTTAAGAAGAAAACAGCATTATATTCCAGCAACAAGTTTCCCTGAATTATTTACTTCACCAATGACCCGAATTCAGTTGATAGTTAATACTGAAGCTATATCATACTAGTTCTGCTTGTTAGATCTGTCTTCGTCTGACCGAGCAGAACAGAAACGGTGATGATGATGATTATGATGATGATGATAATGATGATGAAGGCCTGATTGCAAACTTTAAAGCACCAACACTGAACTTTGGCAGACTTTTGTACTTTGGCACCCCCTAACGATGGATATTTTGGCATCTGTCTTGTATCATGTCTCTACTCTGAGCTCTCTAAAGCAAGTTAAAATCAGTCTCTCAGTGACTTTTGTATTGTCTCTTGCTGTATTTCTTTCTCTCTTTCTTTCCTCACTTCCTCCATTAATGTTGATACCTTAGCGCTGTGAAGCAAAATGCAGCAGTTAAAATATGCTCCAGGCTTGAACACAAAATTGTGAAGTACACTTTCTCAGGCTCAGGATGCTGCAGGGCAACAACTGCTCCAGAAACTAACATAATTAATGTCAGTGTGTCATCAAAATAAGTCAGAAGCAGAGAGCTTTAAAGTCTGAAAATTATGTAGCATTGCTTCAAGTTTTTTTTTCTAACATGAAAATATAAACTCTAAGGACTTTCTTTTCTTTTCCATATTTTTTTCCAAAAAAATAAGTGTACAACAGGATTTACATATCATATTTATAAAAGATCTATAGCCACACCATAAATAAAACTGTCAGAAGCCTACAAATAAACAAAAGATAAGAAACCAACAAGTCCCTTGAAAATCACTGAGTGCTTCTAAATCTATTTATTTGTCTCACTGTTTTGAATGAATAAAATAGAAGGCTTCTGGGTTGCTTCACATTTGTCTACTTTGGACTTGAGGCAAGATTAAAAAACGAAACTCACGACTGCCACGACTGGCGCAGGAAATTCGGACACCGAATTGCAGCGCATTTTGCAGCACACAGCCTGTTCAAGGCAGCGGAGAGAAACGCGGGTGGAAACGTTCTTTTTGGTATTCAGCGCTTCATCACCCATTAGTATGATAAAAAAAATTTACATGCATGTTTGTTTTTTTTAAAATTCCTGTCTCAAGTCTTAAATTATCTTCATTTGAAGATAATTTAAGAAGGATTGTGTATGTAAAACACTACAGTAGGTTATGACACCTTTAAATCTCATATTACCATTTTCCTCTAATGTTGTTTGGGTCGGTTTGACAGACTGTTCTGTTTTATTCTTATGAAATTCCTGATTTGGAGGAAGCTAAAAACGTTATTTTTATTGGAGGTGGATTTGTTTTGAAGCTCTTGAAAACTCAATTACTGTAAAACATCTGAGTCAGGTAGATACAGATCTCTGATTATTATTAGTGGACCATAATTTAAAGACAGGATCAGTTTTATCAGGTGTGAACATCTTGTTACCCCAAATTGGACTAAATTGAGAAAACATACACGAATCATTCAACATCTCACCATGTTTTAGTCGTATTTTTAAGAGTTGGATTTTTTTTTCTTTTTTTCAGTTTTTTGATTGAGTTGGAATATAAGTGTGAGGGAAGACTTACTTTTAGTTCTTGTGATTCAACGGCGGATCTGCAATGTATTAAAATGTCAGATCTCAGCTGCGCTGCCCAAAAATAGTACAGATGAAAATCTCGACACCTCAAAGTAAAGAAGGGACAATCAAAGCCAACGACTTTCTTGATCTGATTTTTTATTCAATACAAAATTGTAACAAACAATTTAACAGGAAATGATACTAAAAAATACTGTGTGTAGATAGGGAATACTGACTGCTATTGAGTTAGATCTATAATTTGCATTTATTACCCCTCTCCTGTGTTATTTTAAGACGTACTTATAGTGGTGGGCATGGCTCTTGCTCAGCTGCAGGGAGGAGGGATAAAGCTGTGGTTTGGGAAGCAGGAGCAGGTGAGACAGATTAACACAGTTACACTGCACATGCAATCATGATCTGTTTTTATCTGCAGTAGCATGCTGAAGCCTGAGGAGAAGAATATGGAGATGAGAGCAGACAGCCAGGGCTGGCTGTCCTGTTCAAAACACCTTACCAATAAAATGTTCAGAATGAACCTGTGTGCTGTTCCAACGGGTACAACCTTAAAAGTAGCAACACAGCTGCATTACTCTTTCACCATTTGCTCTTATAAACTTCTCCCTTCTTTTTTTCTGTCTGCTTTCACACTGTTGCAGGGGATGCATTTAAAATAAAAAATGTTCAGTATAATAGACCATTTAAAAGGCTCTGTTCACACGCATGAATCTGTGCCAGGCTTGCAGAGCCTCAGCTGCAGGACAAGTCTCAGAGGGCCCTCCTCTGCAAAGAGAAAACAGCCCATTAAGATTCAGGAGGAGATTCAGGAGGTGACCTGTCAGCTCTTCCAATAACATTCAAGCATTATTGATCATTAGTAATGCAGCAGTCTAATGCATTTGTGTTGAATAAGCATGTAAATGGCATTGGTGCATGATTCATTAATGTCTTCTTTACTTTAAGGCAAAGACTACACAAAGACAGCGATCACCTCGATGATTTAAAATTCTGTAATTTCAGGATTTTATTTATGGAAGCTGCAAATAGACGACCGCTCAACCTGGTGCAGCCTGGAAAAGGTGCTGGAAATGGTGAGTAGGGCCTACTGGATGCAAAGAGAATGTTTCCGCACACTTTTTCTGCGCAATATGCCACTTTTGTAAAAAGTGCAACATGTCACAAAAGTAACACATACTGTAAGACTATTTATTGAATCAATTACCTAAGTGAGCTCATTGTAACAACAAAAATATTGGACAGTAATTTCCCTAAAATAAGATTGTATTAATGTTTATGTAAACAATAACTTTAAACATTTTGAATTAGTTCTTATTGAAAGTCCATGTGTTTTAAGAACGTGTACTCTCTATTTTCTTTTTCTTTTTTGATGTTAAGTTTTTTTTTGTTTGTTTTTTTTAATTGGCTTTTGCCTGCTGGATTGAAATGCAATTTGAGTGAAGTGTTGAAATGGATTTCCGAGGCTTTACTAGCTGCAAAAACATGGAAACAAGCAGGAACATTATGGCTCCTTTATAGCTTCACAGATGGTAGGAACAAAGCTTCATCATGCACATTTGAAATGTACAGTTTGCTCTGATTATGGAGTAAATTTGCACTGTAAGAACGTTATCTGAGAAGTTACACGTTGGGGAAGTACTGTATCAGTAGTTACGAGGTACTTGTGGTTAAAAGTGTCTCTGTTCCCTTAATAGAGGCACAAAATTATCACAACAGCTGAAGGATTTAAATTCTATTAAACATGCAACACTGAAAGAGGAGAGGAAGGAGAATATATTTTGTAAATAAATTAAATATAATTGAATTGTTTAGTAAGACACTAATCAAACATGACTTCCTATGTTTTTTTTAGTTTGTTGAATAAATGTATCCAATTAAAGTATTGTTTTAAGTTTGTGTAGGATTTAGGACTTCCTAACTTATCTGGAAAATTGTGTTTGCAAAAAAGCAGATGAGGAAATCAGAAATGTTTTTTTAATGTTAGCTAATGTTGTAAACATGGCCTGTTGGAGTATAATGTTGACAGCTCTGCACTAATCATTGAAAGATGAACACAGATGGATTGCAATCAACCACAATTTGCTGCTCTAATTGTGGACAAAGTTCTATTGATGGTCTCAACCCACTAAAGACAGACGGATGTTTGTGAAATAAGATGTATATATTTGTCATATTTTTAAGCGAAGTTCAACTCTTTTTGACAAGTTCTCCTCATGTGGTTAAAGGGGGTTTTCTCACCGAACAAACCATTGGATCTGAGCAGGTTATTCAGCTGATCCTCTGTTTTAAATGAAGTGAAAACTCTGCCAACCTGGCTCCCTGCTCAGTTGCCCGGGCTGGAAATGGTGTGGACCCACTAAACAGGCTGCAAGTAGTATGCAGGTCTAACAACCTCATTAACATCCAAACAACCTGCACTGAAAATCTAAAGGGTTTCACAGTGATATATTATCTTTCCTTGCTTGCTTAGGAGGTCAGCATACAACTTTATGGCAGCACTTACAGGGGACCTAATTATGGGTGTCTTCTTTTCAATGTGAATGTGAAGCACTTCACTTTAACGCCACAAAGAAAATTCTCTCCATTCTGCACTGCAACTCTACCTGCTTTAGCCTCAGACATCACCTCAAACAATTATACTGGAGGCTGATTATATCTCTGTGAGCTCATAGCCAATACTGATGTCCCCATGTCTCAATAGTTGGTGAGTCGCTGCATGACACCTAAAAAGACATTTAAAAAGTTCTGTTTTCGAGGTAACATCTGACGCTGTACTGTTGGCTTTTGTCGTTACTATTCTTACATCAAATTAAGGATGTAAGAATAGTACATTGCTAATCAGGCATTAGCAAACCAAAAATCATTACTATCCTTGTCAGTATGGCAACAATTATTAAAATCTTCTTTTAGTGGAAGACTTTTAAGCCTTTAATGTCTTGTTGTGGTGTGGTTTCAGGACCCCAATGTGGGGCCAGCCAGGAGGCAGACAGATGAAGGTGCAAGAAATTTAATTATCCACAACAAAAGGTACTGGAACAGCAGATTACATGAACACAAAACACGGACTTCCATGGATAGTCCGATTCGTTTGGTGCAGTGTGAACACCATCCTGGTGCGTACCAAAGAAGCAGATTCTGGTTTGCCTGAAACAGAGGAAACAGTGTGTTCAAAGAAGCAGAGGTCAAATTAACAGAAAAAAAAAGGAAAATGTATTGTAGACAGAGATGAAGCACAGGTGTCAAATAATGAAGTAAAAATACTTCGTTCCTTACTTAAAGGAGTACAGCGGAAGTTCCAGCTTTAGAAGTTTGTCCCTTCTGGCGAAGTGGAAGTGATGCTAATGTCGTGCACACGCACGAGCTGCTTCAACTGCGTTGGTGTCTAATTTAACCCCTGTTACACTCAGTCTGAGCCCAGAGTTAGAGTCACAATGTCTACTGAAGTACAGTAATAAAGTGATAAATCTGCAAGTTCTTCATGGTTTGATTGTTAAGTAAACTGACAAACTGTATGCTAACGGTAACAACAGGCTAATGCTGGCTTGTTTCCGCATCAACTAAATTTAACAAGTGGCCAGAGTGTGTCTCTTCCCTGGGAACAGTCATATGGCTGTCATACTGCTACATTTCCATCATAAAAACTTAGCATTGCAATATTATGCATCCTTATATCTGTCATTCATCACGTTTACCTTGTTAGCGAGAAGAAAGCCAACTGTGGGTCCCGTTTTATTCCCAGACTGGATCGGAGCTCCCTCCAATTAAAAAAAAAAAAGAAAGAAAAAAGCTGCTCGGTTACTCCCGTCTTACTCCTGTTCCGGTGTTGTGCCGATGTGATGTGCCTATAAGTCCAAGGCAAGGAGTGTGAAGAGAACGGGGAAGGATGGAGAGACTGGGGGATGAGGAAGAGTGTGTTGTGGCTAACAGCAGCTCTGTTCACGGTGGGATAAATAAAGTGAGAGTCGGCCCCCGTGTCTTCCTCACAGCAATAAGGAGTCACAGACGTACATTACTTTTTGCAATACCAGAAGTAAACTTTTAAAATCGAGGAATTGTGGGATACATTGGTGCTAACCAGTAAGGTGCTAACCCTATGGTTAACTTTGACGGTGCTGTTAGCTGACGGCATGACTAACCATGCTTTGAACAACGCATATTTAACAGTTGGTTAGCTAACGGCGTTTTCTTCTTCTAACTGCTCGTTAGGGGTTAACCAGTGGTTAAAATAACCGAGAATTGAACAACCTGGGCCCAGTTGTTTAAAATACAGTGGTTTGTTTAACCAGGCGGTTTGGTATGCTTCAGTTACGTGCAGTTTGAATGCAAACCGAAGCAAAGAATAGTGTGAAATTTTTCAGAACTCCCAGTCCAATCAGACCGAGTCCCTGCACTAGGCCCAAGAAAGTGCTGAGTAGAGTACAGTCAGGTGGCTCTCCTGCCCTAAAACTGATGGGTAACTGCTGTCCTATTTTAAGGGCTTTCAAGCAGTTGCTAATATCGGCCTCTAATTGAACTGAATCATGTAAAGCCCTTACTACTTATTTTCTTTTTAAAATCAACTTTTTCTTGAAAGAGAAACATAGTATTTACTGATTTAGAATAGTTAAAACAGGTGCCAAATATTAGGACTTATAACAAAGTATCAATAGTAACTAATTATCAAATCAATACTTAGCAGTGCTGGGGACTAAGTTTGGTGTTAATTAAAGTTTTGATGAGTGATGACTTAAAAAGTCTTCCCAGACAAAAAGACGTCAACAGACATTGAACTTTGAGCTACAGGAGAGATACGGGCAGTAATCGATAGACTATTATGCGACTCTAAGATAAGGTTAATGCCCCGGAGAGATCAGGAGGCAGGCTTGCTACTCGCCTCACTAAAGGTCATATTCACCATCTCCTCTTTGAAATCTTATTCAAACACCGGGTACCCCCACAGATTTGATGGGACTTGGCACCATGGCCACGGCTTGGCTTATGTAAGCCATAGAAATAGATTTAGCTGCCACGACAGTAAGAAGGCCCAGAGGAGGATGTGTGGGTAGGAATACTTGAACATGCTCCCACTGCATCCAGTGCTTTTCAGCTTCTAAAGGAATGAGCTTTGTCGCCAAAGGCAGTGATGAACATGCTTTTTAAAACCCACTAAATGCTCTCACACTACAGAGAGGAGAGAGAGAGAGAAAAAAACAGATGTGCTGAATGGGTCTGTCGTATATACAAGGACAGGCAGTCCTTGACATCAAAACAACAAGTGTCCTTGTGCACTCAACCAAAATGTTCCATTACAGTGGAGATCTTAACCACTGAATGTGTTTGGAAGTGAATATGTACATTTTTCTTCACCTAAAGTGCAGTTGAGATAACCAAGGAAGGTAAAATTTAGCTAGGAAAGATGTTTGAGGTAAATACTTAAAAGGCTTTTGAGGTCTTTGGAATGTGAAGTATGCTTGTGTTGTCAGAAACCGACTGGGAGGTGAGAGATTAGATGTCTTTGTTTCCAGTGTTTCCTGAAGTGACATTTAAATGAGATGAACAGAATGTTTTAATCGAAGCTACAGAAAACAGATGAGATACACAGTAGTAGTTGACTAGTTGATTGATTTGGTCAGTTTTACCATTGTTTTTTTAAAATTCAGTTTTACGACAAAATAATGACTTCCATTTAGCTGTGAAATGAATCACAGTAGAGTGTGAAGTACCCACATGTGATGCTAATGTAATATATTAAGTGACAACATCTAAAAGTACTGAGTAACATTTTATAATTCTTTTAATATTATGCCTCATTCAGAAAAGCTTCACTTATGTTTTCAACATGATATAGAAAACTTGAATTACTGATGAACTGCTGACTGTATGACATAAAACAGTTCCTAAGGCAATGCTCGCTCTGGAAAAGAAAGGACCTTGCTGTGCTGAGGGTGCTGTCGCTAATGGAAGTCATTATTTGTGAAGATTTACAGGCTGTTGTTGGTGGTTTTTTTTGTTTGTTTTTTTTATAACCATAACTGTGGACATTTGTAACTATCCCATGCACCGCAATTGAATGAAGTCAGACAGGTATGTATGAATGTGGAAAATTTTAAGCTAATAGTCCTACAACTCAGTTTCATAAGTAAAATGTTATTTTGTTTTCCTAGAAAACTACAAACACTAAAAAAACTTTGCTCTGTTGTGACAATCTGAAACATGTTTTCTGCACCCTGGTGGGAACATTTTGAACTACAATGATTCTTCTATAGTGGGCTATGATGATCTATGATTCTCTGCATACTCTTTAAAGGGATACAACACCCACAGAATGATATGCCTTCATTTTCTTCTCACCCGAATGCTGAGCAAGACTCTGGAGCACTTTTTTAATATGTTAAATGCAGCCAGAGATCCGAGGAGGGTTTAATTATCCACCGACTTTCATGTAATGTAGTTCACTGGAGCTTAACGCAAAAAGGTCCATAAAAGTCCACAAATACTTGGCAATATTCCTCCATACTGCTTGTTCAATGTAGTCTAAGTGTCCTGAGTGGGTAGAGTCCATAATTTACTCGAAATGACATCATTTAATATATTTTTATAGCCTCAACAGTAGGACATCATACTTCCGTGATGCACGTACATGCAAGTTCATGACATTACAGAAGCCGCGGCAGACAAGATCACACGTTCTCTTTTTCTTTCTTTGTTTTAAACCAATAGCCAACCCCTCTTGTGTTTGTCCCGGTTTGTCCGCAGCTCGTTTGCTTTTAGAACAATGTAAACAGCAAATTTCTTCTTCTGCGCTTGCATTATCGGCAGAGTAGGCGCTGAATGCCACGGCTTCCACAGTGTCGTGAACTCGCATGAACACGCTAATAGGAAGTGAGTTAATTTTGACTTTGGTCCGTGGAAACCTTTTATAACCACACTCTTAAATTAAAGAAGATGGGTCCTTCTCGCTGGGCTTTTTCCTGGATGAAGCTTGAAGATGGTTGGATTGGCATTGGGTCTCAACTTAACCCACCTTTCTGTGTGCAGCTGAACTGGTTTTTATCAGTATCAGTATATAGGTGACCTCTTAGGTATTACTCAGAGCCTACTGACTTTCTCAGCTATTGAAACTGCCTTTCCATGTATATGTCCTTGTTCCATTCACCAATAACTTATCACTTAAATCTGATTCATAATTAACTTTTAATAGTGCACTATTACTGCACCACTTCTGGCAGAAAAAGGCAGAACTTTTTCATGCCCGCATCTGTATGACCGTGATGAAGGAAAGCTGGTAAGTTTGCTCTTATAATACCTTTGAATAAAAGAGATGTGAAACCTGTTTTGCATTAGATCTGCTGGGGCATAAATTTGTCACTGTCACAACGATTGTGTCACACATGGTCCCTAACAAGGTCTTCCCTCATGTGCGAACGCACACTTAAGGCGAAGGGTTGTTTTTATAACTAGACTCAGAACGCATAGTTATAGGCACTGCGTTCTTAGAGCCTCTCTGTCCGAATGCGCCTATAGTCATCCCTTCCCAAAAGTTAAAAAACAAAACACTACAAAACAGCATGCACAATCACAAAAATATAAAATCACAACAAAAGTTAGTCTGGCTGGTTAGTCTGGTTCACAATAGGGCTCCTGAACTAAAATTTTGTTGAGCAAAACTTTGAGGCAATCGGGTGTTTTCTGTAATGTTCAATCAGACTTCTGCACCAGTTGACAAGTATTTTGGCCCACTGTTTGTGAGCAAGGTGCTCTAATTTGTCAGCAACAGTTTTGTTAGTTGTTTTGTTTTGATTAATTTATTAAAAAACAATTCAAAATAAATATTTTATGTTGCTGAATTATAATGTAAATTATACATTATAATGTAAAGTACTTATTACTTTATTCAGTCTCTTGTTATTTGAATCGCTATTGTGAATGTAGCCTTTTCTTTAATTGGAGGGTATGTAAACTTTCAAGCACGACTGCATTTGGCAGCTCATTGATATTAGTTCTTGCTCCACCCTTACTGCTCTTACTATCATTTGGATTGCCATTTTTTAAATTTTTTATCCAGAAGCAGCAGCAGGAACACTGACATTAATCAACTTGTCAGTTGTTCTTTCTCCAAGTTGTATTTTTGTCATTTCATTGTGTATACTAAAAACTTATTTAATTACTTCATTGCCTTGTCTTGTTGTCTAAGTCATTTAAAAAGTTTGTTATGGGAAGGTTTGACTTTTTTATTGTGCCTGTCAGTGCCTGTCCCACCAGCTGTAGGTCATGTGAGTTCATAACTAAACCAAGTTGTTACTCAGTGAGATGCCTCTTTTTACATTTATTTAATCAAATAAAATCAAATATACTTTATTAAACACTTGTTTAAGTGACCACCATCTCTCTCATGCTCCTAAGTATCTGCTCAGTTCAGTAGAACCCCCTTCAGTTTTTTCACCAACCACCTCCACAGAAGGTGATCAACCTACTGTACCCGTCAGGTAAAACATAGACTTCTTTTGCTTTGCACTGCCTCCTAACGATGTGTGGACAACAACTTGGTGTGACAGTAGTCCATGTTAAATTCTTTATGAATATGAGTTCTGCTGTTCAACCAGTCAAACTGTGAGGTCAGTTTCTGTTTGAACTTGAAGCACTTGCCTCTCCAAAGGTTCTCTGCATGGCCCTGCAGGTGGACGTTTCTACCATCACCAACCAAATGGGCAGAATGGCCTCGGAGCAAATGGTTGACAACCAATGTACTCTGAGCTAAATGCTAACAAGCTAATCCAAAGCTAACAGGAGCTAGGAAGATTAACCACCTAATAGGTGGGCTAAAGGTAAGGCATGCTTGGACTTGCTGTTACAGTAGTCTGGCTAAAAATCACCATGTGCTACTTTGCTACAAGCTGAGGCCTTCCTGAGAGTAAACAGCGAGGTAGCTAGGCTACTAGTCAGCAGCTGGGAGGCTAGCCGGTCTGCTGCCTGTCAATCAAAAGGGCCTGCCACTAATTATTTGTAATTGCAAGATTAAATAACATCTCAATGAACGTTATTTAAAACAACAACAAAAACAAACTCTAACTCAACCCCCTAACAGTTAACATGAAAGTAAACTTGACCTAAAGAGGAAGAAGAACAGGAAAAAAGGGAAAAAGGAAGGGCCCCAAGTTAAACGTAGATATTTTTTTGAACCAGGCTGTAAGCATGTTTATTTCTGATGTGAAGTTGGCCTTTTTAACATGGAGGTCTGTGGGGATTTGGTCTGTTTTGCAGCCAGCCCCTACCAGAAAAGGAGTGAACTAAAATATTTTAATACTTCGCATGGGCTTCAGTTTTCTTGCTGGAGGTTGCTGCTTGCGGGAAACCCGGGTAATTCAGGGCTTTTAAAGCTGTGCTTATAATAAAGGCTTTGGATTGGCACAGGTGGACATAATGCGTGCAAATCACTAATTAAACTACCCCCTGTAAAATGTAAACTACAATTTGAATCTTATTTTGGACAATGAAAACGCACCACAATACCAGCCTCTGCCTCTACTTGTTTTCATCAGCCTAATAGCTTTGTTCATTTAGCTTATAATAACCCGACAGAGCTCAGGTGCAGAAGCAGATTTATTGGGTTCTCTTTCAGCTGAAGCTGCCAAGCTAGAGTGTTTGCACAGAAAAAAACAGCATAGTGTAAATATGGCTGCGAGTGTACAACTGCTTTAGTAGCTCACTTTCACATCACTCTGTGACAGATTTATGGAGCTGCTTTATAAACCTCTTGGATATTATTCAGGAGAAGCTATTGAAATGTGATGGCAAGGAAACTGAAGGAGGGTTAAAGTGGTTTATGTGGTTTATATCTCATCTCACAATCCTCTGGCTGACCTCACTGTTTTCTCTACATTTTAGTTTAATCTTAAGGACTCCAAGCTTGAGCCAGGAAGCCTAACACCACCACCATCAGAGACTGTGAAACGTACAAGCTTCAACAACCAGTTGAACAGAATAAAAAATAGTATTACAGTAAGACCAGTTAATTTACAAACTTGCATAAGTTATATCAGTAATTGCTGTGAACACCAAAACTGCATTTGTGTGACTGAGAAATGTGACCATGCTGATGTTAGAAGTTGAATTGGACAGAGGATCATCAGTTTAACAAGATCTTTTTAAACATGAATTCTGCTATTGCATTTCAGGTTTGACCAAAGTCACCAGTGGACCAACTTCACCCTAATGGGGCCTCTTAGCGTAGCAAGTCACAGCCAGCCAAAACCAAACAAACATCTAGAAAAACGTTTTCTAGAGTAAAGATTTTCAGATCAGGCTGTGATACTTGTCTGAAAATGGGAACTGGCATCTGTTTGGCTCATATCACCACATCTACCATTATCCTCTTTGTTTACACATGCAGATCAGATGTAACTAAAATTGTGTTTGTGGTTCTTGCTAATGTTGCTTTTTACTTATTGCATGTAAATATACAATTCATCGCTGACTATTCAAGAATGAAAATGTTGCATATTGTTGTTGCTTTTAGTCCAAATAAAATATTCTGCCTTTCAGAGCTACACCATTTTTTTTTCTTTTTTGGAAAGGGGCAACATTTTGGTCAGCCTTCTATCATGGTTTCAGATACAGGGACTAGGTCAGCACTTTTTGGTTTGGTATGCTTTTATAGGCAATTTAACACCATTTTGGGGGTTCTGAAGCACCCCTAAATTGAATCCCAGCAACCCTAAATTTGAGAGATCATATATATATATATATATATATATATATATATATATATATATATATATATATATATATACACACACAGGGGTTAGACAATGAAACTGAAACACTTGGTTTTAGACCACAATAATTTATTAGTATGGTGTGGGGCCTCCTTTTGCGGCCAATACAGCGACAATTCGTCTTGGAAATGACATATACAAGTCCTGAACAGTGGTCAGAGGGATTTTAAGCCACACTTCTTGCAGGATAGTGGCCAAGTCACTACGTGATGCTGGTGGAGGAAAACATTTCTTGACTCGCTCCTCCAAAACTCCCCAAGGCGGCTCAATAATATTTAGATCTGGTGACTTTGCAGGCCATGGGAGATGTTCAACTTCACTTTCATGTTCATCAAACCAATCTTTCATCAGTCTTGCTGTGTGTATTTGTGCATTGTCATCCTGATACACTGCACCGCCTTCAGGATACAATGTTTGAACCTTTGGATGCACATGGTCCTCCAGAATGGTTCAATATCCTTGGCCCATCTAGCACAAGTCCTGGGCCAAGCGAATGCCGTGATTTGGGCAGCTGTGGTTTTACGTTTTTTGGATACAATCCGGGTTAGCACCCGAACATCCCGTTCAGACAGCTTCCTCTTGCGTCCAGAGTTAATCCTGTTGGATGTGGTTCGTCCTTCTTGGTGGTATGCTGACATTACCCTGGATACTGTGGCTCTTGATACATCACAAAGAGTTGTCTTGGTCACAGATGCGCCAGCAAGACATGCACCAACAATTTGTCCTCTTTTGAACTCTGATACAATGTTGTATGCATTGCAATGTTTTGAGCAAAACTGTGCTTTTTACCCTGCTAATTGAACCTTCACACTCTGCTCTTACTAGTGCAATGTGCAATTAATGAATATTTGCTACCAGGCTGGTCCAATTTAGCCATGAAACCTCCCACACTAAAATGACAGGTGTTTCAGTTTCATTGTCTAACCCCTGTATATACAGTATATGTATACAGTGGGTACGGAAAGTATTCAGACACCTTTAAAGTTATCACTGTTTGTTTCATTGCAGCCATTAGCCAAAAATTTAAAAAAGTTAATTTTTTTCTCATTATTTTACACTCAGCACTAATTTTTGATGGAAAAAACAGAAATGCAAAACTTTTTGCAAATTTATTAAAAAAAGAAAAACTGAAATATCACATGGTCATAAGTATTCAGAGCCTTTTCAGTGACACTCATATTTAACTCATATGGTGTTCATTTCTTCTGATCCTCCTTGACATGGTTCTACTCTTTCATTGGAGTCCAGCTGTGTTTAATTAAACTGATAAGACTTGATTAGGAAAGGCACACACTTGTCTATATAAGACCTTATAGCTCACAGTGCATGTCAGAGCAAATGAGGTCAAAGGAACTTCCCAAGGAGCTCAGAGACAGAATTGTGGCATGGCACAGATCTGGACAAGGTTACAAAAGAATTTCTGCAGCACTAAAGGTTCCTAAGAGCATGGTGGCCTCCATAGTCCTTAAATGGAAGAAGTTTGGGACAACCAGAACTCTTCCTAGACCTGTCCATCCAGCCAAACTGAGCAATCTTGGGAGAAGAGCCTTGGTGAGAGAGGCAAAGAAGAACCCAAAGCGGCTGAGGTCCAGAGATGCAGTAGGGAGATGAGAGAAAGTTCCACAAAGTCAACTATCACTGCAGAACCTCCACCAGTCGGGGCTTTATGGCAGAGTGGCCCAATGGAAGCCTCTCCTCAGTGCAAAACATATGAAAGCCTGCATAGAGTTTGCCAAAAAAAAAACAAAACTTGAAGGACTCCCAGACTATGAGAAATAAGATTGTCTTGTCTGATGAGACCAAGATTGAACTTTTGTTAATTCAAAGCAGCATGTCTGGAGAAAACCAGGCACTGCTCATCACCTGCCCGATACGATCCCAATAGTGAAACATGGTAGTGGCAGCATCATGCTATGGGGGTGCTTTTCAGCTGTAAGGACAGGACGACTGATTGCAATTGAATGGAAGATGAATGCAGCCAAGTACAGAGAGATCCTGGATGAAAACCTCTTCCAGAGTGCTTAGGACCTCAGACTGGGCCAAAGGTTAACCTTCCAACAAGACAATGATCCTAAGCCCACATCTAAAATAACAAAGGAGTGGCTTCAGAACAACTCTGTGAGCATTCTTGACTGGCCCAGCCAGAGCCCTGACTTAAACCCAACTGAGCATCTCTGGACCAGAGATGCTCAGTGAATGTTGGTGGACAGCCATTTTTCACGTGAAAATGGCTGTCCACCAACATTCACCATCCAACCTGACAGAATTGGAGATGATCTCTGGAAGGAAGAATGGCGGGAGATCTCCAAATCCAGGTGTGAAAAAGTTGTTGCATCTGTGATCAGGCACAATGGGACTTTGTTTTTAATTGTGTGTAGTTTTGTGTGCAGTGTTTTTATACATTTGTTTTAGATTTTAACTGCATGGTTTCCCCTTGCCAAGTCACATGACTTCACTATTGCAATCAGCACACCTGTGAAGAAGAGAGCAGACTCATTTGAAAAATGGGGACAACCATTTGCTGAGACAGGAGGAGAAAGCTGCAGCGGGCCTGGACAAAGAGCAAGACGGCACCACGAGCACGCTGGGTATGTCAGAGGTGACCGACATACAGAGGCAGGGAAGGGTCCCTGCCTGCCGTGTGAGTACTGTGCAGAAACGTAGAGTTGGCTAAGCCGAGAAGGCTGTTGTTTGGATGTGTACTGGCAACCTATTTGTGCCCACGTAGTTGTCCCAGCGTGCCAGGTGAGAGGAGCTGGAGCCGGTCAGGGAGGAGCGAGACGAGTGAAGGAATATTGTGACACACGGAGGGGCAGAGGAGAACTCTGCTGCCTTGTGTGAGTATCAATTGTAGCCATACTCTGCTAGCAAGGTGCTAGTCTCAGATATGACGTACCTCATGCTGGCAGCTTTGTTTTATGCTTCCAGGTGTCCTGGTGCGTATGGGAGAAGGAAGCCCGTCATACTTCTACTTAAGCCTAGCATACACTGTGTGATTTTTGGCTGTTTTTGAGCCGATTTTCCAGTTGTGCGACAAGTTTGGCGATTGGGCCGACTCTTGGCCAAATCATGTGTCATGCGTCGTGCAGTATACAAGGGGGTCACAAGAGGTGATTGGCACCTCACGACGAAATTCCGATCAGAAATTGTGAGTCGCAAGAAAATCAAACCTGTTTAATGTTTTGGTCGTGGCTCGTGAGTGAATCTTGTGTTGAAGCGGCGCCACGACCAGACTGAAAACTCTTTTCTCAGAGATTTTTACATTTTGCATGCGTGAAACAAAAACTGAAGTAAACCAAAGGCAGCATGGCAACCCGGCTTGTCATTTGGATGGAGTAAAACCGGCAGACGGTACAGCCCATGTCTGCTCAGCCAATTCCTCGTTCACATGCGACGTCGTCACCTTATATTTTTGGCGAATTCTTCATAAAGAAGAGCGCAAATCACCAAGGCAGCACATCTTTTTGGTGATAGCATAATGTTGCTGCTGTTGTTGTTGTTATTGCCGTTGTGTTCTTCTCTGTTTTCTTCTTCTTCTTCTACTGGCTGTATTTATTGCATTGCATGTCGGGATTGTTCAAGACCCCAACGTGTCTTTGAGGACGTAAGTGTGAGTAGTAGATCGCATCCAAGCGTCGGTACGTACAGTATGAGGACAGAATTGCAAGCTGTGAACTTTGAACTTGCGACTGATTCGTACAATTTGAGTTGGGGCTGCGAGCAACGATTGAAAAAATCGCTCAGTGTTCCAGGCCTTAGTTCTGAGCAAAGGGTCTGAATACTTATGACCATGTGATATTTCAGCTTTTCTGTTTAAATAAATTTGAAAAATTTCTACATTTGTTTTTTAAAATGACTTTTTGATTTTTGGAAATGGCTGCAATGAAAAAAGTGAAAAGTTTAAAGGGGTCTAAATACGTTAAAGGTGCCATGACATCAAATTTCACTTTTTGGGGTTTTGGGGGTATAATATGATCTGTTGTGCACTGATGAGGCCATGTGAATGTCCAGAGTGAGAATCAAAGTTCCTGTTTATGGTCTGTCAGCTTTGTCTCTCTGCTCAGAAACGGTTGAATCAGACAGCAGGCTATCATTCTACGTAGTTCTATCATTCTACGTAATTTAACTGCTCAATAAGAGCACACTATCAAGTAAACAACGCCCCCCCCTCTCTCTCCTAACGGTCTATGCACCGTCCGCTCCCCCCTCCCCTCCCTGTCTGATTCAGCTGCATGTATGGAGGTAGTAGTAACTTTTGTGCAGTCAGGTCTGGGTTTTCAAACATGGATATAAAAGCAAACTTCTGCAGCAACACTGAGGGAGGCAACCACAACCTTGTCATTACCTGTAAGTTTATTTATTTTCTAAATGCTGTCTTGTCTGATAAATGTAGCTCACTGTCTGAATTGCCCATGTTGCTAACAGTTAGCCTTTAGCAAACTCCGACCGCAGCTTGACCTAGATTCTCCAAATAAGGTCATAGCCAAATAAGGTGTAGCTAATCAAAATGAAGTCAACGTGGTCTCCGGGTAAAGCTCCATATCATCACCGGACCCAACTGTTGACTGAGGAAGTGAGGTCTGGCGTTTCAAAACAATACTCCGCTGTAAAAAAATGCTGTTTTTTTCTTTGGAGTATTTACATATGCAGTAATGCCAACAACATAAACTAGTTTTTAACTGCTATGTCATCCTCCTTTAAACCTTTCACACTTTGTTTCATTGCAGCCATTTAATCTTCGTATTATCAGATGAGAGGCAGGGTACACATTGGACGGGTCACCAGTCTGTTGCAGGGCCTACACTGAAAGAGAGACAACCATTCACATTCACTCCTACACACTCAAAAATAGAGGTACCAATTTGTACTTAAAAAGGTATAAAGCTTGTTGCTGGGAGTGTTTCTTTTTGAAAGACATTTCTGTACCCTTCGGTCCTGGTCCATTTTTGTACCCTATCAAGCTGTATGAGTTAATGAAGTAATTAAACCAATTAAAGATTATGAATTAAAGTAAATAAAATAGAGATTATGACAACGATCAAAGATGCCAATAATACATAAATAATTATTATATAAATATTAGGCCAAACACATATATAATTATACACATAATTATTACTATGATTATTGTGAAAATCATAATAACTATAATTATACTACTGCTTAGAAGGACTGCTATTTATAGTTATTGTACAAGCTACGCACATTTTTCAATGTTGCAGGTACCCTTGTGGTTGAAATGGTACAAATTTGGACTTCATATTACTTTGGACCCTTTTTCATACACTTCTGGCCTCATAAAGACCAATATTGTACTTTTGAGAGAACATTTGTAAAAATGTACCTACAGGTACAGAAATGTTCCTGTCTCTTACCTCTATTTTTGAGTGTGTAGGGGCAATTTAGAATAGGCAATTAACCTAACATGCATGTCCTTGGATGGTGGGAGGAAGCCAGAGTACCCAGATAGAACCCATGCATACACAGGGAGAACATGCAAACTCCACACAGGAAGACCGCTGTTGGAATTGAACCCCTCCCCAGCCAGGATGTGAATTATCAACCTTCTTACTGTTAGGCTAACCACCATGCAGCCCTATATAGATACAATATACAGTATATATTGCAAGGGCTTATATTGTGATGACGATATATTGTGCAGGCCTAGTTGGGGGTTATGTATAGAACTACATGTTGTACAGCATCTTTGAATGGACATAATAAATGTGACAAACACACAAAAAAAGATGAAACAATGGCAGTGACCGAACTCTTGCACTAACACTCTTTCAGCCTTGACGCAGGTTGAAAATCACAATGTAATCACATAAAGTGTTTCCTCTCCTGCAGTTGCCACTTAGCAAATGATTAAATAAATGAGCAGAAACGCTTTGCATAACACACATCTGTGCGCTTTAATGAACCTAATATCTGTCAAAACACACGGCTGATTGCTACTTCAAGTTACTCACAGCCCTTATGAGCATGGACACAAACCTGTGAGCAGAGATCAGCAGATCTTTGCTGTAAAATTCCAGCCTGATTTGGGTCAATGTGTTGAATTTAAGTTGACTCCTCATTCGAGACATGGTCTGCATGTGAACTGGGACCAAGTTGCAAAAACAAAATAGGTAGGGGATATTTACTAGAACTAAGTAACTAAGTGTCTTGTATTTTTCTTTTGACAATTTGGTCTCCTTCCACTAAATACTCAAAATGGATCAGCATAACAGGATATGAAATTTTATCCAGGGAAAAAAAAAACTAAACACATAAACACAAATGTTATTAAATACAAGGCATGCGTCATTACAAGTTTACAGTGACATGCTGAATCCCAGGCACGTCTCTAATAGCTGCTTTTAAGTGTCAGGAGGTTTTAGGGTGAATTATTGCTTAAAGTGAGCTGTGCATACAGCCAGCAGAAAGAAACTCTGCCTGCAAGTTGTTTTAACCTGCATTAAACTGCCAGGAACTATTTCAGCTGCAGCAGAATGGCGGCGTGCTGATAAGAATAATGAAGGTTCTTCTTAAAAATCTGCATTTTATACATTTCCACTCTCCCACCTTCTATGTGACACCTGTAACAGCACTCTCTGTTTCATCTCTTTTCATTATTGTGAGTGGAGTTTGCTCTTAAGTCTCATATTCAGCTGAGAAAAGAGGAAAATGGAAAGATTCAGTTTAGATAAATCAGTATTTGCTGATCAGAAATGATTGATTTAATTAACTAAAACAAGTCAATTAATTAGTTTGATGTTTTGTCACATATACAAAAGTAAAATATAAAGCTGTTCTAAAATCTTAACCAGAGTTTGTCTGTTTTTCATCTGTAAATTGTCAGTAGTAAATTGTCAGTATAAACACCTTTAACCTGTTAAATAAAACATTTACATCAGTATTATGTAAAATAATGACTCAACAAGCCTGGATGAGCAGAAAAACATCTTCATTCTAAAAAATGACTCAGCTTAAAAAGGAGAGACAGAAAAGAAAACACCCAGGACTTCAGACTTTTGGTGATTTACTGCATGAACAGCCTCGGGTTAACAACGACAGAGAGGTGCAGCCATGTGAACCTGAAGCTAGCAGCGACGGTTGAATGAACACCTGCAATAATTAAAATCTCATTTATTTCCACTTTTCTCGCTTTCAATCATATTTTTGGTGCATTTTGTTTTGGATTGAGTCTGCTTTCTAAAGCCGTGGGGGTTTAGGATATTTATAGCTTCCAAAGGATTTTCAAGCTCTGAAATATGCTGAGCAAAAAACCAGGAGAAAAGAAAAATTATTGTAATTTGAACACGGGAGAAAGTGTGTTTGCTTGTTTTTTAATGGTCAAAAGTTCAAACTTTGTTCTGAAAGCAGATGAATGCAGTTTAGCTAACAGCTCAGAAATGTATATTATTACAGGGCCATTTGTGCTGAATGCTCACAGTGCTGGTCTTTGAGTCCCAGCCCTTTTCAGCAACAAATTACAAGCTTTCAGAGTGTGAAAACACCCACTGACCGCAAATGTGAGTACAATACATTGATTGGATTTAGTAAAAGTTGACGAGGCACGTCACTCAGGAGTAAGGTAAACTTTTATAGACTTAAAAACGGAGGAAAAGTGAAGCAGGGAAACATTCTCTTCACTGGAATCGGTGATAAAACCGATTTGTTCATCTTCCCACAGGCAAACTACAAACCTTGAATTTGTCTGAGCTTGCACACCTGCACCTTGGACCAATTCCCACCTGATGCACAAGACAAATGCGCCAAACCAAATAAAGCATTCATGTGCTTCACAGGGAATGCCCATTTCACATGTTCACCCAACATATTTCCTGCTTTTTCAGAGTTTAGCATTTGTAGATAATGTAGCTGAACAAAAGATAAAGCCAAAACTAATTTGTGCCGATGACGCTGAGTTAATCCCACCACTTAATATCAATTTACTCGAATGAGAACTGCATGCACTTTCTCAGGTTGCTAATAAGCTGGAAGTAATAAGCTCCTGGATGCCGTTTTAGTGTGCTAGTCGTGCGTTATGAAGACACACTGCATCAAGCTTTTCATATCCTTGAGTAGCACAAACACAGTCATTGCAGTTGAGAACTACTCTCACAGAGACAATTTCACAACTGAGATTTTACAGATGACTAATTATAAAGATGAGCTCTTGTTTTTAAATCGCAAGCAAATTTATTGGAACAAAAATGGGATCTCAGTGCTTCTCAGCAGAGGTGGGGATGTTCAGCCGTACTATTTTGATATATGATGAAATCCTGAAGGCCAGGACTTTTGACATACAAGTCAAAATTGCTGCTAAAAAAACCAAAACTGCAGCACAGATTTCGTGTCATTTATGGTCCATTTAATATCTTTCCGGAGCTTTTGATCATTTCACATGATTTTCATAAGCAGGCAGTTTTCCTTGTTGTTCTAGCCCCCAGACTTTTTGATTTCATATCAATTTAAGTAAACAACAGAACAGACAAATTAGTTAAGACTGTTTTGTTTTTGTTTTGTTAAAAAAAAGCAAACATTTGAAAATATTATCTTTTGAAATGTTTTTGTTCACAGTCAACATGATGCTCAACATTACAGGTTGCATCTGTTGGCCTCTTCAGGTGTATGGATATCAATAGGTAGCGCCCAGAGAAAGGTTTGATTTTATGACAGTGGTGCTCCATCTCAAGATTTTAGGGGGCGATAGAGAGCAAATATCTGTAAACTTACAGAGTTTGTCTTTAAAGGTTGAATATGGAACATTTTTATTAAAAGCTATATCTTTTAAAAATAATACCTCAAAAGGTGGTTGGGGGGGAAAAGGGAGAAAAAAAAAAATATCCAAAAAAAAAAATATTTTAAAAAAAAAAAAAAAAAAAAAAAATTTTGGGGTAAAAGATTTTATTTAAAAAAACAAAACGAGGGGGAAAAAAAAAGGGGGGAAAAAATTGGAAGGGGGAGGGGAAGGGGGAAGAGAGGAGAGGGAAGGAGGAGCCGGGGGGGATTTTTAGGAGGGGAGGAGGGGGAGGAGAGGAAAAGGAGGAGAAAAAGAGGGAAGACAAAAAAAGGACCGAAGAATTACCGAGGAGAAAAAAGGAAAGGGGAATTTCGGGGGGAAGGGTTTTTAAATGAAGTAGGTAGTAAACCCCCCCCATTCTTGCTGCGCGCTGGTCACTGCGGGGGGGGCGGGCCCCGGGGGGGAGGGTTTTCGTGCCACCCCACCAGACCCACGCGCGGCGGTGTCCCGTCCCTATTCCATATTCAACCCTTTAATATTCATATTTTCTGCACTAATTTCAGACAAAGTTGTTTCAAATTTAATTTTTCTTTGTTTGTTTTGCCTCATTCTAAGGCACTGTCATTCCGTTTTAGCTGGTAGCTAAAACGGAGGGATGTGGTAATGCAATAAAGGAAGGATGTGGAAATCCTTTTAGACTCGTATTCTGCTGAACAGCACAAAGACAAGATGTAACACTGATATTTAGAATGATATTCTTTGTCTTTCATACCTTTCATATGCTTTTCATTTACGTCTTCATAGCACTCCATCCTTTCTAAACCTATGGTTGTAATAAGTTAAAATGAGAGGAAATGATTATATCTCTGTTATTTCTGTTTGAATAGTAGTTTTAAGTGAGAACTGTTGGTGCTCTTGTATACCTTCATTTTGGCAGCGGTGTATGATGACGGCTTCTCAGACAAGATATAAATATAGCTGAATGCAGAGCACCAGGGACATGGCGATGTGTAATGGCTCGTATCAGTCGCTTCTCTACACAGATCACAAGTGTCCAACTCTTCCAACCTATTTCGGTATCTTTCCTTCTTGGCGATTGACAGCTGATTTAAATGACTATTCTGTTGTCTGTCCGCTGAAAGTCTGTTTCACCATCTTTTGCCCACCAGGGCTCCTTGCAGGTCACGTGACTGAAAACTATCAATAGTTGAGAGATCACCAACTGCAGACATCTTGGGCCACTGTTCTGCAGGTTTTACTTGCTGCAACACACCTGAGTCAAACTAAGGGCGCATTCACAAAGCTTTTTTGATTCGAATCAGAGTCTGTTTGCGTGGAAAGTCCGCTTCGTTAGGGGAGTTGTGAATGCGCAAATGGACATGGATCCGGAACAAACAACCGGACACTGTCCGCCTGCAAACGCAGGTCTCGGCCCGATTCAAGTGAACCAAAGACAGGAGGTGGACTACAAATTGCATTGGCATTGTGGGTCAAACGTTGGACAATGTGGGTAAACACTATGACAACAAACACACGTGTAGGACTGCAGTACTTATAAAGATGGCTCGTGGTCAGACGTGGAGTTACGGGGAAGTAAAAGCTTTAATCGATATTTGATCTGATGAAAGCATATCCAGCTCCTCGTACAAAAATAATGTCGCTTTGTGGAGGGAACAGAAGTAGTGAGAACCTTCTTGTGGCTACGTGCGTCTTGTCCTCGCCTACGGTGAATCTGAAAGCAGCGCCACCTGAGATTCTCATTCTTGGCCCGTTTGGCTCGTTTGGCAATAGTGTAACGTGAACGCAATCTTGGTCCAGAAGACCACCCCCGACCCCAACCGAACCGAGTCCCCAAACGGACCGAGACTCGCAGACTATGCTTTCTGAATGCGCCCTAATGGTTTGTTAAGAAGAGGCCTGTGCAGAACTTGACAACAAGCTGTAAGAGAACTATTTAATTTGAATCAGGTGTGTTGCAAAAGGAAACATCTGAAACCTGCAGGAAAGTTGGTGATCCCTGCACTATGCTGTAGCATTTCAGCCGTCCTCTTAATACTGGAAAACATCAAAAACAAAGAACAATGCTATAAAGTCCAATATTAGTTTAGAAATGTTCTCAGTGGGCTCAGATCCAATCTTACGTCTGGTATTGGTGGGAATATGGCCAACCCTTCTACGACTATCCACGCAGCATGTTCCAGGAGCCGCCTCATTATCCGCCATAATCACTTTAGTTTCTTGCAGTCGTTAGTAGCCTCTCCATTTCCTGCAGATTCTGCAATAAGAGATAACAGTGTCAAATTAGTATGCTAGAATATAATCTGTGGATATATCTGCAGATAAATTATCATGCAGATATGCTTCCTTTTTGAGCATTCAGTAATAAGCAAAACAAACATCTCTCTAGTTGGTTCACACTGCATATCTAAACCAAAAATAATTGAAAATGTAGTAGTATATTGGAGCACAGTTTTAAGCTTAACTTTGTTGTGGATCAAGCCGTTCAAAATGTATCAGCCCATTAAAAATGCAGCTGCTAATCCATTTTTCAGTGAACCAGTGGAGGCCAAGCTTTCCCCTTTCTTGACGTAAAGCTGTCATGCAAATCTCAGTGTTTAGCCTAAACATTGCTGCAGAATGCTACAAATCCACTAATTCCTGTTGTCGAGGTTGTATGAGGCAGGGATCTCTGAGCAGTGCGTAAAACAAGGCCTCTGTCTTTTTATGTGCGATAGAGTTTCTCACCTCTTACAGGCATTCAATAGGATTAGAAGGAGAACCAGTAGGTGGGTACTTCTCCCTGTGGAGCCAATTCTCACTCTCTCAAGACGTACGGCCACTCCAAAGCCCCAGGCTGAAATACAATCTTGAGCTTTGCAAAGTAAATTGCATGGGTTCCCTGAGAAACAAAACACTCTTGTACTGTATGGTAAGGAGGGGATTGGATAGATAAAATGCTCAAGATAAAGGGAAAGGTAAGGACGGAAACAGATATGAGCAAGGTTATGACAGTTTCAGTATTGAAACAATATATGGCCTGTTTCACACTCACCTTAGAACAGAGACGGAGGCTGTATACTCACAGATCAAACTGAATGTGTTTGCTATCAAAGAAGGAGAAAAACAAAAAAATCTTTAATACTTCTTGTTTCATTCGTGTAAGGGGGTTAATGATTTTCTTCAGCTTTTTTTCTGAGGGAAAAGTCCAAGAGCACATTTAAAAGCCCAGACTAAATCAGATTTATACAGCAGTGTGTTGCCAAACATTACTTGTGTGTATAATGAGACTAATCTCTGTTGGAATTCATACAGATGTTCAAGCCCAGTCGCCAGATAGAAATGTAGCTAAATACAAGAAATAAATATAATTTCAATCTCTGCATCAGAAATCACAAGCAAATCACTGATCCCTACAGAGGCTGGTCTTTGTAAGAAATATGAAGTGGAGTCAATTGTAGTTAAGAATGCCCTCTTACTCTATGTTCTGTTGTTGGCCCATAAAACTCTCAATGGTTTAGGACCAAAATACATCAGTGACCTCCTGACCCAGTCTGAAACTATCTGACCCTTCAGGTCATCTTTACCAGTTCCCAAAGTCAGAACCAGACATGGGAAAACTCTTTTTTTGGAGATACTCAGAAATTATCCAATAGTATTTATCATGGATGCTTAGTATAGATGTGACAGTGTGGGGTCGGGTCACTGTGTCTCCGATGGATCATGCGCCCTGGCTAGTAGACCACAGGGATAGCTGACTGGTAAGTGCGCATCACTCTCACTCAGGAGTCTGTGGGATTAAATCCCACCCAGGCCTTCTGCTGTGTACCTTGCCACATGTGTGTGTGTGTATATAAAATATATATATATATATATATATATATATATATATATATATATATATATATATATATATATATATATATATATATATATATATATATATATATATATATATATATATATATATATATATATATATATATATATATATATATATATACACACATAAATATATAAAAATATACACACACACTGTATGAAGGTATGGATGTATATTGGGGTGGAGCTGAACCTGAATATGGTATTCGCATAAATGGTATTTATTATCGATGCTTTGTTTATGAAGAAAGTTGTTCTTTCATTTGGACTAGCAACAGTTTTGTTTTGCTGTGTTTCTTGATGTAGTGCAGTATGCAAATAAGTGTTGCTGTGTCTGAACAGGTCAGATGGAGAAATAGCCCCTGGGCAAGTATCTTATCAACTCGGAATGATACACAATAACAACCACTAAATACAGCACGTCTTTTACAAATCCCCTATTTTATATTCAACTCTGCTTCGTCTTTAAAATGTGTAGTATTTTTTATGATTTAGTTAACACTGAGACATCACAAGAGACAGCACGTAGGGGTTAGCTTCAGAGGCAAGAGATAAGTAACAACAAAGTGAGTTATCCCACAGTGTCAAAACAAGACCCCCCATTTTACCCCTATAGAAGATGTGGCCAAGAACCAGATACCAGACGCTTCTCAGCCTTCATGAGATTAGGAACAGAGACCTCTTCAGTCAAAACTATCACACGACCTGCTTTGGCACCAGGCAGGGTCTGTAGGTGTCTGACAGATGTGATTCTTTGGAGTTTTCTTTAAATATTGGAAGACCAACCCTGCATACTAGAGAGAGAGAGAGAGAGAAGAGAGAGAGAGAGAGACTAATTTGGTTTCAGTTTGGTTTAAGATGAGCCTACAATGCACACAAATCAGGCATTGGTTCAACCGTCATTTTAACGGAGGAAATAAAGAGTGGTGGTTTACTTTTTTTTAGTGTTGTGCAAGTGTCAGGTTTCCCCTATCCTGTGGGAGGATTTTTGATTAAATGTTTTAATTTAGCATACATTTTTGATCACAGACAAGACAAACAGCCTGTACTGTAAGCAGTGTTGTATAAAGTACCCTAAAACCATACTTGAGTAAAAGTAAAAGTACCTTACTGGAAAATGACTCAAGTAAAAGTGAAAGTTGCGTGCTAGAATATTACTTGAGTAAAAGTAAAAAAGTAGCTAGTATTTTCTGACCTACTTAAGTATCGAAAGTAAAAAGTACTGTTCATAAAACGCTATCTGAAATTTGAGTTTAACATTTTCTTTATTTGTTTAATTTCGTTTTAAAGTTTTAATTTGCAAAGTGTAAAGGAGCTTCAATACCTCCTTACATAAACCCAACCATATAGAAAAATACTGTACACACATCACATCCATACAGACCCGCATGCATGCCTACCAACATTCATACCCACGTGCATTCAATATTAAATCATTCCAAATAAACTCTTGGTGCTTGGAGGTGATGCAAACAAACAAAAACTTGATTGGTTAAACTTTAACACGAGTGCAGTGCAACAGCACACGAACTGTCCATCCAGTCATTGAACCCAGAAATACATTTTGTTCAACCTCAAAAAAAGTTGTTTCTCAAAATGGTGAGAACTCAATTTTGCTCTTCTTGGACTGAAGACCAGACCTGCGATGCTAAACAGCCTTTCACCTGTTGCTGAAGCAGGTAAAGGTGTGTTTAGCTTCAGAGACAGCTTGCACAAGGCTGCTGCTAGTGGCTACTAGTCCCACTACAACAAAACAAAGACTGTCATAGGCTGTTACGTTCCTTTTTATTTTGTAACGAGTAACTAAGATGCTCAGGTAAATGTAAAGGAGTAAAAGTATTGATTTTTCTCAGAAAATGTAGTGAAGTAAAAGTAAAAGTAATCAGAAATAGAAGCAGAAAGTAAAGTACAAATATAAAAAAATACCACTTAAATAAAATAACTAAGTATTTTTACTTAGTTACTATACAACACTGACTGTAAGTATTCAAATTTCTCTAATGTGTGCAGACATCTGTCAGCAATGGTGATGGCATGCTGCTTGACAAATCATAGCTGAGTCATAGAGGAGTGGAAAATAATAGAGACAGTGTGCAAAGAGATGAACAAGTTTGATCTAGAAATACTTTTTAGATACTTAATTGTGTTACTCCAAACCACATTTTTAGGATCTTTAAAAAGACACATATCTCAGTCCACTCTAACTGCTCAAATCAGGTTTGATATTGTCATTTTCTGTACCGCTTATCCAGTTCAGGGTCGCGGGGGTTGCTGGAGCCTATCCCAGCTATTATCAGGCAAGAGGTGGGGTACACCCTGAACGGGGTCTGTCGCAGGGCCAACACAGAGAGACAGACAACCATGCACGCTCACATTCATTCCTAGGGACAATTTAGAGTGACCAATTAACCTAACATGCATGTCTTTGGACGGTGGGAGGAAGCCAGAGATAACTCACGCATACACAGGGAGAACATACAAATGCCACACAGTAAGGCTGCTGTTGGAATTGTTCGAACCCCCTCCCCAGCCAGGAATCTAACGGGTGACCTTCTTACTTTGAGGCTGCGGTGCTAACTACAACACCACCATGCAGCCCCAGTATACATGTGTTGGAAGGTGATAACACACCAAGTATGGCTGACATTAAGTTGATTGTAAAAAAAAAAAAAAGAAAAAAAGAGACTTTCGAAGCCTTCTTTTTTTATGGGATTTTGTAGTACATGTTAGTCTTGCTGAATTCACTGCACAGATGTGATTAAGTTACTTTTGTCAAATAATTTTTATTTTATTACTGTAGAGCAGATCAACAGTTTTGATATGCTTTACATGACCTATAGGTTCTCATTTTGTTTAGACATGTTCAGCTATTTAACAAAACTAAACCGAAGGAAAAAAAAGTGAATGAGCTGTGGCTCAGGTGGTAGAGCAGGTCGGCCAATGATCGAAGGGTCGGCGGTTTGAATCCCGATCCCCCAGCCATGAGTTGTTGTGTCCTTGGGCAAGACACTTAACCCTCCTTGCCTCCAGTGGGGGCACTGCTGGTGTGTGAATGTGTGTGAATGGTTCCGGTGGTGGTCGGAGGGGCCGTAGGTGCCAAATGGCAGCCACGCTTCCGTCAGTCTGCCCCAGGGCAGCTGTGGCTACATGCATAGTTTACCATCACCAAGTATGAATGAGGAGTGAAAGAATAATGGATCTACTGTAAAGCGCTTTGAGCACCTTGAAAAGCGCTATATAAATCTAATCTATTATTATATTTTAGTGGGATTAAGCTGAATTAACAAACTGTTACAGAAAAAGATGCAAAAATATAGAACTTCTGAGCATGTGAAGCCTCATATCAGAGTAGGGTGATAAGTTTTTTTGGGTTTTTTTTGTCTAGCTAACAGAATACAGTTATGTTTGAAAAAAAAGGAGAAGAATAGGATTTTAAAGTAAAAGTAGCTTCAAACTTTTGACATCACACATTGCACTCACAAGGAAATTATAACCATTTTTATTTATCACACCAAAATAATTTCCATACATCACAGTCACTATAAAAAGAAAGTATACAACATAATAAAGCTACTGTAATATAAACACAAACAAAAAAAGGAAATCTATACACAGCCTATAGTGCTTTAAAGAAGGCTGGAGTTTCAGACATTTCATTACTGGTCGCTGTCCTCACCCTCCCCGTCACCATCCTCAGCCTCCTGCCACACGCTGCCACAGATTGTCATCTACATCACACTAAATATTCTCCCTTGCAATGCAACAAGGGAAGAAACTGCAGGACAGGATAGATGAGGATGAGAATGATACATAACATACATAAAATATTAAGGGGAACAAAAAGGAAAAAATACCCTAACCTGAATTGCAGGAATCTTAATTAAAAACCAGAAAAACAGACACACACCTGAAGTAGAAATCAAACTACTAGACCAAAACCCACAGATCATCACACATAACAGGAGTTATTCTATCTCTAGCTGCTTTATCTGGGTGTGTCAGTCCAGTTATGAAGGCTTGACTTTGTAAGATTGTGGTCAGAAAAAGAAAGAAGTAGCCTATTTCTTTTTCTTTCTAATGTCTTGCAAAGTGAAAAAAGGTGAATTTTACATTTTGATTATCAATAAAGTGAAAACATTTCATGGCTGACAGGATGTGCCAGGATCTCAATCCCTTGTGTTTTTAACACTCAAAAATATGTGTACCATTCTGAAGGTAAAAATAAAGAAAAAAATGACCTCCTTACTGACTAAAGGGTGAAAAATGGGTAATTTCCATCAAGTTAACCTTTTTTTTAAAAATATTTTGGAGGTGGCAGGGAAGATTTAAACATTTTATGAGCCCCATCTCCATGAAGCACACTTACCGACTTAGTGTATATGAGGAGCTTTCCAGCAATGTAATAGGAATGTGATTTAGTGATGTGGGAATAGTTGCCTGCATGGGCACACAGTCTTGAGTACATTTGACCAATGAAGCAGGTGTGTTAGAGATAAGAAAGGAATTGAAAATGAAACTATCACTACTTTTGTTTTGAACCACCAAAACCAGTCTGTTAAAAAAAACCAAACAAACAAACAAGCCCTCCTACAATTACAACAAACTACCGGGGAAATGAAACCAAAAGAATCTTTACTGGTTTGCATTTACGTTGAAAATAAACATCCTCTCATATTACACAACTGATAAAATCAACTGATATACTGTGCAAAGTTTTCTTTTCTGCCTAAGAGGCTGCCAAAAAATAAACAGTGTATTCTACAGTATTTCAAAATACAATCAACCAGTGAATATCAAGTACTATATCTGCATTTATCCCTGTGAAAGATCCATGCTAACAGCATTTAGAGCTAATTTGCAGTAGATGTTGTGGTGACAGGTATGTTTGCTTGTTCTTCTCTGCCAACACAACATAAACATTGAAGTACTTGTGCCATAAAGGTCCTAAATGGTTTTTAAAAAAAAAAAAAAAAAAAAATCCGGAAAAGTCTCCCTTTAAAAAAATGTATTGTCAGGTTTAAAATTATACATTTTATTCCCTTATGCTAATAAAAACCCTAAGCAACATTTTCGTTTGCACATAACTCCTAAAACGTGGTGGCAAAGTCCATTATAAATAACAGAAATCTGTCACAGTAATGAAGAATGTAAAAATGTCTTTTTAATTTGTGGTCAGCTTTTGGGTGTTGGTTAGCTACCATGCAAGAACAATGGAGGGTGTTTCCTGTTGGAATCAAAGCACCAGTGCTGCCAGTTTCCTGTGATTACTGGGGGAGTGTGTCTGTAGCATTTGTGTTTTGTGTGTTAAAAGCATCTGGTAGTTTCCATATTTCTCACTTGCATGATTTGAGTGTATGAACAGAGGAGGCTGGACTGTCCCTGCATCCAGATGCTTCCATGGAAGAGCCAGTGGGGGTCATGAACCTATCGATGCGCTCCCCGCCTTCGTGCGTAAAACAACAGGTGCTCCCTATGTCCGCCCTGACATCATATCCCAAAGCGCTGCAGCATCAGAGCACACTCCAGCCAAGGAAAGCAGAGCAAAAACAATGAGAGGGAGAGGTGAGAGCACACAGGTGGCAAACTGCCTCAACATTTTGAATTTGTAAGACACAAGCCAACACTGGAGGACAAGATGTATGGTTCGTCAGGATAACATTGTTTTTTTTAATGTTTTGAACAGTAGCAATATGAATCTTCTATGGCCTTATCCTCTGTTTTAGATAAAATAATACATATGAAATCTTAATGCACACTCAGCGCACACCTGAGCAATTAGAAATATAAGTGTTTTACTCAAGGATAAAACCACAGACTGAAAATAAAAGATGGTGAGAGCCTCCATGATGTCACCTGTTAAGTTTCTGAAGAGCTGAACTGAAGCTTGGTGGGCAGTTCCTACAGTCACCATCTTGGCAGCATTAAGGGTTTCATAACTTCCGGAAAATACAAAAATGGGCAAAGGTGGAACTGAGAGGGGGTCCATGAGGGTAGGGGAGAGGGACCCAACTGCAGTCATAATACACTGCCATATATCCAATCCACGCCGGAAGTCCCAATCGGAAGTTTGGTCTTCATGTAACTTAATAAAAAACAACCCAAACCCTAAGCCTAAACCCCCCGAATAAAATATAAAAATTTGTTTGTAAGGTGGGAATAGAATTTTTTGTGGGTATAAATCACTTCACATGAGAATTCCTGGTGGGTGGGGAAAATGGGGGGCGCCTTTGTCGGTAATTGTAATGGAGTAATTGGGGGAACTTTGGGGGGGGGGGGGGGGAGAAAAAAAAGTCTGCTGGCTAACCAAAAAATGAAGAAAAGAAAAAGAGAAAGGGGAAGGAGGGAGAGTGAAACTAAATGGCTGAAGTGGTTTAACATGAGGCCAAGGCTGATGCATTCCCAGGAGCAAGCAGGGAGCAAGCCACTAGCTACAACTGCTAGCACTGATGGCCCATCTGTCATATGTCCATCAAAAGGGCACACCCTTAATTACAGGTATGCATAATTTCAAGATTAAAGACCCACTCCAATCCTCCTTTTCCTTATTTTAAAACATTCTCAGTGGTCTTTAAATTGTGACTTTGTGCTGCTTCTGGCACACAGTATTACTCTCATCAATCAATCACTCCCATTGATCAGTCTCGCCGATTACCCGTTGAATTGACCGTCAATCACTCTTACTACGGTAGTAAAAGTGATTGATGAGCCAATAGACAAATGAAAAATGTAAGGAATGAAATGATTGGCAGATGCTTTTTCAGTCTCATTACTTTCACAGCTGATGAAGTATTTTGTATTTAAAGCTTTTATGTATGTATGTATATGTATATATGGTGGGCCTCTCAGGTACTGTTTTAAAATGGTTTTAGTCCTATCTCTCAGATCGACAATTTTTAGTAAGTATGGATACATGCTCCTCAGAAATCCATAAAATGAAGTGTGGGGTTCCCCAAGGATCAATTTTAGGCCCGATACTTTTTAACCTGTACATGTTGCCACTTGGGGACG
This sequence comes from Atherinomorus stipes, assembly GCA_023101725.1. Lineage (NCBI taxonomy): Eukaryota > Metazoa > Chordata > Actinopteri > Atheriniformes > Atherinidae > Atherinomorus > Atherinomorus stipes. The sequence continues at coordinate 495,613 of JALJCO010005621.1, forward strand.
TCATCAGGAGACACGGCATTGACTTTCACAGCTATGCTGATGATACCTTTACATCGCGTGTGTCTCCTGTGACCTGGAGCCAGTTAACACCCTTTTAAACTGTATTTTAGATATAAAGTCATGGATGGCAGAGAACTTCTTACAGCTCAACCAGGACAAAACTGAAGTTTAATCATCGGTCCTGAAGACAAGAGAGAGATCATTTTACCTAAATTACAGAATTTTAATCCTTCTCGATGTGTGAGAAACTTGGGTGTTCTTTTCCACTCTGAGCTGAATTTTATTCCACACATCAGAAATGTCACAAAGACAGGTTTTTATCATCTTAAAAATATCGCCAGAGTCCGCCCATTTCTCTCTCTTGCCAGCACGGAGGTGCTGATGCATGCTTTTGTTTCCAGTAGAATAGACTACTGTAATTCCCTGCTCTCTGGTCTTCCTAAAAAGTCTGTTTCCAGCTTACAGTTATTGCAGAACTCGGCAGCACGAGTTCTGACGAGGACCAGAGGGCGGGGAACACATAACACCAGTTTTAAAATCGTTGCATTGGCTCCCCGTGCGTTTCAGGATCGACTTTAAGGTTCTCTTAGTGGTTTATAAATGTCTTAATGGTCTTGGGCCCTCTTATTTATCTGACCTGCTTTTAAACTATGAACCCTCGCGAACCCTGAGGTCCTCTGGTACCGGCCTTTTAATTGTTCCCCAGGTGAAAACTAAAACTCACGGCAAGGCCTCATTCCACCACTACGGTCCTCGTCTGTGGAACAGCCTGCCAGAGAACCTCAGGGCTGCAGAGACTGTTGATGTTTTTAAAGAAGAGGCTCAAGACCTACCTTTTTAACTTAGCTTTTTGATTTGATTTCATTTTACTTATTTTACTTTATTATTTATTTATTTATTTTTTATGTTATCTTTAAGTTATTTTAGATTTTATTGACTTGTTTAGCACATAATTTTATGAATACCTATTTATTTTTCTATGTTGCTCTTATCTGTTCACTTGTTTTATCTGTTTTAACATTTTAACACCAGTGTTTCCTCATGGGGATCCTTCACTCTGGGAGCTTTGCCTATATGGTCTGGAGGGAGCTGGTGGGTGGCTGCCCTTGTCCTGGTGGCTGGGGCCCCGCACTGCAGCCCTATCACTGTGGTGTGGACTCCGGCCTGCCCTGATCTGGTTGGCTCCTGCAGGAGCACCCTCTAGGACCGTGTCTGGCTCCTGGAGTGAACGGATCCCCAAGATATCGCTTCCTCACAGTAGGTCAAGCCAGATGTTTATTAGTCTTAGTGTGGGTGGGTGTGGGGTGTGTGTGTGTGTGTGTGTGTGCAAATGTTTATAGTTTTGTGTGCTGTGTTTTGTGCTTGGGTGTGTGAAGGCCTGTTTTTATTTTAAAAATGTGTTTGTTTTTACTTTCTTGAAAAGCACTTTGGGTTGCCTTTGGCAGGAAAAGCGCTTTATAAATAAAGTTTGATTTGATTTCATATTTAAAGCTTTTAATTCATCATAGCATATGGGGTACTGAACTGAATATTTTATCAAATATTGGAAAAATTGTTAAAAGAAACATCTTCTAGAATGCCTTTAAAGTATTGGTGAAATGAAGGAATTTTACTGCAGATGATGCCTTATATAGTGGCTCCCCCATCTCGCCCATCATACGGTTGTACGTTGAAGGGCTACTCAACGAAAAATCTTCCGAACAAGTCAAAGTGATACAGAAATTTTACTCAATCAATCAATCAAATTTTATTTATATGGCACTTTTCATGCATAGCAGCCTTACAAAGTGCTTCACATAATAAATAAAATAAAATAAATACTGAAACAGACAGGGATTCTTTTCAGATTTTTTCCAGTTCAGTTTTTATCTTTTAAATTAATCTTTTACTCCCCTGCACCATTTTTAAAATGCAAAAAGAAACCACATTTTTTTATTACTTTGTACAGTACGCTGCATATTTTTATATAAAAGGAGCTTTACATAGAACCCTATCAGAGCTGAATGATTGATAATGACCTGGACTGTTAAACATTTTATGTAGCCTCCATATGAATGTATACAAGAGTCATTTACGTTTAAAACGTTTGTAAATCTAGTTTAAGCAAAATTTAGCAGGCCATAGTCAGCGTTTCTCAACAACAAAATTGTAGCAAAATGTTGAGTGGCTAGTAACTTTGGAAAAACACTGGCCACAGTGGCTGGTGAGCGAAAAAATGTCAAGCCCTGCTCCTAAACATCTTATTTACATCTTATATCCACCTAACAAGTTGATTTTTGTGATTTGATATGATGGAAGATGTTTTTCTTATCTCAATGTTCAATGTTAAATGCCAAATTGCCCCTAACAAAAGTTAATTCAGCATCCATCTTGTTCTCTGTCTCTTCTCTGAGCTCTTCCCAGCCAGTAAACGTCAGATGTTGACTCTTGTTTTATCCCTTCCTTACACTTCCATTCTCATTTCTTGCCTTTGCTTCTCTTGGTTTCTTAGCCAAATGAGCCAAAGTGCATATCAAAACAGCCATTGTAATATCCTGATGTTGGCTGTGATGTTGGGCTATAAAGCAAAAGGCAACTATCAAGAGAATTTCAGGGATGCAAAAAAAGTCTTAAGTACAGTTTTTCAGTCTCTGTATGTTGCAGGGCAACGGCTGCTCTTGGATGTATGATGAATATCAGTGTGCTACTAAACAATTCTGAACTCACAGCAGTTTTAAGATTGTAAAGTTATGTAGTGTTGCTTTAAGAATCACATGAATTATAAAATCATCAAATTAATTATGCATTACTTATGTAAACGTTAAGCATCAGCCTCAAAATGTTAAAGCTTTAAAAACCAGCCATTTTTATCATTTACTGTAAGGCGAGACACTACAGGCAAATAGGGTAAAAAATTTAACTAACTGGTATCATCATGAAACTTTCCTGGTTTATTCCTCACATTAGGGCTATCATTTTTTGTTTTAGAGCTTTCTGAAATTTAATTTTTAAATATGCAAATGAGGTGCTATATAGCCAAAAATGTGCTAATTTGCATACATTTCTAGGAAAATTTTTTTCTAAACACAGGATTAAGCCAGGTTCAAAGTTTCTTTTGAACTTTGTTCACATATTAAAAAAGTTTTTAGACAGGGGATTTTGGATATCTCTATAGATCATTGCACAATTAACAAATACACTGTCAACAACCATAAAAAAAATATTTTTTTGGCATATTTTTGGGATGAAATGTTCTATAAATCAGGCTGTGAATGAGATATCAAATAATCCTTTAGTAAAAACTTTAAGAATACAGTCAGGAGCAAAACTTGAAAGTTTGGTTTCTGTAATAGCTCCTGAAGTGGACTTATAAAAAAAAAACTCATTTTGAGAAAACAGCCTTTAAAGTTTTGGATCATAAAATTCTCCACATTTTTGTTCTATAACACTATTTACAGATATCAGATCCAATCAGATTCATGAGCTGGAAATATCAAGTTTGGTTGAGATAAAATCGGTCAAGAAAAAGAGACGTTTCCAACGATACCAGACATGACGAGGTTCAGACGAGCACCACGGTGCTGCACTCCATTCAAAAACACTAACTGCATTTTTAGGGGTTTTGGGTGCATCAGACAAAGTATCTTTAAATAAACTCTTAAAATGTTTATTTTTGACGTTTTATTTATTTATTTTTTTTACACTAGTCTGAAAGAAAACATGTTGAAGGAGGGAAATTTCTTTTAAAAAAATCTCAAAATTGACCAGGTGATGAAAAAACAGGGTTTTTACCTATACTGTAGTGCCCCCCTTAACCACATAGAAAACTTCCATTTTTATTCTTTTTACATTTCACTAATACTTATGAAAACATCATATAAGCCAAGTTCAGACAATCTACAGAAGGCAGCTGAAAATAACTCTGTCAAGAGGTGTTGCATTGACTGGAAGAGTAAGGGATTATTACCTCCTGATAATTGACTGAAGCGGCTTCTTTCTCATTTTTGGAATTGTTTGTCCATATAATACTTTTCTAAGCTAGTTTACCCTAAATAAATTAGTGATAAACTACTAACAAAGGTCAAATAACTAATCTTTACAAATGAATTTTTCTGGAAAAAAAGAGTTTGTATTATGTGTGTATTAGAGTTAAAAAGCCACGAGTGTAGTAATTGCTGTTTACTGTCATCAGTTATCATTTTTCATGGCACAATTGACTTCTGTGATGATGCTTCATGAAAGAAGCTGACTTGTTTGTTTACTGTCTGCAGGGGTTGCTCCTCTCCACTGTGAAATGGCTTGAGCAAAGTGATAATTAAGATGGGAGATTTTGGCATGGGGTAGTCAGAGAAGAAAGCTGGTGACGTCACTGGTCCGTCAGGGGCCGGTGTTTACGATATACCAAATCTCCCTGGAGAGAGTTAATGTGCTGGTCAAAGCTAATGGAAACGGGGAGGACTTCAGTGAGTTTAAAAAGGAAGAAAAGTGAACATTCCTGCAGAGTCCAGGAAGGCAGGGATTATTTATTAAAAGTGTTGAGGCTATAAAGGTCATGACAGTTATTTAACACAATTATGACAATCATTCCCTAATGTGTCCATGTGGACTATAAAGTTATTTTGAGCTGAACTACTCCGTTAACTTTATTTTTCCAGTCACTTGAGTCCCCCCCCACCCCCCACCCCCTTTTTTTTTTGACCACATTGATCTGTGTATTTGGTCCTTCATGCTTTTACAAGATTCTGTTATTTTGTCGATTGCTTTGGACATTTAGAACAAATCAAATCAATCTTATTGTATTGATCCAAATCCTGCTAACCTCTGCACATCCTGGAAAATCAAAACGAATGTGAAGAGATGCCTTGAGAATAAATCTGTAGCAAATACCTACACGTGGCAAGGTACACAATGGAGGACCAGGGCAGGATTCCATCCCACAGACTCTCACTGCTGTGTGAGAGTCATGCATGCTTACCAGTCAGCCAAAGCGATATCTCTGCGCCCAAGTAGCCACAGCACACAATCTATCAGAGGCATAGTGACAGGACCCCACAATGTCACATGTACACATTTCTGAAGTTCCCCTTTTTGCCAACTGCAAGCCACTTCCCAGCGACTTGTCTGTTAATTCAATCGCACAGAGAAACGCTTGTGTGCCCAGGGGAAACGATTTCAGAGCATAAATGAATGCCCGGAACAAGGATGTTTCCACACGTCAAGTTTGGACACTGAGCGTGATGACGTATTCAAATCATTCAGCCAGTAATAATCCACTATTACTGCACCACTTCTGGCAGAAAAAGGCAGAACTTTTTCATGCCCGCATCTGTACAGATTTCATGTGGGAAAAAGTTAGTTGGTATAAGAACCACTGTATCCATGTAGGGCATAGTCTTCTGCAAGAGAGCTGCTTTAGCATGCTAACACTAGCATTCAACCCAAAGCCTTGCTGCTTGACAATTACATTCCACATCAGTTAACATTCTTTACCTTTCTAAGTCCTTAATCTTTGCTGTTTCAATGCCCAGTCTTCCTGTTCTCCTTCATCTCCACTCAAGTTAGAATGAAGACATTTAGGGTTGATGTTTTCAAAGCAAGCACAATGTGGTTGAGATAATAATAACAAGTGGGCCCCGCAGCCCACTTGTTATTGACTTTGTGGGCAGCAGATGATTAAAATTAAAAGTGTAAGATGTACCTGACTTTTCCTCCAGTTTAAATCTGTAGTGATGATAGTATCTTTGTGCTAAATCTTTATGCTGTTTATATTACATATGTTTTCACTGCACTATACCTGCTGTTTGCCCTATTATGACTTGTATTTGCGAGGAAACTGACAAGCCTTTTTATTTTGTAGCTGCTGCATACAATATATACACTCCCTGGCCAAAAAAAAAAAGTTGCCACCTGGATTTAACTAAGCAAATAGGTACGAGCCTCCTATTGGATAATTACTGCATGGGCGATTATCTTTCAGCTGGCAACAAGTTATTTAACCCCAACTGGTGCAATGACTTGCTTCTCATTTCCTAAACAACCATGTGGAAAGACACATCCGTGGTCTTGGAAAAGATGTTAGTCTGTCTGAGAAGGGTCAAATCATTGGCACCAAGAGGTGAAAACATCTAAGGAGATGCAGAAACTACTAAAACTGGGTTCAGAACAGTCCAACGCATTATGAAAAACTGGAAGGATAGTGGACCATCTTCTTCCAGGAAGAAATGCGGCCGGAAAGGCAGATGAAGTGATGCAGCATCATGCTAGTGCTACTGTATGAGCCTGTGGGGGCGGTGTGATGATCTGGGGTTGCTGCAGTTGCTCAGGTCCAGGTTCAGCAACAGTATGAGCTCAGATAATGAGGTCAGCTGATACCTGAATATACTGAATGACCAGGTTATTCCATCAATGGATGTTTCTTTCCTGATGGCACGGCCATATTCCAAGATGACCGTGCCAGAATTTATCGGGCTCAGATTGTGAAAGATGGTTCAGGGATCATCAGACATCATTTTCACACATGGATTGGCCACCACAGAGTCCAGACCTGAACCCCATTGAGAATCTTTGGGATGTGCTGTGGTCAGACTCTACAATCATCATCAAGATCTTGGTGAAAAATTGATGCAACAGGATGCAGATAAATCTGGTGACATTGCAGAAGCTTCTGGAAACACAGCGAATGCTGCCGCAATCAAAGCGAAAGGCCGTCGAACGAAATGTTAAATGTTTGACCTTTTTTTTGTTGGCGACTTTTTTTTTGGCCAGGCAGTGTATATGACAGATCAAAATCACAAGAAACTGAAAAAAGTGATAATAAAAAAAACTTATTAAATTACAATTTAGTAACATTTAAATATTGGTTTTGAAAGGTAACAAACAAACAAAACTGTGCCAGACAAATAAGAGCACCTTGTTCATAAACAGTGGAGCAAAATAACATTTTAGTTCAGGAGCCCTATATCAGGCTTGCTTGCTTATTTTATTTTTTGTTTGCTTGTTGTTGATATATTTGTTTAACTACAATTCAAAGTCAATGCTGTGAATTTTTATAGAGTTTTTATTTATTACTACTTTTGTCAATTTCAACATATTTCACAGGCAGATGATTTTTTTTCTTTTATGGGTGGGTCTTTAATGGAGGCTGAGAATAATTTTGAACCCCAACAGTATATGTTCTGACATAGTTTCACTTCTACTCCTAGACTGAACTATTTTGTTTTTTTCTTAGATAATTAATCCCTAATGTGCACTGGTTCCTCAGTGTAAAAAATGTCATAGGTTTGCTGCAGGAAATTCCTGGCTGAACCAGGTTATTATAAATGTTGGGGACTTTCCACAGTCTCATTTCCTGCATTACCAAATACAATAACTGCAGTGAATCCTTTGGAATAATATGTCTTTAAATATTTGCAGCTTATAAACAAACCACTGGATGTAGCTCAGGAATGGAAAGGTAAAAGATCCTGAGCAAAATCATGATCATGTCATGGCTTTTTTGAACATTGGACATTTTGTTTCGTAAAACCATTATTTGTGCTGTTGTAAGTGCAATCGCAACACATTGTTTGAACAAAAATTAGAACTCTGAAAGCAACCCTTCACTCTGGGCTGTTTAATTTAATGAAGAAAATGACACAAATATCAACAAGGTGCCAAAAAATACAGACAAAACAGATGACACCTAAGTCTCACCAAGATGACAATCAGCAAAAATTGAATTTCATTTTCCAATGGCACATCAACACTTCATTGTGGTTTCATGACAGGATCATTTATGAAATTAGATAAAATTTTGACTCAACTATCTTTACATGTCTGACGTCTATAACTGATTCAGATCTACTCAGATATCCTGTGCCTTTGAGACATTTTATTAAATTGGTCTAATGAGGCCATGATGTGCAGCACAGATAAAGACAGCTCTGTTAGTGACACTGGGGTGTGGCTCAAACATGTGATCGGTAATCTGATTTATGCCATACAGAAGGTATAATGTAAAATGTCATGGTAAGGTCAGTGTGAAGGTTTACTATCCATTCTTCCTGCACAGTAGCCTATCTGCAGTTATATTCAATTGTTTGTTTTTTTGTCAATACTACAACCTTCAGAGATCATCAGCCCACTCAGCATGAATCATTCATTTTGTTTAGATTTTAAAATCAGTGCTGCAGGAGCTTAAACTTTTCCTATTGTCAATAACCTGACACAAGAGTAAAGTACAAGACAGTTTTTCTCTGTTTAAAGTCTCTGTCTCAGTTTAAAACAACATTTTTTCTTTTAGAAATGTATTTTCAAACCAAAACTATAACCCACGCTTTAACATAGATTCCATGCCTTGTACATTTGCTGTAACTGCTGGTTGAGTATGTTTAGATTTAGGCTCAAATGAATATATTTACAGCACAACAGAGACAGAGATATAAAACCCCACATTTTTTTCATAAGAAAAAAATGCTCCTTTAGGAACCAAAGTTCATGGTATTAGTCAGAAACCCCATGTTGATTATATTTTTACTGCTGTGGACCTCACAGTTTAGTCTAAGCCAGATCACTCAAAGACACTCAAAAACATGAGGCTGTTTTAACTATTCAAACAGAGAGTGTTATCAAAGACAGACTGAGAAAGGAGGAGGGAGGGGAAAAATATCTTTCCTTACTTCAAACTGAAACTCATGACTGCAGTGTTGTGTGTTTTGCTGGAACGTTTTCAATGGTAAAACAGAAAATCTATGACTACTCAGTAGCTTCCTGTATGTGACTCTTAAAAAAGCTGACTTACAATGCTTCCTTCCAGAACCCATACAGACACTGTGAATGCTGAACTTTCTTTGCACAAACGCCATTTTCCTCACTTCCTGCACACTTAACTACCAGTTTCACCCCTTTCTTTCATTCTGAGATGCACGGGTGCCACAGAATATTTTTCAGCATGCCTCTTGTTTTAGGTTGTATTTAAAGGTTGAATATGGAATACGGACAGAACAGCGACATCACGTGTGTCTAGGTTGTAGTTGCAATGGCAGAAAAACAACTCAAGCCGCTGGGATGCCAGGCTCACTGCCGATACGCAAGTGACCAACAATCTGTAGCATGTCCAACAAGTAACACAGAGTTGTTTATAACTGACAGCTAACGTTAGTCATGTTAGCAAACAAGCTAGCTTACCGATCCAGCAGGAAAGTCGCCAATTCCGTGTTTTACTCCGTGGAAAACGTTTATGTGGGTCCATTTAGTGAAGTCTTCACCTAAATTTATTCCAGGTTTTGCTCTTCTCAGGTCACTCCTCAGAAACTGATAACAATATCTCCAGGGCTCTGAAGCAGCTGCTTCACTGGTCGTCTCTACGGTTTTCCCCTGTACAAGTCCGACTATGACCAAAATATTGTTTCCATACAGAGATCGTATTTGGCAACCTGCAATGGCGGCGTGTATTGGCTTATAGATGTAAATAAAATGCCATTATCGAACCCGTAAGAAATTATTTTATAATTATTTTTAGGCTAAATATAATTTTTCTAGGAAATGTTGTACTTTCATTCTGTACACCCCCAAACGACCTGTGGAGGTATTATTTTTGAAAAAATATAGCTTTTAATAAAAATGTTCCATATTCAACCTTTAAGGGAAAATAGCTCAGCACAAAAGGGACATTGGTGTTTGGGTGATCACTTTCTTTGCTCCAACAATGCTTGATGCAATAAATGTGATTGAACTGGAAAGCTTATTTTTGCTCCATTTTAAGATGAAACATTTGTGAGGAAATATCAAGTGTGGGAGAAGCAACAGAGTTGAGTATGATGGTTGCACCAATGAAAAAACAGTTTTTTGGGGGACTAAAGATAATTGCCTTTAGAACTGCCTTAATTCTTAGTGTCATAGATTCAACAAGATGTTGGAAACATTCCTTAAGATTTTGCTCCATATTGACATGATAGCATCACACACTTGCTGCAGATTTGTCAGGTGCACATCTAATATCCCATGTTATATTTGACAAACCTGTTAGCTGGCTAAAAACTGCTGTTGTGCTACTCTGTTACAGGCTGAGGCCTGCTGTGTAGTTGGCCTTTTTAACATGGGAGTCTATGGGGATTGACTTCCTTTTGGTAAGCACCCCCGCCTGTGGGTGGTAGGAGATGGATTCTAGGCGGCGCTGGACATACGATGGGCGTGATCACATAGTGAGGCTAGGGTTAGGGCTTAGGGATAGGGGCAAAGGTTAAAATAAACGACTTAAAATTGTAATGTGGGCGGAGTCGGACGTCCGACACCATCAAATATCCTACTCTGCCTCGTCCCGTAAGCCGCAGGCGGGACCTTCTCCCTTTTGCCAACCCCTAGTGGATGAGGGGTGAACAACAATGCTTTTCAGACTTCAAGGTCAGTCACTTTTCTCCACCGGAGTTTGCAGCTTGGTTCCACTACATCGCATAGGTGCTTTGTTTTATTGAGGTCTGGTCATTGTGGAGGCCACTGGAGTACAGAAAACTCATTTTCATATTCTAGAAACCAGTTGGAGATGTTTTGAGCTTTGTGACACGACCCGTTATCATGCTGAAAGTAGTCATCAGAGGATGAGTACATTGGTCATGAAATAATGGGCATTATCAAGTAAATATCCAGGTAGGCTGTGGTGTTTTAACCATGTCATGCTGGTTCTGCTCAACTGGTACGAAGGGGCCCAAAGTGTGCCTAGAAAATGTCCTCCACACCATTCCACCATTGCTATCAGCCTGAACCATTGACATGATTGAAATTATTAAAATGCCAACATTGGCCATCTTCAAGTTAAAAAACATAACACGCATCAGATTTCAACCCTGACTATTAGAGCACATCACTGTCTGAGCCAGCAAAGTTTCTGGTTACCAGGGTAAAAACCAGCAAAACTTTCTTTGAATAATGAATAAAACTTTACTTCTCTGACATTTATTGCTTTTCCCCCACAGCTTGTATAAACACCTCCACAAGCCAACAACCTATAAAGAAAAATAGGGGGTCGGATGTTGCTATTTATGACTACTATTCAGCTCATGTGTCTGGTCCACTCATCTTTTGTGTTTGTCATCCCCAACAGTAGGCAGTAACTGTTACCCCGAAAGCCGTCTTTCAGAGGAAACCGCACAGGAAGCCACTGCCCATGAGTGCACAGGAGCGACTGCAAAGACACCCCAACCCACCAGGCCAACTCTGATGTAATTTCACAGCCTGTCAACGTAAGGAAGAGAAAAGGCTGAATTTCCTTTAAAAATGACTTGTCTTTTTAAAGGGATATTGTGTAAGTTCTCCTATTATTTATTCACAAAAATTGATTATTTGGTTTAAAAATGTTTTTCCATTCATCAGTAATCACTCCCATAAACAAACTGAAGTGCTCCTCTAAGATCTGAATTTGCCGTTCGTATCATACATCGAACGGGTCGGCTTGGTGGTGGCTACCATGTCGTGTCGCCATGTTTTTACGTTCAGTAGAAGCGTAACAGCAGAAGCGAAGTTTTCAGCTCAGTTTGAGGTAATGCCTTTGAAAAGTCACCTCGGTGCAGAGGAGGGAACCGAGTGTTAAACTGATGCTGCGTTCATGTACAGTCGGGCAGATGGCCGTCGGTAACAAACCAGATGTCATTTTAATCACAGAAGCCGAGAGAAAGACGGTAAAACATGGGTTAGGGAAAACAATATGAAATCACCATGACAACATATCAGATGTGGATTTAAGTCACTGTAACTGACAGACCACGTCTTCACATAGAGGTTTGTTTATGCCGTTACATGCGGCGGCTGTCGTCCGTCTGCCCGGTTTCACGCGAACAGCATGAAAAGTACGAGGGAGCTGCTCGTGATATACAATTGTTACACAATGTCCCTTTAAATAAAGTTTTCATTGCTTTTTGTTCCTTTTAAAATAAAAATTTTCTGTAGAAAATATATATTGCCTCTTCATGATTTCACTGACAGCAGGAAGTCTGCACAAACTATGACTATAAAAAATGCAGTAAAAGAAGGAGCTAAGACATTTAAAAAAAAAAATCAGGGGCCTCATTTATAAAACTGTGCGTAAGATCCTTATTAAAAGTGTACTTATGCCCAAAACCAAAAGGTTGCGTATGCCAAAAAATCTTCAGATTTATAAAACTGTACATACGCACAGATTCAAGCAATTTCCCCTTTATAAATCACACTCTTCCTAGAAGTTTGCGCAGGTGAATTTGACTCACATTCTGCCCCCTACACGCCCATATTCTTCCATAAATGGTCCATGCAAAGTACCTTATGGATGTTTCTGCAGATAAATGAGCCAGCTTATCTGAGGCATTTAAAGCTTAATCCTGGCGCCCGAAAAGACAAAACTTAATTTTGCGGAGACTGAAGTGGAGGGGCTTGTTGGTGAGTTGGAGTCTCACAAAAACATTTTATTTGGGCGTCACAGTGGAATCACAGATAGACTAAAGTCTGCTGATGACAGCAGGTTGTTGTGGTGGTGATGATGTAACAGAGGTCTGTTCCAGAAATCACGCTGTGGAACTGTTGAGGAAACGCTGTGTCAGTGCGACTGTGTGCAAAACACAGAACATCTTTTTGTGTTGTGTGGTGCAGCAATGTCCCCCCCCCCCCCCCCCCCCCCCCCTCCTGCATTTAAACACCTCCACCTCTTTGGTGAGACTGATGGCTCCACGACGGAGCGCGCTGTGGTCAGCTGATGCCTCAGGGTGGGCACGGTTTTGGTAGGACCCTCTATCTGGATCCAGTTAATAGACAACAGCACTGCAAAAGTAAATCTGCTTATGAGCCAGACAGCATCTTCATCATCATCATCCGGCCAGAAAATCCTGATGAATCCCTGAAAATACATTCCCTTCTAATTCTCCCAACTGTAGGTCCGCCAGCAGCACCGATGCATCCATGCGCAGCATTAGGCACGAGTGTCTCCATGGTATTAATATGGTTGGATCAGTCAGTCTGATTGCTGCGCACCTTGTCACAATCTGTGTGTTAATGCGGTAAATATATCACCCCAAGGATCATTGGGTAGAGGAAGATGATAGAGAGAGAAAACTTTATGAAATGTTGATTTAACATATTAGTTTGCTTACGGACCTTTTTATTTATTTGAAAGGTTCTTAATAGTTTTAGCTCACCTGCGCAGCATAAATAATGCTGTTAGTTTGAATCCTATAAAATCAGTCTATGATAATTTGATATGAAAGAGGAATTAAATGTTTGAGAGTGACAGGACATACAGAGAGCCTGCACCGGGCTCTATCCCCACCCAGAGGAAAATTATACTTCTCAAAGCTTTCTCTTCTGCATCTCAGGAGACAAAAAGGAGATCTCATCCCAGCCTCATTCAGGTTTCAAATTGTTCTCATAAATGTCTCTTTTGTTTCTCCTAAAATTCACCAAGAGAAATGGTCTTATTTAAGACAATGCAGACATCATGAGAATTATTTGAGAAATGATTGAGATCTCTTTTGGAACTGGAAGTGAGACTAGGTTGAGATTTTGTGAAACTTTTCCATCTGGAGACGAGGTTTAGAAACAGGAGAAATGAGACGTCTCATTTAGCTCTCACATGGATCTCACATTTGTCTGGAAGTAAATGAGACTTTGCTGAGATCTTCCTACCAAAGTTGTCTCTGAGCAGTCTCCAAAATGTGCGTAAGCAAGGTCTGTAGTTTGCTTAAAGTTACGCACATTCCAAAGCTGTTTTTTTTTCTATAAATCCCAACTCTTGTGTTAGAAGTTGCTTACGCACTTCCTAGCCTGGTTTTGTGCGTAGGCAAGCTTTATAAATGAGGCCTCAGGACATTTGCACCTTTGAAGGGACACTAAACTGGAAAACTGCCAAGGTGCTGAGTGTACTTTCAGTTACCATGGCAACGAGCAACAAAAGAGACAGCTGCTACGGGTTGTGAGGAGGAGGGATATGTATTTCTCTTCTTTTTTTCTGTTTGTTCAAAACGTCTACCGTTTACAGTATATGCATGTGTGAGTGTGTGAACAGTACATACTGTATACATATGTTTTGGGTGGGTTTGCAACAATAACAGACCCCCGTCAGGAAGTGAGCCCCACATCATAATCTCACAGACTGGGTTCTTCAAAGAGCCAGCTCTGGAGGGGAAGTGTGTCTAGATTAGTGCTGTCATCTAGCATCCACATGGCACAGGAAATAAAGGAGCCTCTTGCCCACCATCAAAGGCAGAGCAGATCTAACACGATGCATTGGTCGTCAGTCGTCTGCCACTTCAAACCTTTTCTCAGTCAAACTAATTCTTCAAAGTCTCCTTTCTCTGGAAAGATGCAGTGACAGGAAGTCAGGAGAGTATTTGCATGATTGTGTAGTTGATGGGAGAATGGAAACCTCAGCGGAGGTTATTTGGCTCTTGTTGACTTTTTGCTTAAAGCTACATGTCTGTACTGAATTGTTTTCCCAATTAATTATCTGAATAGTCGAAACAAACTTTTTCCACAGGTAATTACACAGTTCTGCAAAAACCCAAATTTCTTCTCACTAATTAAAACACCAAGGGGTGCTAGCGCCAACAAAAGATGAAAAAAATATCAATTTTTAGTGATGATGCAGTTACAAGTGTACTGAAAAATGGGTTATTCCTTATAAAAATGTTGAGGAATAACATAATATCAACTCCCAATATATTTGAAACCCTTACGTTCCTGCTCAAAATGTTATCTTTCTTTACTTGTTGTGTTTTGATTTATTGTAGGCTTACTGTAACTCAAATAAAAAAGTAAAATAACTTTGATATAACATAAAATAAGTAAGTCAGGAAATAACAATTATCAAAGACAGGCCTAATATTGCTGATGAAATTTTATCCAACTAATGTCAACATCATATTTTTTAATATCTTAAACTGAGAAATTGATACACTGTACACACAGTTCCACAATGAGGAGTAAAATATTACTGTATAAAGTGACCAAATCTAAATGGCTACCAAATCTTTAAACAAGATCTTACGTGTTGTGTCCCTATGGTTCTGCTGGAGGTTTTTTATTCCTGTTAAAAATATATATACATACATACATGCATACACACACTTTTATCTCTACCATCAACCAACCATCACCCAGTAAATGCTCAAAATGGGGAATTTGTTTCAAAGAGAAGACATGATGCAATCTAATGGTTTCCTCAGACATAAACATTATTAGGATTTGGACTAATGTGGATTACATAATGGATTTATTTTAATTAAATCATAATTGGATTAGAGTGTGTTGGATTGAATTAAAATTGGACTGGACTGTAAGTGAAAAAGTGTCCTGAGATGACTTTGTCCTGAATTGGACAAAATCAATTCTAAATAAAGTTAGCACAAAAAGTAAGGAAATTAGTGTTTTGTAGAATTTTTCCATCGTTTCTCTTTCATATATTTATTTGAAGTGCTTTGTTTCTTTTTTTCTATCTTAAAAGTTTTCAAAACAAGTTTTCATCGTGTCCTTCATTATATTAGTTTTGGGGTCAAATGCATTATCGGCCCCAGATATTGGCCGGTTATATTGGCCATGAGACTGATGACAAATTATTGGTATCAGCCCTAAAAAATCTGTATCAGTCGATCCTTAGTCATGTGGGTCAGTTGCAGAAGTATGACTGGCACCTGGCTGACAAATAATTGATAGACATATTGGAAAAAAATCTGTCCATCTTTAAGTTGTAAGACAGTATTAGTAAGACACAGGATGTGCATTTAGCATAGTTTAGGGTCAGAGATTAAATTTCAAGGCATCTTCGCTGCATGGCAATATTGTCAAGACTTTTTCCTCTGTTATCTGACTTAAATAGAATGTTACATAAACAGATTGAACTCTTTCTGATCCTTTTTACAAAACATTATTTCCGCTTCTAAAGCAGCGCAGCAACAAAAAAAAATCTTGCACATGGTTTATGTATGCAGTCCTGCTTCCTTTCTTGGCTTCGTACAAAACTGTGAATGTCTTTCTTGTCTCCACCTGACTGTCTGTCAAAGCTGCGAAGAGCGTCTCCACCTACTTTTAATGAGAGGCTGTGTAATGGAAGAGCGAGCATCATCAGAGAACACCTGTAGAAAAGCAAACAGCCCCCACCAGGACAGCAGCTCTAATAAAGAGGAAAATTAACAGCCATGCCAAAGCATAATGTGCTTATGTGCAGTGGAGGATTAACCAGTGAGCATTTGAAGTGTGTGTTTGTGCAGACAGAGTTAATGTTGATGGCGGACTCAATTTGAATTTGTCAACACTTTACATTTGTGCAATAAGCAACCATGCCATCCAGATTGTATTTTTAAAAACGGAAGCAGCCAACTAACAGACACTTGCATGTGCACACATGAACCCACTCTAACACTTGCTCACCCTGTTTGCTCTCTCGTTGCTACCTGGCAGTGACAGTTTATTGCTTCTTGGGCTCTTTTATCAGGTGATTCATGCTTCTTGGATGGGGTGGCACTCCAAAAGTGCTTTGATTGAGGCACTAAAGCCCAAGGCCCTTGAAGAACTTCAACAAGTCCCAACTCATATGACCTGAAACCATTCGTGGGATTGGCTGCACGGCCACCACATCATCCACTCAAGCAATTTCATTGTATTTTGACGTCATCTGAACTCAAACAGATTCTGAGTTAATATGTTGTGAGAAAGAGAGGTTACACAACTTGGTGCAAACCAGTAGAACAACTCATGTTTTGTTTTTGCAAAATCAAACTGAATCTACTCTCATGAATGACGTGGGAAACAAATGCACAGCAGAGTTTTGGCACATGCACAAGATTATGGTTATCCTGAAAAAAATGACGTGTGAAGACAAAAAAGGATGCAACTTCATGCTTGACGAACCATCTCGCTGCTCTGCAAGTCGCTGAGCATTCCGTTTAAAAAGCATTCACGCCATTCACAGCAATTTGAAGATGCAGTCAACTCATCCTCCACAAACGTTTTTATCAATATCTGAAATGTGTTTCATTTACAGTGTCACTGCGGTGAAAAAGGATCTGACAGATTAGCGGAAAATAGAGAGCTTCTATGACATCATGACTCTTCCTGCACACATTCAAGCTTGCAAAATGCTTTTTTAAATGACCAGATATGATTGTTGATTCCTGTTTGTGAAGCACATGAATGATGGATCCATTTAATCAAGCAGTAAATACAATTGTTGCTCCATTTATGTCAACAAACTGACCTTGATCAATGAATCAATGTAATCGAAATGTGGCAGACTGAACTTAACTGTTCTTTACATAGACATCATCAGCAGTCAAGACATATTTAAAGTATTCAAGTTACCAGTTTAACCATTTATAGCTCGACCCAAGAAATAATTGGTGTAAAATTCTTAACTAGAGTTTATTTTTAATGTAAATCTTTGACCTTTTAACAAATGTAAAAAATGAAGAAATAAACAAAAATATTTGAACATATAGGATTTATTTCAATGTGACATATCAGTGTTGTGCCACAAAAAAAATTCTTGATTCCTTTTTTTTTTCTTTCTCAGCCTATCAGTCTATGTATAGGAGCTCCCAGCAATTGTCAGCTTTGTTTTACTTGAAGATATTACAGGTGGTGTTTTTCTCTCTTACAGGTGCAGCAGTTGTTATCCTCCTTGTTCTCGTCATTCTATCTCTACTGTTTACTCTCCTATCTTTTGACCCCCTTGTCAGGTCCAGCATTAACATGCAAATTCAGGAACATAATAATTAAAAAATAAAGCATAATATTTTAAAGGTTGGAAATGGAATACGGACAGAACAGCAACATCGCGTGTGTCTAGATCGTGGTTGCAATGGAAGAAAAACAACTACCGCCATTTGGTTGCCAGGCTTGCTGCCAATACGACAAGTGACCCGCAGCCTGATGAGAGAGAAAGTCCAGAATGCTCAGAGGGTTCAGCCAAAAAAGTGTGGCAAAGGTGCTCTTTGGTAGGGGAAACCAAGGTCATCAGAAAAAGCAAAGGTCCAAGGCACTCTTCTTAGAATATAAAAAGCCTTGTGGGATGGCTAAAACATTAAAACATATAGGCTACAGCCTACGCTTATCGGCCATGTTTGTGGTCTTTCCTGTATGACCAGCAGCCTGTACCATGTCCAACAAGTAATGCAAAGGAGTTTATAACTGACAGCTAATGTTATCTGTAATAGCAAGCAAATTAGCGTACCGATCCAGAAGAAAAATCACCATTTCCATGTTTTAATGCCATGGAAAATGTTTGTGGGTCCATTTGATGTAGACTTCATCTAAATTTATTCCAGTTTTTGCTCTTCTCAGGTCACTCCTCTTCTTAAGCCAGATAACAATATCTCAGGGCTGTGAAGCAGCTGCTTGACTTGCCGACTCCACCAGTTTTCCCTGTGCCAGCCTAACTTACTGAACATACTATTGCCGCACAGAGATCATATCTGGCAACCCGTAATGGTGACTTGTATTGGCTTGTAGATGTAAACATACCACCATTGTCAAACCTGTTTATTTTCAGGCTAAATATAATTTGTAAAGGAAATTCTGTACTTCCATTCTACACCCCTTAAAAATGTCTCGTGGCAGAGGTGTCATGCCATGCCATGTCATGTATTTGTTCTGCGCCCAGCTACTGAACCAGGTGAGCTCAATCAGCACAATGAATTAAATTGAGCTGATTGGACACACCTGGTTCAGTCGCTGGGCAGAACATATACATGACATGGACATGACTCCACAATTCCCACCTCTGCCTCGTGTTTTTTTCCCCCTTTTTTTTCAAATATAGCTTTCAATAAAAATGTTCCATATTCAACCTTTAATGTCAAGTCAGGTGGTAGAGCAGGTCGGCCAATGATCGAAGGATCGGCGGTTTGAATCCCGATCCCCCAGCCATGAGTTGCACGCTTAACCCTCCTTGCCTCCAGTGGGGGCACTGCTGGTGTGTGGATGTGTGTGAATGGTTCCGGTGGTGGTCGGAGGGGCCGTCAGTCTGCCCCAGGGCAGCTGTGGCTACATACGTAGTTTACCATCACCAAGTATGACTGAGGAGTGAAAGAATAATGGACCTACTGTAAAGCACTTTGAGTGCCTTGAAAAGCGCCATAGAAATCTAAACCATTATTATTATTATTAGTCAAGACTGCCCACCCAAGTGCCTGGTTAGTTCACTGCCTTGGGCCAGCTCTGGTCCAGACACAACATATGTAGGGTCAGACTATCATTGCAAGTACTGTGACAAGCTGGCTAAAAAAAAAGAACGAGAGAGAGAGAGGGGAAAAAAAACAAGTGTTAATTTTCAGTTTGCTTTGATGTGAACTGATGGTGAAAGCTGACCAAAGATAAAACAAACTATAGCCACAACATGCTTGAGAACACAGTAACAACACGTCTTCTTGCTTATCTCACTGTTTAAATTTACTGGCTGTTTAGAGAAATTCTCTAAGATGTGTAGTATATGATGGGAGCTCTTGTTTTTAGGCGATGACAGATACAGGTTTGCTGAAACTGCCTGGTTGTCATAATAGGGAGGGGTGAACGGAGACAGCTTCTTAGTCAGTATAATTGTGATTTTGGTCGATGTAATTATTGTTTTTGGCAAACAAACGAGTGAGCTTGCGAGCATTTAAAATGCTGATCATCAGCAGAACTTGTGAAACTGAGGCCTTGTCACTTTGCTTTTTGTTGCCAGAGTCCATATATTTTGAAAGTAACGATTTTATCAAAGTGCAAATACTGCATTCTTACTCTGAGAAGTTTTTACCACAAAGACACGTAATCCCAAGACGCTGTAACACAGAGCTGGAGAGTTACAATAGTCTCAGCTTAAGCGCCAAGGACTGGAAATTTACACCCTGAGCTTTGTTGAACTTTTTTGGTGCCTCAACAACATTTGTGTAAGAAGTTCAGTCACATTCTTAATGCCTTTAAAACTGGACTCAAAATAATTTAGTTGAGGGTGACATGTGTCTCAACATGTTTTTGCAATGATGAAGTGAAACAAATTTGTCCTGAAGGTCTCCCTGTGCCTTTTTCTACTGTACAAACCTAAAAGTGGATTTTTGAGGATTTTTTTCTTTACTTTTCCCTCTTCATTCCCCCCTTTCCCCTGGCACATAGAAACCGCTTGCAGGCTATGCTGGTATATTACAGAGAGTTATGCAACACATGTTGAGGAAAGCACTGCAGATACCTAAGGAGATGTGATGGTTGATAGTTGACAGTACAGTGTGCAACTATAGGCTGTGAACACAGCTGCAGCTCCTCTGCAGCCATTTACTGTAGCAGTGAATTTATTGCCTGCTTGTGAGTGAATATGTGGTTCTAAGAATTCACAGAAATAATTGCCTCCCACTTTAGTGAACATTCAATTAAAATTCTTGAAAATAAAAGTAATCAGAACTTAGTGACAAAATAAAGGTTATTGAAAAAATAAAGACACAAGAAGTTCAATGCCTGCAATTATTAGCACTTCAGTGCCTTTAAATTAGACTCACAAGTTCCACTTTGTGTTCACATGAATTGAATTAACCATGACGATTTCTCTGAAGAAAAAGGGCTGATTGTTTTGTGAAAACAACAGAGCTTTCTAAGAGCATCAGAAAGGCTCATGACAACAACAAAACGATCTGCAAAGATCTTACAATACTTTTATGTCTTCATTATGCCATCAAGACGTTTTGAACAGTTAAGATAATCTGAGGACATGCTACTATAAGAAGGAATTCAATGAGTCTGTAAAGGTTGGTGAGGGCCGAAGAGAAGCAGCCGTTGTGAAGCCATCTGCGGTGGTCTAAGCATGTGACACACTATAGCAAACAGTACCAAGTACGGCTCAATTCCAAGGAAGATAGTGGTATCAAAACAGAGACACATGATGGCCAGACTAATGTAAAAATTTAGCTCAGCCTCAATAGTTCTGATAATGTTACAAAACAAAGCCCACCCCACACACAGAAGACATGGAAGGGGTTCATTCATGTTGTGGGCCTGCTTTGCTGTTTTCTTGTACTTGTGTGTGCTGAATGCATCAACAAAATGGATAAAACAGTATCAGAATATCTAATGCCTTAACACTCAGAGCCCAAGCAGAATGGATCTATGCCACAATGACGTAGCAAAAATCTTTGCTATGAGGAAAACACTTCCTTCATTTGCACAGTCCACCTGTTTGTGTCAAAGCCAACCTTTGGCACAACACCCTCAGCTTTCTTTTGATGTCCTACAACAATGAAGAAAGGACGCATTTGAAATATGCCTTTTTGTGTTTGTGGGGTTTTAAGAAAAATATATGGTTACTTTTAATAAATAAAGTGGGGAAAAATAGCATAACCCTTCATATTTGACTTGTTTGAGCTAACAGACAGTGACTCATGCACATGCCATGTGGAGGGAAAATATCAGGACTGGTGACAATTACATGCAAAATATTTTGTGGCATTACACAAAGGTAAAACACAAACTGGCCAGTTAAGAGCTCCTGCTTAAAGCCTAGAATAAAAGTTTTAATATCTCACATCTGTCAGTACAACTTCCACTACTTCCCGAACTTAAGAAAGCTTCTTTGTTTGATGTCTGTCATTTCTGGACAAATTGATTAATCCAGGTGTGACTGACCTCAGTAACCACGACAACAATTCGCACATAGCTTAATCAGTTTGTCCAGTAATGAAAGACAGGAAACAAAGGAGCTAGCTTAACTTCAGGAAGTAGAGGAGTTGTGCATATAGCTCATCGAACGACCAAACAGTTTGTTTCAGTGAGGCATCCACCTCCCTAACAAAAGCTAACTTAGCATCCATCTTCCTCTTTTCCAAGATCTCTCCAGCCAGTAAAAGTCAGTCTGGTGACTTCTTTTATCTCATTTTTTGCTCATTGCCTTTCTTTTTTGGTTCCTCCAAGGATGTCCTCATGTGTTTCCCTTACAAATCAGCCACAGCATGCATTCAAAATGGCCAGTGTGTTGTTATTCAGTTGCTATCCTGCGCTGAAGTGCTGTAAAAAAAAACACAGTGTCCTTGAATGTACATGATAAATGTCAGTGTGCCATGGAAACGAGTCAAAAACACAGTTTTAAGGTCTGAAAGTTACATCTTGCAACATTAAGCCTCCTGTGAGTCTGCAATACACTCTTGTATGGAACAACAGCAATAAAACATTGATCAAGGCTGGAAAAGCTGTTACTCAGCAGCAGAGTTAGGGGCAAACTATGTGGGTCTCATTAACTTTCTGCCCAGGGAAGAGAAAGAGTAACCCAGGAACCCCAAAACAGCTCCCAACATAGCCACACCTCTCTGTCAGCTGTGAAAAATCTGCCACTGACTGCAGCCAAAGACAGTGTGTTTTCCAAGAAAAACGACTGACATACCCTGGAAGTGTAGATGGATAGCAACCTGTGGTTGGTGGCACTTTATCAGTCATGAGAGTGAGAGAGATGGAGAAAATATGCCCTCTAAATATTTGGGAGGTTTCATAATAAATTTAGTAGCAAACTCAGTTGCTTTTTAGGTCAGACTAGAGAGTGCAGCGAGATGAGTCAGAGGGAAACGGAGAAACAAGTTTCTCTCGGGGAAATCTGTTTCTTGCCCTGGTCTACAGTACCAGACACAGCTAAAAGCTAAAAGTGAAGAGTTGGTGCCTGCTTTGCTGAGACACTGAGTGAAAGGGAGTTAGCAGCCCTTTTTATTTTATAATCATCACACTGAATCTAGCAGTCAGCCCAGGGCCTTAATCACAGTTCAGGTGTGTAGGAATTCCACCATCAGTGGAATGATGGTGGCTGCAACAGTGATCCTCAACCATCAAATACCTCTCTGACCCACAACAGCATGGCTGCAGACATCCACCATGGAGTCAGTTCTGGTGCAGGTTCTCATCTCAGGTCACCTCCACCATAGGCAAGGAAAAAACTAACTTTACTATGCCCATCCCTCCAAAGTAGAACTCAGACCAGCCAGGAACAGTTTGGAAATCTTTTTTTCTAAACATCTTTACCTTGAACTCAAAAAGTGTTAGGATTGCTTTTTTAAGATAAAAGCTTAAAACACACTGATGAAATAATGTTCCTTTTTTGTCAGGAAAATCATTGCCAGGTAGTTAACAGAATATCAATATCAGTAGTCCATATTAGCTGTGACAATAAAATTCAAAACTAGATGCTAACACACAAACAACAAAGTTTCAAGCCCTCTGCATCTTGTGAGCTTGAAAAAACATTGCTAATTTTACTGTGGCAATCATAATAGGTTTTGTGAAACCAAAAGGCCCATTTCTCATGGTAAGATAAACTAACCTGTTGTCATATGAAAATGTTCTTTGCAATTTCAAGATTACAGAATTATTCATTAGCAAACAAGTAATCAAAGGGATTGCAACTCTCAGCTTTCCTTGAAAACACATGAAAAAAGTTGACCTGTTGGTCTTTTCATACTTACCGTTTCTCAAATAAATGGATGGAGCTATGTTACACCTTATTGTTGATTTAAATACCAAACCCAGCTGTTTTGGGGTAAAAATTTGTTTAATAATTTTCTGAAAAATCAAGACTTCAGATGGAACCATTTTATCCCTGGTTCCAGTTTATTTTCTCCAAAAATTGAATGCACTTCTGTTGTAGTTTAACACTTTTGGGTGAGATACTGTATTTAGACTTGCAGAAGTTAATGCTACTATAGTGATAAACACAGGATGTTACATCTTCTGTTTATGTCATAATGCATGGTGAAGGGGGGCAGAAAAGACCAACTGCAGGATTATGATATGGGGAACAGGGAGATGTAGGAACTAAAACATTTATTAAACAACAACACTGCACAGGCAGGATATTCCAGAACCTATAATTTAATCTTAAAAGATGAAAATATACTGCAAACAAATGGATTGGCTAAACTGATTAAAAAAGAAGATGGTCTGGACGACAAATCTATGACAACAAACAATGAACTGTCATAAAACAAAAGAAACCAGGGAGATACTGAAGCAGTAATGACAAATGAGGAGCAGGTGTGGTAATCAGCCATAGAGAACCAGGTGCAACAGAAAACCAGGAAGTAAACACAACAGAAAACACAAGGGAATAAACTATAAAATAAATCAGGAAACAACATCATACATAGGAAGCTAATCCTGAACTGAAGAACCACCCAAACTGAAAACCAAAGAACAGATGTAAACAAAATTGCAAAGGAATCTGAACCTTATTCAAACCATCCGTCCGTCCTTCCATCTGTGACATTGTGGGGTCCTGTCACTATAACTCCGATGGATTTGGTCACATGGCTGACTCGTCCCTTTGGCTGACTTGCAAGCGCCATGACTCTCACTTGGGAGTCTGGGGAATCACGCTTGAACCCTCCTTGTATAGTTGCCACAGATTGATCGACCGATCGATGACCGATCCGTCCGTCCGTCCATCCATCCATCCGATGGATTGAGGCAATCTCAGGCCAATCAACAGCCTGACTCCAGCATGTCCTGGTCTTCTGTGGGGTTTCTGCCAGGATGTGCCAGGAACACCTCAAGAGAAACGCCTTCAAGAAGCATCCTAACCAGATGCTTGAATTGTTGAATGTACTTTATCGTGATCTTCCCCATTACCATGCTTGTTGTTGTCTGAACTCAAAGGTGAACTTTGAACTCTGCACTGCCCCTTGCAGACAAACAACCACGCACATGTAAAGGATGCATGGCAGCATGACAACAGTGACATTTGAGACTGACCTACTATTTACATATGAACAGAGCATTAATGAGCCATGGGAGAGAAATTTTACATTTCTGGGACTAAAGGTAGTGCTCCGCATATTCAAAGCATAAACTTTCAGCCATAATGGCTGATTTTCATTTGATATGACTTATAAATAATGAAAAAAATATTTTAAAACGTCATCATCTTTAGACATTAACAAGGTGATTCATAAAATCTTTAGCAGAGCATAGAAGAACATTTGGATTCCACTCTATTTTTTGTCCATTTTGCTGCAGCTGAATAAAAGGTTTAGTTATCCAACATTACTTTCACCAGCTCAGCATGTCTGATTAGCATTGGAAAGTAAATTCCAAGGGTCTTTTCCCAGCTTGGTACATGTTGGTGAGACAGATCATAATAGAAATGCTGTAATAATCCCTCATTCTATCAACAGGTGTGGGGCACCAGTGCAAGTCTGTTCACATTGTAAGCTCTGCTTGGTTACTAAGTAGCTTGGAGCAGTGAAGGAGGAGGTGACCTGAGGGGGGGTAAGTAATTAGTGTGTGAAATAGATATCCCCTGCTTTTCCACTCACTTGGCCAACTCTACCCCGAGTATAGTGTTAGTCTGTCAGCAGTACCTTGACATAAAGGGGGTGCTTGCTGTTGTTTGTGCTTTCCTGGCGACCATCACATCTGATTATATGGTGCAGGGACTGATGGGGGCTCTTAGGCAGACGTGTCATTTCTTGCTGGTGACTCAGTGCTTTGTAGAATCCATAAATTTCAACCTTGTTTTTGACAAACAAATGCTTTTTTTTCCCTTTGAACTTTTAATGTTAACGTTGTCTCAAACAGGAAGGAAGGACACAGACAAACTGTAACAATGCTTTATCTTTTTACATTAGTCTTTATTATGAAAGTTAGCATGTGGTACAGTGATTTGCTTGAGACTTTGTTTCAATAAATTTATGCTTTTGAAATATTTAGTAAAATGTTTTCAGTATAATAGAAATGCATCATAAATAAATATTACTTTTCTCCAAACATTTTATCAAATTGTTATTTACAATGCGTTTAGCATCATGTATCAACAACGTGATTGAGAGGCATACACAAGAAACAGGCTGCTTTTAACAAATTCTACATCCTAATTTTTTATTCATTTGTTTTAATATAAAACATTACCAAAAATGTGTTCAGTTTTATAATTAGTTTGAGAACTTTGAGGAAGAATACTTTTAAAAAGCATACATTCACCTTTAATTCATGGGACTACATTGGGGAGAAACTTCTTTTCATTCTTTTTCTTTTTCTTTTTTTTTTTTTTTTTTTACACAAAATCTTGTACATAAAAGAAATTAGTTCTTTCGGTTTTAAAAACTATTTTACACTTGAAATCTGGCTGGCATAAACAAAGTGGACACAATTATTTAGAAGTAAAGTCTAGGCAAAAATAAAATTGGTTGACTTCACAAAAAAGAAAAAAAAGAAAAAAAAAGAAATTAGTTAATAGGATCAGTCCGCTGAACTAAAGCAATTTTCTGTTTTTTTTTTTAGTATTTGACATCAGTGGAGAGAAAACAATGTGAAAGAACACATACATAAAACATACAATACAATTTTGTATGTACTGGTTAATGATGGAAAAAAATGTTTAGCTAAAATGTACAGATAGGAAAGCTGTTTCATTCTGTGTAAGAAAACTGTGAAAAAAGAAGATTAAGGCAACATGATCAACCATAAACTTTGACCTGGAAAAAAAATTCAAAGTTTCTTCTGTATATTTCCCTGCTGTGTGTTTTGGTTTTGTGTAAGAGCCTGAAATAACACAGGAAGATCCGAGCGAGGATTCAAAACTTAAAGAAATCTGGAGATGGAAATGAGGGGTGGAAGGGTCAAGGTGCAGAGTAAGGCTTGGCCGCCCTCCCAGGCACCTTTTATCCAACACCCTGTGGAGTACTGTCCAAAGAGGTACTGTGAGAGCTGACAGGAAATGATGTCATAATGCAAGAGGAAATTGAGCATCTTTGTGTTCATTTTAGCTACATTGCATGTGTGTGGTCTTCTTGTGGCAAAGAAAACAGAGGGACTTTACAGTAATAAGAAATGGCGCCTGTTATGAATGTTTAAAAAGTTATTTGACTTTTCTAAGTTTTAACTGATAGCTGTCTATTCAACTATAAGCCATACAAAATAACAGCTGGGTTAAGCTCCAGCCAACACAAGTGTAGTCGTTACAGCTCATGTTGCATGTCAAGTTACCACTTTTTGTAATTGTATAGTGAGTTTTAAAAAGCTCTCTAAATAATTATTATATAATATATAATAATAATTTTATAATAAAGCGATGTACAAACTGCTTGAGTCACTTTACATTAACTAGTATATAACATTAGCTTGCTACATCTTAGCTTGTTAGCATCTAGGATCAATCCAAAACATTTGAGTACTAATAATAACAGTGTGATGCATCAAGTTACAGGTGTTAACAAGACTCATATAATCATAGCTAACCAGTCACATAAGCAAAATTCAAGCATAAGCTTAAATGGCGACTTTTCTTTTCCTCTTCAATGGTTAAATTTCCTGCTTCAGTTTCTTCATCAAAGTGCTTCAGTGGTCCAGCATCTTGCCTGCAACCAGGTATTTGTAATGCCTGCTTGTGTCTTGCATGTATTATTTACTTTTGTCCTCAAATTTATGCATCTATAGACCTTTCAGATATGCTGACGGTAATTTAAGAGCACTTGGATGTTGGGTTAAGGGGGGTCTCCAGAAGCCACCAAAGAAGTTTTAAAAAGAGAAATCTTGTGCTGTAAAACAAATAACTTTCAGTGATAACATATTTAATTTTTTTTTTACAAGAAAAATTTTTTAAAGCAATAAATATTTCTGTTATAAAAAATAACCCAACTTGAGTGAAGAGATAATGGCGTGAGAGGCAGAGCTTGGGGCTGCTGCCTGTGAAACAATAAATTGCAGGATTAACTGGATTCTTTAAACGTCTGTGTCCAGTGGGGGAGGGAACTCGAGACAAGGTGACAGTGAGTCCTGACTGTGTGTGGAGCTAATCCCAGTGTCTGAGTCTGTGTCTGTAACATCTAGAGGGGACAAACTGTGTTTGAGTTTCACGGTCTGCGACATGCTGCACTGTGCCTCATTTTTCAGAGGGACAGGTATGGGCTTTTCCTCCATGCTGTCCATGATCTGCAGCGAGTTCAGCTGCGCGGCCAGCTGCCAGCACTCCTGGTCCTTGGCAACCAGCGTACTGTCATAGTACTTTAGCTGCTTGTCTATTTCTGCAACTTGGTTCTGAAGTGCTACTCCACTGAATATGCTGTGCTTCAGTTCATCTTGAAGCCTTGCAAGTTCAGCGTTACAGAGGGCCTCATTGGATTCAGAGGAGAACCAGGAAGCAGCTGCTGCTCCTTTCTGATCGCGGTCCTCATCTTGGTCCAGATGGCAGTTAGCCCTCCGCAGCTCTATGTCAATATCCCGGGAAAGCTGGAGGATAAGCTCCTGGTGCCTCTGAACCTGCATCTCCAGCTGTGCAACCCCATCGCTGGTGTACAAGAACTCATGCAGCTGCTCCTCACTGTGTGGGACCAAACTTGAACAGGCCTGAGCCTGTGAACTTTCAGACTCAGGTTCCCTCTGCACTTCCAAGCCAAACCGATCTATCTCCAAATCCAGCTCCTTCATCCGCTGGATCTGCTCTCTGATTGTGTGGTCCTGGTTGAGGATAAGATGCACCATCCGATCGATCTCTTCAGCGCCCGGCGAGCTCCTGCTCTCCTTGTGAATTTTCTCAAGCTTCCGGAAAGCTTTCTTGACCATGCGCTTTTGCTTCTCCACAGGCAGAGGCTGGGCATGCTGAGTGCGACCATGCTCCCATCGCTTTGGCTTGGCCCCTTTGGGCCTTGCCCCCTTTTTAGTGGGCTGAGCCACAAAATCACTGGTTTTTATCAAAATGAACTGTATAAAGGGTCTCTGGTCACCCCAAGCATACCAGAGCCTGAGGATTCTGGTGAGAGGGGGCAAGGCTCTTTCCAATCCCCTCCATCTCTCCACAAGACAAAAGTCTTTTGGCTCCCCGTGTAGGAGCCGCTTGCTCTCAGGGATAGACTTGTGATCCTCCAGTAATGCCTGAATCATATCAGCACACGTTGTGTGCTTTGTTACTCCACAGACAACCTTTTCTTCATTGCAGACAGTAACTTGAATCTCCTTTCCTACCACAGGCTCTGCATCTTTTGTCCTGGATGAGAGATAAAAAAAAAAAAACAACTTACAATTGTGGCTACAATTTCTTTTGCATCCATTTTGCTGTAATGTAGCTTTACAATAGCTAAAATCCTTTACATCATTACTGTCTGACAGTAATCTATTCAATGCTATACAATGTTCAAACAAATATGACACTGTAACGTTCTTAGTTTTTCACAAAAGGACATGTTTTTTTGAGGATTTACTCATTGTTTGTTTTGTTTTCAGTTTACATCAACGCTGTTGGACCAAAACCGTTAAATCAATTAAATCAATGTATCATTACACCTCTACTGTGAACAAACATGCTTCTTTATCAGAAAAGAGCATAAAAACAATCTTGAACAGATCCGTGGGTATCTTAACTAGGCTGTTGACATGGCAACAGTGAGTGACATCTGTGCACAGCTGCACCACCACATTTTAGGCTGTTTCCAACAACTGTTGGGCAGATTACCACAAATGTGAGCACACTTCCAACACTTTGATAGAGGAAGAATTTCTCATTCTAGGAAAGCCCTGAAGCTGCAGTACATCTGGTGCCACTATGAGCTACTTCGGGACATGGGGTAATGAACATTTAAAGTTAATTAATGAAATGGAGATGGAAATGCGCAGTGTGTATTTGTGTAGTAGCATCTGACTAGCCTGCAGAAGTGGGATAATCAGATGTGTTTCAGGGTTTTTGGATGAACTGACTGGATATCCTCCTTTTTGGAGTTTAATCATTAATATATTAACAAGATACAAAGTGGGACAAAAATCAACATGTTTAGAGAAACTTAGAGCAGCTGAAATATTAAACATAATTGGGAAATCTGAGCCACCTAAAGTCGAGACTGCTCCTACAGTAGATTAGATTTGCCTGTGGTAACTGAATTAAACTACATATTACTTAAATTAATTCCACTTTCTAAGAAAGTAGATTTCCTAAAAACCTTCAGAATTACATGAGTTGCTTTCGATTTTGGAAAAGCAGTTGCATACTGTCAACAGGCATGAGAAGTAAGCCAACACACTGTATACAACCACATCAAAAGGTGCACGTTTTCAATTTAGCATTAAGGTTATTTCATATCTGAAGTGCAGTCTCACTAAATTGGACTGGCTCCTTTTTGCCTTTATTTCAAAGGAAGCTGGAGAGAGAAGATAAATATACTTTAGAGGAGACAAGACATAAAAAGAGTTCCTAGCTTAAATGAACCCTCAACAGGGCAGTGCCTTCACCTCTGAAACCTTCAAAGTTAACCATTAAATTTAAGTAGGATTTGTCATTTCACATAAACTATTGCAAAAAATAACTTGTATGCCCTCTTGCATAAGCAAATACATAAATAGCACCCTTGATCACAACACAAATACACTGTTATGCTCATGCTTTTAGCCCATTCACTCCTTAAAATTCTGTTTTCGTCAGTAGTTCCCACTTTAATGGTTTTCCATTAGGTCAATGAGCAGAAAACTACATTCACTCATTTTGTGCTCCCTGGCTTGATTCTATTACACTGTTACTCATCGTCTTACTCATCGGAGATGATCACTTAATGGTTCTGAGCTATTTAACCCCAAGGCCCTCATTAACTTTTCGTCTGGACCGTAAAACTTGTTCAAAAATTGACCATTGATGGGTTGAAGATATCTCCTTTTTTTACATGCTTAATGGAGCGCTGGTAATATCCAGGACCTAATATCCAGTCATTAAATGATAGGGACCGGCAATGCGGACAGCCACAAGTAATCAAATATGTAGATAACAATGCCAGACATTTCAATTTGATTTTAGGAAAAAGAATGATCTATCATGTTATTGTTTATATGAACGATAACATGCCTAAATATTCTGCAATTCATGTGATTTATTGAGTTAACGCTAATGTACTGCAGAAGACTGCCAAGTTTCTGTCTAAGTGAATTACTCATATTTAGAGTTAAAGTCTACTCACAACGCAAAATTAAGTGTCATATAATATTCTTGCAATTATGGTTCCAAAGAAACCAAAGAAAGATTATCCATATGATATCAGAAAGAGACAAAAACTTCAGCTCATCCTCTAATCCTGAACCAAAGGCTGAGTTTGTGGGTTGAAGGAATGTTGGTATGTGGTTTCACAGGCCACCAGGGCAATATTTCATTAATATGTTAACAGCAATAAATCAAAGTAATGTTCTGAATAATGTCAAGTTCCACTTACAATAAGTTCACAAACTTAGTTTCAAATAACGAAACCAGATGACATCACTAAGGCTGTCCAAATGTGGCCCATCAGCAGACTTGTTGACATTATGACAGAAATGGCTGAAACCACACGGCCAAACAGGATATCACTGATATTTCTTGAGTGGGATTCTCGTTTTCCCTATGCACCTTTTTATTTTATTTGAAGTTTGTTTTCCTTTTTAAAACAGTTTGTTTTTTAAAGCCCCATGTGATTCAAACCGCATACTGTAGCTGCTCTCAAACTGGATGTCAAATATTTGATGTTACTCCTTTGCTTGGTATGCAGCAACAGCTTTCGATGGGAACCTTACACCATGTAGCTGCAGTCTTTATCTGGTGGGATAATCTTGCCTGACAGCGGTTCGTATCAACCACTGATCATTGGGGGAAAGAGAGATGACAAAAATATATATGCTAATAGGATGATATAAATATTGCTCTCACTACACACACCAACCCAAGTAAGACATTACTTGTCAGAACAGTATTTTTCAAAAAGGAGAACTTAAAATCAGTGTTATTTCAAAGTATGTACATTTTATAGACTGTTGCCACTGTGTTTTGGTTCCCACACAGCATAAAAACACACAACTGGAGCATTGTGTGTACTGCTGTTGAATGAAGTCCCTGGAATGTGATACAATACTGGTTAATGGTTATTCAAAGCCTTTGAGAGAAGCGGGGAGAAGCAAATACCTGAGCCATGCGTGGGCCACACAAACCCAACACGCCTGTAGCATTTCCAGACAGCAGGCATGACAACTTAAAGCTAAAAAAAATTCCAAGAGCACCGACCATTAGTACACCCAAAAGTCACTGCTGCGTATTAAAGAAAACAGTGGGCACACATGCAATTAGCCACACCTGTGCAGTGTAACGCAATCTAACACAACAGCTCTGCATTACCTCATGTTTGTGCTGCTTAGATTAGACAATATTTGTTAAAACACTGTCAGAAATTCAAGAGGTATTCAACCATGGTGAATCTAGTCATGCCATGTAAGGAAGTAGCTGAAAAACAGGGGAGCTGTACCAGACATGTTTAAATACACTGAAGCACAAATATTTCCAGCAAACCTAAACATGTGACAAACATGTTTTTATGGTAATTTATGAACATAAAGGTGAATAAACAGACTAGAAACAATTGTGTATTTCAGTAAGGGTGACCCAAGCCTTCAGCTGTACAGGAAGAGGGTACAGCAAAGCAGGGAAACACCTGTGTTTGTCCTGGGCCACAATCACTAACTCTCAGGCAACATCCTGCCGCCACAGTTTAATGGACAGAGAAAGGAAGGAGAATAATAGATTCCATATCGGTCTTGGTCTGTTTTCAGCTCCACTATAATGTGAAGAAAGTGTTAACAAATGTGTGTTTGTGGCTGTTCTCTAGTTGCATGTGTTACTTGAGGCATGATAGCATTTTGAAGACCAAAACATCACTGATTTAAATTAGATGAAGAATAAATACACATTAATGAATGATTCATGACAATTATTTTCATCAGATGCTTCCCAAAATGTCTTTTCAGGATTGCTATAAGCTAACAACTTTAATGTAAAAGAAGGCAGTTCTGCTACTGTCAGCATTTTGGAAATCATTGATTTAAATGAGACAAAGACAAAATGAAAGTGAAAATGAAAAAATTACAATTGACCAATCCAGTTGGACATCCAGGTGGTGTGAAATAAAAATACTGCCATGCTTTTGGATCAAAGCAGCTGTTTTTAAGCATACAGCCAACTTATACCCCCAAAATATGTAGTTCTTCTGTCAGTGTTTTGAAAACCAAAATTTTACTGATTACTGTACATGAGGAGGAAAAAAAATGATCGAAATGAAAGAATCATTCATGGCCATTACTTCCATTGCTCCAGATTGCTACAAGCTAACTGGGAACTGGAGTAACCTGCATTTCAAAGGGCAGCTATGCCACGGGTAAGTTACTACATTACATAATGTCAGCATTTATTCATTTTAGAACAAAGCTACAAGACAACGTATGTCTTGTAGCTTTTTGGAGAGCTGGCTACTTTAGCTTAGCATAGAGCCCTACTGATGGAAACTTGGTACTAACACAGAAACTTGTGAATTTCAAAAGATAAACTCCATATATTTTATTTCAGTTTTTTGTGTCTATATTTAAGCTACATCTATTTTTAACCTGCTTCAGGCTAAAATTGTTTGAAGTTATTGTGGAACAGCTAGCATAAGAAAACTGCTTTGAATATTTACATACTGTGTTTCCTTAACGAAGAGAAGCTTGAGGCAAAACAGGCCCAAGTGAGCTCCAGCCACCACTCTACAGTACCTCAGTCATCAACATTTTCATTACCAGTTAATGATAAACTATCAAACACAAAGATGCAACACCTATATGTTTTTTTGTTTGTTTTCAAGTCATTGTTGGGGCACGCACTGGTGTTTCAGTAGCCAGATACTGTACAAGACATCAAGACAAACATCTATTTACTTTCATGGGAATTTTAAGGCTAAAAAAGATTTATCTCTTGAGAAAGTGTTGCTGTTACAAAAAAAGAAGAAAAAAAAGATGTTGCATGAGAAAAAACATTTTGATAAGACTGGTTTCAGTCTTCCCTGACAGAACATAAGCAAGACCTTCACGCATCGCTTTGCTGATCATATCACAACTATTGCAACCATCAGGCTTATCACTGTTGATATCATTTGGAATCTGGCTCCAGATGGGACAAATGAGGGTGCCTTCATAGGTAACAACTTTGGTTGCTAAAACAAAGATTAGGCTAGATGTCCTGAACTCAAACCCACTGTCTGGATGGAGTTACAGTGCATGGCATTGCAGCCAAACAGGAACTATAAAAATGTATGCCATGGCGAGGACAGAAGCAGCATAGTGGCAACACAGGAAGGTTTAAAGCTCAACATTTTGAGCTTGAATGAACTCAAAAAACTTGAGCACACTGGCTTGACCTCAGGTTGAACTTAGAAGTAGAGAGCCACAGGTAGACATCAGACACGTGGGCGGAAACCACTTCTAAATTATAGGAATTTTGTTGCAAGTTTCTGTGTGGAATGATTACGTTACAGCTCCACTGTGGTGGCATGGCCCCCTCAATTGTAACACTCATGATTACAGCCTCGTAATTCCCTCTTGTGTCATAAATTTGCCAGCTACAAGTTACCACAGAGAACAGCATGCTGGTGGTTTGAACAAGTCATAGCCGACAACAGGATAACAGCCTTCAGTTGTTTCACCGACTTATCTCAGATCAGTAGGCATCAGAGTGGAAATGGCAAGGACAATTTTTTGCACATGGCATCTTTCATTACACATACAGTAATCTCAGAAATTATTAAAATGGCAAAAATACTGGCGTGTATAAATGTTTTCTTTATTCTGCATCGTCAAAGCATATGTCCAGGTGATAACATTTTTTCCCACAGGTGGTGATGAAATTATCAGTTTGTTCTCAAATCTTGTTTCCAGAGTCAAATGTGGTGATTTAGCTCTTGCAAATAAGTATAACTTTTGATATTTAAGAATCATATAGCTCTTGATCTCTTGGTAGTGCTTTGTAAGGTACATGGTTGCGTGTTAAGTGTAAAATGATCTCCACTGGCCCAAGAGATCACCACTGCTGGATCATTAGTTCTCCTCAACTATTTGTCAAGTTCTGCACAGGCCTTTGAAGATTTCATTCAGGTGTGTTAAACAGATCAACATCTCATATTTGCAGGACACTGGCCCAAGAAGTCTAGGTGATCTCTGTAGTAGCTGGCGCCAGAAAGTGTTGCTTTCATTTTCTTTTCAATTCTTCCTTTACAGAGGTAATCACATGATATAACAAATCTAAAAGGAAAATTCCACTGCTTTTTGAATCTGTTGGAAGATCATTAATAGCATGAATGGCTGAGGATATCATGGTAGATTGAGATATTGAGGTCACTTTTTGTCATTTGCAACATGATCAGATTTAAAGGATTTTTAAGGATTTATGTAAAATATTTTAGTTCCAACTATGTTTTCAATTCTAACAAGTGACGTTGCTGCTTAAACTAAACATGCTGAAGTTTTGGTGTAAAATTGTGACAATGGAGGAGACAGTCATCCTATACAGTGTATATACCCTATTAATCTTTAACTAATTTCTAACCCTAGCCTTGTAATCTTATGTCATCTTAGATCAACCTTCCCAGTAAGGTGCTATCCACTGCCTCCTTATAATGACTTTGCGGCTCATTTAAAGAAACTCTTGAGAATGACTTTGCACATATTTCCCTTCCTCTGCTCATTGGGGCCTTAGTTCAGAGGAAGCCACCATTAGTGCCATATTTCAGGAACTATCAAACAACCTATTTAGTTTTGATTGGATGAATTGCTGGAGATTTTGAAAGGTTGCATTTTAGAAAGGAAAAAATGAATATGTGGTCTTTCAAGGAACTTACAAGAGACTGGAACTAGAAAGCTTAAGACAAAGCTAAAAGAAAACCAACAGTTTCACCTCAGGAAAACCGTGGTCTCCAAGAGCAAAGTTAATCCACCTTCACCTCTTCAACCTTCTATTTGTTTACAAGTGGATAAGTCCGGGATCAGACACACTTTGCTGAAGATTTTGCTGAGAACTGTTGTGATTAAGTGTAATCTATCTGCAATTTCTAGAAATATTACATGAAAATGTTTTACTTGTATGATGGGGCTGTGCTCTTCTAGGAAAAAAAAAAAACTAAGTCTTTAATTATCACTGAATTAGAAAAAGGTCATCTTTAACATTGGACACCTTTATTATTTATCCCCTTCACTACTTGATACATGCCCACTTCCATGATTTCTGCCACCTTCTAATGTGTTGGATTTTGTTTACGATGCCCACAAAGTAGAGTCAAGGTTGATGGGAGAGTCAGTGGTTACAGACTTGATGACAGCACTGAAAGCAAAACGAAGACATGAACAAACATAATGAAATACACTGAGGAAGAGACTAATTTTTGTCAAATGACATCCCCTCAGTAGGAGACATTTTGGATAAATTCACAAATGTCAGACTCATGGCAGCACCACGGGAAAAGTACTGGGGTCAGAAATATTCATCCTCTGAGTATTGTGACTTTCCAAATGAAATTTCAAGGTAAGCAATCTAGTTACTGTCGTGACATTTTTATGTCAGACTCTCTGACCATTAACAGAGACATTGCCATACAGTCACGTTGCAAAGCAATGAAAAATATCAGAGAATACCAGAAACTGCTTCATACTGAAAAACTGTCCTGAAAACTATTTTGTATATAAATAACGGTGAGTTGTATGTTTTTTCCATAGGAGACTGGGTCAATTAAGCCTTGAAAGTTAGTTAAAGAACTGTAGCCTGATGTGGGATATGACATTAAAGACCTTTGCATTATACTCTGTGAAAGTAAACGTTAATTACATCAAGTCATTATATGTGCAAGACGAAAACCTTTCACTGGCATATCCTAAAGCAATCAAAGCAGCTGTTTTTAAGCATACAGCAAACTTGTACACAAAGAAAAGGTTGACCTGACATACAGTATCTGTTGGGTAGCGTATAAAAAGCAAAAAGGCCAGTTATTAAAGTTACAACAAAAATGATCGAAACTAAGCTGATTTGTCTTCAAAAAACCATAGATAAGAGTATCTGACAGAGAGAAAAGTATCTACATCGTGTTTTCTGTTTCATTTGTGTCGAGGAATAAAGAAACACAAAATGCAGGAGGAAAACTCTCAGCGCTGAGCAGAAGGAGCTTCCTCTTGTTCTTATCTGGAAGAGGATGAGGGATTGTTGAGGAAATAACATCACCTTTCTATCTGGATATGTTTATCTCTGGGATGACTCGCGCTCTGATAGGCATCTGTGAGCAGAGACACAACACCCCTTTCCTTCTCCTCGTTTCCTCTGTGAATCTACCCCCTCCCCCAGTTATTTTCTCCCCCCAGCAGGACTGTGAATCACTAAATTACCTTTTGCTTACGGTAAAAATGAAGCACTCTCATATCAGTGTCTTTTGTTTTCTGTTTGCTTCTGTCTAATAATTCAAACAAACTAAGCAATATAAGCAACTAACTGTCTGTGTACAGGATGCTGTAATGTGGTACTTGTGGTTTTTGCTGGGGGGCACACATCTCACTAACTGGCAAACACTTAGAATTATAATTTCAAGATCTTTGACAGAAACATTGATCATCCTATTAAAACCTGTTTCTGTTCATCTCTAATTGCTTTGCTAAATGAACTGTTACCCTTTTGACTATCACAGAACAAACTATTTATATCTATTATTGCTGAGGGTCCTCCAACAAGAGAGAACAGCCATCATGTCATTATGACACACAGGTAAAAGAGAGCAATGTTCACAAGGTGATGAAAATAAAGAATGTGGGGAGATCTGTAGCAGTGTCCCCAGCTCCACATACCTCTCAGCACTTTTACTTTGGTTGCAAAGACATTTGAAAGACATGTTAATCATCCACAGCCTTCTAGGTTAAAGTTGAGCGACATTTTGTGCGTAAGTGAGAGTTAAGTAAATGCCCAGCTCTATAAGTAGACATCAATTACATGTTCACATTTAGCACAGATTTAAACAGGACTGATATAGAAACAGAACCTGCCTAATTGGGAGCTGACAGCCACAGAGAAATGAAAAGCACCAACATGCTCATCATACTGTATCACTGAAAAATGATTGAAGATTGCAAGTTTTAAGTTTATGTGCTCAGTTGCCTCCAGTATAATGTCCCAACAGCTTGTTGATAGCTGCATACATCATATACACTCACATTTAGAGTACTCTATAAACCATTACTCTATTGAAATTTTGTCTTTGTGTGGACCCCATTTCTTACAACAGGGAAATATGAGTTTAAAAAATGTCCCCAAATGAACCAAAATCATTTTTTTAAACTCACAACTGAACAAAGATTGTATTTTTAGCACTCTGATGCAGCTACATTTTTGATAACTTAAAAGTAGGTGAAAAAAAAAGGTCCAAACTGCAAATCATCCCGTTTTCAAACAAAACATTAAAGGTTAATTGGTGGTTTTGGGGATTTTAACATTAATCACAGACTTTACTTTTGTTTTTTAAAGACACATTATGAAACTTTTTTTTGCCTTAAAACTTTGTTCTCGACTCATTTGATGGTATAGTGACATCTATGTGCATTTCTGTAGCCAAGACTGCCCAGCAGCATTTTGAGGCAAAAAAAAACTGCACTATCAAACTTTTGGACCTCGTTAGGGAACTCTTGCAGCTTGTTGTCAACACATCAGCCAAGCAGAACTTTCTTCTCATGGGGCTCTGAGAAGTATTATGTGATTGCTCGAACATTTAAGATAGGCGTGGTTAACACGGGAACACGTGGAGCGGAAAGTTGCCACGTCTACATTTCCGCTGTTGCAAGGCTGAACAGATAGTTTTGAAGAACAGCTGACGAGGTGGTGGAACAGTACAAATATGCATACAACACGGGGCATTTTAAGACACGGACACTGTTGCATGCCTAACCCTTCCTGCTACCGAGGAAGCTTCTCATGAATTTCAAATAACTAGGTTAGTTGTTCTTTGTACATAAATCACAGACATCCCCTGCAGTAATCCCTAGCCCGCTGTGGACAAAGCTTCTTGTGAAGTAGGTACTGACCGGACCAAAACTAACTTTCCTCTTGTTTTAGTAACCTCGAACAAAAACAAAAATTCTTGCTGCTTACAGTGTATGTAACAGGCTTTAGCTGTCGATAGCTGCCGCCTCACTGAGAAGATCTGCAAAAGTTCTTTAAAGGTGTCATAACCTGGTATTTTACATACACAATACTCCTTAAATCTTTAAAAGAATTTTTAATCATAGGTGGGTGGGAGGAAAATTTAATAAGCTCAGTTTGACCTCTTTTCAGCCCCCACTTTTTCTCGCGAGTTTAAGAACGAGGCTTGTCTGTAAGCGCGTTCACGAGACAAGCCTCACAAACCAAAACAAAGTTTGGTTTGTAGAACTCAGGATGGACCGAGTGAAGGAAAATGATGTCCCAACAGAGAAAAACATAAGAACCTAACGGTACGGTTGATAGAGAGAAAACGCAGAGTAAAAAGGCTGGACTCAAATGAAAATAAGGAGTGGACGTCCGATGTGACCAACAAGAACTGTGTAGCTTGTTTAGCTAGCAGCTTGTCACCGTTCGTTGACCATTGTTTCCTGGTCTCTTACACAAAAGATAATAAGTTACACAAGCAGCAACGTTTACCAACTGCACATCTTCACTGAATGAATATAATCCACCGGTCCCTGGTCGACTAGCTCACTGCTGAATCACTGAGTGGATGAAAAAACTCTTGCAGCTCTGCTAAAGCAGTAAGGCGCTCACCCTTTTTTTTTCTCCCCACTGCAGGGAGTGGGTGGGGGGTGTCCTCCTCCTCTTTGACAATGCACGTCATTAATCGTCACTCTGTGGCAGGTAATCAGCTGATTTCAGGTGGTGCTAAAGAGAGCTTACGTTGTCAGCTAGCAGCTACCGGCTATGAAGTCAATGCCTGCAGCAAATCCAAATCACGTACTGTGGAGAGCGCGCTCTTGTGGCTGATTCTGGTGTGATGAAAGAGCCCGTATTCAAAAATGAAGCCACTTTCACTCTCCTGAGTTTCTGGTACATATTAAAGGATTCCAATACACGTTTTACATGAAAAAGTGGGATTTCCGGGTGATGACTCCTTTAAGATATAGATGAGATATTAAGCCATACATAAGCTATAAATATATACAACACTGAAATAAAATGTGGTATTTACTGAGTTGGGTTTATGCAAAATAGGCGCTTTGTTCTGTATTTCTAAACAAATTGTATATTTTGTTCTCCATTGGTAGATCAAGCTGTCAGTCTCACTGGATTAACAGCACTTGAAGTTGGCTGCAAGTTGACCACAAGAGATCAGCAATTATGTCAACCTGTTCCTTTAAGCAATGTTAAAAGCAGATTAAGCCTGATTTTCAAGTTGCAGAAAAAAGTTGGAAAGTCTTACAGACATATTGTAGCCTTTGAATAGCTAGCATGTTTGACATTCTGGTGTGGTCTGTGTAAGCAACATATCATAGCTACTTAGTGGGAGAACATGGTGTTAAAACTGTACTTTGTTCAGGACGTTCAAAACAATGTTGTTAAATGTTGGGGAGAAAAATCCCTTGCCAAGGCCTTTTACACCAATTACCACCCACTCCATGTCTGGAGTGTGGGTGAATATCAACCTCTCCTGTATTTTCAATGTGTGTGCCAACTGTCCTCTTCTTTTTCACTACAGATCCACCCAAATGATTTAATTTCTCCTCCAGGTCTGTGAATTAACTTACCAAATTAACTTTAGCTATCATAAATAAATAAATAAATAAAAACTTCCCATCCTTTTTTTTTTTTGCACTAATTTCATCTCTCTGTATTGTTGGCCCCTGTCTGCTAATTTTACTGTATGCAAGAATAACTGACATTGAGCGGTAAAGACGGGAATAAAGATCACTTTAACTGCCAAGCACAGTTGTGAAGGGATGGTGGCTGTTAGTAGCCAAAGTTCTTACAGACTTAAACATGTGAGTGGATCCAGTGGCCTCAGGTGCAGCGATGACTGCACTACAGGAAACTACTTCAAAACTGTGTTCATGTTTACCGTCTTCTCTATTCACTTTTTAAGGTGTGACTTATCTCCAACAGTGCTCAAGCACCTATCAACAGCAGCCTTAAAGCTTGAAGAGGTTCTCACTTTACACAGAGTTTTGTCCATCCAGAGACACCGTAGTAAAAATGTCAGCACAAATATGGCAGCTGCCATGTGTGGACCCACAGCAAGTACAGTAGATATAAATAGCTCATTGTAAGAGAATAAAAACATAACAGTTATTGTAATTAAGTGATTAGATACCAATAGAAACACAGTGTTAAATGTTGTTTTATTTTTTTCTCTCATGAACTTTGATTTTGTTGCACATTGCACCTTTAATCTAAAATTGGCATAAATTTGGTTGTAAACTGAAAGTTTAGAAAATGAGACCTCGAAGCTGTTTGCAGATTTTCTGCAATAAATCCTCAAGACTCATATACACCAAGCCAATAACTGTCCACAAGTGAATATCCTTCTCATCTGTATTCTCAGTGTGAGAGATCCATCATTATTGTAAGACTCAATGTCTTTTTATCAGCCAATTCATCATTAGTCCTCACATAGACCAAGCTGACAATCCACTGCTTATAAGGTACACCAGTATCTGTCTCTTATATTTTCAGTGTTTGTGTGGCAAGGTATGGAACGGAGGGCCCAGGCGGGATTTGATCCCCAGGGTGAGAGTCAAGCACGCTGACCATTCAGCCAAAGGGACACCCCCGTGGCCAAGTAGCCAGGGCGCATGATCTATCTATAGGCATAGTGACAGGCCCCCACACTGTCACGTTTACACCACATGACCTTTTTTAGACAC
Organism: Atherinomorus stipes; assembly: GCA_023101725.1. Taxonomy (NCBI): domain Eukaryota; kingdom Metazoa; phylum Chordata; class Actinopteri; order Atheriniformes; family Atherinidae; genus Atherinomorus; species Atherinomorus stipes. The sequence goes on from JALJCO010005621.1 coordinate 537,175, forward strand.
CGTTGGTCTCTTTTTTTTCCAGCTAATTTGGCTGGGGAACCTGCATCACTCCATGACTGGTTGTTTAACACAGAAATTTATTCAAAACCAGGAAGAGTTTCACAACAAAATGGCCATGTGGAATGAAGAAACTGAAGACTAACAGGTAAGGAGACCAACTATCTGACGTAATTAAAAAGGATGGAACACATACTGCTGCGTGTTTACTAGTCATGCCATTCACTTTTCCTTTAGAGTGACATAAAAACCACCAATCAGCAAGTTCTGCATTGGTAAGCCAAGTTTTCCTGCACAGGCATTGAATGTATATCCTAGCTGGCAGCTGAAAGTTGTCTTTGTGGTGTGTTCAGATACTGAGGTACAAGACTCCTGGATGATGCATTTTGACCCTGAAGGTATAGTATTCAATCAAATACTGCCAACTGGGATCATCATCACTACATTTAAAATTCATGCTTGAGAAAGTTTTATTGTCTCAGTGGTAACTCTGCGTCTTGTCACTCCTCAGCAAACAGCCAACTCAGTGCTTCAGTGCGAGTACGAGCCAGTCTCTGTAATCAAACGTTTGACATATCTACAGATCTAAACACTTGAGATAATTATAGGTGCCACAATGGTAATTACTGTGCAACACACACACACACAACACACACATACAAAAAGACATCCACTTGAGACAACTTCAGTCTGACTGTTTGAAGTTTTATCAAAGATCCCACTCAGCTCTGTTTGATGTACACATACACCCAGTCTGCTGATGGCCCCACTGTCAACAAGGTTTCATATTAATTTAGCAAAAAGTCTTTTATTTCTTAACTTAATCAATCCTTTCTTCTTTTAGCTGAGTTTGGTGGTAAACAAGACTCTTAATAAGCAGAGCTAATAAAATACGTCAACTGTCTTGATCCTGTTCTTGCGAGCACGAATCCTGTAAGGAATTGGATCGTGACCTAGTTACACTGAAAGGGAAACTCTGTTTACCAACTCTGCACAACAAAAGGCTGCAGTCAACAAACCGAACGGAATTTCTGCAGCTACAACAGCAAGCAGCTTGTGGCTAAGTAAAGCTAATTTCCCACCTTTTTGGGAGTTTGGCTGGAGCCCAGCTGCAGCCAGACACACATCAAAAGACTAAGTCAGGCACTTAAGGAAATTGCTATAGCAAATCATTTCAGTCTTGATGATAGGATCTTTTTCAAACTGAAGGATAAATGTTTTGTGACTCCAGTGGTCCAGATGAAAAAAAAAAAAAGAAGAAAGAACAGATAAATGAACACCTTTGATGATGCACTGTGCAGTTTATGAGGACCACCACTAAAGGCCACACTGGGTGTCAAACTGGATCACGTGTACGCTCCACTGCTTCCAAATGCACACTGACTCGCAAATAGTCACTCATACATTTCCTATTATTCTTTAAATGGCAACACAGGTATTGGGATGCCATCATTATGGCTGATTTTTTTTTTTTTTTTTTTTTTAAATGACCAATTTGTGCTGGACTAATACTAATCCTGAGACAAAAGCTAGAAATATTCATCACCCCTTGGATGCTTAGACTGTCTAAAAATGCATTTTTTAAACCTTGTAGCCTACTGTTCACCACTCTTCTCCTTAAACTACTCCAGGACTTCGTGAATAACTTCATCCGCTTTGTTAGTTGCGCTCCAAACTCCAGCGCGCGTTGTTGTGCGTAATTTGTCCTAATTTCAAACATATCCACCCCACAGTTTGCTCTCCAACTCTCGAACTCGGTCCAAGTACGTATAACACACTCAACAGGTTTCTTGAAACCTTACACTCATCTTATCAAATTACCTGTTTTTCAGACGAGCCTTCAGGAAGCTTTTTCCAAACGGAGCCATGACTCTGGGACGCAAAAAAGATCGTTCCAACGATCCGGGGGGAAAAAAAAGGAAAATAAAAAAACGTGTTATACTAGTCCCAGCATGGCAGGACGTCGGACACTTTACGAGAGCGTTTCACAAAAGTTTAACAGCGTCCCGGCTGCAACTCTGTCCGCCCCATCCGAAAGCAGAGGGAGGTGTTTCCTGAGAAACTGGAGAAACTCTGCCCCCTTCCACCTGCAGGAACTCCCGCTGACAAGCCTGCTGTGATCATTCCTGTGTCACTCCACAAAACACTGCAGTTCCACAAAGAAAGTGGGACAGTGCGTAAAAGATGAAGAAAAAAGAATTCAAAGATTTGAAAATTTCATAAACCCACGTTTTATTGACAGTAGAACATAAACAACATATCAGGTGTTGAAAACTTAGACATTTTGCCATTTTATAGAAAAAATAGCTCATTTTTAATCTGATGGCAGCAACACATTAAAAAAAAAAGTTGGAACAGAGTCAACAAAAGGCTGGAACAGTCATTGCACAAATCATAAACAATTTGAGGGGTGTTTGATGACTTATTAGGCTAATTGGCAACTGGTCAGTAAAATGACTGTATAGAAGGAGAAATTCAAAGAGGCAGAGCCTCTCACATGTCAAGATGGGCAGAAGTTCATCAACCTGTGACAATGCGTGTCTAAAGATTGTGGAACTATTTCAGAAAAATGTTCCTCAAAGTAAATTTGCAAAGACTTAAAAAAAAACCTGTAATTTCATCAAAAGACTAAGACAATCAAGAAGAATATCAGCTCATGCAGAAAGCCAAAGGTCTTAACTGGATGCTCGTGATCTTCAGGTCCGCAGACAGCACTGCATTAAGAACAGACATGATTCTCTACTGGAAATGACTGCATGGGAGTAGATGATAAAAACAAGACCTGCTGATGTGACTTTAAAAAAACTCCAAAGACAAGGAGCCAACCCAACTGTAATGGAAGAACTATTTACAGATATCGTTGAAAAGAAATCTGACCTTTACAGTTCTTTATTCATGGTTATTGTGTAAGATGTCCCAGATTTTCAATTCAGTTCAAAGGTTTACCTTAATGAACAGGAAAGAAAGTGTTCATTAAGTTCAGCCGGCTTTAGACAGTTTAGAAACATGATGTCATAAGAAAGTTTTGATATTGATTTAATTCTATTCATCTCTTCACTTTAGTCTCTAGTTTGCCAGTCAAGCCAATAACCTGTTGAACAAGGTCAAAACAATATTTAGCTAAAAAGGAGAACAAAAACAAGTTTCTTTTTATTTTCTCATATGTGACACAAAGACTGAGTCTGACTCGTGCATCCTCCCACATCACCCTTGATACCCATCACTGAGCGACAAGTGCAAAGCAAACCTCTGGCTGAGTGCATCCGCGAGAAGAGAAAACCAAATCTGCCAAACCGTGACGCAAAAGGATACCTTCCGCCTCGTGGTGCCAAAGTGACGTCTGATGAGACGGTGACGGGATGGAAAAGATGATGGAGGGAAATGAGTGAAAGGAGGGGGATGGTGTCGGTGGGTAGGAAGGTGGAGGGGGGATGGAGATGAGGAAGAAGAGATGAGATGGGAGGGTGTGGGGGTTAAGAGACTGGTCCTCTGACATCACATTGGCTCTTATATACTGAGGGAATGGAGCCAAATGCACTTCATACCCAACCAGGAAACTGCAAGAGCGTTTTTGGATCTTAAAGAGAAGAAGAGGCAGAAAAAGAAGCAGCCGCAGCAGCATTACTGTAAATTCCTGACCCTTAAACGTATGGACTAGATTCCTCCTCAGGTCCTCTTCTCTGTGGAACCCCTTATTTTATTTTATTTGATTTGTTTTTATTAGATTTTTTTTTATCAAGATGCAGGCACAGTTGGCATGTATGCTTCTTCTCTGTTTCACATGTGGTGCATTTTGTACAGGTAAGCAACAGGATTCTTTTCATATCATCGGCATCTTTTGATGGCTTCATTTATCATAATTAAAGAGGAGGAAAGAGCGACAACTCAGCCTATGCCGTTTGTCTTAGACACGACTCGCTCTGTGCAACAGGTGCATCCGTTTGTGATGATGCTGCAGAAAATTCAAACTGCATCAATTGTCATTTATTTTTTAGAAAACTGCTTTAAGTGATACTTTGCAATAAATTTGCAATTTAAAACAACAAAAATGAAGAGAAAAGGGATTTGGCTGCTCATCTTTTGGTCCAGAAAGGCTGAAAAAACTTTTGGTAAATTTTGAATATTATTAGGAAACTGATCAATGATCCGAAGCACTGCATCGCAGATTGATCCCAAATCTCAAACAAATGTTCATTTATTGATTGTTTGGCTGCACTGAGCTTCTTCAAAATCTTCTAGTAGATTTTATTCTGCTTTAGGTTGGCTACCATCTAATAAAAATGTGGACTTAAACTGTCTCCAAATAATATCTGATATAGATAAATTCTCATTACTGGCTTTTTGGGAGATTCAAAAACCTCTGATGAGTCAACAGGCATGGCTAGATTTATAAGAACATTCTTGAAGATATTTTATTAAAAATGTCCTTTAACCAGATTTTATTTCGGTTCTGAAGGTTGCTACCCTGTTTTTCCTCTGCAGATGTTGAGCAGGAGCAGAGATCGCTAACGGAAGAGCTTCTCAGCAGTCTCCTCACTTCTAAGGTAGGAGCTTTTTTCTTTTTTGCTCCTATATCAGAGAATAAGGGTTCAAAAAGCTTCACCCTTCCTGGTCCTTTGGTGACCCCACTCCCACCCTCACGCTCACACACAGACCGACTCCACAGCTGTTCTTTCATGAAATCTAGATCCTCAGTCGCAGCCTCACCTTTGGTTTTGTAAGTGGGAGAAAAATAATCAAACAGGAGAGGCTGTTTGTGTCCACTGAAGCTTGAATTCAAGCTGACTTTGTTTGAGCCTCTTTATTTCTTCAGCTAAAATGTGCACAAAAAGCAAATGTAATCACTTCATTAGCTGCAGATTTGAATACGGCAGCTGAGATGAGGAAGTAAGAGAAGATGAGGCTGAGGGAAGCGATTCACTTGTAAGTTTTAGGCTTTTTTTAGCATTCATCTGCTGATGTTAGATGAAGGACATGCACAGCTGAGGGATGAAGTCAGGGAAAGTGGACCTGGAGGCACGCGGCGTCGGACAGCCGAGCATAATGGGATTCAGATGGACCTGACAGCAACATAACGACGCATCTTCCTCCTCTGTCTGCCTGATAAATAACCGGGGCGCTTGCATGGAGACGTGACGGTGACAAATCAGCCGTGTGATTCATTGCTGCTGATGCTCGGAGGTTGCACAGGGGTGATGATCGTGATTATAACTTGCTGGATGACTGATGGAGTGCTCGAGAGACTGGGAAGACAAGTATTGTAGAGGATGCTGTCAATCTCCATTTGAACAATATACACGATTCATTTAAATTGCATGACCTGTTGATCCACTTCACTTTGTCTCTCATTGGACAGAGAGGGTAAATCTGTTAACTGAGGGTTCATCTGTTTGGCTGGCTGGTTTTGAGCTGACCCGTCATTATTTGCTTGTTGGGTTGTTGGTGGCTGAGCTCCTACTTTACATGACTTCTTGTTCAGATATTTGAAAAAATAGGAAGAAGTTTTTGCTTTAAGTTTCAGATTAAGACTCATAATCATTAGTGTGACCTCACTTGGTCCAAGTAATTCATCTGTTCTGCAAGTAAATACAAATAAGTGAAGGTATTTTAAACATGACTGATTTTTAACAGCTTAAAAGAAAAAGAAAAAAGAAAGAAACCTGCTTCTGTATTATAACTATCTTTAAAAGAAAAAAATCAGAGCCCCATGTTGCAGAAATAAGGAGAGCAAACTCAGCTTTTAGGAGATTTTAAGTGAGATGAAATGTCTTAAATCTAAGCAAAAAATTATTGTTGATATATCTTCTTTCCATGTTCGATGAAGCTCATGAACTTGTTGCTGAGATTTTATCAAGTCAATTAATGGCTGAAACCAGAAATGCTGCAATTATTTAGTGAAAAACAAAACAAAAACAAACCCCCAAAAATCTGAAAGTAGTTCTTTTTTATTTGTTGTTCCCGGGTTGGAAATTTCTTTTGCACATTTATCTATAGCTAGATTTTTGCTCATTTTCCTCATTTTAACTAGAATAAAAAGAAGTTTTTATTCTCTGTTGATGAAAGCTGACTTTTACAGTAACGTACAGACTGTGGTCTGAGTCTGTCCTTCCTCAGCAGCACAGAAGTCCCTGCAGCACTGCCGGCCGAGGCACAAAAATGAATAGTTGCATTCAGTCTGCATTCAGACATTGGGGTATGAACTGAGCAGATTACACAGTCATTATCAAATAACCTTCTCCACAGTGTGATTTCTGTAAGATATGGATAAAAACAGGCAACATGGTCACCAGTTATCGCAGGGATTTTGGCTCAGATTGCATTAAGCTGTGCTCTTGACTTTGTGAACCACCTATTTTTATCCTGATCTAATAGCCAAAGTCACAAATTCAACAGTTTAATGTGATGAGCTGGAAGAAAGAAGAGTCTGTCTTCAAGCTCCTGTGATTTTGTCTTCCTTGGTTTCTCCTTCACCTTATTGGTCCCTGATGTAATTGAAAACAACAAATACACAGCATGCCTCCCAACAAACAGAATCTCATTTATTCTTCTATTCTGAATGTGAGAAGAATTCAGTTAGGAGACCAATCCTCGCCCAGCTGACTGTCCTCCCTGTCTTTGCTTCTTTTTTCCTTCGTTTTTCTTTCAGATGAAACAAAGTAAGCAGAGCGCCCCCTATTGGCACGTGTCACTGACCAACCTGTGTAGGTTGGTGGGCGGTCTGCGGCAGGGGGTGTGGAGCAGCGAAGAGGAGGAGCAGGAGGGCGAGCTGAGGGAGGGGAGTCTCCAGCTGCTGGAGGAACTCTACAGCCTGCAGCACATCTGCCGAGTGCTGCAGAGTCGGGAGGAGAGAGTGAGAAACACACACACACACACACACACACACACACATTCTCAGACGCAGTGGTAGAAAACCAGTCAGTTGTCTTTTTGGGCAGCTTCTCTCATTTATATTTGACAACCTGTGGCATGCATTGATGTGCATCTTAAAAACTTGGATGTGTGTGTATTCATTTACAAGTAAAATAGGAAGAAATAGAACAAAGGCAAATGCCACAGGTAGCAGGAATTGGCTTTAACTGACGGTTTCGTTCTAGCGTTGTCAGTGGTGAAATGATTTTAAAGGGACTTGAGGCAAGATTAAGAAACAAAACTCATGAGTGCCGCAAATGGCGCTTCAGGTAACTGCAGCCACGAGCCAAGCCATCACGGGAGCGTGCACAAACTGAAGCTATAGTGTTGTTTACTAAGCTTCGTAGTTACACTTTTTAGTGTCTTTCATTTGATCTGGATCGTTTGCTGTCAGCAGAAGAATCCATAACTATGGCTTACAGTGTTTGAATTTACCGTGACCGTCTTCTTCCTGTATTAAAACTGCCGATGTAGCATCATTTGACGTCACGTCCGCAGGGCAGTGCGGGAAATTCGGCCACCGAATTGCAGCGCATTTTCCAACAGGCAACGGAGAGAAACATGGATGGAAACGTTATTTTTGGTATTTAGTGCTTCATCACCCATTAGTATAAAAAAAATGGACATACATGTTGTTTTTTTTTAATCCCTGCCTCTAGTCCCTTTAAAAGTAAGGACAGATATATCGGCCGGCTGATATTTGCAGTTTTTGCTGGTTCCAGCATCGGCTGATGCGTCATGTGTGTTGGCCAATAACCCACTCAGCATAATCTACAAACTTCATATATATATATATATATATATATATATATATATATACAGTCATCCTCAAAATTATTCATACCCTCCAGTTAAAGAAGGAAAAAAAAATCAGCTGTCAGTGATATAAGTTGAAATTGACAAAAGTAATAATAAATAAAATTCTGTGATAATCATGATTTTGCTTTTGAATTGTGGTTCGAAAGAAATATTAAAAAGAAAAACACAAAAAAACAAAACAAGTAAACAAGCATGATAGGGCTTTGAAGCTAATATTTTTTTGAGTAAAACTTTGAGGCAATCACTGCAATCAGGTGTTTTCTCTAATGTCCAAAAATACTTCTTCACCTGCTGACAGGTATTTTGGTCCAGTGTTCATGGGAAAGGTGCTCTAATGTATCAGGGACTTTTTTTTTTTTTTTATTATTATCTCCAACCATAATTCAAAAGCAACATTTCATTTCACTAAATTATATTTTTGCACATTTTTATTTATTATTGGTTTCTTTAGTTTCTTGTTATTTGAGTTACTATTGTTGATTTAGCCTTTTATTTAATTGGAGGGTATGAATAATTTTAAGGAGGACTGTATATTACAAGTTTAATGTTTCTATTTAATGTTTGTTTGCAAGTGCTGTTTCTTTTTTATAAATTTATTTGAAATGCTTTGTTCCTTTTTATATTTAAAGAGTTGTACAATTATTTTTGATTGTATCCTTCATTATAGTAATTTGGGAGTTAAATGCAGTATCGGCGCCAAATATCATCAACTTGTATCAGCCATCGGCTGAAGCTGATGAGATCATACTGGTATTAGTATCGGCCTTAAAAATCTGTATCGGCTGATCCCTATTTAAAAGGAAAACAAAAACCTTTTATTTAAATTTGAACTGATTTCCTGGATTTTAATAAGAGCTGAGGGATTCATTTCTGCTCTAAAGAGAGTAAAAAAATCCCTTCAGATTACATTTAAAACTAGGTTTAAACCCTCCATTAGTATTACAATGCAAGTTTGCAAAATAAAGAATAAATCAGCTTGTTTTTTTAAATAAGGACTCAGAAATACTGCAACAATTTAAATGGAAAAACTTTCTTAAAAAAGGCAACAGCAAAGCAAGTATAATCCAGCATAGCCACTAACATCATGTCTCAGCTAGTGTAAAATCCCCTTAACAAATACCCTGTACAGAACTGACACACTCCCAAACACACACCAGTGCACGCACACTTAACTCAAATCTCACCAAGAAACACACTTCACGGGCACACAGCAGCCCATGCTACTGCTTCTGTAGCAAACACACCTCATTAAACCTCCCACCATCCTCCTCATCTTTTCCACCTCCTCCATCATCTTCCCATTTCCAATCTTCACGCAGCTTTTGCAGACTGCTGAACCTGTTTTTGCCGTGCATGGTAGCGCAGAGCAGGCGCTCTCCTTTAATCAAAGCTACCCATTACCCTGCTGCTCAGCAACAAAACATGTGTTTGCCTGCCACTCACCCATCACCGTGTCCCTCCCTCTTCCCCATTCACAGCTACTCCAAGACTCTGTAGAGTTTTCAGAGGAGAGCAACGATGCTCCGCTGAAACGAAAATCCCCTTACATCCTGAAGAGGCAAGCTGGGCACAGCACCAAGTCGCGGAGGCCGTACATCTTAAAGCGAAGTTCAGTTTACTGACATCCCAGAGACAAGAGGGTGTTTAAATGGACCAGAACATATACTTTATGTGATGGTGTGTTTGCTTTTTTCTCCCTCTTTTTGTATCCTTGTAGCTGCAGTGTTTCTTTTCCTGTTGTTTTTATCCAATCAGACCCTTTGATTGTACGTCCAGCACTGAGGCCTGTCTTTATTCTGCTGCTGCTGAGAATAAAATCCTAAGCATCATGCAAACTGTGCATCCCTGAGAAACTGTATTTTCTTTATCTCTTCACTGCACAGTGACTCTGTTCTGTTTCAAGATATAAAGATTAAATGATTCATAATACAAAGCTAGTGTGTTGTCACACTTTGTTTTCAACTTAATGCAACCAACTAAAACAAGAAGAGAACAGTAATTTGTTGGAAATTGCCATTAAAAGACTGTAACAGAAAATGTTCTGCAAGAAAAGCTCATTTTTCACCTTGGTTCAGGTGAGGTTTCATTGTAAATTTTTATTTTTATTTATTTATTTATTTTTTTTTTTTTAAATTTGAATAATCCCAAGGGGAGAAAAGGGGGCTGTATATTACCCACATCTGTAAAGAGAATAAGAGAGGGAGGGGGGCTACAAAAAGCGCGGGGGGGGAGGTGGGGGGGGGGGGAAGGACCTCAGGGGGGGGGAGAGGGGGGCCAGGGGGGGGGGGGCGGGGCAAAACAACCGCGCCCGCGCCCCCGCGCCCGCGCCCCCGCCCCCCCACCCCCCCCCCCATTTAAATGAAAAATTGCTGTCTGAATACAAAAATCAAAATCTACTGAGAGATATGATGCATTTTTTGTTTCTACTCTCTCCTGAGATTTATTGACTAAAAGAAAGAAAAAAAAGGGATAAAAAAAAGGGGAGCATATCCAGTGAGCAGCAGTTGTGTGGATCAAAACACCCTGCTGATGTCAGAGCAGAATGGGCGGAGTGGTTTACATGATAGAACGGCAACGGGAGGTCAAATAAGCCAGGCTTATTTGAGCACTGTTTCCAACCAAGGTATGCAGAATAGCATCTCTGAACACAGAACACGCCCAACCTTGAACCAGATGCTGCTGGTCCACCAACACTGGACAATAGAAGATGGAAAAAGCGTTGTTTGGTGTGATGAGTCCATTTCAGCTGCTACATTCAGATAGTAAGGTCAGAATTTTGTGGAAACATATGGATCCATCCTGCCATCAATGGGTCAGGTTGGACAGCAGAACCAATATGATTTAAACACCACAGCCTACCTGAGTACCGTTGTTGACCATGTCCATTCCTTCATGACCACAGTGTAGCATCTTCAGATACTACTTCCAGTAGGATAATGCACCATGTCACAAAGCTCAGATCATTTCCAACTGGTTTCTTAAACATGACAATGAGATCATGGAGATCACTCCAGTGGCCTCCGCAGTCACCTGATCTCAGTCCAGCAGAGCAACTTTCGGATGTGATGGAATGGGAGATTCTCATGGATGTGCAGCCGACAAACCTGCAGCAACCGTGTGATGCTATCATGTCAACATGGAGCAAAATTTCTGAAGTGTTTCCAACACCTTGGTGAATCTATGTAACAGCCTGTTCTGAAGGTAAAGGGGTCCAACCTGGTGCTAGCAGGGTGGGCTTAACGAAGTAGCTGGTATGTGGCGGATGTATTTGTGAAACATTACCATTTTTACCATTACCTTTTTTTTTTTTTACCATTACCTTTTTGTTTTTTTTTTTTTTTTTTTTAGTTTTTTTTTCTTAAAATGTTTCTTACAAAAAAGAGTAATAGAATCAGAAGTTATTGTCTTATTGTGATTTTCATGAAAAAAAAACTTTAAATGCAGCTTAATATTGAGCCTTTTTTATGCAAAGTTACTACAGTGCACACATAGTTTAAAGCTGTTTTCTAGTACTGTATATAGGTGGGGATGGTATATTTAGCCACTTTACCAGATATTTGTGAATCATCCTATACACCAGTTGTTCTCAACCCTTTTTCTACAAAGTGCCCCTTGTGATTTTCAGCCTACTCCATATCCTACCTAGCACAAAGTATATTTGGTTGGAAAAATCAAAAAAAAAAAAAAAAAGAAAAACTGGAACCATTCAAAATAGTGGTCATTTTGCCTTCTTTGGCTCTTAGTCCTCAGATTTCTACTAGCTTCAACCACGACTCCATTGTTTGTGTCATCAAAATGACAGTGATTGTCGTGATGTCATTTGGCTCGTACAGTTAAAGGGACTAGAGGCTAGATTAAGAAATTAAACTCGCGACTGGCGCTTCAGGTAACTGCAGCCACGAATCAAACCGTCACGGGAGCGTGCACAAACTGAAGCTATAATGTTGTTTACTACGCTTTTTCTATTAAATGGACATGCTTGTTTATTCTTTCGTAATTCCTGCAATTTAAAGGTTGGGTCAAACCATGTTGGTATGTGGATATCTTTAATGAAATAGTGTGAAACTAAGTTCAAACTCAGTTTATGAGCGTACAATTTAACTTGAAATCTTTTTTAGTCATAATCAGTCATTTTCTTTACCTCTTATCCAATTCAAGGTCGTGGGGGTTGTTGGAGCCTATCCCAGCTATTATCAGGTGAGAGGTGGGGTACACCCTGGACAGGTCGCCAGTCTGTCGCAGAGCAACACAGAGAGACAGACAACCATTCACACACACATTCATTCCTACGGGCAATTTCATGTGACGAATTAAGCTAACATGCATGTCTTTGGACAGTGGGAGGAAGCCGGAGTACCCGGAGAGAACCCACACATACACGGGGAGAACATGCAAACTCCACACAGGCCCCTGTTGGAATCGTTCAAATCCCCTACCCAGCTGGGAATCGAACTAGCGACCTTCTTACTGTGAGGCTGCGGTGCTAACCACCATGCCATCGTGCACCCTTGAGTTAATTCAAGGATATTTTTCATTTTTTTACAGTAAAAAAACAGGTATTAAAAAAATTTCACGTACCCCCAGGGGTATTTGCAGGGGCGCCGCCAGGAATTTTGGGCCCCATGAAAGACAATGATATTGGGCCCTCCCTGCAAAAAAATCGATGCAAGATTTAAAACGGATATAAAGAGTATTATTTACCGTTTCAATGTATTTTCATTGTAAAATTCAAACAAAGGAAAATTATCCTAACACGAAAGAGTGGAGTAAAAGTTCTCAAAAATGTCTCCTTCAACATCTCTTTCATCACTTTTTCTGCCCATGCACCTCTCTTTTTATTCATTCTCATTACTTTCACTGTCAGTCTTTCCCTTCTTCCTGCATTTCTCCTTTCTGACCAAACCTGAAAGGGCACTGGCTCTGAAGAATGTAAGCAAAGCATGTAACAATTGCTACATTTATATAATATACCAACAAATTACATCATCTAATTACATAAATGATCAACAGCTCATGTATACCTCACAGCTAGATTGCAAACAGGTACATGTATTTATGGTGCAGCTCAAATTTCAAATAAATTTACCTTCATGAGATGTATTTCAATGGCTTCAATTCAATCTGAATAAAAAAAATCTAACCAAACTATTTTAATATTAACTTTGAAAACACTGAGTAGCCTCTAGCAGCCTGTATTAAAATCAAACTCTCCAGTATCCAGTACAAACAACTACAACTACAGGGCATTTTTATTTTATAGTGATCATTATATTAAAAGAAGTGTGTTTGAACTTCACATAAAATATGTTTCATTCTTATTTTTTGGAATGGGAAAATGAGAGAAATTCCCTCACACTCTGTAATGATGTTAACGTCCCTGAACACAACGTTGCTCACCTTCTTCACTGGGACAGGAAGGGGGTTGGGGGGTTGAAGAGATGGGGCTGTTGCCTGTGGATCATCTATTTACATATGATTAAGGAGGGACAAGGACAGTTATTTTATATAAATATCTTGCTAAACCATTAATAGCATTCAGGTGATGTTCTGAGGACTATGGCGTTTTGCCTAATCTGGTATGAATGTAGATTCTCAGCTCTGAGAGCTTTTTGGCTTATTTCGATTCAATTAAACTTTATTTGTGTCGCATCAATCCATAACAATGTCACCTCAGGGTGCATAACTTCAAGTCAGATTCACCTAGCTAAGGAAACCAACAGATTGGATTGGATCTTGACCTGACCAGGTCCAATCCCCCATCCTGAGCAAGCACGGAGTGGTGGCGACAGTGGGAAGGAAAACACTCTTTTAACAGGGAGGAAAAACCTCCGGCAGAACCCGGCTCAGGTAGGACGGCCATCTGCCTCGACCAGCTGGGGTGGAGAAAACAGAAAGAGAGACCAACAGGTACTGCAACTTTTATCCAGCCAGACCTGCTGAGAGAGGAGAAACACAGTTAATGATGCAATACTGCCACAAGTTTCTACATGGAGAAGCAGAGATGAGTGGGAAAGGAAGAGCCCATAGCAGCTTGACTAAGGGATGGCTAACCATCCCTAACTATAAGACTTTTTAAAAAGGAAGGTTTTAAGTCTAACCTTAAAGGCCTCCCGAACCTGAATTGGTAGCTGGTTCCACAATAGGGGGGCCTGACAGCCAAATGCTCTGCCCCCCATTCTACTCTTAGAGACTCTTGGAACCACCAGAAGACCTGCAGTCTGAGAGCGAAGTGCGCTGCTTGGAATATACGGAACTATGAGATCTCTAATATATAATGGAGCTTGGTCATGTAGAGCTTTATATGTGAGAAGAAGAATTTTAAATTCTATCCTGGATTTAACAGTCGAGCTAGAGAAGCTAGAACTGGAGAAATATGATCTCTCCTTCAAGAGCTTCACACAGTTTTCTAAACTTGCGATCACAGCCAAACAATGCTTGCACATACGTTCAGACCTACTAGCATGCCCATAGGCTATATGCATGACTCCACTACTTCCTGAACTTCTGAACTTTTTTTTTAATGTCTTTTAAAGACGCACCTGTTTACACTGACTTTTAACACTAGTGTGATTTTGTTTTATTTCCTGATTGTTTAAATCTTTTATATTGTCTTGTATTATTTCTTTTACTAGTTCTTATGTATGTACTGTAGGTGTCTACTGTATGTGTCTATATGGGCTGTGTGTATGTATACGTATATATATGCATATGCATATGTCAGCAAACTTGTACAGCACCTCTATGTTGTTTTAAGTGTGCTTTATAAACAAATTTGACCTTGACCTTCAGGCAGCATCTTTGTTTCCCGTCTTTCATTACTGGACAAACTGATTAATCCAGGTGTGTCTGGCCAGTTACTTAGGTCAGACACACCTGGATTAATTAGTTTGTCCAATAATGGAAGATAAGAAGCAAGGAACTTCCTGAAGAAGTTCAGGAAATAGTGGAGTTGTGCATATTGCCCATTCAAAGCCAGTCCCAAATCTGCTAATCCTTCTCATGGAGACTTTTGCTTCTTGGAGCCTTCAAACATCTGTGTCGAGTTACAGATGACACCACGCACCCTCAGGCTTTTTTAAACAAAAGCGGCACAAATCGTTTACTGGAGCTGGACTGAATGCCATGTCGTCTTACAGACTACAACAAAACAAGTATAAACACGGAGCGGTCGCTTTGTGTTTGCATCACTTCCGTCTTCATCTGATTGGTTCTTTCTGGTTCACGTAGTTCCTGTTAGTCCCGCCTCTCACTGCGTATTGGAAATCTGTCTCCAATGAAGAGAACCCAGACTGACTTGCCATGTACCTCATACTGTACATGGCAATAGTCAGGCTGGTGTACCAGGCTAACGCGTCCCCCCATTTGAGAAACAGTTTTATACAATGTAACTGATTGAAGAATAAATAAAAATAACATAGTTGGAAACAAGGAAAATAACAATTTTGCCTCAGTGATGAACATGAAAAGAGAAAGATACAGCTAAATATCTAGAGAATATTTTTATTAGCTGCATAAATATAATAGAACATTTTTTAGGACCCTCAAACAATTAAATGTTTTTTTGATGTAATTAATCAGTTACAACTGATCACACTGCAGACTATAAATGCCCAGCTTGATCTCTGGAAAACAAACATTAAGACTGAAATTAATTTTAACAACAAAATGCTGCCAGATGATTGAAGTGTGACAGAAAGTACGTTTAACATGAGCAGTTTTAGACACACACACACACACACACACACAAACAACAACACAGAGAGGACCAGACTTTAGGAGAACTACACTGTAGCAAATGAATGCTGAGAGATATTAGCTTCATCTCAGAGTCCTGGATTCTTGTGTGCTTTTGGAGACTTGGCTCTTGAACTTGACAGCCTAAAGACATTAATCAGGTACAAAGAGTACAACCTCATACTGCTATTTTAATATTTATTGGTGAAAAAAATACCCTTCTTCCAACATGCACCAGCAGCTTGATAAGGTAACATTGTTGGATTTTAAATTTCTTTCTTGTCACACACACACACACACACATGTTGTGTTTTCATTCCTTGTGGGGTCTTTCCATTGACATAATGCATTCCCTAGCCCCTTACCCTAAACCTAACGCCCATAACTGATTGCCTAAACCTAAACCTTGTCCTAATCCTAACTAAACCTGATAGTAACTTAATCTCTAAAACCTAATCTTGACCCTCAAAATGGGGTTCATCCCCATGGGGACCGGGAAAATGTCCCCACGAGGGCAAGACGTCCCCACAGTGATAGTAAAAAGGGTCCAGAAAGGGGTCCCCACAATGTTGCAAATACCTGGTCCACACACACACACACGGTAATTTGCAAACAATTCTGAAGTCGCTCTCTGAAACTCTCTGAAAAAGAGGGGTTTTCAAAAGTGTGAACAAAGGGCTGGATTAGATACTCTGAAAATATAAACAAATTCCTTCAAAGAAGAATACACTCATATATCCAGTCATGCTGATGGGTCAGTGTGTTACAGGTATTCTACCTGCTGTTATTAATCCAAAAAATGTCTGGGGAAATACATCACAAGGTCACAATTTATAAATTCAGACAGAATTTTTCCAACACTTTGTGCATCAGAAGAGAAAATGATGTGATGGCTGAAGATTTGGAGAAAAATAGCTTCACCCAGTGGTTCTCAAACTGTTTTTGCAGGGCCCCCTTTTCATTGGAAATTATAATGTCAACCCCCCCCCCCCCCCCCAATCCCACCTCTGCTACTACATGCACCCAAACATTTACCATGAGATGCATGAAAAAGTGCACTGCATTTAGGGGGGCAATGCCTTTTGATTAATCATCATTTTTCCATTAGTACTTTAAAGAATATGTCCTATTTTTTGTTTGAAGTACAAAAACTATAGGCCTGGCTGGGCCCCCCTGGGAGGCCCGCCCCCAGTTTGACAACCACTGGCTTAATCCAACAGCAGGCAATCATTTCAATGCCCCAGCAGATGTGATGTTTTTGGATGTTTAGGTTGAGCCCTTTTAGTTTTAAGGTTGTAGATGAATTTTGGAGATTTGAAAGCACTAAAAATAAACAAGAAAACACTAAAAAGGGTACCCCAATGTCAATTGGGTGAGAGGATAAAAATCATCTCCAGTCCTTCATTTTCAAGCTTTTTATTCACTTGCATATTTATCCCCTGAGTTTGATCACAATGTCTGTGCAGCAGTAACACTCACAGAGGGCTTTGTTTCACTGGAATTGATAGTTTTTTTGTTGCATGGAAAGGTCAGACTTTGCAGCATAAGAGAACCTTGGGATTTTATTCTTCTCACATCAGTAACGAGAAACAGTGCATGTGCTCATCACTGACAGTGGATGGCAGTGTTGCTCAACTAGTCTAATGGCCCGATTCTCAGAGTTACAGAACACAAGCTTTCCTTCAGGCAGAAGAGCTCATAAAGCAGGTACAAGGACTCAGAGGAAATGGGAGGCTCTGAAATGAGAAAACTCTTTGATCCAGTGTGATTTAAAACAGCAAAACCTAGTTCTTAATAATTCTGTAACAATGTGATTCAGAATTACTCTCTGGTGTCACATTTGTGTGATTCCAGTCTCTTTAGCTTCTAAAAGCTCAAAGATGGATCAAACCAAAGAGGCAGGCAGCAATCTAATGTTACAATGATAGCCAGAGCTGGCCAGAGCCTTTTTGAGGGTCCAAGCAGAATTGGTCCCACTTGGGCCACCTCATTGCTGAACTTTGACTGCTGCTTGGTCTTTTCATAGTACACTGAAAATATATTAGGCTACACCGATTCATTTAGGGGCAAATCTCTTGTTTAGTTTATCCACAAGCTGTTGGCCTACAAGAAGCCCCCCCCACCCCCCACCCCCACCCCGAGTTTCCTCATTAAATTGCATCTAGAGAGAAAAAGCGTTTTTCTAAAACATTCAACTTCTACAACAGAAAAAAAGAAAAGAAGAAATATTTCTCAGCAGTTGTTGCTGTTGCTTGTTATTTTGAGAGTTTTATGTATTTATAGCAAATTTACTTCTGTTTGTGAACATGAAAAATACTTAAAAACCTAAAAAACAAACAAACAAACAAAACAAAAAACAAGGAATTTGTTCCTCTATCGTACTAATAACTGAAATGATTGCTTTTAAGGACATATTAGATTTAATATTTTCAATGTATTTTCCGCAAGGAATTAATTTGAATGTTTTTGAAAAGATCTTTTAAAATGAGGGGAAAAAGCTGGGCTGTCTCAAAATCACATTTTTAGTCAACATTAACAAACACAGAGATTAATTTACAATCCTTTTGTCAGGGAAGCAGGTCTCCTTTGGCCATATCGCCTTTTCAGTCTTGTGTCTTCAAAATGAAATTACACTTGAAAAACTTTTCTTTCTTTTCAGAAAATAGTTTTACTATCCCGATCCATGTTTATCTTTTTCAAGTGTACACTTGTAAACCAGCAACCAGCAGGTGGCAGTGCTTAACTAAACTAACTTGGACTTGTCGACTGAAGCCAAAGGAAGCAAACAGTACTTGATTAAAAAATAAACTGTTTGTCTTTTTCTTCTTTAAATATAATGTTCTTGCTTTACTTTGCTTGAATAATTTTCAGAATACAGAAATAATAAATTATTTAAGAGACAATGAGCTCTTTGCACAACTCCACTACTTCCATAACTAAAGCCAGCCCCTTTGTCTCCTGTCTTTTATTATTGGATGATTTGATTAATCCAGGTGTGTCTGACCTCAGGAACCAAGATGACAATGGCCAGACACACCTGGATCAATCAGTTTGTCCAGTAACGAAAGGCAGGAGGCAAAGGAAGTTCAGGAAGTAGTCAAATTGTGCATAAAGCCTATTACATCATTCCAGAAAAGTATTCAATCTCTTCATCTGCAGAAACTTCTCTATGAGCTCCGGTGCATCAGTCTGCATGTACAAAACTTCAGATGCATGATGTGATTGCTGCTGCCTCAAAATCTTACTGTCCAAATGTAACTTCTCTCCACAAATGAGTCCGCACCCACAAATGAGATGGTTCATGGGGATGCATGGAGCAAAATGACATCATTTCAAATAATGATGTGCTGCTTTCTGTGGCAGTCTATCCAGCATTACTTGTTTGCATGTAAATATTAACAGTCAACAAACAACACTGGATTCTCTTTCTCATGAGATGAAATGATTGACAGGTGAATAAACTCACACAGAAATTTAAGTCGTCAGACAAATGACTCACTGCCAGTTTCTCACAGCCAAACAAATGTCAAACTAATCAGTGCTTTGTGCTGTAGGTCGGATTACAAATGTGGATATCTTCCTCCTGTGAGGAATGCCAGCAGTGAGGAGCAATAACATCAGCAAGAGTCAATGAGAGTGACACAACTGAACAGATTGTTTTAAACTGACTCAAAGTGACACATTTCTTTGATTAAGCTGAACTGAATTGTATGAAATTTAATAAACTGCAAGCGAAATAAGAATAACTGAACTAAATGAAGTTGAAATGATTTAATGCGAATGTAATAAAAATGGATTGACCTGAGCTGAATAAAACGGAGTTAAATTAAACTAAAGTGAACTGAATTGACTGAAGATGAATGGAACTGAAATGGATTATAGGGAAAAGTCAAGTTTAACAAAACTTAATTTAACTTAGTTGCAACAAACTGATTCACCTGAATTCATTTGAACTGGACGAATCTAAATGGTTTTCATTTAACTAGATTAAAATGAACTGATTTTAATTATTTTAGATAAGTTGTTTTTTTTTTTTCTTTTTTTTTTTACTTGTCCTGTCCAGCATCGAAGCAAGCAGAATGGAAATCTGATTGCTTTATTCTGTTGAACAGTTTTGCTTTATCAAGCGGAGCTTTATGAACATAAGGCTCCACTTGATATCATGTTTATTCATGATAAACATGATAAGTTGTTTTTTTTTTTCTTTTTTTTTTTACTTGTCCTGTCCAGCATCGAAGCAAGCAGAATGGAAATCTGATTGCTTTATTCTGTTGAACAGTTTTGCTTTATCAAGCGGAGCTTTATGAACATAAGGCTCCACTTGATATCATGTTTATTCATGATAAACATGATAAGTTGTTTTGAGCTGTTTAGAAATTAAGCTTGATTGGCATAAAATATAGCTAAATTGAATCAACTGAGTTGAACGGATTTCATTTGATTTGAACTGAATTGAAATTAATCAAATGTTTGTTTTTAAATGTCTTATGTTCAAATAAAAAATTAAATCAAATCAAATATGTTGATGTCAGCCACAAAATATTAGTTTATTGCAGTGAAGTTAATATTTCCTGAGATATAAAAGAAAATGATCTGTGACAAACTGGCAACCTCCAGCAACCCCCGTGACCCTGAACCGGATAAGCGGTACAGAAAATGACTGACTGATGACTGATTAAAGAAAATGCTTTTTAGAAATCAAGATATATTGATTTCTAAAAATTAAAAGCACTGTACCTGATTTTATTTCAATCTCTTTAAGAAAAATGCTTTCTACATGGTATATTATGTATTATTATGAATGCTGCACAAGCTGATGAAGATGATGGAGGACTCTTCCCACCCTCTCCACAACATGGTGAAGAATCAACAGAGTGTGTTCAGTGGGAGGCTGCGTCAGGTTCGCTGTAGGACGGAGAGATACAGAAATTCATTCCTGCCAGCAGCATCACCCTAAAGAACAAGACTGACTGACTTTTATGTTTATTTATTTTATTTTTTTTAAAGAGTGAGCTTTTACAATACTGAATTTCCCTTCTGGGATGAATAAAGTATTTTTCATTTAATTTAATTTTCATTTCATTTTATTTCATTATGTGGTAAAAGAGGTTATTTTACACAAATAAATTACTCATTGAATGCACATATGCATGAATCCAGGCCTTTTTAGTTTAGGTTTCTAACTTTGCTGTGATGCTTTTTCTCAGCCAATGCAGTCCAGCATCTGGCAGCACCAAATGCTGGACTGCTACCTACTAGCTTGTTTTTAGGGGTTTTATGTGTGTTTTTAACTTGTTTTTATCCGCAAACTATTGGGAGTGCTGTGCAACACCCACAGAATGATGTGTCTTCATTTTCTGTAGTGTTGAGTTCACGACACTTCGAAAGCCATGTCAGACAAGATCGCGCATTAATTTTCTTTCTCTTTCTTTCTTTCTTTCTTTCTTTCTTTCTTTCTTTCTTTCTTTCTTTCTTTCTTTCTTTCTTTCTTTCTTTCTTTCTTTCTCTTTCTTTCTTTCTTTCTTTCTTTCTTTCTTTCTTTCTTTCTTTCTAATCAATAGCCAACCGCTCTTGTGTTTGTCTGCTCTTAGCACAATGTAAATAGCAAATTTCTTCTTCTACGCTTGCAGTATCGGCAGAGTAGGTGCTGAATGCCACGGCTTCTGTAGAGTCGTGAACTCGCATGAACGCGCAAATAGGAAGTACGATGTTCTACTGTCTAGGCTATAAAAATATAGTAAATGATGTTGTTTTGAGTAAATTATGGACGCTACCCACTCATGACACTTGGATCACATTGGACGAGCAGTGTGGAGGAATATTGTCAAGTTTTTGTGGACTTTTATGGACCTGTTTGTGTTGAGCGCCGGTAAACTCTATTATATGAATGTTGGTGCGTAACGAAAACCTTCACGATCTCCGATATTAAAAAAGTGCTCCACAGTCTTGCTCAGCATGAGGGTGAGTAGAAAATGAAGGCACATCATTCTGTGAGTGTTCTAGCCCTTTAATGAACTGATTGTCAGCACCTGGAGAGAAGGGTTCCTCACCTGACTAATTGGTAAGAGCATGAAGCTGGTGTGCAGACAACAGACGAGGGAGAGACCAGAGAGCAGATTGATTGATTGATATTTTATTGATAACCTCACAGGAAAATTCTGTTGTCTTTCAGTAGCAAACAGATAAGAAGCAAAGAGTTAGTTAATATTAAATACAGGATACCTACAAAGATGAACAGCCCATATATAGCAGAATGAGTTGCAGAAAGAATGAAGGATATTTCAAGCGCTCCGTCCTGCAGCTCTTCCAGAGAGAGAGAAAATGCTCATATCTCTTGCTCTTCTGGGCAGACAGAGCTTCATGCAGAGGATGCTTGGTGTTACTGAGGATAGCATGCACCTTCCTCCCTCTGCACCTCTCCACCACTGCCCTCACAGTTTCCAGTGTGCCCCAACCACTGACCCTGCCCACCTTATCCAGCTTATTAACAGTTTCTGACAGAGAACATTCTTCTCTGCCAAAGACAGATAACCAAATCTGCTGTTGACTCTTGTTTGGTGTAGTTGATTGGATTGGATGATGGATCTGAAGAAACAAGACATGTTGGAAGAACCATCAGCTATATTACCAGTCAGAGGCGAGACTTATTTACCCGAATTAATGAGAAGGTGTGTCCTGACTTATAATTTGTATTTTAAATCCAGGTTAGAAACATTGATTTTCTGTTGAACTTATGCATGAGATCTGCATGGTATCTTTGAACTTATCTGGACTGTTTATTACTTTGAATCTGATTCAATTTAGTCATTGATATAATTTTGATTTAAACTTTTGCAGTGTCATAATTTGTTTTGCTTTGTATTCTTTTGTGCACTTTTTAATGCTTTTGCTCTTCAGTTTATGCTTTTAATGTTTTATGTAAAACACTTATCATGGTAATTATCTTGTACATGAAATGTGTTATATATTGTAGATAAACATGCTTTACCTTACTGTACATCACCCTGGTACTGTAGCTCCCTTGCATGCTGGTCACCAGCTTTGTCACACAATGCTGTGGGATGGCATCCCATTCCTCAATCAGCAAACAAGTCACCAGTGTGGTTGCAGTGGTCACACTGGCACCAACATGTCCAAGCAGCTCCCACAAGTGTTCAGAGAGGTCTAGACCAGAACTACAGGGAGACTCAACCCATCTCTCTCCTCTCAGATTGGAGTCTTTGGTGAAAAATGGAAGCAAAATCCCTGCTTTGTAAGGGCGTGTTGACATCTTGGAGGATAGAGTTTGGTCCCACACGTTGGAGATGTGGGACTGCCACTGGTTGCAGGATCTCAGCTCGATATCTGTCTGCATTGAGATTGCCTCCAATGATGCCAAGCCTTATTTCCCCAGTGTGGGAGATGCTGATCGGACCACTACACTGCCTCCACCAAAAGCTGCAACTCTATCAGTGCAGCAATCAGCATAGTATCATCCACTTCTCCACACTTTGATCCTACAGTAGATCTGAACTAATGATGGAACATTCACCAAGATGCCTTTAACATTCCTCCCATCAGCAACACCACAGGGTGCTGAGGAAAACTGGTGTTTGAAAGGCAAAAGATGGGCACGACACGTACCAATCAATGTGTTTGTGTTGGGTTTTTCTATGGAGTTAAGCAAAAAGAAAAAAATCTTTCATTTGAAACGCTTTTTGCACTTTCACTCATTTTTATAGCCACAAACTTCAGAGTACAGCACATAGAGTTCTGATAACATGGATTCATGTTTGCAAAGCTAAAAGAAGAATACATCAGCAGTTATTTGCTTCAGGAGGCAAAGTAATGTGTAAACATATGTGAGGTGCACATATGGCTTCGAAACAAGACTCACATTGGAGGAAAGCAATTTATCATTATCTCAACATCCAAACAAATCTGTCAGTTTTTGCAAATTTGCTGGCTGAATCAGCAGATGTCTATCAATGCAACAACTCCCGTGACCCTGAAAAAGTTCAGGTTTAGTACGCCTCCCACATCCACAGGACGAATTACACCCTGTGTGAATTAATTCAACTCCATTAAAAACCTTCATCGACATCTGCCGCTGCTGCAGTGCTCAGGTCCGCTTGTCTTGGCCTTTCTCCAGCCGGACGCCTCTTCAATTTAACTCCAATTTGGAGTTGGTGGATGTTGGCTGACAGTTTGAAGCTTTTCAGTAGGATGCTGATGAGCGTGTTCACTCCTGCTAAAAGAAAGTCATTCTCTCATCTGGACAGCGTTGCAAATTGCGTAAAAAGCCAGTCTGATCAAGATAATGGCTTGTGAAGGAATGAGATTAGCTCCCTTTGTAAGAAATCTGATTGTGTGGATGGGACGGTAGAATCACTAGTGCGACCTTGTTGCAGGGGCTGGCTCAGAAAGTAATTAGGCCTCACATATGGGTGGCATTACAGAGGAATTCAGTGATGGCAGTGAAGGGGAAGCCATGTCTGTCCTGTTTATTGTCACAAGAAAGGTTTTCAATGCTAGTTGTAAACAATGGTCCTCAGTCACCTGGTCAGCTGATATAGAAACAAAGTATAGCACCGAAAACTGAAGATTCAGTTGAGCATTATTGGAAATTCACTATGGAGAGCACCTTAGAGGATACAGATAACATTTACGTCATATACAGTACAAGGGAAGTAATTTTTTTTTCCTTTTTAAATCCCACTGGATTGGATTGCGTAATTATAAAAGGAAAGGCAAAGGAAAAGAAATACTTTTACTTTCTTCACGGCCAAATTTACTAATGTAAGCCAACTGCGAGTTTGCAACAAAGTGCTGATGAGGAGGCAGTTCTGAAGGTGATGCACAAAACGTGGCACCGGTATGTGAACATTTGCATGGATGGTTCATTTCAATAATGATCAAAATAAGGTTCCAAGAGCAGTGCAAATTGAGCTGTAGACGCTATGGAGTTGGTGATTTTTCAAGGATGTAAATTAACAACAGAGAAAAGGTGTGGTAGATGTTCAAGCTGACCATAATCATAATGGTAAGTCTAGTTACTGGTTTAAATTACAAATTAATGGAAATATTTTGACCAGCTTCTTTGTCGCTCATTGAAAAAAGATTGTTTTGCTTACCCACTTTACTTGATAAGATCAAACATTTATGAAGATGTCTCAATTTTCAGTCCTTGAATATTACATTCAGCCCATGATTTCATGGATAATTAGTAGTACATCAAACACAAGTGATTATTAACTTTACTAAATTTCTTAATCAGAAGGCCCATTTCTACTGACTCCTCTCCAAAATCACATTCCCTAAATTAATTAAGTTTATTTTCACAACTATACAAAGGCTGTATGCATAATCTTCGGCCCCAAAGAAATGAGCATGAGAATCAAAATGTGTTACTGTCTCTGAAACAATCTCACCTGAAACACAGCAGGAAATGTAAATGGTTCTCCTCCTTAAAGAAAACCTCATTACTTTCAGTGAAAACCAGATAATTGCAGCCCAATTCATCTAGGAATTAGGAGTAATATCTGATGAGGAACTGTGCAAAAGCAGAAACTAAAAAATGAAGCTGAGCAGTTTTACAGGTGTTTTAAAAGAAGTTTTATGCAGGTCAATGACTCGGCAACCATCGGCATATTTTGATGATTAACATCTCAATTAACGTGCCAGTCAGGAAAACGGAGGGATAGAACCTTAATTCACCTTAGGAAAACCACAAAGATCCAGGAAGAAGTGACCCTCTACTGTACATACTGTAGTGTATTATAGGAAGAATGAATACTTCAATATTAAACCTCCCTCATCCTCATGGAAACTACCAGGACCGTCGTGATTAATTTCAAACAAAGGCAGAGTTATGGGAGAACACATTAGTAGAGTGTTTTAGAGCTGGAACCAAAACTTTTGACCACAAAACGACCAAGGGTGCGTCCCAATATACCCATTAGCCCTATTTTTAAGTCCTACCCCTAAATTTTGTGCGTTCCCGTGAAGGTAGAGCGGTCCCAATTCCTCTTTGCATAGGGGTGGTGGACATAACGAAGGGTAGTGGGTATGAATCTAGCCCTTTTAAACCGAGGGGTGTCAGATGCTGACTTGCTGAGGAAGGGCCAGAGAAAATGGATCAATAGCAAACTCCGGAGAGTGACAGGACTCGGAGAAGAAAACTCACAAGTGTAGGCCTACATATGTACAGATTACACCTTTGTGCACAACGTTAGCCAGACTAGCTTGCAAAGACTTTTTGGCAGTTTACAGAGACAACAGTCATCAATGGCGACTCCTTGTGTGGTTGTTTTGTTTATTAATCAACCGAAGCATGATGAGTGATAAAAAAATAAGAAGAAAAACGATCACAACGGTTAACTGTTGTAGCTGGGCGTGTCGTTATGGTGAGACGTACTGTATGTGCAAACGTCACTATGCAGTCAATTACGTGCCTGAAGGTAAATGAAGCAAGTGGTGTCCCAATTGCTAGGGAAGATTACAAAGCCCTACCCCTGGTGGCTTCAATTTGAGGGTGTAGTGGTATTGAGGAAGGACTAGTGGTTGAAAGTAGGAGGAACATTGGGATTGGACCCAATATGAATGCCAAATATAATGTTTTTGTTTTCTTCCTTGGCTTTTGGCCTGAAGAGTTTTTGCCACACACTGATATACATCTTTATAATCAGCACTCTGCACCTTGTCTATGTGCTGTTCTCATGTTTTTTAGAACTGCTTGGCGTTTAAACCATTTTTTTGTATGTCGATACTAGCTGAGTTTCTCCCCTGTGATTTTGGGATGCTACGTTAGAATTGGTGCTTCACAGTGAATGCAAAAATCTACTGTAATGTATGTATCTGATGCTGCCTCTTGCATAGGGGGCTTTTGCGATGAGGAGGTTCAATTAATCATAACCCCTTAACTTCTCTAAATTGATACTTTTTAGAAAATGCAAGCATAAAAACATAAATCTGCATGAGTCAGTAACCTCCATGACTGTGCAGACAGCCTTCAGTCCATTTAGGAATGTTACATCAGGAAGTAGCTGCTGTTGATTGCTTGTGAAGTGCCATTCCACAAGCCTGAGTTCGGCAAACAACTGTGGTCATCGTGGTCTCTTTAGACCCAGAGGTGGCCATATTTGAACAAGAAGGTCACTTGAAAGTGAAACTTGAAACCTGGCTGGCCCAAAAAATATTAACTTGTGAGTTTCAATGTTCATGTAAGTGTGTAAATCTTTAAAATGACAATCAGCATACCAAGAAGAAAGAGTTGATCTGGCAAATGCCATAATGACTTGTAAAAAATATCTATTGACTTGGTGTTTCAAGAGGCGTTGATTTGGCCTAATGGGCTCTGGTGGTGCACACTGGTTAAAGACACAGAAACAAAGCAATCCATCCATCTTGCAGGATGTTTGGATGGATTCATGTAATTTTGGTGCAGAATGAATAATCTGCATTATTTGACTCTGCTGATGTTTTATCAGCCAATTGAACATATGAAATTACCATCAGTTCTAACAGAGAAAGCTTGCTCTAATTGGCTGTTTGATTGGCAGCTTTGCAAATGCTTTCATGAGAAGGAAGGCAGTCGTGACTACAGAACGCAAACTGCTGACTTCACATGTCGTACTTGATCTCTCATATGTCATCTTCATTTCTGCAAAACGACTTCACTACATGGGAATGAGGAGCGGAGAAACTGAAGATAAACTCATGATTATGAGTGAACCAAGAGCATCTCTGCATGACATCACGGGAAAACACAAAGCACGCACTGTTGTTTTTCTTCTGTCTACTCAGTCTTCCAGTTTCTCTCTTCCCTGTTGGGGAGCTGTGTCTTCATGAGTGAATTCAGACAGCACATCCTGGCCGCCAGGTGGATGCCATCTTTGTGGTGCGTTTGTGTGCTGGTTTGCTTGCCCAGCTGCTGTTGACTTCAGAGGACACAGCAGGAGGTTTCTCTTTGCTGCTGGTTCTTCCTGTTGGTTTGGTGAATGAGACCCTGAAGACTTATAAGCTGTTTTAGTTGTTTTGTTTCTTCTTGAAAAGCTCTTTTAAAGCGGGTTTTAAAAAAGTGCTGGACAAACAAAATTTTGTCATTATTATTATCTTTAAAGGCCCCAGGTTCCCAAAAAGTTCCTTCTCCAGAAGATAAAAAATAACCCGCATTAGCAATTAACTCTGATTACATCTGATCAAATCGTCCTCTGGCATACTAAATAAATTAACACAAGAAGGGAAGATCGCCCTCCACCGCCACATGCTTCTAGTACCCTGCAGCACCTTTTCCACACTTTAAAAACAGTTTTCTTCACATGGAAATGACACATTTGGAAAATCCCTGCTGATCACAAAAAGGTAGATCACATAATGATATATTGAGATACTTTTCTCCACAAGTTTTTACTCTAAAGGGCAAACTTTTGTGTCTGAAAGTGGTCAGAAAAAAGACTGTTCTCATGCTTTGTTTTGCTGCAGCACTGGTTCCCATCTCTTTAAAGTCCTCCCTCTGCTCAGATGGATCAGCTGATTGGTTGGAAACGGCAGCTGTGCTGGACAGCTGTTTATTCTAACGTTATGCAAAGTTTTAAGGCAGTGTTAATTAAATATTCAAATGGAAGGTCTGGGGCAGCTTAGGGCTAATGTGCTGCGAAATGAAAGTTATTTGTCAGAAATGGAACGTGATGAGAAACACCTTGCAGGAAAGGGAAAACTCCTGCCAGTCTGTTGTTGGTAGTTTTTTCTGCCTGGTCCCAGATGTGCTAAATTTTCACTATTAAACTGTTAAATCATGACTTTGCACATCGCAAGTACTAAAAAAAAAAAAAAAAAAAAAAAAAAAAAAAAAAATCAGTACATCAGGCAACATTTTTCCATCCTCTATTCCAGTTTTTCAGTCTGTGTGAATTAAAGCCTGAGTTTCCTGTGCTTAGTTAGCAGGAATGGTACCTGTTGTGGTCTTCACTGCTGTAACCTGTCTGCTTCAAGGTTGGATGTGTTGTGTATTCAGAGATGCTTTTCCCTGATATCTTGGTTGGAGCCAGTGCTTATTTGAGCTCCTGTTGTCTTTCTATCATCTCCAACCAGTCTGCCCATTCTCCTCTAATATCAACAGGACATTTTGGTCCAGACAACTGCTGCTCACTGGATACTTTCTCTTCTTCAGACCATTCTCTGTAAATCCTAAATATGGTTGTGTATTAAATCCCAGCAGATCAGCAATTTCTGGAATACTCAGACCAACAACCATGCCACGTTCAAAGTCACTTAAATCCCCTTTCTTCCTCATTCTGATGCTCAGTTTGAACTTCAGCAATTTGTCTTGACCATGCGTACCTGCCTAGTGCCCTGAGTTGCTGACATGCAATTGGCTGATTAGCAATGTTGTGCATAAACTAATTCTTTGAAGAATGTGTTCTTTTAACAAATTTGTTTTTCTGTGAACATTGAAGTGAGTGAAATGTGCAAATCATGAACTTGAACGTGAAGTTGCTCAGATTATGTGAGGTCCTTCGACAGTCGCTGCTTTACACGGTACGATACCCACAATGCATTGCATACTCAAGCATAACTAACCAAGAGCACACAGGGGGCAAGGCCGTAACCAGGGTTATGAAATTAATGAGGCACAAAACCATGGTAGCGCGCATTTTTGAAAATTTTGAGTACACCCTGATGAAGGCTGAGGCCGATACACGTAGGCTGTAACCTACATGTTTTAACATTTTAGCCATTCCACAATAAAGGCTTTTTATATTCTAAGAAGAGTGCCTTGGACCTTTGCTTCCTTTGCTTAAATAAATAGTATTTTAAACTGTGCAATTACAGAAATACACTGTAGTTGCAAACTGTGTTTCCTCCTAAGTTAATCTGACTCTATCTTAATTAATCTGACTCCATGTTCAAGAAGGTGGGCATTGGTTAAGCTCATAACTCAAGCACAATTACACAATTGTGATATAATATCTGGCAAGTCTCAACTCACTCTGTGAGGGCTGCAGCAGCTGAGCTGCGGAGTTTCCTGCTGATAAATGAGTGACAGAGTCCCAGCTGGATTACGGCTAGTTTATTGTACGACTTATTAGGCTAATACAGAAGTTAAGATGATAGGTATTCACGGACCCAGTCAGCGTCTGCCACGGCGTGGAGTTCTGGCTCTTGTCTCTCTGCTCTGAAGTTCTGACGTTTTACACTAACCAGGGCGGTTTTATATTACCCTGTTACCCTCAGCCTTCCTGGACTTGTAGTCCACTGAACCTCGGACC
The DNA here is from genome assembly GCA_023101725.1 of Atherinomorus stipes. Taxonomy (NCBI): domain Eukaryota; kingdom Metazoa; phylum Chordata; class Actinopteri; order Atheriniformes; family Atherinidae; genus Atherinomorus; species Atherinomorus stipes. The sequence goes on from JALJCO010005621.1 coordinate 566,883, forward strand.
AGGCCTTAAGGTCCAGACCACTCCTTTCTCCTAAAAACTACAACTCCTCTGACCAATCAGTGTGTCTCCTTTACTAACTGCGCAGTAACCCAACATCTGCTTCCACTCATTCCTGTTTACCCTGTTTTAATATGTACAGCACTTTGTGCTACATTTGTATGAAAAGTGCTTTATAAATAAATTTCATTCATTCATTCATTCATTCATTCATTCATTCATTCATTCATACCCCAAAAATACTGGCCCTGTCATAGTCCCTCGAGACTGATTAACTTCTGCCTGTCACGTACAGAGTTTCACAACATCCTGGTTTCCCAGGCCCCTTCCAGCTCTTACCTAACAGTTCATAAAGCGGACAGTGTCCTGAGCTCACCTCCCAAGATTCTACCACAACACAATCACATAATATTGTTGACTGGGTTTTTAGATATCGTTTGACAATCTCATATACTATAGCCTATAGAGTATATTGACCTTTTGGAGGTCTGGGTGGATCCTGTCTCCAGAGGGTTCAACTCACTGAAAGTAGAGATGATACCTGGATATCGGCTCTGATACTGACAAATTAGCTGGATCGGATATCGGATGAATGTGGCCGATCCAGCATTTTGATCAGGTCATTTCTGTTTTTATTAATATCATAGTAAATGTACTCTTTGTTATTTGTTAATAAATAATATTAAGAACATATCTGTGTCATCTGTGTTACTTTTTTTTTTAACAAGGCTAAATGTTTATGTCAAGCCTTATACCTTCACTCCTATGGCAAGGTATTCAGTTCATTCTTTCAACTGTAGTATTGGATCGATATCGGGTATTGACTGATACGCTCAGCCCAGGTATCGTATCGGATTGGAATGAAACTGAATCAGTGCATCTCTTACTAAAAGTACATAAACAGGACAGACATGATCAGTTAATGCAAATGTGACTTATAATACTTTTCATCTCAACTTTAACCAGGTAAGCATTTGAGAACAAATTCTTATTTAGAAATTTTTAGTGTTGTTTTGTTTGCTTTAAAGGTTTGTTATTATTCAGATGTAGCCTCAAAAAATAAATACTTAGCCTAACTGATTAACATGTGGGATTAGTTTGTGCTCATTTTTTAAATAGAAGATGTCAAGTGCTTACTGGCTAACTTTCACAATCATCTGACATCAAACAAAATGAACAAGTTTTAAAATGTAGCCTATTTCAGTATTTCTGCATCAACAAATGTTATATTTAACAAATTACTAATGAGAAAAAGATTAAATATTTTTAAAACAACATCAAATCAACAGCAGGCTTTTTATAACCTAATAAACTGTGAACTAAGCAAAGGAGAACTGCAGCCGATTCCCAACAGACAGCTCATCTGTAAACAGTCACAAATGTGCTGAAAATTTTTTTTTTTTTTTAAAGTCAAGTAGCTATTTACATAAATATATATATATATTTGAGCATTGGATTTATGTCTAAAAGGTACAAATTGTTATGGGAGAGGGAAACACTTTTGTGATCGCCTCACTTTCTGCATGCACCTTGATTGACAGTTGATTGATTGGTTTATTTCGAGCTAACAAAACAAAATACATTCTGTCCGAGTAAATATATGCTGCCTTCATGTGGTATGGGAAAGATGATCCTTTCCACTTGTTAAATTGAAATTTCCAGTGCATTGTGTTCAAGTGTTTTGTTGTCGTAATGAACTTTAACAATGGAGGCTATCTTCAACTGACTAGCTAGCTAGCATCTGCTCTGAGGATGTAAACCAGACAATAACCATATTTTTACAAACAAAACTAAGTTTAAATAGTGATGTTATTAAAGTTCTGTACGTCACAGAATTATCCCGACTACAAACTAACCACATCACAGCAGAAATTTTAAACAGAATGTATTGCTTTCCATTCAGGATGTTTTCATTGCTCTCCGCCATGTTGAAAGGTCAAAGTTTACTTCATCTCGGCAACTCGGGCATCATAAAATTTTTCCAGTTTCCCAGTGGAAATTACGACATGAGTGGGTGTTCAAGTGCAATTTTGATGTCGGACATTGGTATTTACCATAAATACGATACCACATGAAGGCATCTTACTTAAAAAAAAAAAAAAAAAAAACCAGATAATAAAAGGAAGAAAAAAAATCATTTAAAAAAAGAATTTACAGTTTATCTACCTCAAAAAGGAGCAGGATGAAGTAACCACTTAGTCCTGCCCCTTTTACTTGCTACAGTCTATTCTCATTAAACATTTTATCACATTGTGTTTGTCTTCAAGACATCAAAATAACTACAAAAAAATAGGAGAAAAGAAAAGAAGCCCCTCCACATAATATAATGCCTGCCCATATATACATATTTACTCATACTGCTTTGTACTATACATACAATATTCTACATACACCCTCTCTGACATACACACATCTCTGTAAGCATCCATCCATTAATACTGTAGTCATACCTTTATATATATATATATATATATATATACACCTGCATTCACATTCAACATGACATTGATAAGTTCACATGTATTGACTTTCTTCATATTTTTTGAAAACCATTCCTTTGAATTTTCTTTTACACTGTCTGATGTTCGGACATTGCTTGATTTCATCTTGAAGCTTATTCCATAGTTTAACACCTTACACTGTGATGCACATACTTTTCATGGTTGTTCTTACTTTTAAAATGTTCATGTTCAGTTTTCCCCTAAGATCATATCCCCCATATTGATGACAAAATATCTGTTGTAAAGTATCCGGCAGTAAATTGTTACTTACCTGAAACATTAATATTGCCGTTTGTAATTCCACCAAATCATAAAACTTAAGCGTTCTTAAAGACACACAACGGAACTTTTAGACCTTAAAAATCTGCGTTTCTGACTCGTTTTGATGGCACACCAACATTCATTATGTGCATTTTCGAGCCGTCACTCCCCAGAGGCGTCCAAAGGCAGTATGTAAGATTCTCATCCGGGATGCAACTGTGACGTTGCAGCCGACCGGTTGCAGCACCACATAACTCTCTAGCAAACGGATGTAAACTAGGTATCAACACCACGGGTATTTTGAACGTGCATCGTGTCGGATTCGGTAGAGGAATGCAAGGAAACATTACCAGAGGAAGAGAGGAAAAGAAAGCAAGGAAGGGACTGAACAAGAGTCAAGATAACTGTCTTTTACTGGCTGGAGGGAATCACAGTACAGGTACGATACAAGACTGATGCTAGTTTAGCTGCCGGTAGGGGCGCATCACTGAGAAAACTGCTAAAAGTTACGTTGTGTGTCTTTAATTTCAAGAAGAGAATGTTGGTATGGTCCTGAAATCCCACGTTACAAACAATTCCTATTGCCCTTTTTTGTTGAACGTATAGTGGTAGCAAAGACGTTTTGTGTTTCCCCCATATTTTTACAGATAATTCATGGTAAAATCATTGAACAGTAAAGAAGATAAAGTGTTTTTTTTTATCCAAGGCATATTTAGATTAACCAAATACTGAAATGTTTTTTGCTATTTTTGTTTGTATATATTTAATGTGGACTTCCAGCAGATCCTGAGGTTAATACTCACACCAAGAAATTTGTAGTCATAAACTCTCTCTATAATAACACCATCTATGTCCACTAATATTTGGCAAGTAACTGCTGAAGTAACATAATTTCAGTTTTATTTAGATTCATGGATAATTTATTCTTATCAAACCATCTTTTTAATTTAGTAATTTCCTGCGTGATTTTTCCTAAAACCTCCTTCAAGTCATTCCCAGTGCAAATAACATTTGCATCATCAGCAAATAAAAACAATTTGAGTGATTCAGACACTTTACAGCAGGGTTTCCCAACCCTGGTCCTCAGGGACCCCTGCCCTGCTGGTTTTCCAGATATTCCTACTTCAACACACCTGACTCAGATGAATGGCTCGTTAGCAGCTTGCAAAGAAGATGATGAGCAGTTGAGTTGATCTGAATCAGGTATGGTGGAGTTGGAAACCTGGAATACATGCAGGGCAGGGGTCCCTGAGGACCAGGGTTGGGAAATCCTGATTTACAGATATCATTTATGTACAGGATGAACAGTTTCAGTCCCAAAACTGACTCCTGAGGGATTCCACAAGCAATGTCCAAACACTCAGACTTAACTTCACCAATTTCCACGTATTGTTTCCGTTTTACCAAGTAACTATTGACCCATTCCAGTGCGATCCCTCTAATCCCATTTCGTTCCAGTTTGCTAATCAATATTTTGTGATCAATAGTGTCAAAAGCCTTTCTAAGGTCAACAAATACTCCTGCCGCAATTTGTTTTTTAATTCAATTTGTTTATTATTGCATTGTATTGCTGGACACTGGTGAAGACTGCACGTCGGCACTTTGTTTAATCTTTGGGTTTTCATTTTTGCACAATGGCGTTTGATGGCACAACAAAACTATCATGATAAATGTGTGAACTGGCGAGTATGTTCAGGTCCTCCTGCGTGGAGAATCTCTTCTTCACCCCAAAACCAAAACATGTCAAGTCAGTACCAGCAAAGGGGGGCGCTGTGGCGTGACGTGTAGTGCCACAAGTTAGGAGACCTTATATGCAAAAACACTCCTTTATTAAATTTATTTAAATTTTTTATTAATTTTAGAAACAACTCCTGATTGTCAGCTGTAGTAGTTAATATAATGTTTGATCTTTCTATGAATTAGATTTTCATATTTTTTTGTAAATTGAAAATCTTTTTATATATGTATATATATATATATATATATATATATATATATATAAATATAACAGTATATATAACAGTAGTCCGCCAGCTACTACTCTGTTAAACTTCGTTAATTGGATAAACGCCAATGCCAAGTTTTCATTCCAGACTGAAGTGATGCTAAGGAAGAAGTGGATCAAAACGACAGATTCGCCACGGTGAAGGACCGAACTAAAACGACACACGTTTGTTTGTGGCCGGCAGACTGTGCAGTCGTGTTAGCAGGTTAGCATTAGCCAGCTCGATGACGTGCCTAACTTTGTGCGGCTGAAAACACACAAGCATCTGAAAGCGTCTCCTTTCTTGGCAGTCCCCAGTTGTTCCACTGGAAACAGGGAGGTACAGACCCGATTTTCAGATGTTTGTGTGTTTTAAGACGCACAATGTTAAGCACGTCAGTAAACGCTAGCTGGCTAATGCTAGCATGCTGTGAAGTGCCAGTGTTGTGCCCCACCGGCGACAAACAAACGTGTGTTTTATTATAAAGTTCGGCCCTTCACCGCGGCGAATCGATCGCTTTGATCCACTTCTTCCTTAGTATCATTTCAGTCTAGAATGAAAACTTGAGTATGTTTGGAGTTTATCCGATTTAAACAGTATAACAGAGCAGGAATGGCTGTTGTTAACATGGCCCGGAAGAGGAAGTGCTCAAAATCCGGGAACTTCCGGTAAGCGTGATAATCCCTTATGGGCGGACCGTAACTCTGTATGTCGCTGACGACACAACATCGTGACTTGCTTTGCGACTGAAAAGCTGTTAGCCTTTAGCCGAGCCTCCTATACATCAGATATTTACGTAAATACACGTCTGATTAACTTCTAACTGCACAGAACTACTTATTTAGTCTTGGTCTGTTGTTGTATAGCAAAAATACTTGAAGTTAAGGTTGTGTCATCAACACTTTAAAGGGACAAGAGGCAGGAATTGTGAAAGAATAAACATGCCTGTCCAGTTTTGTAATACTAATGGGTGATAAAGCGTTAAAAAACAAAAAGAACGAGCCCACTCACGTCTCTCTCTGTTTCCTTGAACAGGCTGTGTGTTGCAAAACGTGCTGCGATTTGGTGGCCAAATTTCCTGCACTGTCCTGTGGATGTGACATCAGTTGACGCTGCATCTGCATCCCCGACCGTTTTGATACACGAAGGAGACGGTCAAGGTAAATTTGAACACTGCAAGGGATATTTATGGATTCTTCTGCCGTCAGCAAACGATCCAGATCAACTGAAACACACTAAAAAGTGGAATTACGAAGAAAAAGGCTTCAGCGGCGTAATAAACAACATTATAGCTTCAGTTTGTGTAGGCTGCCGTGCCAGCTTGGCTGGTGGCTGCAGTTACCCGCAGCACCAGTTGCAAGTCTCATTTCTTAATCCTGCCTCTAGTCCCTTTAAAGGAGTGATGACATGGCAGTAAAAACTAGTTCATGTCAAATCTCCAAAGAAAAAAAAAAAATGGCATTTTTTCCAGCGGGGTATTGTTTTAAAACGCCAGACCTCTCTTTGTCAGTAATACAGTTGGGTGCGCTAATGACATGCAGCTTTACTCGGAGACCAAGTTGACTTCATTTTGATTGGCTACACCTTATTTGGCTATAACCTTATTTAGGTCAAGCTGTGGTCGGAATTTGCTAAAGGCTATCTGCTAGCAACATGGGCACTTCAGACAGAGAGCTACGTTTATCAGACAAGACAGCATCTAGAAAATAAATAAACTTACAGGTAATGGCAAGGTTGTGGTCGCCTCCCTCAGTGTTGCTGCAGAGGTTTTCTTTTAAATCCATTTGTTTGAAAACCCAGACCTGACCGCTTAGCAGTCACTTCTGCACTCGTAGTTTAATCAGACAGGGAGGAGGGGAGCGAAGCGGAGAGCGCATAGACCGTTAGGAGAGAGGAGGGGGCTGTTTACTTGATAGTGTGTTCTTATTGGAGCAAATGAACTACGTAGAATAATAAGCTGCTGTCTGATTCAACCGTTTCTGAACAGAGAGACAAGGCTGACAGACCATAAACAGGAACTTTGATATTCACTCTGGACATTCACATGGCCTCATCAGTGCACAACAGATCATATTATACCCCCACAAAACCCCAGAAAAATGAAATTTGATGTCATGGCACCTTTAAATTTAGAGAGGAGGTAAGCTGAAAATAGCTTTTTCATTAAAAATGAACTTCTGTTACAGTGAAAAATCATATCTTTGACTTTTGTCTACGCATTTCTTCCACATGCATCTATTTGTGTGATAGAATTTCAGGTCTAGTATGAATTCATGGCAAGACAAAATCCTTTCATTTCTTTTTTTTTCTCAAGTCCTGGCTTTCCCGGACAACACGTTGAAGAGTCTTCAGGACAACACTGAACCCCATGCTCCCTTTGATGTGTCCATTGGTGTGTAAATGTGTATTGTATTTATGACAGGTTACAAAAGCAAACAGAAAAGCATTAAGCATATACTCTCTAGGAGAGAAAGTGTATGAAAGTGTTTAAATGATCAAATACAGTATGGTTAAAACTGGTATTTAAATATTGTCTACTTACTGTACAATTGTAATTGATGTCTTTTTTGTTGTTGTTTTTTAATTGATTTCTAAAGAAATTTTCAGTTTTCAGTGACTGCTTTGATGAAAGCTCGATCCATCCTTGGATGTACAACTAGAAATGAACAACAACTCTCAAGTCTATCAGATTTCAATAAGGTGTCTTGTTACATTCCATAAGCTAATTAAACAAAGTTTGCCTTTCATTTGTTTGGTAATTGTCACTGTTGAGACAGCAGTAATGTCTTCAGAGGCATAAATGAAAACAACAGACTCCATTGTCTCCAACTCATCTCTTACTTCCCAACCGCAAAACAGCCTGTCAGGTCTGGTTCCTCTTTCAGTGTGCAAACTTTAACTGCTGTCCCTGCACAAACCTGCACCTGTACGTGTACTGACACTGTCTCACATTTACTGCAGCTGGAAATTTCTTCAGTACTACCTGACAAAGTCACCACTACTGAGGGCAAACTAACCCCCCCCCCCCCCCTGACAGCTAACTAGAAGATAACTGCATTAAAGCCTGAAACTACAATCACTCTGATTCTCAAGCTAGAAATTGGCTTTCACTGATGTATTACTTGCTATGATGCGTTCATTTTGTCTTTGAGTGAGTAATGAAATTATCAGATACACCCCCTCAAGGCATGTATACTGTATTAGACTCCATGTTCCTTTTATCCCTTGGCTTGTAGCTTGCAGGATACTGCAGGGTGTTCTTGTTCTCATCTATGAGAGGCTCTCACAGAATTATTATTTGAGGAATTGTTTTTCTGAAATTGCCGCAGTGGAGGTGTGCAGACAGAGGTGTATTACAGGGCTTTCAGACCATCAAAGTATCCCTTTTTTACACCTCTACAAGGCTCTGCCACCATGAGCCTTATTATATTGATTGAAAACATGGAAGCCTCGTGCCACTCTCTGTGGATTTATTTCATGGCAGAAACAACCTTGAGATGATGAAGGAAGGATCTGTTATTAGATGGAAAAATAACAAGCCTTGTTACAGCAGTGTTGTGGCAGTCGGCTGCAGCCAGTCAGAGCTCATTTACATCTATCTGAAGTAGCTAAAGCACATGTTTACATACATGCATTCTCATGACTGAACGGCTCTGCTTGTAGGTCGAGTATTGTGCTAAAGTCTTGAGCCATATCTTGATATTCATATATTCTCAATAAAATAGCATAAATACAGTGGAGGTAGAGTTTCTTGCAAGTTGAAGGTAAGTATTTGGCATAACACAGAGCATTAAGCGTCTTAGACTATTTTTTTTCTTTTTTGTCATTTTGATAAGTCCAAACTTCTTGAAGGACTTTCAGTGGCTGATTTTTGTTTCTTTCTCTGTTGAAATATTTGAAGAGTTCATTTGCAAAAACAGTTAACCACTATTTAGAAAAAAAAACTTCTGCAAATAAACTCTTCATTTACCTTTTAAATATTTTCACCAAATCACACTCACATTAAGTAGAGGGTTTTAATTATGTTAAATAGAGATAGGAGGTTTGTACCCGACAGCGACGAAAAGCAGTTAACTCCATTTTTTCTAAATGGTGGTTCACTGTTTTTGCAAATGAACTCTTCATTTGTTTACACTTTTTCACCAAGATGTTACATATCTTCTAAGAGTCTGTTGTGGAAAGTGCAATCTTCTTTGAAGCTATTTGTTGCAGCATCAGCATCAGAGTCAGATAATTAAAGAAACTGAACAAACTAATTTAGAAGTCTGGCTCAGGGGACAACTCTGGGGCTGATTTAATAGAGATGAATCAACCTGTCCTCCAAAGTCATATGTACTATATGGTCGTTTTTGCATGCACGAAAATATGACCTATATTTATGTTTTCCTTAAAAGTGTCCAATAGCAACTCCTTGTGGTTACATGACTGCCGCGTTTCTCCCTGGTGTGACCAAAAGAAAAATGGAGGATGTCCCTTCAATCTTCAGCAGAAATTTATATTTTTTAAGATAGATTGCGGTTTCAGCTTTGTTCTAATAACTTTTCTAGTGTCAAATATACACATTGTTTTCATAATATCCATTCGTGTCATGTAAACGACCTAAAATTCTTTTTCGTGTTGACGGATATTCTTTCAGGTTTTGTGATTGTTGCTACGGTGGTTGCTAAGGACGCTATTAACAACGAGCCGGAAGAAAGGGATTAACAGGACATGTGCAGCTGGCAGTAACTTTTTTCATGTCATATACTGTATGTGCACATTCGTCAGTGAACATAAATAAACAGAATTCAAATAAGCGGCATAATAAATGTACACTGTCGTATCGTAATCAGGTGTTTCTTCAGGCTTTGACGGCCTTTATATCACCAGATGGGAGGAGGGAAAAGGGGGGCAGAGAGTGGGGGCTGCAGTGGGTCACAGGCTAAGAATCGTGCCGAGACCAGCTGCGTGGAAAAACTGCAGTCTCTGACTACTGGAGCAGCTTCCCAACTAGTTGAGCTAAACACTGCCTCAAGTGTTTCAACCAGTTGTTAAATATCTTTCTTCAGTCGGCTTCCTTCTCTTTAGTCAGACTCGCCGTCATTTCTCCTCCTGCCGCTGCCAGGGGTGACAGGGAGCGTGTGAAATACGCTCACAGAGAGCATATTTTCGTGCATGCAAAAATGACCGTATAGTACGTATGACTTTGGAGGACAGGTTGAGATGAATGCTGCACAAGCTGGTGAACATAACGGACAATTCTTCATGCCGTCTACAGAACAATGTGGAAACAACAGTGTGTTCAGTGACAGGTCCAACATAATATTAAATGATACAGGTGGTCATCCCAACCAGCATTCATCACTTTTTAGATGATTAAATGACTGTTTTACTGTTTATGAATTCCTACAACATTAGAATTTTCCTTTTAGGTGATAATGAAGTTTTTTTTATTTTACTTTCAGACACAGTTCATCTTGTAATTTTGGGCTGTCACTTCTTTTGTACTCCACTTAAAGCCAGAGCTGGTAATCCTGCTTAGGAACACTTTTTGTTATACTGGGTGAAATGGTCCTTCCATCCTGACAGTATTCAATACATCATGTGTTCATAAAAAGGAAGGAAAAAAGTCAGACCTCTGTGAGAGCAGCAGTTCTGTAAAAACTCTGACAAACCCCTGCCATTCATGCCGAAAGGCAGGAATTGATAATTCACAACTTATAGAAAGAACGAATCGATGCCTATATGTCTCGTCTCTGTCCCCCACGTGACCCCCCCTGTGCGCCGCTCACTGTAAACAAATGTAACTAACGTACTGCTAACTGCTGCTGCCCAAAAAAACAAAACAACAGATAAGGATTAAGTCTCGGAGTTGTTGATATTTGCAGTGTGGACTTTTTACACTGCAGAAGGAGTTGGAGGTGAGTGGATTAAAGCTTTTTTAAAAAGCTGTTTACTATCAAGATAACGAGCTATCCACTTGGCTGCTATCGTTAACCTGCTCGTGAAACATCGGTGCTCACGTCACTCTGAATGTGTGGTTTCGGGGGGTGTGTTTTTTTAAACTGTCGCTTGCTCAAACTGTTTTTCCAACATTGCCAACCCGAGCTTTAAATGAAGGGTGTACGGCAGAGATGGGGACTCAAGTCTGGGACTCGGACTCAAGTCGCACTTAAGGAGCATTCCCAGAGACTTCAGACTCGACTCGAACTCGCCCTCAAAAGACTTGAGACTTGACTCGGACTCGCTCTCAAAACACTTCAGACTTGACTTGATTCACAGTTTGAGACACACTTCAGATTCGTGAACATTTAAAAAAAAAAATTTCAATGTTTTTTTCCCCTTCATGATCTCTGATCTTCTGTCTGCGTGTGACTGCTGGCATTCCCCCAGACTACACTGACGTTATGTCACACAGACGCGCCCACATGTGTATTCAATCAACAACGGAATGGAAGTGAACAGCGTGATGCCGCACATCGGCACATCGTAACTTGGGGTATTAAAAACTTAATAAAAGTGACAAATGTGTGCGCATCAAGCTGCAATGTCTGTGGTCAAAAAATCTGGGACGCTGGATTCCCCACATCCACCTTCATCCACCTTAAACACACCTGGACAAGTTAGTCACTGTGTGAAAGCTTAATGTTAGCAGCTAGCCTGTTAAAGCTGGATTAGCAACGAGCTTAGCATCGTAGCTGCGTTAGCTCGTTATAACCGTTGTACTGAAGTCATGTTAACTTCATCAAATTGGCTCTACTAAATGTATGCAGAAGAATAATGAGAAGTTTACTGAACACCGTTCCCATTAGCTGTGACGTTGTTGTGACAACGTTAAACTGGGACCAAACTGGATTTAGACTGTTCTGAAAACAACGCAGGTTTACTCGGTCTGTTTATTAGAAAGGTCCAGCTGTTGTTGGTTCAGGAGTATCAGAAATATTTATTGAAACTGGATCTAAACAAGTACTGAATCTAAATTAAGATGTTGAGGCTTTTTTAAAATAAATAATATTTTCTGCACTCAGCTCACACAGTTATATTAAGCATTAAAAAGATTTCAGCTCTAGTGCAGGATCACAAGCTGTGGACACTGTCCTGCAGGTTTGGACATGTTAACCTGTTGCAATACACCTGAGTCAAATTATGAATGGCTCATTATGAGGCTTGTGCAGAATTTGACTACAAGCTGTCTCATGTGTCATGTTGTGAACTGCAGGATTAATTTTGAAAAAATTTTCTGTTGGTCCAGATGGATTTTTGTACACGTTAAAAACTCTTAAATAAGTTAGAGCATATTTACTAGTCTGAATAAATGTCCATGTTGATCTACAGGTTTTCTTAATTCGGTACAGCAAAGACATCTTCCAGAGGAGAGGGACAGAGTATTTGTCATGTAAAGCGCAAGATCAGTGCAGTTACAGGCTGCTGGGAGGTAAAAAAAAAAAAAAAAAAGATATACTTTATCAATTCCAATTAGTGTGCCAATTAGGAAATTCATTCTCCACATTTAACCCATCTCAGGTTGAACCTGAGAGCAGTGGGCTGCTAATTAAAGCACCCGGGGAGCAGTTGGTGGGGGTTAAGGACCTTGCTCAGGGGTCCACAGTGGTTAACCTGAGTGTCGTGTCGGGAACTCGAACCCGGGTCAGCAGCGCCAAAGCCCGCGACATTACCACTATGCTACCCACTCGCCCAAAAAAAAACCTCAAAGGGTTTTATAGGTAAAGGGTGAGTACAGATTTTTAGTTCATTGGATAGTATAATGGAGTCCTTCAAGCAGACCAGACCACAGGCATTGCATGTCAGATTACTCATTACAACTTAAAGTGACTTTAGACTTGACTCGGACTTGAAGTCAGACTTATCAACATCTCTGGTGTACAGTATACCATGTAGAGAAATGTCAATTTTTTATCTAGTAGTTCTTTGGGAATTGCTTCCTTTATACATAGATACAGTAGCAAACTATGAGCTCCACAGCTGGGCCTTTACCTCAGCCATCAGCGCCAAAAAAAACCATTAATAAAACTCCCAGCAACAAGACACCTATTCAACATTACCAGCAGAAACCTGAATATCATTTAGGTTACATAGATGATCCAATAAATGTGTTCTGCAAAGCCAAAATCTGTAAATATGAGTTCACCCTGAAAAACATATCTGAGAATATTATCCAGCGACAGCTGACGCTGCTGACAGCATCATCACCATGGACAGCGCTATGAAACCATGACGTATACTTTTACTAAATACACATAACAGCAAATTAAAGTCTTAAATTATATTTATACGTTCCACAACAACTCCTAAATTACACAGTAAGGGGTGGACAGGGGGAAAATAAAAACCTTTAGAAAAATCTAAACCTTGCAGGGATCGGCTCGCACATTTAACAAGAGGCAGTTTGCGCTGGACAACCTCCACAATAAAGACAAATAATCCAAAAGTTTGGGCCATAACAATAATCCATGTGAAAAACAGCTGGTTTATAACACAGACCTACCTTACTAGATGGAAACCAAATCCATCTGCCAGTCTCTCTTTGTGAAGTGGGCGATGTCAATGTCTTAATTACAGTTTATCCTTTGACTTGGTTCCATAAGAAGTCCTTTCTCTGTGTACATCAGTTTCAAAGCGATCCTGTCCAGTATTCCTGGCATGCGTCTTGATGTGCTTCAGAGACGAGTAGGAGCACTCAACAGAGGAGGTGGACATGGGAATTAATTTTTTCTTTCACTCTAAGTCAGGAGTTGGTAGTCAGTTTTATATTATTTGATGCTTTTCAGCAAAAGTCCACCTTGAAAAGAGTGTTTTGCATGAATTTCCCCTCGGGGATCAATAAAGTATCTTTATCTTATTATCTTTATCTTTTAGCAGCTAGCCACAACGTCTCACCGCTCTGCTCAGATGGCTGTGACGTTTAGGCCTTCACGAAGGCCTAGAGCTGGAGTTTTTTTTGTCCTGCCCACACAATATCAAACCCTGATTGGTCAGTTTACCCATCACTCTCCAAGCCAGAATACAGGTATTACCCAAAAAATTAGAATATCCTGAAAAAGTTCATGTATTTCTATAATTTATCTTGAAAGGTGCAATGTACATATGTAATAGATGAATAATAAGCAAATCAATATATTTCAAGCTTTTATTTGTTTGGATGTTGCTGAAGAGGACTTGCAGCTTAAGAAAATCTCAAATTGTAAAACTCAGAAAATTTGAATATTGCATGAAATCAATTTAAAAAGGCTCTTTAAATACAAAAAAAGTCAGGCCTCCTAAAGTAAAATCTTGCATTTGTACTTAGGACTTGGTTGGGGCCCCTTTTGCTTTAATGACTGCCTTAACCTGGCGTGGCGTGGATGCAACCAGATTCTGGCATATCTCAGGTGCTATGGAGGACGAGCATGCTTCCATCACAGCCTTTAGCTCTTCTTTATTGTTTGGTCTCTTCCCGTTCAGCTTTCTCATGACAATGCCCCACATGTTTTCGATGGGGTTCAGGTCAGGTGAGTTTGCGGGCCATTCAAACATGATTGTTGAACCAAGATTTTGTACTTTTAGCAATGTGGGCAGGTGCCAAGTCTCGCTGGAAAATGAAGACTGCATCCCCATACAGCTGGTCTGCTGAAGCAAGCATGAAATGCGCCAAAATGTTGACGGCCTGGTAGACGGCTGCGTTTATGCTTAATGAAGCTCACAGGTCCATTCCTTATGAAGTTCCTCCACACTTTTGAATGGCCCCTTCCTGACCATCTTCTCCAGGCTGCTGTCAGCCCTCCGGCTTGTACACTTTTTTCTTCCACACTTCTTCTTTCCACTTAACTGTCCATTAATGTGCTTTGAGACAGCACTCAGAGAACATCCAGCTTCTTTTGCCATCACTTTTTGCGAGTTTTGACACAGGAAGAAGACGGTCACGGTAAATTCAAACACTGTAAGCGATAGTTATGGATTCTTCTGCCGTCAGCAAACAATCCAGATCAACTGAAAGACCACTAAAAAGTGTAACTACGAAGAAAAAGCGTAGTAAACAACACTATAGCTTCAGTTTGTGCACGCTCCCGCGACGGCTTGGCTTCTGGCTGCAGTTACCTGAAGCGCCAGTTGCGAGTTTCATTTCTTAATCTTGCCTCTAGTCCCTTTAAAGATACAGTGTATAAGAAGTACTCACATCTCGTGCTAAAGATAGGTATAGAAACTACTTTGAATGCCAAGCACAGTGTTGAAGACAATGACCATCAGTCAACATCGCCAAAATTCTTCCAGATACAAACTTCATCTGCTAGTGTGTCCAGTGGCCATCGGGGAACTGCTAATGTCTACATGTGTACTGTTTTCTTCATAGACCAGTTTCCAGTGGCCTGACAAACAAAAAAGACATTCTGTCAAGATGTAAAAAGGATTGGATCGAAAATGAGAGAGAGAGAGAGAGAGAGAGAGCCAGCCAAAGAAAAAACTTTGGATAGTTTTCTGAAACTTCCAGGTCTTCCAGTGGCCTGACAAACAAAAAAGACATTCTATCAAGATGTAAAAAGGATTGAATCGAAAATGAGAGAGAGAGAGAGAGAGAGAGAGAGAGAGAGAGAGAGAGAGAGAGAGAGAGAGAGAGAGAGAGAGAGAGAGAGAGAGAGAGAGAGAGAGCCAGCCAAAGAAAAACTTTGGATGGTCTTCTGAAACTCTGAAAAACTATTGCTCAGAACCACTTCAAAGATAACAAAGTCTGGCTGCTTGGAAACAAAATATAAAGAACTAAGCAGCAGCTCAGCACTTTTGCCTCATGCTGTGCAAATATTAAGTTGGTTTGCAACAGACAGATTACTCAACATGCTGTGACATTAAACACAGGCAGAACAAATAAGACAAATGTCAGTAATTGTATTTAGGGATGGGGTGGGCAGTCGGTTAGTGCATTGGACCTTCTACTGGCTGATCATGTCACTTCTCCTGCCTGGTATAATGACTCAACCCTTCTTCATTCCCAGTCAAGCTGGCTGCATTGCATATAATCACCAGCGAAGCTGTTATTGCTTGTCCTTCAGCTGAACGGATCATGCTGGCCAGCAAGCAGAGGGCTTTTGTTCTGAATGTTGAAAAATCTGGTGTCCAGCATGGACGGTTTTTAGCAACGTGCCCTGGGAAATGAGTTATCTAAGCAGTGCATGCAAAAAAAACCCTGACATTAATCTTTAATTAAGGCCTTTACAATTTTGGACGACATGCCCGAGTGTATGAGAGTTACTGCAGGGGATAGATATGCACAGTTTGCAGTGGGGAGGGCTGGGCGATGTATTATTTCTTGGGCTGAGCTCATTTTGTCTCATCCAAGTCAAGGCACTGTTGATTTTCCAAGACATTGGCTTTTTTTTTCCAGGTCTTTGGCTGATAATGGGACACTCTGAGGTAAACTTGGCACTGTGAAAGTTCATTGTCTATAAGCTTTTGAGAAAACCTAAATTCCCCAGAAGGCGAAACAAACTGTTCGATCGGTGTTCTGTACAATGATCCAGCTCACTATACTGCACGTCCCCATGTGGAAACATCAATGCGCCCTCTTTGAAATGAATAGCGTTTTAACTTCTTGTCTATTTTGCTCTCATTTCAGTAATTGGTTTGCAAATCTCTTGTTGAAAGAGCCATGTGATAAACCTGCAGGTAATGCTCGCGCTGTTGAAGCTTCTCTTGTGTTGTGACAGCTGCTGCCTGTGTGATGTTCCACAAAAAGTCCCCAAGACGCAACCTGTTTCATTCTGGTGGAAGACTCAGATGAAAAAAAAAGTCTCCAATGAAACTAAGTGAGACTTGGGTAATTGTTTTGATTACTCCTTTCTCTGCTCCCAGTTGGATGAAAGCATTACAAAGCTGAAAGCAAAGGCTTTGGGGGAGGAAAGAGAAGATGGAGGAAAAGAAGCGGCACATCTCCCCACGGTGAGATTTGTTCGCTGGCAGCAATGAGAGACAGATGGGAGGGTGGTGGCGGAAGCAGGGGAGGTAGGGAGTAGAGGGGGGTGTCACACCTTTGTGAGGCAAGGCAATTGGGAGCGATTAAACTCTCCTTCTCTGTCGGGACTATCCTCTTTGAGGCTGAAGCCAGCTCTAACTTTGCTTCAAGCACCATTCCTTTTATCTCTGCTCCTCAAGAAGAACCTATAAATGCCACGGGGAGTTGTTAAAGAGAAGCACAGTGTTCTGCTAGACCGATTCATGGGTAATGTTCAACATCATGCAGGCAAATTAAAAGAATTTTTTAATCCGTCTCATAAGAGTGTGGTTGAAACCATGTGATTAAACTCATGACCTGCATGGTTATACATCATCCCTTTCTACCATGTGTAACAGCGCCAGCATCCGCTTTGCACACACTCTACAGCTTTGCTTCTCTGGCCATCTGGAAACAAATGATGATTGAATGCCTGATGCGCTTTCATCCTCACCCTCGGCCATTTTCATCCCAGAGCTGGCAGTTAGGAATACGTCCCTTTCCTTTCTCATCAGGAAACTGGTTCAGTAGCCAGTGGGGCAGGCTGGCTCAGGTGTCTTGGTATCCATTGCGACTGGCTTTTCATCAAACCGGGTGCACCTGAACACCAAGGGGCCCCTCCATCACTGGCAGACGCAGAATCAGAGGGATGCTGGCCGGGTTATTACAAGTCATTCATCTTCTTGCGATGGCTTCATGTTTCCCTGCCTTCATCTTTTGTTTAAAATCAGAACTTTTAACTCTTTATTTATGTTGGTCTGTTCTGAACTCTTATTTTTCAGATTTTTCAATGTTATCTTTCTGCTCACCCCCACACGCGCTTTAGCCTATGCACCTGGCACACACTGTACAGGTCTGAGATTCATGAAACACACAGCACAAAATAGACCCAATCAAAAGCTATTGACAGGATCTGAAGCAGTGCTGGTGAGTGCCTGGTGGCGTACTGCGTCTGCACCGTAAGACATGAGTTCCCCATCTCCCCCAACAGAAAATCAAACAGGCTGTGACCATTGCTTCTTTGATTTGTTGCGCACACTGCTGCTGCTTCTTGATGATGGAGTGACGGTGTGAGAATTAAAATCCCTCCACAGAGAATGATTCGCCAAAGACATGAGAGCAGGATAGATCAAAAGGCAAATGAGGAAATCCGCACAATCCATAGCAGCAAGGTATCGTGGGCTATTCTCTCATGCTGATATGTGCTGCCAGCACTGTGGAATCCACAGTGATTCACTGCCCTGTGCCTCCCACTGTGTATGGTGCAGGACATGTACTATATATACACACAGTATATATCTTTTCACTTGCAATTGTTGCTCCTTCATGGTGTGCATTAGTTTCAGCTTTGCAGGTGCCGAGTTGCCATGTACACTCACTTTCCATTTAGTTCTGGATGACTTTGAAGGAAAGAAAATGGACAGAGGCAGAGGTGAGTGTGACAAAGAGATCAAGGACTCTGAAAGAACATTGGCGCTTCAGTGTGAAGGCCCAATTCCATTATCAACAGTGACCTTAATCAAAGATTTCCTGAAACCTTATAACGTCATTACCTTCCAAAACTTGTTTAAAATCTGTTTTGTGTATTAATTTCTCTTTATTTTCAATTATCCAGTTGTTCATTGAAATCATCATCCCACTATGATTGACTGATTGATTGTTCACTAGCAAGGACCGTGCCACAACAAAATGAGTGAGGATGATGATTTATTGAACAAATGAAAGAATGTGATCTGATGATGAGCCAGAGGAAGACCTAGGGTGGGGGTGTAGTCTTCCGGTAGTGAGTCCGGCTTAGGGAACCCCCAGATGGAACCTGGTGAAGATACAGATGATGGGAGAGAAGGAGGACAGTAGGAAGGAGAAAGGAGGAAGAAAAGGGGGGGGCAAAGAGACTCGGAAGGGGCAGCAGAAGGTGGAAGGCCCAACGAAGCAGGCGGACGAGGCAAAAGGGAAGGTAGAGAGGAAATGCGCAGAGAGCAAAGGGAGGGAAAGGGACAAACCGAATTGAAGAGGTGAGCGAGTATTTAAGGCTGCTTGGTGATTAGTGAGATTGGAAGCAGGTGTGGTTGAGGTGTGGTCCTGCTCCAGAACCTCTGCTAATGAATTAACTTCATTTTATTTAAGTGTCAAGCACCTCGGTTGATGCCAGACCCTCATGGGCTTCTTAGACATTATCAAATAATATACAGTACAATACAATAGCCAGGTTGCAAAATGCAGAACAAAGCATGACATAATAAAAACCTATGAACACAAACAGAGAGAATGGTTCACCGCATGGGATACAAAATACTTTGCCACAGATACCAGGCCTTTTCGACAAATTTTGCCAAAGCAAAAACATTGTTTTCAATTTCAAACAGCCAGTACAGAATCTCTGCTTCATGTTTCCAAAATAAATCGGGCTTTTTTTTAAACTGAATCGATTCAAAAAGAGAATTCCATAAATCACAGTATAAAGGACGATAAAAAACAAAATGAAATTCGTCTTCCACAACCTTGAGATCACAAAAATTCACACAAACCTAACTGTTCAGGTGTGCCTTTAAATCAACCCACTTTTACTGCCAGAGGCAGGGTACTAATTCTTAACTGAGCACAGAGAGATCTCTGCCTTCTCTTTAAATTAAACAAAATATAAGCTTCTTTGAATTCCAAACCCAATTCCTGGTGTGTTCAATTAACAACTTACTGTACTGCACAGTATATGGTTTTCTGTTGGTTGAGAGACTTCCTGATAGTTTTTATCTTCAGGAAACCTGCTCACAGTGATGTGTCACAACTAAGAGTAATGTTATTAAAGATTTTACATTACTCATAGTGAAACTTAAATCTTGTTTCCACCAAAAGGTCTGGCTCAGGACGGGATGGTTTGGTGCGGTTTGGTTAGGTATTTCCTGATCTCTTTTGCATTTTCTCATCCAACCAGGGGTTGTGCAATACTGCAAGATTTTATACAATCCGATACAAAATAAATAACGGCTTGTGTCATCAAGACCAATACAGATGCTTTTAAATTTTAATGTAAAAGATTGATCTGCGAGACTAACACAATCAGTTTTTAATGCTTAAATAACAAAGGTATTACTTGCACCCTAAAATTTTGAATTTGGCATTATCTCGATTAGAAAAGCTGATTGGGGCATGTATGTGCCTTGCCACCACAGTCAACCAAATCCATCAAAAACCACATATTCATCTTATTCATGACATCTGTGACTGCTCCAAGCGTTGCATTTAAAATTATTATTATAATGTGTCTAGAAACAAAGTTTTTACTGGTGCCATTTTAAAAATCTAAGTTTGGCATTTTTGGGGGAGAGAAGCTGATTTTGATCATTGTGACCTTTTCATGGTGGTAAACTGAGTCGAAAAAAACTTTGTCCTCAAAACATGCCTTATGAGGCTAGAGGTGTTCATCCTTCATAGTTTTAGCTAGGGATGAGCCAGATACTCGTTTCAGACGAATATCTGGTACGGATAAAGCATTTTTGACGAATACGAGCATGATACGAGTAAAACTCATCAATATCCGTGCTCGTGCTGAAGGAGAATCCTTATTTGATAACTGACTGTCTGCACGCTCTGTGATTGGTCAGTCACACACAGCGCCCGCCTCCTACACAGACACACATCTCTGCAGCGAGCTGTGCTCCACTCTCACGCACACACAGACCAGTGATTGATCTCTGCTTGGCTTGACTCTTGCCGACGTTGCTCTCTTTCGTACTCCTTAGATTTTCTTCAGCTCGCCTTTATTCCTGTTTGTATGATATTCAAAGCTACTTAGTTAACTTCTTTCATAACGTACGTGTTGCATTTGACAAGACATGATGTAAATACTTTACATGTACTGAACGCGGTTTACGAGAAAGATACACTGAACAAGGCTGATATATATGTCACCGTTTGTTATGACTGGATGTTTACACGAATCACCAAGTTCACACAGATCATTCAAACAAACAGCTATACAGACCAGTTACACACACAAACGCATACAGCTGTACACACAAAGTAGCAGTTATTAACGTTTTTATTGTAGGCTATATTATAAAAATAAGTGTATTATAAATGTTACAAACTAAGCTTTATATGCTGTATGTAGGTTTTTTATAGGCTTTGAATACAGTAGAAATGTTTTACTGTTACACAACGCCACAAACACTCTCTCTCTCTCTCTCTCTCTCTCTCTCTCTCTATACAGTGAGTGATACACACACTCCACAAAAAAAGAAAGAAAAAAAAGTGAGCTTTTTTACAATGTTGAATTTCCCTTCTGGGATAAATAAAGTATTTTTCATTTCATTTTCACTTCATTTCACTCCTTAATCATTGTTTAACTTTGTGTGGGGAAAAAAAAAACAGAATGTTAGGTATTTGAGTATACTTGTTCATGCATACTTCGTAGTTCATAATTTCCGACTGGATGTGTTGTATGCACTCAAAAATATTCATCTTATGATTTTATAAAAAAAACAACAACCTGTAAATAGTTTCTTTGCTATTGTGATCAAAAACACTGAATCTCAACTCTGAGGCTGTTCTGTAAATAGTTATCACAAACAAGAAATAAAGAAACTTCTGATGCATTCGTATCAATTTCAGACTTAGAATAATGTGCTGATTTAAGCCCCACCAGTTGCGCTCAGACCACACCCACTTTCGGTTTAAGCCCCACTCACTCCGAGTACAGACACAGATACAAATAATTTAGATGGTTGAACAGATACAGATAGTGGTGTACTTGTGCAACAGGTGGTCCTTTACCGATACCGGCGACTATAGGAGGAGGGGAAAGAAAGACACACCATCGCCAGCAGGTAGTAGTTAGAAGAAATAAAAGCTTTATTAAAGAAAATAAAAACTACTAAACTAAAAATAAAATAATCCTAAAAGTCCAACTAAAAAGTAATTAAAAAAAAAAAAAAAAAGGATAAAAAGGGGGCTAAAAGGGCTTGCAAGGCTGGCAGTGGCCGGCTTCCACTCGGCTCACACTCGGCTTTGTCCCGGGTCCATGGCGGCCGCTCCTCCCGGCAGCCGCACTCTGGCCATAGGGTTCCCCGGGACACCACCGCTGCTCTCGGGCCCGGGCAGTCACTCCTCCGGGCGGCCGCGCCTCCAGCCATAGGCCCTCCTTGTAGGGTCCGCGACCGCCCTCCGACTCCCGAGCCACTCTTCTGCGTTGCCGTCGCTGTCACCACTGCCGCCGCCACTGCTACACCGCTGCCTCGAGCCCCCAGCCGGGGGACTCGCATCCTCCCCTGGGTGCGCCTCCTGGACCCAGTCCTCCTCAATCCTTCCTCATCTCCTCTGTTGTCCGCACACCAGCTTTTATTCTTCCAGCATTCAATTAAGCCAGGGGAGGAGTCCTTCTCCCCAGGTGCTGCCAATCAGTTCGTTAAAAGCTCCCACTAGCTTGGGAATAAAAACAAGGTTAAAACCACACAAAAACCATAAAAAGCATGCTAAAAACCAAGCTAGTGGGCAGAGTCCAGTCTCTGGCAGCACCCGGTAGTGATGGCCAAATGAAGCTTCATGAAGCATTGAGGCTTTCCAGCCAATTGGTTTGGGAAAAGGTTCAGTACTCGGGGTTTCATTCATATTCCTCTTTAGTGACATCTAGTGTTAAAATGGGTCCACATCAGCCCAAACAAAAATGCACTCAAACCATCTCAGTAGTGCCCATGACCAGAAAATAAAGGATTTGTCAAATAAATTAGCAGCATCCAACAAATACAATGTGGATTATCCGTGCCTTTAAGTATTTGAGTCATAGTTTGACAATAAAATGTTGCAAAATAAATAAGAGAATTCACGCGGGATTCAAACCACAGCCTCCCAAGTAAAAGGCAATCTTGTTAACCACTGTACTAAGACAACACAGAAAATACAAGAGCGCATGATTTATATGACAGAAAATGTCGGCGTTTTGTCATATCATTTCATTTTATATTTGGCATAAATTAACTGTTGTAATAGTGACTATGTATGTGTGCAGTGCTTATGGAACTCCACGTATGAGGTGACATAGGGCTGAAATCTGTTTATTGAGGAATAGGAGCGTCTTCAGTGTTCGGTTTGGCGACTTAATAATCTTCAAATAATGTGCAGGTGCAGGGCAACATAAATCGGTGGGAAGATTGATAATACTGTGGATTTCTGTGGCTGTATGTCAGGATCTTTCTGTCTTTGTATTTTGAGCTCGGATAAATTATCTGTCAACTTCAATCTAGCGACTTCCGAATGTTTCTTGTGCAGTTGTGAAACACAGACCGACTCGTTACGTCATCTTCACAAACCGAGGCCTCGTTTTGCTCTGGTCACGTGTTTCCTATGCTGACAACACAAGCTCCGAAACGAAGCTTCATTAGGAACGCCCCCTTTTTCTCGACACGCGCTTCGGAGTCTCAGTTCATCGGGCACATCACTAGCACCCGGTTGTTCACCCTGTGACACTTGCTCATCCCTAGTTTTAGCTTTACAGACAACTGCCTCTGATATTTTTAATGTGTGTTTCATTCCCTGTCCACTGGACACAGAGTTTGTTTGTGCTGCTTTGCTGTCATGGTTTGCGTTCTGGTCATTTGACTTCAAAGCTGCATTTGATTGGTGACAACGCATCAAGCGCAATGACTCGGTAAAAAGGTACATTTGAGAAAAACCCATGGGGTGCTGTAACACTACACTTTAATGTCAAGGGAACCACAAAATATAGTCCCACAGCCTTCGATTGGCCTGCAGGCCACAGATTTAAGACCCAGCATCATTATGTGGAAACTGTTTTATTTAAGCTTTGCTAGCCTCTAGCCGGTACAGATTAAAAATTAAATAGCATCTTTAAAGTTAGATTAAACCACATACCTCTAGAACCTCTTTTCCTCCTGCTCTTCTAAACTTTCTGAAAACCACCCTGAGCGCTTCGGCAGGTTGTTGACATTTGTCAGTCTTAACCTCCACTTGAGACGCACCCCACCATAACTCATCCCTCCCATTCCTTGTAGCAAACAAAGCAGGACAGGTTCTGGCCAGGTCAATAAAACAATTAGTAACAGAGAGGGGTGACGAGTTCTGTAATATACTCTTTTTAAAATTTTTGCTATTGTTTGTTCTTTTTTTTTTATATACTTTATTAATCCCAATTAGCGAGCCAATTAGGAAATCCATTCTCTGCATTTTCACCCATCTCAGGTTGAACCTGAGAGCAGTGGGCTGCTACTCAAAGCGCTCACTTTTCTTTTTGACGGGAGGCACTGCAGTGAGACGCCGGCCGACGACTCATCCAAGAGGTCACAAAAGACCCCAGAACAACATCCAAGAACTGCAGGCCTCACTTGCCTCAATTAAGGTCAGTGTTCATGACTCCACCATAAGAAAAAGACTGGGCAAAAATGGCCTACATGGCAGAGTTCCAATATGAAAACCACTGCTGAGCAAAAAGAACATAAAGGCTCGTCTCAGTTAAGCCAGAAAGCATCTTGATGATCCCCAAGACTTTTGGGAAAATACTCTGTGGACTGACAAGACAAAAGTTGAATTTTTTGGAAGGTGTAGGTCCCATTACATCTGGCATAAAAGTAACGAGGCTGTTCAGAAAAGGAACATCATACCAATAGTAAAATATGGTGGTGGTAGTATGATGGTCTGGAACTGTTTTGCTGCGTCAGGACCTGGAAGACTTGCTGTGGTAAATGGAACCATGAATTCTGCTGTCTACCAAAAAATCCTGAAGGAGAATGTCCGGTCATCTGTTCATGACCTGAAAGCTGAAGTGCACTTGGGTTCTGCAGCAGGACAATGATCCAGAACACACCAGCAAGTCCACCTCTGAATGGCTTAAGAAAAACAAAATGAAGACTTTGGAGTGGCCTAGTCAAAGTCCCCGCCTGAATCCCATTGAGATGCTGTGGCATGACCTTAAAAAAGGCGGTTCATGCTGGAAAACCCTCCAATGTGGCTGAATTACAACAATTCTGCAAAGATGAGTGGAACAAAATTCCTCCACAGCGCTGTAGAAGACTCACTGCCAGTTATCACAAATGTTTGATTGCAGTTGTTGCTGCTAAGGGTGGCCCGCAATCACTTTTTCACGCAGGGCCATTTAAGTTTGGACCCCCCCCCCCCCCCTTAAAAATAAAAATCTTCATTTAAAAACTGTATTTTCTGTTTACTTGTGTTATCTTTGTCTCATATTTTAATTTGTTTGATGAAACATTTAAGTGTGACTAACATGCAAAAAAGTAAGAAATAAGGAAGGGGGCAAAAACTTTTTCACACAGCTGCATTTATAATGATGATAATATGTTTGGAGGAGGTAGCGGCCCAGGTGGTAGACCAGGTCCAAAGACCGGAAGGTTGGTGGTTTTGAATCATGCTGCCCCAGTCAATCTGCTGTTGTGTCCTTGGGCAAGATGCTTCACCCTCTTTGTCACACTGTCAGCATCGCTGGTGTATGAATGTTCAGTGGTGGATTGAAAGTCCATTGGATAGGCTGCTACATTTCTTTCAGTCTGCCCCAGGGCAGCTGTGTGTGTGTATGTGAATTGATCACACTATAACGCCCCCCCCCCCCCCATAAAAAAAGCTGTAACTGTATCTATGTGTAATAATGATATTTAGAGAATGAGCTCCTAATGTTGCTGATCGCCATAAACTGAGCTGAACATCTCTCAGCAAAGTACTGTAATAATACTGAGTACAACTGTCTGTTAAATATGCCACATTTGTATTATATTTACTTATTTAAAGGTTTATTTGACTAGAGACATATACAAGAATATAGACATATAGTGTTTTTTGCTAAGGCTTATTTACAACACTTGTCCCTAGTAGGGCTTTTGGTTATTTAAAAAAATATAAATTTTGTTATTTGCATGAATAAGGAAAAAAATTAGACACACCAAATATTACTACATCTTTCCCCCCACAATCTGCTTTCCAAATACTGTAGAGGTGTGTGGTTGTATTTTTCTAGTGTGCCACCCCAAAAATGATCAGATCCAACCTGGTCACCACCACTGTGCACAAGGTCTGTAAAAGGTTGTTCGCTGATGGAAAAGGCCATCACCTTTGTACAAAACAAATCCAGTTTTATTTAAAAGTGTATTTTTGTTTAGTTCTGTACATGGTGTAAAATCCAATAACAACAAAAAAAATGAGCAGACTGCTTTAAGAAAAAATGAAATGAAACGTATGAGAAATATGCCAGAGAGAAATTGCTGTTGTTATAGGTGGTAGGCAATGATAGTAGTAATTAATTTACAGTCAAGATTTTGTTCTGGAGGGCGATCATTACTGGCAGGAGTGATCTACTGTACCTTTATAGTGATTTGAAGAAGCTTCTAATTGGAAACACCTTGTTTCTTCACTGTGTTGTGTAGAAGATTTGAAGAGCATTTAATGGAGTGTTTCTCAATTCCGGTCCTCAGGACCCACCGCCCTGCATAGCTTCAATGTGTTCCTACTTCAACACACCTGATTCAGATGAATGAACTTCCTCATCAAGTTCTCTGCAGTGTGTTAACGAGCCATTCATTTGATTCAGGTGTGTGAAAGCAGGGTTGCCTAGAAGTTATGCAGGACAGTGGGTCCTGAGGACTGGAATTGAAAAACACTGATTTAATGTCATTTTTAATGCCTCTTCTTTGTAATGCTTCTAATGTTTTATTGAAAGTACTTTGAATTGTCTTGTATATGAAATAAACTCATCTTGCCTTAAAGAATTGTTCACTATGTTGAGTAGTTTGTGCAGAATTCCTCTGTGGATAATCAGCTCCTGCGGCTCCGGAGTTGTCTCCAGTACAGCTGAAGAATATTTCCACAACAGACTTATAGAAGAACATTTTGGTGCAGATATTTAATCATCTCAGCTTCCTTACTAAGTAGAGTCTGCTTTGTTCTTTCTTGTAGATGCTTCTGTGTAAGATTTCCAGTCTAGTTGGTTGTCCAGCTGAACTCCAAGGTACTTGTATTCCTCCATCACCTCCACCACGTCTCCCAGGATGCAAACAGTACTTTGTTTACTCTTGTTCCTCCTGAAGTCAACAATCATCACTCTTGTTTTGTTTGTGTTGATGATAAGGTGTTTGTTTCCGCACCATCTCACAAACTGACTGACTCTTCTCTGTACTCAGCTTCTTGTCCATCACTGATACAACCAACAGCTGCAGAGTCATCAGAGTATTTTAGATGGCAGGGCTCAAAGTTGTATTTGAAGTCTGAGGTGTACAGTGTGAAGAGGAAAAGGTGAGAGGACAATCCCATGTGGTGCTGCTGCTGTGCTGTTTTTAGTATAGAACCTTTCAGTGTCAAAGACTGTGGTCTGTTAGGTCGTTGTAAATCCAGGTGGTTGTGGAGGTATCCACCTGCAATTTATGGAACTTCTTACATAACAGTACAGGCTGAACTATATTAAAAACACTCTAATAATAAATTAATTAATTAAAAAATCAAGGTCATCATTATGCTAATAATGTTTTTAGGCTTTCCCTCATTTTCTATCCTGCTTAATCCAATTCAGGCAATTGGGATAGCAAGAGCCTATCCCAGCAAGTAGCAGGCGAGAGACAGGGTACACCCTGGACAAGAGAGGGGCAGGGGCAGAGGCAATTAATGGAATGAAGATGGAAGTAAGCATACCAGGTCATTTTATTGATATGAGCATGAAAAGAAAGACAACTGTCAAGGATGACACCCTGATCTTTACCTTAGGAGGGGGAAACTGTGGCATTGTCTAAAGTGATGGAGAAGCTGTCAGTTTTGGAGATTGTTGTTTTGAAGAAGTTCAATTTTTTTGCAGTGGAGTTTGAGGAAGTTGGAGGTGAACCAACTTCCTCATTTCTGCCTTTATTTCTGAAAGGCAGAGGGCGCAAGAGGAGGGTGGGAGATTGGAGTCGAAGAAGCACCCTTGTCGGCAGCGTCAAGATGAGATATAACCATTGCATTGCTTAAATGCCCTACATCTCACATATTATATGGACAAACTTCCATTTGCGAAAAAACACAGGGCAATAAACTAGGCTGTTTTGAGGGGGAAAGAGGGGGAGAGAAAGACTACATGTGTTGATATATAAATATATATATATATAAAACAAGGTCTGACCTGGAATTGAACTTCAGCCAGCCAAGTGTAGGACAAGCACCCTAACCGTTAAACCAAAGACACAGCCATTACAAGTTGAAGTGAGGACAGATTAGACTGATCTCAATGAGATAGAGAGACGGGACATCCAACTGTCACATACGGCTGGTGACATTGCAGATGTATGGACAGATCAGCTTGTGTACTGTAGATAATTGACAAGAAAAGACAATTTTCGGGAAATAAGAGAACATCATTCCACGGTCTGATAATCTCCCACTGAATGTGTTATTTTTCTGCACAAACATGCTGCATCTTCCTCCATGGAATCCTTATCGAAAGGACACAACCTACTAATATTTTTTGTTCATGTTTTTTAGAGCAGCCAAAACTCACCGAAGACAGCGAGAAACTCTGGTAACTGACCAAGGGTTAGGTTACCCCTCTTTGTGAAACAGGCTAGAGTTACTCCTCTTTCTCTGGGTGAGTTACGTACCTTTGTGAAATGGAAAACTCAGGGTTTCCCTAATTTCAGGGTTAAACAACTCAAGGTTTTCACCTGCTTCGTGAAACAGGTCCCAGGAATTGAATGCAAATTTGGTGTGAATGTGCCCCAAAAGAATGAGATTTACAAGCAGCTGAAATAGACTCAGTCATAGAGTTGCTGCTTCTCTGCATCAGAAAGAGCCAGTTGAAGTAGTTCAGGCATCTGGCATGCCTTCCAGACATTTCACAGAGGAGGTGTTTGTCTCATGAGGCGGACGCCTCAGGCTGACCCAGAACCTACAAGTCTGAGTCTCTCTCGGGCTGTTGTCTCTGGTCCAGTCCTGGATAAGTAGCAGAAGAATTGAAAGTAGGGTTTGGAATATTTCAGGATGTTGAAATCCTATTTTCTGTGGACACTCAAACCATGTATAGAATGATGTGTATCAGGTGTGTGCCTCTTATTCTAAAGATGTTTCACCTCTCATAGTGGAACTTACATGTTTCAGACACTGAAGTTCTTCTGGAATGGTTCACATGTTGAGTTGTTAAGGTCTTGACCAACCCACCACCTCTAATTGTTTACTCACCTGCCTATCATGGGAGTTGTTGGTGTCACATGACTGAAGGTGCAAACACATGTAAAACAGCCAAACTTATTAAAAATATGAAGGTATTTGGCACTCCTGGGTACTGCGACCACTACCAAAACTTTCTCAACATCCTTTTTTTCCCTTCAGGAATTAGTAAAATGTATTAGCAAGGAAAAACATTTGATCCTTACATGTTTCATGCATCCATGTGGTTCAACAGATAGAGCTGAAAAGACTGAATCCTTAATGAAATGGCAAGAGTTTGAGTAAAACCCAGGCCTCTGCTGCATGTCATTCATCACTGCTCACCCCCGCCTTTATCTTTGCATTAATTCACTACTAAGGGACTTAAACAGCAGATGATGCTGCTGAAATTTCTTTTGCAGGTGGAGAAGGCAAATTTGGTGCTTCTGATAACTGATAGTCACGCAGGGCTAAGCTGACAAGAGTCCATCTGCAGCGTTCCCAGTAGTGTTATACCACTGCTGCAGACTTACACTTATGAAATGATTGACATTAATTTACCTGGGTACATTTTTTTTTCCTTTTTATATTCAGCACCCTAACCGTTTAACGGTTAGGGTGCTTGTCCTACACTTGGCTGGCTGAAGTTCTTTTTATATTCAGTAATATTCACATTCTCATTATGTCCCACCTCACACTTTTTTCCTCTATTTACTGTATTAGTCCAAGCATATTTATCTGTTCTCTTTTACATTTCTGTATGTATTTCTACCTCTTTATGTAAATGAGGGGGTGGGGCATCTTTCAAGGCGTGTCTTGGGGGCAAACAACACCGAGCAGGTCTCAGGCTCTGAGTTCAGGAGGACTAGGCAGCCCAGCTCTGCCTGGCTCTGCCATGTGTGGCCTCAACAGGAAGATGGAGATTTTGAGCAGGTGAACCAGAGCAGAAATGATTGACTTTCAACAGGAGATTGTACAGGATCTTCCTCAAGTTGTTCTCTCAGCTGAAAATCATTGGTGTGGATGCAGTAACTGAAAGATGCTCCAGATGCAAACAGCACAACTTGCAAAGAAACTGCTGAATATTCTGGAAAAGTGGCTGTAATACTCAGAGAATGTTGCCAGAATCATTGGGATAAAACAGAAGAAAATTCCTAAAAGTTCTGGGAACATTTGGTGAAGGTTGCAACTAACCTTTGGAGAACTTTTCCCAAACCACCGTTTCCCTTACTCTTCTCCCTGATATATCACGGCCATTGCTGCAAGAGAAAAACACTTTCCTCTTAGATTATAAAGCCTGTCTGAGCCTTCATCAATTCTATATTAATACAAGTTTTCCTCATTTCTGAGAGGGCTGACTGACTGATTGCAGCAACCCATTCCTGGTGTAAAGGAAATTTTATGATCACACTGAGTTTATGCACCTGAGCATGTGCATTCGTATATTTTTAACTTTTAAATACAATGCATGCTTTCAACGAAAGAGTTATCATTTCTGCACAAATATAAAATATGAGTATGTTGTTGAAATAACAGGATGTCTGATTCTCTTTCAGATGTTGAGCTAATGATAAAATTACCAGGTGTTCTCTTTCTGTACTGGCCTTGACTGTTTGGAATTATGATATGTGTTTGCTAGCTGGCTGTGTGGGAGATATGAGACACGTAGCACTTACAGCTATTCAGAGGATGTGTGATTCTTGTCAACCGAGACAACGACAACTCCCTTTTTCCAGCTTTTCTTCTCTATTACTGGTTTAAAAAGACATGTTCCTAGAATACGCCTTCAGACGGTGCTCACAATCTGATTGCGTGTACCATCTCCAACCTGGTTATTAAATAAACTTCATACTCTGCAAAGTCATCTCATCTGGGTCTTTATTAGAATTTCCACCACACTGTTGGCATCTTTCAGCTCTTCCTTAGATAGTTTTTGTCCAGTCTATTTCCGCTACAGGCAGATCACTCACACATTATCCATCCATTAGCCTACCTATACTCACTTTATCCACTTCAATCAAGAGATTCAAAAATGACTCATTTGTTTAAAAAACATTACAGAGCACACCACAGCATTTCTAATACATTTAATAAGTTTTTATAATAGAAAAAAATCATCTTTTGAAAATATTTTTTGTATAATTTATCAGCATATCAGTTGGCTTATTGAACCATTTTTATATTTCTGTATTTATTATATATTTTGGCAGTTTCGATCCTCCATACCTACCTGCTGCTTGCTCTGAGTGGATAACTGGTTGGCCCAGTGTGAGCAGTTTGAGGTTTCTTTCACTGAACCAGCAGGAACAAATGCCAGCTTTTAATTAAGACTTCACACTGCTGCTACTGTGAATTCAAGTCTGTTTAGTGGATATTGCCAACATTCATCAGGCTGTTTGATGTGATGTACAGTGAAACCGAAGCAGTGTTCTACAATATTATTGATATATTGTACTGAAAAAAAGGATAATAAATCAGAATAAAGAAAATGCATTTCTTTTTTTTCCTTCTCCTTCCCAAAAAATGCTGATGTTCTGATCTTAAATATTTATACAGGATAATGTTGATCTAAATAGTTTATAAATTCAAGTATGTGCTCTTCTATGTAATATTTTTTCAATATCCATGTTTAAGAAGAAAAGATACTGAAACAAGTGCTTGCCAGTACTCTTTTGCAGATTTATAGAGTGGTAAACTTTATAACATTTATATTCGGTAGTTATCTAAAGTGATAAACAGTTTAAAAAAAAAAAAAAAAAAAACACATGGCACTTTCAGGCAAAGCTGCTGCCAGTTAATTCAGCCTGTTCTGATTCCCAGGGCGTCAAAAAAAAAAAAAAAAAAAAAAAAAACTTAAATAAATTTTACAGTGAGAAGCAGACTGTTGGCTGTGAAAGAGAAATATATCATGCTGTGCTCATATTTCTCCAGAGAACGAGACAAACTGTGTCAATTATTACTGATAAGCTTCACAGGACCGTGAAGAGACCCTCCATCACGGTTTAAAGGAGAGAGTTTTAAACAGTCTTGCAGAGCCCCCCCCCGCCCAATGATCCTGAAGCTCATCACTCATAATTGACACAGTTAGTTAGGAATGGAGCTCTGTCTCTTCATGCTATATAGGTTTGGGAAATTATGTAGCACACTATTTAAATCTGCATGTTAAGAATAAAAAACATTTTTTTTTATCTTTGCTTATGTCACATATAGGGATGGGCGATATGGACTAAAAAATGTATCACGATAATTTCTCTTATTTATCACGGTAACGATAAGTGACGATAAAAACTATCAGCAAAATATTTTGTATTATAAATCTGTCGCTAAATTCTGTCTTGAAAGCCCTACAAAATACTAGAAGCCACTAAACTATATCGATTAAGTTCAAGTAGTGCACCCGTATTGCAAAATTGTAGTGACACCAATCAAACAAGTCGGAAATATGAGACCAAATTCCACATTTATTCAAACGATGCAAACAGCAAAACTAACTTTGCTTATTAAAAAAACCAAAGTAAAACACAACCTGATAAATTGTCATATCACGATAAAAACGATAAATTCAAATTGTTATTGTGGGGAATTTCTTTGACGATATATCGCACACGATAAAATATCGCCCATCCCTAGTCACATATGTAATAATGAGAATAAGCAGATTGCCCTCTGACTTTATACAAGAAACAGAAAGAAGCTCTTGCTTGCAGCAAGAGGAAAATACGAAGCAGAAGTCATTGATAAGTCTACTGCTTAATGAGCCAAAAGTCCTCTTAAGGGAGGAAGGAGAGGTGGATGGATGGAGCAGCGAGATGCTGCCCTTTAACCCTCTGACCTTTGTGAGATATGAGCGCTAAACCAACATGCATCTAGTGAGTGGCACAAAGACGCTTAAAACAGTTTTCTCATTTCCTGGTTTGATTTATGAATAAGAGTTTTTTATTTTATTGGATTATAATTAAATTAAGGTGAATTGGATTGCATTGGTTAATAATTGCATCTTTAGAAGTGCCTGAGATGATTGCAATGAGTTGGCGCTATGCAAATACACCTGAATTAAACCAAATTTAGACATGTTACCTTGATGGCTTGAGTTCAAAAACTGTTTTCTAGAACATAAACTTCACTGTTATGGATACCTTTGTAGTTTGCCATGATCACATGAAAACACCATATATTATCCTTGTAGAAAAACATGCAGTCACACCTTTTTGTTAAGACTGGGCTGTGATTACATTCACTGCTTTAACTGTAAGTCAGTAAATTGCATTCATAGACTTTGAGTTCTGATAAAT